>JAWHQI010000003.1:25017500-26217500 GCA_033032865.1 Dactylorhiza incarnata
AAAGAAGATAACCAAGGAGTGCCTCCCAAGTGCGCTTTCTTTTTCCCGTCTTTAAGCTAGACAATTATTGTTAGCGAAATGTAAATTTAAAAGAGACATGCACATGCAACTCCCTTAATTCACGCTCAGGAGAATATGCCGAAGTCGGTCGCCCGACTACTCCTCCGCTTAAAATATGATTCTCCTTTTGCCCATGAACTTGAAGATGCAAATCCAAATCACCTAAACATACCTGAGGTGATTTGGATTTATGAAGATGAGCGGCATATGGATCATCAAATATTGGTGGTGGCAATGACTCATCTTCAACCTGAAAATTATTAGTATAAAAAGAATCACAAATAAATGAGACAGAAAATTTTTTTCAAGGAGGCGGTGCTTGCAAACATACATGATCAAGCTTCGGTTGTTCATTTTCTAAAATAAATTTTTTGTTAGAAAAATCTAGTGCATTACCAAGCGGAATAAAAGTTTCGGACACAAAATTGTCATGAATTTCATGTACAATACAAATAGAAGATTTTTGGGAAAATTCAGGAAAAACAAAAGAACATTCAAGTGGAGTAGGGGAAGAAACTTGTCCTTCTTCTATTTCATCCGGTGTGCCCATAATATTAAGAAATTCTTGGTACAATAATTTTTCTTCATTTTGGGTTAAAAAAACTATGGGATTACATGAAAAATCATGTTTCTCTATAACCAAATTATCTAAAGATGGAGAAAAAGCACTAGAAGAAAGACTATTCTCATCTAAATTTTGGAGAGAAAGATCAAATTGAAGTTGTGAAAATTCCCCAAAATTAGAGTGTGAGAGTGGCGGCGCAAAAGAAGAACAAAAGTTCGGATCTAATTATTTATCTTCATTGCTCTAGAAACTATCCGGGTGAGTGTGCCACCAAGAATAATCTATGTTGGAGCTAGAAGAAAAATTATTAAAAACCGAAAAATTATTCACGTGTAAATTAGAAAAAATATTTTCATCAAAGTTGGAATAAGTATTTTCATTAAAAGAGGAAAAATTATGATGATAATTATTATCAAAATTATTCACATACGATTGAGAAAAATCATTTTCATAATATAAATTTTGAGAATAAGAATGAAAAGAACATTCATCACTTTGATGAGTCGCACCGCAATAATTACAACTAATTTGGCGCTTTCGTGCGGCTTCCACAAGATGTACTTTGTTTTGAAGCTCGACAACTTTTGCGGCCAATTGAGATAACATTATTTTTTTAGAAAGAAATTTTGACAACCGTCACTTAATATAATGGAATTTGAAAAGAAAACTCAAAAAGAGAAATGAGGGTGGAGAAAGAGAATGATAAAAGTAATACAATTTACACTTTCAAAATATCAACAATAATAACTTCTCCGACAACGGCGCCAAAAACTTGATACATAAAATTTAAGATATAATTTTCTCCAAATTCTACGAACAATAGGCAAGAGCACCTATCGTTCATAATATATAATATTTATAAATAAATATCAAGTGTCGTATTCCACGGGTCTGTTGATTACTTCTACTCACACAAATTAATATTATTTTATCTAAATATAAAAAGATCTGTAGAATAATAAAAGAGAAAAGGAAGAAGAGAGCATTCGATCAGAAATCCTACTTAAGTTGAATAAATTGAAAAATCTAAATTCATAACAAATATTATAGAATAATTCGACCGTGGAGGTTCCCAATTTATGAAAGCGCCTCTCTCGAAAATACGCTACCAACTAACCTTAGGTTGATCGATTAAGACCCCTCGGCCAGTCGAAACCCCTAAGATTGCTTTAGGCGGTGAACCCCTCTATTGGATTTGACTCCAATCTGAAAGATTTATCTCATCCTCTCTCGAGGAGTTTATGCAATCCTTTCACCAATGAATGATCTACACAAATTCACGGATATCTCGATCAATTAGAAAATGAATCAAGAATTGATATTCATATACTAGCAATATGAAATCAATCAAATAAAATCAAAAGTGAATCGTAATAATTCTAAGACTAAAGTTATGAAAATTCGCCATTACAAAATAAGAAACTTAAGAATTCTTCCAAACGAATGCTATAAAACTAGCTACTCATATTTGAAAAGAAGAACATTTTTATTTCTATGAAAAGAAAAGTACAAATGCAAGTAGAGAAAAGATAAACTAGGGATTAAAAGTACAAGACATAAAATAAAGTTACAATAAGAAAAATGCAAAAAAAAACTATACTAGAAATGATCCAAACTAAGCAAGGAATGGATTCCCTTCACCATGGCAACAACTGGGATTTTATAGGTGAAAAATCAGAAGTCACGCCCCTTGGTCACGCCTCTGACCAAGGGCGTGTAAGGTGCGAAACTGACATCTTGAAAGCACGGGAACATTGGGAGAAAAATTGCCAAACTTCATCAATTGGAGGGTCACGCCCCTTAGTCACGCCCGTGACCATGGCGTGTCTTGAACTGGTCTAAGAACAGCGGTAAACTGTGCGATGTGGAGTTAATTCGGTAGTTGCGGGAGAGGTCACGACCTCGGTCACGCCCGTGACCGAGGGGCGTGTAACTTTAAATGACGTGGTAGGGAGTTCTGGAAGCTGGAGTTAAGTCACGACCATGACACTACGTCACGCCCGTGACCTGGGCGTAACTTGGGATTTTTGTAGAAATGCTCCAAATTAACTCCTGGTTATGAAAGTTAACTCCAAATTGTTATTAGCAGCACAATTACTCCTGAAATACCCAAAAGAAACTAATTAGACTATTATTATTATAAAATAAAGTAAAACTTTATTACTTAATACTAAAATAATATTATAAAATAAAGATAAATAATGTATTATCAAATGCTATATTATCTAGAAGTTTCTTGTATATACAAGGCATGGGAATAAAGACAGACATTATGTCTTATGTTTAATTTCATTTATAATTACAATTATGAATGCACCAATCAGAGAAGTTCTTCTAGAAGGTCCTAATTAATAAATCATTCTTGATTTATGGACGTCGGCTTATGGGTCTATATAAAGGCCATGATGGCTCACAATTAAGACAACAATTCTGATTCTATCTTCAGATATCTTTTCGACTTATCTGCCTCCTTCAAAAGGAAATAATCACATTGGAGAGAGCACTAAGATTTTTCAAGGAAGAACCCTAAGGTGTTGCTGTTACAAATTCTCATGTTTATCATGCAAGATCATCAAAGCCTGTGCAATCAAGAATTTATTCAGCAAATTGCTCAACCTCTACTCAGTAATTTCAATTTGCATGAAGATTATCCGTGTAAGAAGATTATTTCTCTGCAAGAAAAGTTACTTGATGTAGATCTTATTTCTCAAGAAGATTATTTGAAGATTTGTTCAAGAAGAAGAAGCCATTCTACTGTGCTTCAAAAGAAGACTCAAGTCATTCATCTCCTTATCATTTTGAGTCTATATTGTAATGTAAACAGTAGACATATATATTGATTATTGTAGAATCTTTTATAGATATAAGTGGTAGAGCTTTTTGTGTAAGCTTGAGTTATAGGGCTATTTTAGCCTGAGTGGTGGGATTTAGTCAAGAATATGAGATTGTTGTAAGGTTCATTGTGAATATGAGTGTACGATCTTGAAAAGAATCTGAGGGTAGATCTCTTATTGAAGAGATTGAGTTGTAGGTCATGGTGGCCTGAGTGTAAGTCTTGAAGAGAATAAGACAATGTTTTGGAGGAGTTTACCTAGAATAGCACATTGCTAGATAGGTGGTGTAGAGAGAGGACTACCCAAGGCATTCTTGGGGAACCTCTATAAATCATTGTGTGCTTTCTGTGATTGAATTTTTATCATCTTGCTGAAATTTTTGAAAAGGTTTGAAAAAACATCTATCACACCATTCACCCCACTCTAGGTGTGGTCTAAGTGAACTAAAGTAAAATAACAACTTGCATATTCTCCAGTTCATGCGATTGTTGCATACCTATAGAAGGAGAATCATAAGTTTGTTCAAGAAAATTCCAAATCTCATAAACAGTAGGTAAAATACAAATAAGTTTGAAAATATTTTGATCTAGTTCTCAAAATAAGCTATTTATAGATTAGGCATCTAGACCTATTTCATTTTATTTAGAATACTTGATGGCTTTCTAATTGTAATATTCCAAAGATCTTTATCCAAGGAGTTAAGAAATTTATTCATTATGATTTTCCACCCTTTATAATTTTCGCCCATAAATAAAGGTGGTGCTAAAGATTTTTATTTTAATACAATTTCATCCCCTCTGGTAGAAGCGAGATCATGAAGCGCCATTATTCCCGCTTATGAATCCATTTTGGAATAATCTAGCTCTGATACCACTTGTTGGATCTGTAGGCGCCCTTAGAAGGGGGGGGGGGGGGGGGGTGAATAAGGGTTTTAAAACTTTTCAAAACTTAGGTGAAATTATACAAATAAGTTGAATATATTTTATGAAAAGATTTCAGTTAAGATAATGATATGAGCCTTTTTTTAATATACTGTGTTGGAACAACCATATTACTGATTTGGGCTAGGATCACCATCTGTTGACTAGGATAAAGTTGACCCAATGTATAGTCAATGGGTCAAGTGTTTAGGCTGTTAGAACTCAAGAAAGTATTCAGGTTCTGCGTTCAACGAACTCCATACTGCGTTCGACGAACGGCTTTCTCTCTGCATTCGATGAATGACTTACACTCTGAATTTGACGAACGGCTTACATTCTGCGTTCGACGAATGACTTGCTTCTATCTCAGCATCTCAGCGTCTCAGTGGCTCAGCGGTCGACGGAATTATTCAGTCTCAGCGGTCGACAAAATCATCCAGTCTCAGCGGTCGACGATTTTATTCAGTCTCAGCGGTCGACGATTTTTCTCAGTTCAGCGGTCGACGATTTTGCCCGTTCGACGAACTCCTCTCAGCGTTTGACGAACTCAGCTCTACGTTCGAAGAATAAGTATCAGATGTTCAGATCGACGAAAGTTCTTCTCAGCTCAACTAATTCAACTCTTCCAGCCAGATTCAGTTGAGGTCGACGAACTCAACATTGTGTTCGACGAAAATCTTGAGATCGACGAAAATTCTTGAGGTCGACAAATTCTTATTTCAGTTCAGAACTTCAGGAGGATTATTTTTATTTCATTCTCTGAACTCAAATCTCTCATCAGCAACGGCTCTATTCTTCCAGATAAGTCAGGATATTATATTTCCTTTTATTATTCTCCTATTTCGAAAATAGTCGTTGACATATTCTTGGAAAAGGACATTTTCATGGAAAAGGAAAAAGATAAACGGCGTATCAGAGTTGCAGTACAGGATATATCTCGTAAGAATATTTTACTCCTTAATTCAAGGGATTTGAATTTCAAATCAGTCGGAGAGTATTAAAAAGAAAAGGAAGAAGATATACAGTATCTACACATAGTTTTCACGACAGATCATTACAGTACAACATCACAAAATAACAGTACAGGAAATAGAAAGAAGAAGGATATACAGTCGAGAAGAAGAAGAAAGAAAAATATAGAAAAAGCTTTTCAGTCTTCATCTTCCTCAAGTAGCACCTCATTCACTGAGAACATCATCAACACCTTCTCTCAGTCTCTGCTGCAAGATCAGATCTTCAAAGAGCAACAATAATCTGAAGAACTTATTCTCTCAGATTCATCAGCTACAGGAAGATCATTTCATTCAAGAGAAAGCTCCAGCCATATACTATCAAACATTTTTAATCAGATAGAGGAGCTTTACATCATCAACAATCCACTAGAGTCTTCTCTCAGAATATTGATAGAGAAGAACTTCATAACCCTTCTTATCCCCTCTTGTACAGGGTTCTAACTCCCTTCAAAAGTTAACCCATTGGTGGCAGGGCACCTGAACAAAAACCTGTGGTTTTGTTAGAGCACCTGATCAAAAGCTCCTTAGTGTGTGGACACCTGATCAAAAACCCCTTGGTGATAGGGCACCTGATCAAAAACCTAGTGGATCCTACCAAGTGTGGTAGAAGAGTAGACGTACCCAGGTTTATTGGGGAACTACTATAAAAATCCTTGTGTCCTTTATGTTGTGATTTTCTATGTGTTGTGATGTGTGCTTTCTTTGTGTTTGTTTTTATTACTCACTCAATACACATATAAGTAACACTATTTTAATTCCGCTATAAAATTAAGTGAAAAAAGTTTTAATACACTATTCACCCCCCCTCTAGAGTAAATCTAAGATCTAACCTCGCCTTCAATTGGTATCAAAGTTTGGTTGATTATATCAATCACTTTCAACTGATATCCATTTGACTTTCAATTGGTATCAGAGGGTAGTTGATTTTATATACAGGCTAACACCTGAATCATAAAGATCAATTAGATCTTAAATTTTTCTAGAGTTTTATTTTATTTTTGTTAAAAACTCATGGCACAGAACAAAGAATATTCTAGCACAAGACCTCCTATGTGCAATCTAAGTAAGTTTGCCCTATGGAAAGCAAGGATTAGATTGTACATGAATTCTATTGATGAGGAAATCTTTAATAATGTTATTTTGACAGGACCTCCAGCTCCTACAGCAACAACTAGTGCTGAAACCACAACTAACAACAATGTTGTCCACCACCTGAGTGGACAGATGCACAAAAGAAGCAGAGAAGTGCAGATGCCAAAGCCATGAACATATTGGCACAAACAATGTCTGATGACATTTTCCAAAAAGTGGTGGAATGCACTTCAGCCAGGGAGATCTGGATCTCACTCAACAATATTGTTGAAGGATTAGCAGATGAAAGAAAGGACAGAAGATCTCACCTTATCTCTCAATATGTGAACTTCAAGAAGGGAGAAAATGAAAGTGTAGCTGATATGTACAACAGGCTCAGCCTCATAATCAATGAGCTGAAGACCTTGGACAAAGTGATCTCCATCACTGAGATCAATGATAAGATCTTTATGTGCTTCCCCAGCACATGGGACTCTAGGATTTGGCCAATCAATGAAGCCAGAAGCCTTAATGAGATCTCAACTGAGACCTTATTAGGCAAACTCAAATCCTATGAGCAGCTTATAAATTCCAGAGAAGCTGAACAATCTACTTCATCTCCAGCATCCAAGAAAGGGAAAAGTATAGCTTTCCAAGCTACTGAAGAAGAATAAAAAGCTCCAGGAGATATGGAGTTCATAAGATTACTAGCCAAGAGATTCTATAAAATGGCTAGAAAGGATTTCAGAAAGAAGGATTCCAGATCAAGAGAAAAACCAAGGTATGATAAATCAAATTCTAAAGAAATTATCTGTTTTGGTTGCAGGAAACATGGACACTTTCTGTCAGAGTGTCCAGAGAATCAGAAGAAGGAAAAGAGAAAGGACAAAGAAGAAAGAAGGCACTCCAGCAAGTCCTCCTCCCACAAACACAAACACAAGGGAAGAGGATTTGTAGCTGAAACTTGGAGTGAAACTGAGTCAGAGTGTTCATCCAGTTCTTCTGATGATGAAGAAGAATCAAAGGAAAAAGACCAATGCTTGATGACTGTCTATGACTCAAGCAGTGAATCAGAACTTGCATCTTCATCCAGCTCTTCTGATGATGAAGATAATGAAGAAGAGAGAAGCTTCTACATGATGGCTATCAATGCCTCAGGACATAATTCAGAAGAATCAGAATCAGAAGCTGACAATGACAGTGATCAGGTAATATATAATTTTGATTTCAATTCAATTGAATTCAAAGATGAATTCAAAGTTCTTTGCTTAGACTTAATCAAATCTGAGAAGGAAATAATCTCTCTCAGAAATAAGTTGGCTAAAATGAACCAATTAAGTGTAGAAAATGTTAATCTTAAGAAAGATTTGGTTGCCTCCAGAGAACATATTATTCTCATTGAGAACAAACTATCTGAGGCTAAGAAATTTGAAGAATCCCTAAATGGGAGAAGCATCAAACTGATGGACATCACAAGCATAGTAAATGTCAGATTAAGTGGCAAATTAGGCTTGGGTGCATCATCAAGTGAGCCACCTCTTATTAAGAAGAACATACTTTCTACACCAATAAAGTTCATCTCTGCCAAGAGCAAAGAGGTTGTAGAAATAGATGAAAACATTTCAAGCAAAGCTGCTAAGAATTCAGAAATTCAGCAGAATTCGTCGAACGGAGATCGACGAAAGAAGTTCATTTTGTCGAACGGAGATCGACGAACTTTTCCCAAAATTTCAGTATAGTAATTATTCGAACGACGCTCGACGAAAGCACTTCACTTCGTCGAACGGCGATCGACGAACTGAACCCAGTTCGTCGAACGGAAAACATACTGAAAATCTAAAGAATTTTAATTCTTCACATACTTCATTGAGTTGATAATTCCTCCAAGGAGATATCATCCACAAGGTTATAAGGATCAGCCTGAAATGTCTTTCATTTCAGAATTTTGTGGAAAATCAAAAGGACCTAAAGTAGTCTGGGTCAAGAACATCTAATGTATCAAATAAGGAGAGGAACACCACCTCTACCAGAGACATTTTGCAGGTACATGATCACTATCTCATTCAGGTCATTTCTTCCAAGATATTCTTTAAATGTTTGAAGAACACCAACTTAAGAAGTCATTGACCTCCAGGATCAAACTCAATTTTCTTTTGATATCAGAGACCTCACTGATACCAGAGGTCACTTTCAATTGGTATTCAATTAGTATCAAACTACCAGAGACCTCAACTGATATTAGAGGACTTTCAATTGAGATTAAACTATCAGTTGCAGAAATAAAAGAAAGGGTTTACACTCTCAAGACTGAGAATGCAAATGAAATTGCAAGTTCAATATCAGAAAACCAGGACTTTCAATTGGTATCAAAATCAAAGCTTACCTTTCAATTGGTGTCAGAATCAAACCCCGGTAGCTGATAATAAAGGAATGGGTACACACCCTTAAGACAAAGAATGCAACAACATTATCAGATCAAAATTCTGGAAATCAGATTGCATCCTTCCCTACCTCCATCAAATGTCCCTTCTTCAAGGGGCCTAGCTTCAGGCCTTCCTGAAACTAGGCAGGGGGAGAAGTTCTATGAAGAAGCTCCATATGATGTAGTGTTTTGCTCAGGGGGAGATGTTCTATGAACTAGGCAGGGGGAGAAGCTGAAGAAGCTCCAGTCTTAGGGGGAGATGCTTTATGAAAGGGAGAGATGCTTTATGAAGAAGCTACATATGTTGCAAATTTAAGATGCAATGTTTGCTCCAGCTTAATGCAAATTCAGATAAAGTTTTCATGTTCAAGCTCATATTCAGATACAGTTTTTGATATAGAAGAAGCAACAGATTCAAAGCAGATTCAGTATCAGTTTTGCTAAAGCTCAGCTAATCAGAATTCAGAAAAATCAGAGAAAGACAATATCAGAATTCAGAATACAGATGTCAGAATTCAGAGAAAGACAAAGGTTCTTTTTATTAGTTTTATTTTCAATGTAAATTTTCAAAACTCAGAGTATCATATTTTTTATATCGGATGAAATATTTAAAACCTATCAGATATATATCTGTTGTTTTGTTATTTGTTTTATTATTCAAATTTTGTCAAATAGTGTCCAAACCCAAATAGGGGGAGATTGTTGGAACAACCCTATTACTGATTTGGGCTAGGATCACTATCTGTTGACTAGGATAAAGTTGACCCCAATGTATAGTCAATGGGTCAAGAGTTTAGGCTGTTAGAACTCAAGAAAGTATTCAGGTTCTGCGTTCGACGAACTCCATACTGCGTTCGACGAACGACTTGCTCTCTGCGTTCGATGAACGACTTACACTCTGCGTTCGATGAACGGCTTACATTATGCGTTCGACGAACGACTTGCTTCTATCTCAGCGTCTCAGCGGCTCAGCGGTCGACGGAATTATTCAGTCTCAGCGGTCGACGAAATCATCCAGTCTCAGCGGTCGACAATTTTATTCAGTCTCAGCGGTCGACAATTTTGCTCGGTTCAGCGGTCGACGAATTTGCCCGTTCGACGAACTCCTCTCAGCGTTCGACGAACTCAACTCTGCGTTCGAAGAATAAGTATCAGATGTTCAGATCGACGAAAGTTCTTCTTAGCTCAACTAATTCAACTCTTCCAGCCAGATTCAGTTGAGGTCGATGAACTCCACATTTTGTTCGACGAAAATCTTGAGATCGACGAAAATTCTTGAGATCGACGAATTCTTATTTCAGTTCAGAACTTCAGAAGGATTATTTTTATTTCATTCTCTGAACTCAGATCTCTCATCAGCAATGACTCTATTCTTCCAGATAAGTCAGGATATTATATTTCCTTTTATTATTCTTCTATTTCGAAATTAGTCGTTGACATATTCCTGGAAAAGGACATTTTCATGGAAAAGGAAAAAGGTAAATGACGTATCAGATTTGCAGTACATGATATATCTCTTCTGAATATTTTATTCCTTAATTCAAGGGATTTGAATTTCAAATCAGTCAGAGAGTATTAAAAAGAAAAGGAAGAAGATATACAGTATCTACACATAGTTTTCACGACAGATCATTACAGTACAACATCACAAAATAACAGTACGGGAAAAAGAAAGAAGAAGGATATACAGTCGAGAGGAAGAAGAAAGAAAAATACAGAAAAATCTTTTCAGTCTTCATCTTCCTCAAGCAGCACCTCATTCACTGAGAACATCATCAACACCTTCTCTCAGTCTCTGTTGCAAGATCAGATCTTCAAAGAGCAACAATAATCTGAAGAACTTATTCTCTCAGATTCATCAGCTACAGGAAGTTCATTTCATTCAAGAGAAAGCTCCAGCCATATACTGTCAAGCATTTTCAATCAGACAGAAGAGCTTTACATCATCAACAATCCACTAGAGTCTTCTCTCAGAATATTGACAGAGAAGAACTTCATAACCCTTCTTATCCCCTCTTGTACAGGGTTCTAACTCCCTTCAAAAGTTAACCCATTGGTGGAAGGGCACCTGAACAAAAACCTATGGTTTGGTTAGAGCACCTGATCAAAATCTCCTTGGTGTGTGGACACCTGATCAAAAACCCCTTGGTGATAGGGCACCTGATCAAAAACCTAGTGGATCCTACCAAGTGTGGTAGAAGAGTAGACGTGCCCAAGTTTATTGGGGAACTACTATAAAGTCCTTGTGTCCTCTGTGTTATGATTTTTTTGTGTTGTGTTGTGTGCTTTCTTTGTGTTTGTTTTTATTACTCACTCAATACACATATAAGTAACACTATTTTAGTTCTGCTATAAAATTAAGTGAAAAAGTTTTAATACTCTATTCAACCCCCCCCCCCCCCCCCCCCCTCTAGAGTAAATCTAAGATCTAACCTCACCTTCAATTGGTATCAAAGTGTGGTTGATTATATCAATCACTTTCAACAGATATCCATTTGACTTTCAAACTGTGTTTCGCGAAGCAAGAGAGATGGAGAATCTGTTGTTACCGCCAGTGGTAGAAGTTACCACTCGGTATTAGTGACAGAAAACTCCCTTTTCGTTTAGATTTCAAAGATCAGAGATAGCAAGTCAATACTAAAGAAAAAGATAGTATTATTTCTTCAAACAAGATTACAAAAACTTAATCCCAATGATGCTTGGAATTGAAGCGAATGTAAAAACCTTTTTGATTTTCTATACCGACCCTTCTCCCAAGGATCGGTTGGCTCTAGCCTATCTCTCCATAGATGAAGCCTCGAGCCACCCCTTAGATCTAACCCTGGACCTAGTTGCCACACTTACGCGGTGAATTCTCCGTAGTCGTCGCAAGGCCCTAGTCGTCAACCATAGATGAATTTCTCTTCAGACAAAAAATAAGAGTTACAATCAATAATAAAAACTAAAACATCAAAAACTCTCTCAAAGATTGAACTTAAAGATGATGTAGGCGTGATCGATCCATCTTCAAGTTCTTAGCATTTATGAGCATTGATAGTGTTTTCTTGGCTGCAAGGAGGAGGCTCTCACGAAAGTTCAGGAGTTGTAGCATTTGATTCTTGGTATCTCCAAACGCTAAAATGAGGAGGGCCGCTCTTTAAATAAACTCGGATCCTAGTGCCAGCTGTAGCACTACTGCCAGGCGGTAGACTCTTTAGGCAATAGGCTGACACTCGAATTGATTCATCATAGACAGCATTCTTGCTCCAAAATAGGCAGTCCCTCCTACTGCGCCGAGGAAATCCTAACGTGTCGCATTAGCGATATATTTTTCCTAGCCATCGGATCTCCTTCCTATTTTGCTCCTTAATCAGCAATGAGATGACGGGACTTCCATAAGTTAGAGCCAGATGTTAGCCTTAACGTGCCGTGGTAATACTTGATATATCTGAGTCTCATCCACATTCCTTTCTCGACAATATTTCCACCTCGACGTTATTTCCAATTATATTGATGCTATAACCAGCAGTATCGTTAACGCGCCGCATTAGCAGCAAAACATCGTAGTGATAGAGAATAATCGTCTTTCTTTTTCGTACTCATGGGGGCTTGAGAGATGAAGTTCCTGCATACTATAAACACATGACAAGTATGATCAAATACAACGAGATTTGTTATTTTTAGGCCAAGAGATGTGGAAAGCATGTTCCAACACTTCACGCCGCCGACCATTAGGAGGATGAGCACGAGGCCAGGAAATGGAGGAGGAGAACTTGCCGCTCGAAATGGAGGAAGGGAGGAAGAAAACCCGCCACTCGAAATGGAGGAATCACAAAAAGGATGACGGGCCGCTCGACAGAATCGCGACAGGACAAAGTGCAAATAAGGGGGAGGGTTGTGTGCTGATAGGTTTTCAGAAAACCCTAAAAATGCAATTTTTGAGTGCGGATAGATAAAAGTCCGATGTGATGAGATAATTTTCTCCTAAGTGTGAAAGAGGCTAGCCACCTTTTGACCATGCTTTTCAAGCATGTGTTTCATGTCAAGTGTGAAAAGGAGTAGCCATCTTTGAATATGAAATCAACATGTGCTCTTGCAGGAAGCTTCTTGAAAAGTGCCCAGAGGAAGCTTCATGACATGTGCTTTTGACCGAGGGAAGCTTCATGCACATGCCATCTACCACCTCCATGCCCTTGGTTTTGGCCTTATAAATAGGCATGAAGGAGGAGGGGTAAGACATCCACTTCTCTCCAATCTCAAGCATTGAAAGAGTTTCTATAGAGGCCTTTGTAGCAAGCGTCTTAGTTTGGGGAGAGCTTTCGGAAGTCTCTGCGACGTGGACGAGGAATACTTCGCCTACACAGATTGGATCTGGAGCAGACTTTGGCAAGAATTCGAAGAGGCATCTTGGAGAGGATTTGTGTAATCTGTCTCGACCGCCACCGTCGGTAACTTACAATTTTTCTGCTACTGTTTATTGTGTATTTTTGTGTGGTGTGAAGTTGGTGAAGATCCTGTGAGTATCGAAGAGGGAAAGCCTTATAATTGCCTATTTGATTTACATATTCTTAGTGGCAGCTTTCCGGGTTGGACTTCGATCGTCCCGTGGTTTTCATCCTATTGAGTTTCCACGTTAAATCTGTGTGTCACTTTATTTGTTGTTATTTTGTATTGTGTTTTGGTTGTGTATCGACATACTTCTAAGCGGTCGTGCAGGAACTTGATCGAACTAATTTGCAGGTGCTCTGGTCGGGCTTGTGTGCTCTCTAGCCCAACAAGTGGTATCGGAGCTAGGTTCATTATTAGAGCAGTTATCAGGCTGACCTGTTTGAAATTTGAGATGAGCCAATCAAAAATTTTGGGTTGGTGATCGGGTTTGGTAGGTGATGACTATTGGTCTGCTCCCTATCCTCTTTGATTTACTTCTTGGAAATAATCGTTTCTGAGAACTGAGGTCAGTCCGATCAATTGAAAGAACACGATGGAATCTACTTCGGGTTCCAGTTCTGAGCAAATGGTGAAACTGAACGGCGCGAACTACCACTAGTGGCACTTATTGATGGAAGATCTCATCTACGTTAAGGGCTGACATGCTCCTATCTTTGAGGAGATGCCTAAAGACATGGATCCAAATAAGTTGAAGGTGGAGCACTGAAAATTATGCGGATTCATCATACGGTTTATGGAACCGAACATCTACAATCATGTCACGAGTTTCATTGATGCAAAAATCCTTTGGAAGACCATAGAGATGTTGTATGCTAAGAGTACTGACATCAACAAGCTATATCTACTGAAGAAGTTGGGGGAGTTTAGATACAGAGAGGGATCCCCTATCCTGGATCATGTTAACGAGTTTCAGGGAATCATTGACTGTCTCACTACTATGAAGCTGACCTTCGAGGACGAGGTCAAGGCATTGTGGATGCTGAAGTCTCTTCCAGACTCTTGGGAGATGGTCAGAGTTTCTTTGATCAACTCTTCTCATGGTGGCAGCATTACTATGGAGATTGCCAAAAGTGGCATCCTAAACGAAGAGGTGAGAAGGAAGTCTCAAGGGATATCAGGCTCTTCTTCATGAGTTGACATCCTCTACACTGAGCCCGGGGGGAGAGGAAGGAGCAAGAGTAGAGAATGGAAGAGCGAGAGGAGCCAAAGCAGAGGGAAATCTAAGTCTCGCTACCAGAATGTGGAGTGTCAGTACTGCCACAAGACGGTCATATTTAGATGTTTTGTTACACTCTAAAGAATGACCAGAAGAAGAAGAGAGAGTCCTCGAATGAGAAGACAAGAACTCACACGACGGCTATCGCTTCGGCAGAGGAGGACAATGTCATCATTATAGGAGATGATGTCACTATTGCACTCTCATGCGATGATAGGAGCTGGATTGTGGACTCTAGAGCTTCTGCACATGTCTCCCACAATAGAGCATTGTTTGCCACCTATACGACTCACGACTGTGGAGTGCTTAGGATGGGCAATTGCGATACGTCGAAAGTCATCTGGAGGGGATACATGCACCTGAAGAAGAGCACTAGAGGATTGATGATCCTAAGAGATGTGCGACATGTTCCTGATATTCGCTTCAACCTAGTTTTAGTTGGAAAACTAGGTGATGAGGGACACTTAAGTGTCTTTGGTGGAGATTTTTGGAAGCAGATCAAGGGGTCGCTAGTTGTGGCTAGAGGTTATGCAGAGACTGGTCTATACTACATGGAGGGGAGGCCTGAAGCTGCTTAGGTCAACACCGTCAGAGATGGAGCACCCACCTCCTTATGGCACAGAAGTTCATGTCACATCAGCCAGAAAGGGCTAGGATGTCTCTCCAAGAAGTAGATGATCACTAATCTATCTGAGGAACAGTTGGAGAGATGTGATCACTGTATGGCTGGAAAGCAGAATAATGTTTCATTCCGCCACAGCTCCACCAGGAGATCCGAGCCACTAGAGCTCGTACACACTGATGTCTGCGGGCCATTGAAGGTCCAGACGAGAGGAGGAGCGTCTTACTTCATAACGTTTATTGATGACTATTCGAGAAAACTTTGGGTCTATTCTATTAAGACCATAGATGAGGTTCTCCACAGTTTCTGGAGATTCCACACTGAGGTGCATAGGCAATCTGAGAAGAAGCTAAAGTGCATCAGGTCTGATAACGGGGGAGAGTATATTGGTCCTTTTGATGAGTATTGCAGAAATCAAGGGATCCAACATGAAAAGACTCTGCCCAAGACGCCACAGTTGAATGGCGTGGCTGAAAGAATGAATAGGACCTTGATAGAGAGGGTAAGGTGCATGCTATCTGAGTCAAAGCTACCTAGCATGTTTTGGGGTGAGGCTTTATACACAGCTGCACACGTCATCAACCTATCTCCCAGTTATGCATTACAGGAGGACGTACTTGATAGGGTCTGGTACAGAAAGAACCCTTCATACAATCACCTGAGGGTCTTTGGCTGGAAATCCTTTGTGCACGCCCCTTAGGATGAGAGGTCAAAGTTAGATTCCAAGACCAATCAATGCATATTTTTGGGATATGGACGCATCGGCGAGTTTGGCTACAAGTTCTTTGACCCGGTTAAGAAGAAGCATGTACGCAGTCGCGACGCCATATTTTGTGAGGATCAGACTGTGGTTGATCCTGATAATACTGAGAAGGTTGACTCTTTCACTGAAAGAGTGTCTCCTATGATTGGAGGTGATTTTACTGAGGAGGTTGCAGAGCCTGATCCAGTGCAGGACACTGAGCCACTTCCAGACCATGAGAACACTACTGATGGCGATCCTATAGAGGACATCACTGATGATGTGCCTATACCAGCAACTGAGCTCACTCCACGAAGGTCTGATCTAGTCAGACAACCATCTTCGAGATACTCTTCTACTGAGTATATTTTGTTGACTGATACGGGGGAGCCCGAGTGCTTTGATGAGGCGGTACAGAGCTCGGAGAAGAAAGAGTGGATGGTTGTTATGCAGGAGGAGATGAAGTCTTTGCATGAGAACCATACATATGAGCTGGTACGATTGCCTAAGGGAAAGAAGGCTCTGAAGAATCGGTGGATTTTCAGAGGAAAGCAGGGAGACCCCTCGACACCACTCAGATACAAGGCAAGATTAGTGGTGAAGGGTTTTAGTCAGAAATATGGAGTTTATTTCGATGAGATCTTCTCCCCTGTTATGAAGATGTCGTCTATCCGGGTTGTTCTTGGCCTTGCTGCAAGGCTAGACTTGGAGATTAAGCAGATGGATGTCAAGACCACCTTTCTGCATGACGATCTTGAGGTGGAGCTTTATATGGAGCAGCTCGAAGATTTTAGGGTGAAAGGGAAGGAGAGCCTAGTCTGTGTTAAAATTTTTGAAAGACCGTTTAGGAGTAAGCAGGAGTTATATCAACAAGAGTTATAGCCAAACAACCACAATGCCAAAAACAGCAACACAAGAAATCTTTATTGAAACAGAACTACTTTATAATGCGAGGTATACATGGTGAGACATGATTCATAAGAATCACGGAGATGAGAAGAACAAACACACCAAAACTGAAACTGGCGGTCTGCCAAAGCAGAGACCGCACGGACCGCAAAAAGGCTCAGGCCGCCTGGCTTGCTCTGCTGTACTCCCAGACCGCTTGCACAGTCAGACCGCAGAAACAACTTGAGATCGCGCGAACAGAAGCAGACAAGCTGCACTGCCAGACCGCAATCCCAGACCGCACGAACTGAAGCTTATTGGAACAAAGAACTGAAGTTGTCGCCAGACCGCAACTCAGACCGCCTAACCGCTGAAGGTCGCCTGATCACTGAGTCCGCTGCGAACAGCACAAGAACACAATAAACCAGTTCGCTGACAGACCGCAGACGAACTGTTTATTCAAGCCATCGGAAATCACCAAGGAAGGAGACCGCAACCTGCTGACCGCAAACCTGCGAACACAACAACCGGTTAGCTCACTTCCGAGACCGCGCGACTTCAAACTTGAGTCCGCAAGAAACAATCCGGGCTCTTGTTCTTACAGTTCTTGTTAGGAATGACGGGTCCTGCACCCCTATTTATAGGCGGATTGACGGATGTCGTCACCGCACAAACCGGGATACAATAACCGCCCATCAGATCGCCAGCGGCCTCATAAGACAGACCGCGCGGACACAGCACTTGGACGAGATCCAGCACAAGTCCGCAAGACAGCAGCAGTCCGCGCACAAGCCGCGCGGACACAACACTTGGATAAGATCCAGCCCAAGTCAGCAAGACAGCAGCAGTCCGCGCACAAGCCGCGCGGACACAGCGACCACCCTTCCTGAGATCGCCTACGCAGGGACAAACATCTGGCCGACTTGAAGCAAGTCGCCAGAACAGCCCAAACAAGCTGCCCGGTCACTGCGGACAACCAAGAACAGGCCGCCCAGAACAAGACCGGAAGAACTCGCAACAGGTCGTCAGAACCAACGACCAAACCAAGAAGCAAACTGGCCGATCACAGCAGATCGCCAGAACAGCAGGGAGAGATCGCAGAACCAAACCGCCAGAGCACCAGCGCAGACCGCGCGATCTCTGCGGTCTCCAGCCTTCAGACCGGCCGGACTCCCTTCCACTTCACTTCAACAATTTCAACACTCCCCCTTGAAGTGGGAAGTGGAAACTAGACCGGGCAACCCCCTTAACCGTGTAAACGGTCCCTTCGCCGGCGGCTTTGTGAAGATGTTTGCGACATTGTCCGCACTCCGATCATCCACGTCTCCCCCATAATCAGCATCCATGAAACCATGCAACTCCAAGCTTGACCCTCTCCTATATAGGAGACCCAAATCAGAGGTCGACTTCACATACTTCAAGATGCCTTTTGCCGCCAGAAGATGAGGTTTCTGTGGTTCCTCCATGTACCGACTCACCTTGCCAACTGCATAAGCAATATATGGCCTTGTGATCGTCAAGTAGATCAAACTCCCAACCAGAGCTCGGAACACCAATGGTTCAGATAAAACTCTCCCCTCATCCTTCCGAAGCTTATGATGTTGCTCCAGAGGTATAGAGCTGCTCTTCCCTTCCTCCATGCCGAATCGCTGAACAATTCGCTCCGCATAGCTAGCCTGAGAAATAAGCACTCCGCTCTCCCGCCTCTGCACCTCGAGTCCAAGGAAATGGTGGAGCTCCCCCAGATCCTTCATCTCGAATCTGATAGCAAGCTCAGCCCTGAGTCTTGCAACAACTTCCTTCGAGTTCCCGGTGACAATCATGTCATCCACGTACAGCAGCACAATCACCCGAAGCACCCCCTCCTTCTTGATGAACAAGCTAGAATCAGAGTCTGAAGCAAAGAATCCGCAGAATAAGAGATATTCTGCAATCTTCCCGTACCACGCTCGAGGCGCTTGCTTCAACCCATACAGGGCCTTCTTCAACTTACAGACGTAGTCCGGATACTCCTTCGAGATGAAGCCTTGCGGTTGGAGCATGAAGATATCCTTGTCAATTTCGCCGTATAAGAAAGCATTCTTCACGTCGAGTTGCCAAATCTCCCAACCACTCGAAGCCGCCAAGGCAATAACAAATCGAACCGAAGTCATCTTTGCCACTGGACTGAACGTCTCATCATAATCTTCTCTGTACTGCTGTGAGAACCCGCGAGCTACAAGGCGAGCCTTGTACCGCTCGATACTGCCGTCAACTTTCTTCTTGAGCTTGTAGACCCATTTGCATGTCACAGGAGTGGTGCCCTTGGGCTTGGGCACAAGAGACCAGGTCTCATTCTTCTCGAGAGCTGCCATCTCTTCTTGCATAGCAATGTCCCACTCCTTCACGCCTCTGGCCTTTTCAAAGCTCGACGGCTCCCTTTCATCCAAGGGACCAGCAAAGAAGCATGAGACAAAGTTTACCATGTTCCCTCCTGTGTAACGATCTGGTGGTTGAATAGTCCTCTTCGACCTCCTAAGTGGTTGCTCCTGACTAACCACCTCCTCAGCTGCTTCTTCTGTGCAAGCTTCTCTTCTAGATGAACTTGGAGCATCGCTCCCCCTGCTTCCAGAACCTGAAGCCTCCATCTCGGAGCTTGACACAGCTGGAGCTCCTGGTGAAACAGGAAACTCCACTTGAAGATCTTCAGCAGCCTTCCCTCTTATATCAACCCTGCCCTCTGGTAGCTCAACTCCTGAACTCCCCTTTTAGGAAGTCACTTCATCGAACACCACATCCCGAGAAACAATTGACCTCCGTGTCTCAGGATCCATGCATCTCCATCCCTTCTTCCGCTCATCATACCCAACAAAGACTAGCTTCCTTGCTTTCGTATCTAGCTTTGCTCGAAGAGCATCAGGAATATGCACATAGCAGGTTGATCCAAACACCCGAAGGTGTGCAACACTCGGCTTCTCCTTGAACATCAATTCGTGAGGGGTCTTCATGTTGATAGGACTTAAAGGCAACCTGTTGATGACATAAGCTGCACAAGATATTCCCTCCGCCCAGAAGGACTTTGGGATATTCTTGGCATGAAGCCAGCATTTGCAAGTTTCCGTCAAATGACGAATCTTCCTCTCGGCAATGCCATTCTGTTGTGGAGTATGGGCACAAGTGAGCTCTCTCCTGATGTCATGCTTCCTGCAAAAACTTGAGAACTCACCAGAGGTGAACTCCCCACCATTGTCAGTTCTAAGTTGTTTAACCCGCAGGCCAAGCCGGCCTTCAACCAGCTCCTTGAACTCCACAAATTTTGCAAATGCTTCCGACTTCTCCTTCAAAAAATACACCCAGACATATCTGGTGTAATCGTCAATCAACACCAACATGTATCTGTTGCCTCCAAGGCTTGGGGTGGCAGTCGGTCCCATCAAATCACCGTGGATGCACTCCAACGGCACTTTGCACCTTGTTTGCGATTTGTCAAATTGAAGTCGATGAGACTTACCAAACTGACATTCTTCGCAGACATGACTGTCTCCATAGGAGGACAAGCTAGGCAAGTCATTGACAAGGCCCCTTACCGCCATAGCCTTCAATTTGTCCATGCCTACATGCCCCAACCTTTCATGCCAGATGGCCGCGCCATCATTGGTCCTCATCTTATCAACATAGTACTTGTCGATAAAATGAACAAGTCCTTCACCCGCTTGCCGACATGAATAACATCTCCCTTTATCTCCGGTTGAGTTTTGAGAAACTTCACTTCTGTTGGGCCAAACAGAACGTGATAACCGGCGTCGACCGCATTGGTCACAGAGAAGAGATTTTTCTTCATACCAGGCTCGTGATAAACACTCCTCAACGTGAGTGGACCCTTATCACTGCTCAGAGAGACGACTCCTTCGTGCTCTACTGGATGAATAGAATTATCAGCCGTAATGATAGCATTGTTACCTAAGTAAGGCGCCAAAGAAGTGAACTTTGATCCATCCCCGGTGAGGTGATGCCCACACCCTGAATCAACAATCCAATCCTCATCATAGTTGATGGAAGCCAAGGCCTTAACGGGCATCGCCGTTATATTAGACGCAAATGCTCCTCCCCATCCAACTTCACCAGACTTTGGCATCTCCTTCTCCACTGCATGTCCCGGCTGAAGATTCACCCGGCAATCTTTCTTGAAGTGCCCGGTCTTATTGCATCTAAAGCACCTCGGTCCCTCTCCTTTCTTCTTCCCATCAGACTTAGGAGCATATCCCCTATCTTGCTGACCTGAAGTGGAGGGTCCATCATGACCCGGGTTCTTCTTCTCCCATTTCTTCTTCTTCTTCCCAGAGAACATCACATCATTTTCTCCCCCGATGATAGAAACCCCCGCCATCTGTCTTGCTAAACTTTCTTGCGAAGCAAGAAGGTTCTCTAGCTCCAACAACGACGGTTGATTTGCCCAACCCTGAACTGAAGTCACAAAGGCAAGATACTCCTTCCGCAACCCGCGGATGATATGCCTCTTCAGTTTTGCCTCAGAGATTGGCTCATCAGGGTCCAATGCAGAAATCTCTGCCGTGAGGTTCTTCATCTTGAGGAAGAAGGTAGAAACAGAAAGATCACCTTGAGAGGCTTTCGCCAACTCATTTTCAAGATACTGTAGCCTCGCTACATTCTTCTTATTGAACAATCCATCCAAGGATGTCCAAATCTCAGCAGCAGATTTACATCCGATGATGTGATCAAACAGCTCCGGTGAGATAGCCCTTTTGAGAGTGAACTCTGCCTTAGCATTCGTCCTCCTCCAAAGTCTCACCTCTGCTATATTATCTCCTGCTAGAAACACCTCTTGTGTGTCTTCTCCTCCAACTACCTCCCATAGATCCTCGCCAAGCAAGTAACTCTCCATACACGACTTCCACTTTTTAAAGTTAGTCGATGTGAGGAGTTCAATACCAAGACCTCTTGCGTATCCACCTTCCATGGCAATCTATGTGGACTCTTCTTCACAAAGATGATGGCAACTCTAGTTGATCACTGCTTATCCACTCCAGGAACCTGGCTTTGATACCATGTTAAAATTTTTGAAAGACCGTTTAGGAGTAAGCAGGAGTTGTATCAACAAGAGTTATAGTCAAACAACCACAATGCCAAAAACTGCAACACAAGAAATCTTTATTGAAACAGAACTGCTTTACAATGCGAGGTATACATGGCGAGACATGATTCATAAGAATCACGGAGATGAGAAGAACAAACACACCAAAACTGAAACTGGCGGTCGGCCAAAGCAGAGACCGCACGGACCGCAAAAAGGATCAGGCCGCCCGGCTTGCTCTGCTGTACTCCCAGACCGCTTGCACTGTCAGACCGCAGAAACAACTTGAGATCGCGCGAACAGAAGCAGACAAGCTGCACTGCCAGACCGCAATCCCAGACTACACGAACTGAAGCTTATTGGAACAAAGAACTGAAGCTGTCGCCAGACCGCAACTCAGACCGCCTAACCGTTGAAGGTCGCTTGATCACTGAGTCCGCTGCGAACAGCACAAGAACACAATAAACCAGTTCGCTGACAGACCGCAGACGAACTGTTTATTCAAGCCATCGGAAATCACCAAGGAAGGAGACCGCAACCTGCTGACCGCAAACCTGCGAACACAACAACCGGTTAGCTCACTTCCGAGACCGCGCAACTTCAAACTTGAGTCCGCAAGAAACAATCCAGGCTCTTGTTCTTACAGTTCTTGTTAGGAATGACGGGCCCTGCACCCCTATTTATAGGCGGATAGACGGATGTCATCACCGCACAAACCGGGATACAATAACCGCCCATCAGATCGCCAACGGCCTCATAAGATAGACCGCGCGGACACAGCACTTGGACGAGATCCAACACAAGTCCGCAAGACAGCAGCAGTCCGCGCACAAGCCGCGCGGACACAACACTTGGACAAGATCCAGCCCAAGTTAGCAAGACAGCAGCAGTCCGCGCACAAGCCGCGCGGACACAGTGACCACCCTTCCTGAGATCGCCTACGCAGGGACAAACATCTGGCCGACTTGAACCAAGTCGCCAGAACAGCCCAAACAAGCCGCCCGGTCACTGCGGACAACTAAGAACAGGCCGCCCAGAACAAGACCGGAAGAACTCGCAACAGGTCGCCAGAACCAACGACCAAACCAAGAAGCAAACTAGCCGATCACAGCAGATCGCCAGAACAGCAGGGAGAGATCGCAGAACCAAACCGCCAGAGCACCAGCGCAGACCTCGCGGTCTCTGCGGTCTCCAGCCTTCAGACCGGCCAGACTCCCTTCCACTTCACTTCAACAATTTCAACAGTCTGTCTCCTGGAGAAGAACTTATATGGCGTGAAGCAGGCCCCTCGACAGTGGTACAAGAAGTTTGATGCCTTTATGGGGGAGATCGACTTCAGGATGACCACCCTTGATCACTGTGTGTTTGTAAAGCAGTATTCTCCTGATGATTTCATTATTTTACTCCTTTATATTGACGACATGTTGATGAGCGAGAGGAGCACTGTGCACATTGCTGAGCTGAAGCGTCAGTTGAGCTCCATATTTGCGATGAAGAAGTTGGGAGCAGCGAATACCATCCTAGGGATGCATATTCGGAGAGATAGAGACTCCAAGTTACTTTGGTTATCGCAGGAAAGATATATCAGGAAGGTGCTCTGAGATTTAGTATGGATCAGGCGAAGAAGGTGAGCACGTCGCTTGCAACTCACTTCAGACTTACTGCTAACTAGTGCCCGAGCGCACCTGAGGAGAAAGAGGAGATGCAGAATGTCCCTTATGCTTCTGCAGTTGGCAGTCTCATGTATGCCATGGTTTTCACCCTCCCTGATATAGCGCATGATGTAGGCACTGTTAGCAGGTTTCTTTCCAATCCCGGAAGAGAACATTGCGGCGCTGTGAAGTAGATTCTAAGGTACCTACATGGGACGTCAAACTTGACGTTAAGGTTTTGAGATAGTGAGCCAGAGCTTCTGGGCTACACTGATGCTGATATGGCTGGAGATTTGGACTCCAGAAGATCGACCTCTGGGTACCTGATCCTATTTGCAGGGGGAGCTGTGTCGTGGCAGTCGAGACTACAGAAGTGCATTGCACTATTGACTACGAAGGCAGAGTTTATTGCAGTCACTGAGGCAGGGAAAAGCTTCTTTGGATGAAGCGTTTCATCAAGGAGCTGAGTTTCACTGAGGAGCACTATACACTCTTATGTGACAGTCAGAGCGTGATTCATTTGGGAAAGAACCCCACCTTCCACTCGAGATCCTAGCATATTGATACGCGATATCATTTGATACACGATACTCTAGAGCAGAGAGAGCTGGATTTGCAGAAGGTGCACACGGATGACAATGAAACATATATGCTTACGAAGACTGTGTCGAGGGGGAGGTTTGAGCATTGTGTGAGGATTGCTGGCATGACGATCTCTTCCACATAAGAGCAAAAGGGATAAATTATTAGGTACAGTTCCCGTCCTTTGTGGAGGAAACTGTGGATTTGAGTTCTACTAACTCAAATTTGGTGGCGCTGAGTCTACTGACCAAAGGGGGAGACATGTTGATGGAGGCCCTAGCAGGAGGAAAATTGGAGATTTGAAGGAAGATTATCAGAATGATAAGTTTCTTCACATAGTCTAAAATGGAGAGATTTGATGAGATAATTTTCTCCTAAGTGTGAAAGAAGCTAGCCACCTTTTGACCATGATTTTCACGCATGTGTTTCATGCCAAGTGTGAAAAGGAGTAGCCGTCTTTGAATATGAAATCAACATGTGCTCTTGAAGGATACTTCTAGGAAAGTGCCTAGAGGAAGCTTCATGACATGTGCTTTTGACCGAGGGAAGCTTCATGCACATGCCATCCACCACCTCTACCCCTTGGTTTTGGCCTTATAAATAGGCATGAAGAAGGAGGGGTAAGACATTCACTTCTCTCTAATCTCAAGCATTGAAAGAGTTTCTATATAGTCCTTTGTGGCAAGCGTCTTAGTTTGGGGAGAGCTTTCAGATGTCTCTTCGATATTGACGAGGAATACTTCGCCTACACGGATTGGATCTGGAACAGACTTTGGCAAGGATTCGAAGAGGCATCTTGGAGAAGATTTTTTTAATCCGTCTCGTCCGCCACTGTTGGTAACTTGCAATTTTTCTGCCACTATTTACTGTGTATTATTGTGTGGTGTGAAGTTGGTGAAGATCCTGTGTGGATCGAGGAGGGAAAACCTTGTAATTGCCTATTTGATTTACACATTCTTAGTGACGGCTTTCCGGGTTGGACTCCGATCGTTCCGTGGTTTTCACCCTATTGGGTTTCCGTGTTAAATCTGTGTGTCACTTTTATTGTTGTTATTTTGTACTGTGTTTTGGTTGTGTATCGACATACCGCTAAGCGGTCGTGCAGGTACTTGCTCGAACTAATTTGCAGGTGCTCTGATCGGGCTTGTGTGGTCTCCAGCCCAACACGATGCTATCAGCACCCTAATTTAAATACAATAAAATATAATTGAATGACATAAATTTAAAAATATAAACATGTCCTAATAAATTAAATAGTAACCTAAATGCACTTCAAAAAATAATTGGTCGTTCTAGTTGTTCCAATGACTGTTTGGTGTAGCTGTAGCGACTGAGAAAATAGTAGTGAGAAGCAGTGGTGGAATAATCAGCTATTTTGCAGAGTGGTGACAGAATCTGTGAAACTGTTTCGAAGAACATCGTTTGCAGTGTTGTTTCAAACGGAGAAGTTGTTTAAGCTGTTTGACAAAACAGATGTGCGGTGTGCAATCTATTTTTTTAATTAGAGGCAAAAAAAGATAAAACATATAATTTACTTAATATTTTTTATAAGCGCTAAAAACTGAAAGGATTTCCTCATTTATAATGCCTAGGCATAATACATTTTTAATTAGGAAAAAATAATGCATAAATAATAAAATTTTAATATGATTTCATTTTTTGGCGATGAAATGACAACGGCAACGCTCGAAACAAGGGTGGGAAGAATCACGTTTTAGGGTCTGTTTGGGACAGCTCTGGCGGATTGAGAAGTGATTTTTCAACCGCCAGAGCTGTTATTTAGGTGTTTGGAAGAGCTCTCCTAAAGTGTTCTTTGGGAAGCACTTATTTTAAATAGCTATCCTAAGGGCTGATGGAGAAGCTCGCTCGGATCCACTTCTGCGGTTAAGGGAGCGCTCCTCGCAGAACAGTTTTCCTTCCCGATTCCGCACCAGCTCTCCCGTTCCCGTCCCGATTCTGCGCGTAGCCTCGATCTCGCCCGTCCGGTGCTTCTTCCTCCTCCGGCGAGGTGCTCCTTCCTCCTCCGTCCGTCTCTCCAGCAAGGAATTCCCGCTTCGACCTGCAGGAGCTCCCAGGGCGACGGCGCGACTCTTCGTCTTCGACACCGCCGGTGACAAGGTTTGCGTTGCTGCTTCTCCTCCTCTTCTTCTCCCTCTGTATCTTGTTCATTAGCTCTTTTTTTTTGTTGCAGCAAAGCCCTAGAAATTTCTCTCCCGCACGATTCCAATCCTACCCCAATCTCAGCGCCCATTACCATTTCAACGGTGAAGCTTTACGAACTCTGCAAGGAGAAGCGCTTCGAAGAAGCCCTCTTTACCCTCCATTGCCTGGAATCCAGAGCGCTCAACCCGCACGATTCAGCCGCTGGTAAGGTTCGCCCGCCCCTGCTTCGTTTTTCTTCTTCTTCTTCTTGATTCGTCCTCTGTATCTTGTTCGTAAATGGGGGTTCGGTCTTCTAAACGATGACACATTCTCAACTTCCAGCTATTGTGGCATCTGCAGCCATCTATTATTACACAAGATTGGTTTGCTCCAACAACTAGGAGTTTCTTCCACAAGACTGACTTGTTCCTATAAGTTCAAATTCATTTTTATTTCTATAGTTAATATTTGCTTCATAAGACATTCTAGAATTAATATTTGGCTGTCATATGAACAGAAATATTGGCTTCATAGAATTAGAAGAGGATTATTTCTATTGTTTAAAGAGACATTTGACTGTCATTTGTCTAGTACCAAAAGCATGGATTTTAGTGTTATTGTGCATCCTCCTATGTTGGAAGGCTATAAATAGAGCCAAAGTTTTTGTGTATTATGAGTGAGTGTTTGTGTATTTGAATGTTTTTGAATAAAGTGGAACGAACGCACCGGAGAACAATATATATTAATATTTTCGTTTAGAAAAAAACAGTTCTCAAAAAGCTGTTCTACCAAACAGTCTTATTAGAAAAAGCTCTGTTCAATCAGCGCTTATACACAGACCATCCAAACAGCCTGCAGCTTTTCAAAACAGCTCTGTCTAAAGAGCTATGTTCAATCAGCAGCTTCTCAATCCGCAATAGTTCTCCCAAACAGACCCTTAGATTCGTGAATTTTTTTAAAATATTCACGACGGAGCCGACGTGTGAAACAACGGTGGGAAGAATCACGTTTTAGATTCGTCAATTAAAAAAGAGTGACGCTAAACGCAGGTCAGTTTTGGCTATATCCAGGCCACAGTTTTTTAAAAAGAGCGATGTTAAACGCAGGCCGATTTTAGCTATATGCAGGCCACAGTTTTTTAAAAAAAGATATTATTTTTTCTTTTAAAACTTCAGGAAAAATGATTCTAGTAGTTTAATACTTCATGTATTATGTGTTTTTTCCTTCCATGCAACCGTGTCCCCAAGGAGTTTACTCGTTTGTCCGAGTCCGATGTGTTTTTAAATTACAACTGGTTTAAAGCTATTCATGGGTATTTGCTACGGCGATGGCAACATCGGCGATGGCGACAATCGCGACGTCGTCGGCGATGTCGGCGATGCGGCGATGGCGACGATCGCGACGTCGTCGACGATGGCGGCGATTGAGGCGATGGCGACGATCGCAACGTCGTCGGCGATGGTGACGATCGCGACGTCGTCGGCAATGGCGACGATGGTGACCATCGCGACGTCGTCGGCGATGGCGGCGATGGCGGCGATGGCGGCGATGGCGGCGATGGCTGCGATGGCGGCGATGGCGGCGATTGCGGCGTTGGTTATACTTCGGGTAGTTACGTCGCTAGTAGGGGTTCTTTGGATAAACGCACCCCCATAGATGGGGTGCGGTTAGCGCCTTTAAGGATACTTCATCAATAGCTCTCCCATATTTACTAACGAAACAGTGACATTCAATGTAACCTCGCACGCATGAATAATTTTTTGGTCTGCATATATCCGCGGCCTGCATTTAACATCGCTCTTAAAAAATTGAACTCTGTCAATTAAAAAAAATTGAACTCCTACCTTTCAAAATATTATCCACAAAATTGAACTCCTTCGTCAATTAAAAAAAATTATAAAATGATAACATTATGATTTATTTTACTCATTATAGCCAGCCACTTAGTAACTTTTTATAAAATAAATTTTCATTTCTCAGAAGTAAAATAGTAATTTTTTTTTAAACTTTCTATCTTGCTGTTTTCAAACCTTCGGCATAACCATGCAACTTTGCCATCCTATCTTATATTATTAAATTATTATTTGCTTGGATTTTAATTTAAATAAAAAGCTTTTATAATATTATGATAGTTTCTGTCTTTTTCCACATTAACTATACCGCTCAAACATACACGTCTCCCAAAACCTTCAGCCTAACCATGTAACCTTGCGATCCTATCTTATATTATTTAATTATTATTTGCCAAAATTAATTTATAATAAATTAACAGCACTTCTGTCTTTTTCAATATTTACTGCACTCTTCAAACATACACGTCTCCCAAAATCTCTCAACCTTTACCCCCTCTGCTATCTTTTTTAAGGCTTTCTGGAATTAGCTTTCTGGAATTTGCTTTCTGAAATTAGTTTTTCGATGAAAATCAGTATCTACATGAATTAACTTTGCACAGAATTCCAATTATGTTGTTCGATTGATGAATTCAGTTAAAGAAATGGAATTAAGACAAAGAAGTTATTCGGTTGAATAAATATTTGAATTGGAATTAACATTATACAATAATTTCATAAAACTCAAAATAGGTGTCAAGACCGAACGCATTTTTCACTGACGCACACTTTTCGTCCGAGCGCATGTTTTTCGGCCCAGGTGTGCGTTTTGCGGCCAGATCAAAAAACGGCGTCGGAGGGGCAAAAATTGCGCGTCCGT
The DNA here is from genome assembly GCA_033032865.1 of Dactylorhiza incarnata. Taxonomy (NCBI): domain Eukaryota; kingdom Viridiplantae; phylum Streptophyta; class Magnoliopsida; order Asparagales; family Orchidaceae; genus Dactylorhiza; species Dactylorhiza incarnata. Next base: position 25,046,438 of record JAWHQI010000003.1, read on the forward strand.
GCAAAAAATGAGCGTCCGGACCGAAATAAACGTGGTCTGGAGAAAATTGTGCGCCCGGGCGAGAAACGCGCGCCCGGGTGAAAACACTGTGCCCCCTACTAAAAATGCGGGCCCATGCAAAAAATGTATTCCCGCCCGGAAAATGCTCTTTAGGGCGGAAAACGCACGCCTGATGAAAAACATGCGCCCGAACGAAAAACACGTGCCCGGGAGAAAAAATATGCGTCCAAGCGAAAAACGCGCGCCCTGGTGAAAAAATGCCCGTTTGGATGAAAAACACGCGCCCGACAGAAAAACAAGCGCCCGGGAGAAAAATGCGGCGTTGGACGAAAAACTATAGCGAAAACACTCGATTATGCGGGAAACCTCTGGACGGAGGTTAGAATTGGTGATTTGATTTTTTTAGTTCGAAGTTAAAGCCATGAGTTTTCACATAAAAGACAATATTCGCGTAAATTCCGTTGCGTCGATCATTAGAATTTAATCTCTAATCGTCAATGTCAATTCCAGAAAGACAATTTCGTCCAAATGAACAAACCCTTACGGTCCGTTTGTTTGGACGGAATTGACTTTCTGTAATTGACATTGGAGATTAGAAATCCAATTCTAGCGTTTGGCGCAACGAAATTTAAGCGGATATTGGCTTTCATGTGAAAACCCATGACTTTTACTATGAACTAAAATATCAAATACCAATTCTTACCTCCGCCCATAGGTTTTCCGCATAATCAAATGCTTTCACTAGAATTTTTCGACCTACGCGCGGGTTTTTCGACCGAGCGTGCGTTTTCCTGCAGGGTGTGTTTTTCAGTCGGGCACGAGTTTTTCGGTCGAGCTCGTGCTTTTCGACCGGACGTTCATTTTTCTCCCAAGCGGGCGTTTTTCGCCCGGGAGCGCGATTTTTCGCTCGAGCACGCGTTTTTCAACCAGGTGCGTAGTTTTCTCCCGGGCGGGTGTTTTTCGGCCGACCGAGTGTTTTTCGGCCTGTCGGGCATTTTTCGCCCGAGCGCTCTTTTTTAGCGTGGGCGTGCGTTTTTTCGCCCGAGAGCGCGTTTTTCGGCCTAGCGCGTTTTTTGACCCGGGCACACATTTTTTGACCAGTGTGTTTTGCGTCCGGCACGCGTTTTTCGGTCGGACACGCGTTTTTCGCCCGGGCGCGCATTTTTCGCCTGGGCTTGATTTTTTCGCCGGGCTCGATTTTTTCGCGCGGGCTCGATTTTTTGCCCCTTGCGCGATTTTTTCCCCCGGGCGCGGTTTTTTTCGCCCGGGCGCATTTATTTCGCCCGGGCGCATATTTTCGCACGGGCACGATTTTTTTTGCCGGGCGCGATTTTTTCGCCCCGAAGCGATATTTTCGCCGGCCGCGATTTTTTGCCCGGGCGCGATTTTTTCGCCCAAGGGCATTCAATTCGCCTGGGCTCAATTTTTTCGCCCGTGCGCGATTTTTTCGCCGACTGCGATATTTTCGCCCTAGCACGATATTTTCGCCTGGGCGCGCGCTTTTAAAAATTTGAATTTTAAAAATTTCAATTCCAGAAAGCCAATTTCAATGTGCAACCGAACAACTTACAGATATCAATTCCAATTCTGTTCACTAAATTCCATCCTACAACCGAACACCAGAATTGGTTTTATGCACAAAACCAATTCCTGCAGATATTGGTTTTCTGGCCAAAACCAATTCCAAATAGCCTTTACCTGCGCGCCGAACGGACCTTCACATATTTTGGGAAAATAAAAAATTAATTTAAAATAACTTTAGGAATGGAGTAGTTGTAAGTTGTAACATTAATTAATATTGATAAGAAAGATATTTAAGATTCTATGGTTTTTGTTGAAACCAGAGAACTGGTCTCGACGTTCGCAAGGGGGATGCAGCTAACCCTTACTTGACCTGAGCGAGACCCTTGACCAGTCACTAAGAACCGAAAAACTTTACCCTTGAAGAACACCTAAGTCCACAAACGGACCCCTTAAGCTGCAGCGTGGAGGTCCCACCACATACCCGGAAGCTCACCAGGAACTTCCCCTCCCAAGCCAATGCTGAGCCTAGGCACCTTGGAGGGCACTAAGGATCACCTCACCATCCGCCTTCAATGACAGGGGGAGGGTAGGGATAGTGCTTGCTCACACGTGAGGGAGGGGGGGGGGGGGGGGGGGTACCAAAAACCTCTCCCAAGGTGCCCATGAGTGTCTATTTATAGACTTCCCAAAAAGTGCGCTGCGGATAGCAAAAAATCTGTTATCCGCAGCCCAACAACAAACCTGAATGACCAGCACAGGGGGGAGGCGAGTGGAAATGAGACGCCTACTCCCCCCCTTGGACCGGCGAGTGGACCGAGGGTCCACTCGCCCCCTTAGGGGCCGGCGAGTGGACCGAGGATCCACTCGCCCCTAGGTTCGGGCGAGTGGACCACGGTCCACTCGCCCCTAGTTCCGGGCGAGTGGACCATGGTCCACTCGCCTCCCTAGGACTTGGCAGAATGCGGGGGAACGGGTCGGATCGTCCGTCCCCCCTTCTTTTGCCTCAGATGCCCTCGTACCCCTCTTAGCGGGTCGATTCGTCACGTCACAGCCACCCTCACTATAACGGTCTTACCTGCGTCGGTTCACACCAGCTCGGAAAATATGAGGGTTGTACACAATCCCCGCTCTTTTCGAGCTTGTTTCAAGCTCGGAAAGAAAGTCCAACCCACCTATTTGACGAGTAGGTGGGACCCTAGAGTGATCCACGAAGGGCCGTGCCCACGGGATGCTCCTGCCGAGTTTTTCAACTGAACCTAACTTGGGGCGGAACGCGAACCTTTCTCCACTTAGCCACCCTCCTATGAGCCGAGCTCAACTGGAGGTGGAGAAAGCTCAACACCTTAGGTCGAACTAAACTTGACCTGAGGTGGAAGAACACTCAACACCTTTGGTCGAGCTGAACTCGACCTGAGGTGGACGACGGGAAATCCACACCCATCAGGGAGCCGAGCTCACCTGGAGGGGAAGGGAACTCCACACCTACCATGGAGCCCAGCTCACCTGGAGGGGGAGGGAACTCCACACCTACCAGGGAGCCGAGCTCACCTGGAGGGGGAGGGAACTCCACACCTACCAGGGAGCCGAGCTCACCTGGAGGGGGAGGGAACTCCACACCTACCAGGGAGCCGAGCTCACCTGCAGGGGGAGGGAACTCCACACCTACCAGGGAGCCGAGCTCACCTGGAGGGGGAGGGAACTCCACACCAACCAGCGAGCCGAGCTCACCTGGAGGGGGAGGGAACTCCACACCCATCAGGGAGCCGAGCTAACCTGGAGGGGGAGGGAACTCCACACCCATCAGGGAGCCGAGCTCACCTGGAGGGGGAGAGAACTCCACACCTACCAGGGAGCCTAGCTCACCTGGAGGGGGAGGGAACTCCACACCTACCAGGGAGCCGAGCTCACCTGGAGGGGGAGGGAACTCCACACCGACCAGGGAGCCGAGCTCACCTGGAGGGGGAGGGAACTCCACACCCACCAGGGAGCCGAGCTCACCTGGAGGGGTAGGAAACTCCACACCCTTCAGGCAGCCGAGCTCACCTGAAGGGGGAGGGAACTCCACACCCATCAGGGAGCCGAGCTCACCTGAAGGGGGAGGGAACTCCACACCTACCAGGAGCCGAGCTCACATGGAGGGTGAGGGAACTCCACACCTACAGGGAGCCGAGCTCACTTGGAGGGGGAGGGAACTCCACACCTACCAGGGAGTCGAGCTCACCTGGAGAGGGAGGGAACTCCACACCTACCAGGGAGCTGAGCTCACCTGGAGGGGGAGGGAACTCCACACCTACCAGGGAGCCGAGCTCACCTGGAGGGGGAGGGAACTCCACACCTACCAGGGAGCCGAGCTCACCTGGAGGGGGAGGGAACTCCACACCTACCAGGGAGCGGAGTTCACCTGGAGGGGGAGGGAACTCCACACCTACCAGGGAGTCGAGCTCACCTGGAGGGGGAGGGAACTCCACACCTACCAGGGAGCCGAGCTCACCTGGAGGGGACGGTACTCCACACGTACCAGGGGGCCGAGCTCACCTGGAGGGGGAGGGAACTCCACACCGACCAGGGAGCCGAGCTCACATGCAGGGGGAGGGAACTCCACACCCATCAGGGAGCCGAGCTCACCTGGAGGTGAAGGGAACTCCACACCTATGAGGGAGTCGAGCTCACCTGGAGGGGGAGGGAACTCCACACCTACCAGGGAGCCGAGCTCACCTGGAGGGGGAGGGAACTCCACACCTACCAGGGAGCCGAGCTCACCTGGAGGGGGAGGGAACTCCACACATACCAGGGAGCCGAGCTCACCTGGAGGGGGAGGGAACTCCACACCTACCATGGAGCCGAGCTCACCTGGAGGGGGAGGGAACTCCACACCTACCATGGAGCCGAGCTCACCTGGAGGGGGAGGGAACTCCACACCTACCAGGGAGCCGAGCTCACCTAGAGGGGTAGGGAACTCCACACCTTCCGGGGAGCCGAGCTCACCTGGAGGGGGAGGGAACTCCACACCCTTCAGGGAGCCGAGCTCACCTGGAGGGGGAGGGAACTCAACACCCATCAGGGAGCCGAGCTCACCTGGAGGGGGAGGGAACTCCACACCTACCAGGGAGCCGAGCTCACCTGGAGGGGGAGGGAACTCCACACCTACAGGAAGCTGAGCTCACCTGGAGGGGGAGGGAACTCCACACCTACAGGAAGCCGAGCTCACCTGGAGGGGGAGGTGTTGGAGTTTCTGAGGTGATCTCAAAGCAATCAACAGTTAGTCTTACTGCCAACGCAATATGAGCCAATAGGGTCGCACATAAAAGCGTTTGGAGAAGTTGGAGAAAGGATTGTGTTGGCCTTACTCATATTGGATATGAATGAAGGACCAATCCTGTGACTGTTTGGAATCAAGTTGAGAATGTCTCAAAAGGAAATCGTTTAAAGTGTTTAAACAAATGGATTTACACTAGTTAATTCGTCTAAAGGCATTAAACGAATTCAGCTAAAGGGTTTAGACGAATTCGGCTAATGACAAATTCGGCTAAAGGGTTTCGCCGAATTTATATAGCCGAATTTATATATAGACGAATTTGTCGAAATGGTTTCGCCGAATTTGAGTCGAATTCGGTTATAATAATTAGTCGAATTCGGCGAATGTAAATCTGGACAGATATTCTGTTTTTCCCTATGGTCTGCGAATAGCCTTTCCTATACCTTGCGTATAAAAGGGAATGCGATTAGGTCTTCGACGACGCCGGTTTTAGACTTAATCCTTTTCGCGATTTTGACGAGAAGCCGACCGGAACAGTTCCGCGCGAGGGCATCTCGTTCTTCCCGTCCGCCGATCGTCTTCCGCCGCCGCTAGTCGCCGTCGTGGTCGCCGCCTCCCCTGGATCGGACCTAGCAGTCCGTGGGGATGTTGAGAGCTTCCTTCTCCGACCTAGTTCTTGTACGACAAGAAGCTAGGGTTCTCCATCGTTCGTGTGGATCGCTGTAGAGGAGCCGACACATTTCGGTTCTTGGAACTCAGATTTTGTCTACCCGATTCCATCTTGGAGCACCTTGGTTGAGTGTTGAGTCAATCCCGCAAAGGTACTTTGTATTTCGATTTGATTATTCTCTTGAATCATGAAAACCGCAAGATCAGTTGGTCTCTTTTGGGTTGTTCTTGTCTTTATTTCCACTGCGCATATTCGATATATCATCCCGTTAGGGGTATAGAAAACCCAACAGGAGGGAACTGCACACCTACCAGGGAGCCGAGCTCACCTGGAGGGGGAGGGAACTCCACACCTACCAGGGAGCCGAGCTCACCTGGAGGGGGAGGGAACTCCACACCTACCAGGGAGCCGAGCTCACCTGGAGGGGGAGGGAACTCCACACCTACCAGGGAGCCGATCTCACCTGGAGGGGGAGGGAACTCCACACCTACTAGGGAGCCAAGCTCACCTGGAGGGGGAGGGAACTCCACACCTTCCGTGGAGCCGAGCTCACCTGGAGGGGGAGGGAACTCCACACCCTTCAGGGAGCCGAGCTCACCTGGAGGGGGAGGGAACTCCACACCGACTAGGGAGCCGAGCTCACCTGGAGGGGGAGGGAACTCCACACCCATCAGGGAGACGAGCTCACCTGGAGGGGGATGGAACTCCACACCTAGGAGGGAGTCGAGCTCACCTGGAGGGGGAGGGAACTCCACACCTACCAGGGAGCCGAGCTCACCCGGAGGGGGAGGGAACTCCACACCTACCAGGGAGCCGAGCTCACCTGGAGGGGGAGGGAACTCCATACCTACCAGGGAGCCGAGCTCACTTGGAGGGGGAGGGAAATAACAGTTTCCCGAACTATCCTGGGGAGGAGAACCAGTCCACGTCCCAGGTGCTTACCCTCACCGAGGGACGGAGGGATTCAGCCATCTTTCCAAAGCAGCTGGGGGGATAGAACCAGTCCGCGTCCTAGGTGCTTACTCTCACCTGGAGACAGAGGAACTCAACCACCTTATTAAAGCAACTGAGTTAGAGATCCAATCCACGTCTTAGGTGCTTACCTTCACCTAGAGGCAGAGGAACTCCACCATCTTATCAAAGCAACTGAGGTAGAGATCCAATCCACGTCCTAGGTGCTTAGCTTACCTGGAGGTAGATGAGTTCAACACCTTTCCGAACTAATTTGGGGCGGAGTACCCGTCGACGTCCTTAGGGCTTAGCTTGCCTGGAGGCAGAGGAACCCAACACCTTCCCAAACCAGTTGGGAACGGGTACCCATCTACGTCCTAGGGGCCTAGCTTACCTGGAGGTAGAGGAACTCAACACTCTTCAAACCAACTGGAGGTGGAATACCCATCCACGTCCTAAGGGTCTAGCTTACCTGGAGGTAGAGGAGCTCATCATCTCTCCAAGTCACTTACTCAAGCAGCGAGTCGACCTGATGAGTCTCCCATCTGCCGGCATGACTGAGCCCGGAGAATGGTCTCTAGTCGAGGATCTTATCAAATGGGGGCAGAGTACCGATCCACGTCCTAGGTGCTTACCTTCACCTGGAGGCAGAGGAACTCAACCACCTTATCAAAGCAACTGAGGCAAAGATGCAATCCACGTCTTAGGTGCTTACCTTCACCTAGAGGCAGAGGAACTCCACCATCTTATCAAAGCAACTGAGGCAGAGATCCAATCCACGTCCTAGGTGCTTAGCTTACCTGGAGGTAGAGGAGTTCAACACCTTTCCGAACCAATTTGGGGCGGAGTACCCGTCCACGTCCTTGGGGCTTAGCTTGCCTAGAGGCAGAGGAACCCATCACCTTCCCAAACCAGTTGGGGGCGGGTACCCATCTACGTCCAAGGGGCCTAGCTTACCTGGAGGTAGAGGAACTCAACACTCTTCAAACCAACTTGAGGTGGAATACCCATCCACGTCCTAGGGGTCTAGCTTACCTGGAGGTAGAGGAGCTCATCATCTCTCCAAGTCACTTACTCAAGCAGCGAGTCGACCCGATGAGTCTCCCATCTGCCGACATGACTGATCCCGGAGAATGGTCTCTAGTCGGAGATCTTATCAAATGGGGGCGGAGTACCCATCCACGTCCTAGGTGCTTACCTTCACCTGTAGGCAGAGGAACTCAACCACCTTATCAAAGCAACTGAGGCAGAGATCCAATCCACGTCTTAGGTGCTTACCTTCACCTAGAGGCAGAGTAACTCCACCATCTTATCAAAGAAACTGAGGCAGAGATCCAATCCACGTCCTAGGTGCTTAGCTTACCTGGAGGTAGAGGAGTTCAACACCTTTCCGAACCAATTGGGTGCGGAGTACCCGTCCACGTCCTTGGGGATTAGCTTGCCTGGAGGCAGAGGAACCCAACACCTTCCCAAACGAGTTGGGGGCGGGTACCCATCTACGTCCTAGGGGCCTAGCTTACCTGGAGGTAGAGGAAATCAACACTCTTCAAATCAACTGGAGGTGGAATACCCATCCACGTCCTAGGGGTCTAGCTTACCTGGAGGTAGAGGAGCTCATCATCTCTCCAAGTCACTTACTCAAGCAGCTAGTCGACCCGATGAGTCTCCCATCTGCCGGCATGACTGAGCCTGGAGAATGGTCTCTAGTCGGGGATCTTATCAAATGGGGGCAGAGTACCCATCCACGTCCTAGGTGCTTACCTTCACCTGGAGGCAGAGGAACTCAAACACCTTCCCAAGCCACTCCGCATGTGGCGAGTCGACACGATGAGTCTCCCATCTGCCGGCATGACTTAGCCCGGAGAATGGTCTCTAGTCGGGGATATTACCAATCAGTCGACCCGATGAGTCTCCCATCTGCCGGCATGACTGAGCCCAAAGAATGGTCTCTAGTTGGGGATATTACCAATCAGTCGACCCGATGAGTCTCCCATCTGCCGGCATGACTGAGCCCAGAGAATGGTCTCTAGTCGGGGATATTACCAATCAGTCGACCCTATGAGTCTCCCATCTCCCGACATGACTGAGCCCGGAGAATGGTCTCTAGTCGGGGATATTACCAATCAGTCGACCCTATGAGTCTCCCATCTGCCGACATGAATGAGCCCGGAGAATATATTACCAATCAGTCGACCCGATGAGTCTCCCATCTGCCAGCATGACTGAGCCCGGAGAATAGTCTTTAGTCGGGGATATTACAATCTGGGGGGCGAAGTACCCATCCACATCCTAGGTGCTTACCTTCACCTGAAGGCAGAGGAATCCAACACCTTCCTAGAGGCTTTACCTAAGGTTCTATCTCTACCTACTTTTTATTCAACATGGGGAGGTCACATATCTATTACAACGCGCCTTCTTGCGCTTACTCGGCCACATGCATCTCGGCCATCTCTTTTATCACCTCCTCCAATTTCTCTGCCTTCTCATTCCTTCACTTTCTCCTGGTCCTTCCTGCTTCCCTAGTCAACCTGGAGGTGGGAGACTTGCCTCTGGAACCGATCTGCGTAGCTTCCTTGCGTCTCCCCATGCTTTTGTTGAATCAGGCACAGGGACTCCGCCTCCTTCCTGGTGAGATGGAGGCATCCTCCCTACCCCCTCACTCGGGGCAGCTGGCCCCAGGGGAGCTGTTGAAGAGCGCTTGCGCTTGGAGGTTCAGGCCTTCTTCCGAGGCTGGCCCCTTCCCTTGCCGACATGCTTGCTCCATCTCCATCAAAGATTGCGAGGCGAGCACAGGTGTTGGAGATGCCGAGCACTCGCCCTGAGGGGGGAGTGCAAACCGCAAGACTTCCTGGATTGACTTCCTGAGCTCCTCGAAGTCACCTTTCATCATGCACTTGCCGGCAGGGGTGAGTCCCCCAGCTCATCGCTTCTAGCCATGTGACTTTCCCAGAGCTTTCCGAACTAGCTGCTTCCACGCTCACCGCACCATAATGTTGAAACCAGAGAACTGGTCTCGACGTTCGCAAGGGGGATGCAGCTAACCCTTACTTGACCTGAGCGAGACTGTTGACCAGTCACTAAGAACCGAAGAACCTTACCCTTGAAGAACACCTAAGTCCACAAACGGACCCGTTAAGCTGCAGCGTGGAGGTCCCACCACATACCCGGAAGCTTATCAGGAACTTCCCCTCCCAAGCCAATGTTGAGCCTCGGCACCTTGGAGGGCACTAAGGATCACCTCACCATCCGCCTTCAATGATAGGGGGAGGGTAGGGATAGACACGCGAGGGAGGGGGGGGGGGGGTACCAACAACCTCTCCCAAGGTGACCATGGGGGTCTATTTATAGACTTCCCAAAAAGTGGGTTGCGGATAGCCAAAAATCTGCTATCCGCAGCCCAACAACGAACCTGAATGACCTGCATAGGGGGGAGGCGAGTGGAAATGAGACGCCTACTCCACCCCCCTTGGACCGGCGAGTGGACCGAGGGTCCACTCGCCCCTAGGATTGGGCGAGTGGACCAAGGTCCGCTCGCCCCTCTTGGGGCCGGCGAGTGGACCGAGGGTCCACTCGCCCCCTAGGTTCGGGCGAGTGGACCAAGGTCCGCTCGCCCCCCTAGGGGCCGGCGAGTGGACCGAGGGTCCACTCGCCCCCTAGGTTCGGGCGAGTGGACCACGGTCCACTCACCCCCTAGTTCCGGGCGAGTGGACCATTGTCCACTCGCCTCCCTAGGCCTTGGCAGAATGCGAGGGAACGGGTCGGATCGTCCGTCCTCCCTTCTTTTTCCTCGGATGGCCACGGACCTCTCTTAGCGGGTCGATTCGTCACGTCACAGCTGCCCTCACTATAGCGGTCTTACCTGCGTCGGGTCACACCAGCTCGGAAAATATGAGGGTTGTACAGTTTTTAAGTGCCCGGTTGGCACAACGACCGTGTTATTGAGTGGCAATGGCTTTGACCCGTTGCATATAGATCGCGCTCTGTGTGCGGAGATGAGTTGAGGTATACGGTCTACAAGTCTTTTCTAAATTGAAAACCTACACGAGCAGTAATAAAAGTTATCTCTTTGTAATCAACTAGATTATGACCGAGATTCTCAAATATTTATAGTGTTTGATTTCAATGCATGTGCATGTATGCTTGAAATTTCTTAATGCATAGGTTAGTTCTAAACAAAATTCTATACTATATCCTAAAGCAGCCCTAACCCGACCCATGTCTGCAACGGAGAAGCCTCCTCGAACTGCAGCTCCATCTAAGCCACGTTGTGATCTGACTCCGTTAATGATTCCGAGAAGGCTCAACAGAGATAATTTCCCGCTTTATCACTTGCCACACTTTCTGAACACTACCTTATGTTCAGAAACTCAAAACACTACCTTATGTTGTGTCGCGTATCTTGATCTTTTCGCTCCTTCCTCGACAACTAGGGATATTGGGAAAAATATTCATGATAATTTGGTAGATCATGTTTTTTAATGCACTAAGTTTGTATAGAACATATTATGTCTTTGTCCCAGTATGAAGCTTTCTTGACAAAACCATTGATGTTGCAATAAAATTGGCTACGTCCTTACAGAATCACCAACCAGTAGTTGCCGACAACTGACCGGATACTCAAATATTGACCAGGCGCTCAATCGCCGACCGAACATCACTGGTCATACTTGAGATCATCCACTAAGAATTCACGGACCAGACTCATGAATTGCAGACCACTAACCTTCCCACAGAACTCCTTTTTGTTGGATCGTTAGGTTGCCTAAAGGAAAGGGGGATGAATAAGGTTACGATAAAATATTGATTTTCTTTATTAAATGATTTATAGATGTACAATGAAAATGAAATATTAGAGAAACTATATAATCATCAAGAACAAAAGAAATGTTTTTTTCTTATTTAATCAATATGAAGACATACAAACGTAATTATCTTTTAATGCAAAAATCAAAGACTTCGAATATTACAACCTTTATTTTTAATACCGCGATTACAAAATACTCATCAAGACTTTTTATGGATACAAAGTAGTGATTGATATATCACATATCATAAGAAAGATGTTATAAGCAATTTTGTAAAAGTTGCTGATTCGATGTACTAATGAGAAGACAACATGGTATTTAAATTTATTTACACAAGATCAATAGAATTCTTATAGGGCGCTCAACCTCAGAACTTATTAAAACTTATCAAGAGGAGTATTTCTTGGGCGTAGTCCTTATCGTTATTCATTTCTCCCTTTTTATGATAGTAAGAACAAGGGCCTCAAATTAATTGAAAATGTACCATGTAGATAGATACACTTGCACTTGCATACAAAAGCTAATAAACCACACTTCTCTTGGTTTAGTGTTAAGAATATCCACGGATCACATGAAGGAGATATGGTGGAGAGTAGGAGATTTATTTGTGCATAATAAATAGTTGTGACATAGACATTATTGGGGAAATTCCTAGATTTCATATATCAGATTACTCTTAAGTGATTTAGGATGAGTCTTATGCATGTATAGAAAGACTGTGCCTTTTTTATCTTTACTAGTTTCAGATTATCAGCCAATTTTTAAAGGAATGAAGAATATGTCGAGTACAAAGAACTTACATCGATTAGTAGTCGATGTATACCAAAGTAGTTCTCAACTTTAGTCGACTTCTACCAGTCAAATCACGCTCTTATAATTCATAGTATGGTACAAACAGTTTACTTTTCTGATGTATAGATAGCCATACGTTGAATATAATTCCATGTATAAAGATAACCTACGTCAATTTTGTTGGATCGGTAGGCGCCCTTAGAGGGGTGGGGTGGGGGGGGGGGGTGAATAAGGGTTTTAAAACTTTTAAAACTTAATTGAGTTTATTCAAATAAGTTGATAGTACTTATAAGAATATATCAGTTAAGATACTGCAGTAAGCTTTTTATGAAACTGGGCTGCACTAGGCACGAGAAATGAGAAATCTGTTGCTAACGCCAGTAGTAGCGTTACCGCTCAGCGTTAGTGATAGAGAATGCCTTTTCGTTTAGATTTTAACGATCAAATATAGCAAGACAATATTAGGAGAAAAAAGGTAGTATTATTGCTTTAGAAATGATTACAAAATCTTATCCCAATAACGCTTTGGAATGAGGCAAATGCGTAGAAACCTTTTGAGTTTTCTATACCGACTCTTCTCTCTAAGAACCGGTTGGCTTTAGACGATCTATCCCCAGATACGACTGATGAGTCCCATTTATATACACATTTATGGGCTCATCTGGGCCGATTATCTAGTCTATGCACTAAACTTTAGGCTTGTTTTTATTCATATTCATTATTCCTTGCTAAGTGCACTCTTAGGCCCGTTTTGTTGTGCAGTTGCGCTCCTTGTCATTGGGGGTAAGCACATGGTGATCCCCAATCCTTTTTCTGTGTTTGATTGGTGCTGGAGGTGTATTCTCAGTTGGTTTGCTTTGCTTGCAGGTGGTTGAATCACCCCTTTATCCAGAAATCATGATTGTGTATAACGCACGGTCGTGCGTTTTCTAGACGCACGGTCGGCTGTGATAGTGCGCTCTCATCTGGGAAGGAATCCGGTGATCTGACTTTGATCGTGCATTTTTACGCACGGGCGGGTTTGCCCGTGTGTGAGTAAAACGCACGATCGCCTGTTTCTTCATGATTTTAGCCATTCTGAGTTTGTCAGTGCATTTTTACGCACGGGCGGATTCGCCTGTGCGTGAGTAAAACGCATGGGCGCAACTGCTTCTTCCTCAAGTCTGTTTTCATCGTAAATAATGCACGGTTAGCGCACGGTCGTGCATTCGCCCATGCGTGACCAAAAATCTGACTGTTTAGTATTTAAGTCAGGGTTGCAGTCGGGGAGGACGATTCCCCTCGCGGGAAAAGCCAGAAAAGCCAGCCATTTTCACCCTTTCCACCAGAGGAGACCACATCCGGTGATCTCCTCCACCATACTTCCATCCGGGATCGTTTGCAAGCTTTCTCCACCACGAGTTCAAGCATTCTTCATCTTGGAGACCATAGAAGTGTTGTAGATCGCTGGAGAAGTGACAGCCTCCTTCGAGTCCGCACACCATCTGAGGGCTGAGCCTAGAGAGAGCCCGACAACCTCTCATTTCGGCCGAGAACCCAGGATACGGTGACAACTTCTGTTGGGTCCTTTCTAAACCTTGAGCTTCTTTTAGTGTTGTTGTAATGAACTCTTATTACATTAATGTTATAGATCCTTTGTTTGATGTTCATGTGCAATGATGCAATGGTTGTGAGAATCGCTTTGCTTTTCATTGTGATATTCTGAGTTGCTTGCGTGTGAAGCCATCTAGCAATTGCTAGTGGTGATGTTGGCGAAGAGTTGAATACGACCCTCGCAAAACCCCGCTCTGTGGCCATTTCTCCCGCTTACCGAAGCGCGGCATCGCGGCCGCTGCACTCACCACCAATTTGCTAAGCGATGCTTTCAACCCGCATTTCTCTTATTTTTGCAATAGCTTAGGTCACCAATCACAACGCCCTTTGTTCTTACTTTCTTCGCTCGTGTAACAATTGACTCACAACGCAATTCATTCACCATATCCTGCATTCCTCAAGAGATCGACATTCGGGGAAACTATTCCCATAATTATTACTTGACAGCGACCGGTGCACTTGCCGAACACGCATCAAGTTTTTGGCGCTGTTGCCGGGGAATGCAGGCGTGATGAGATTTTGGTTGTGAATCGATTATTTTCGATTGAGTCTTTTATTCTTTTTAATTTATTCTTTATCATGCTATTTTCTTCTTCTGTATCATGTGGGCACATTTGAATATACGATGTCGTTGGTGTAGGGACACATCCCACGTTAGTGATAGGTGTCCCAAAGAGTATGGTGTTGTTCAGAAACCGTATGGAGCTCATAAATCTTTTGGCTCCTCTACCGCGCCTCCGTTTTCGCACTTTTACGCGGCTGCTGCACCTTTGGTGCCGGCGAAGTCGGTAAAGCAGTGTTTATTTTACAAAAGTAGAGAGCATGTCTTGAAGGACTGTGCGGATTATCTTCGCCAATTGGCGGATGACTATGAGCCGGATATTCGGATCGTCCCATCCTCGAATTCTGCGAACACAGCTCCTTCCTCTGGCTACATGTCCCTTCCGCCTTCACTTCTTGAAGTCTCTGGAATCGACACGTGCATCAGTGTCCCTCATGACTCTGTTTCTGATGCGACCCCCCATACCTCTTCGGTTCATGTACCACTTTGCGTGGATTTGTGCCCTTGTGTGGAGAGTGAGCCCGAACTCTTAAGAAGCACGTCTTCTCCCACTACACACGAAGCCACATCTATTTCTGATGTTATCATTGAGGTCAATTTGCAGGATGTTGCAGACCTGCGCAGTGTCGTGCCCACACTCATGGAGGAGGACTATCTCGATTGTGCTGAAGCAACCGTTTCGGTCTAGTGTGAGGAAGTGCAAGTTATAGAGGAGGCCATTGCGTGCGCTGTTGAGTCTAGTGAAATCTTCGATGATATCATCAGTTTGTCATTGCCGCACCCTATGGGGGATGAAGCCGGGATTATCCCCTCAGATGAGATTTCTTTTAGTTTTTCTTCCAATTTATTTCCTGATCCCCTTTCTTTATGTACAAGGATGCAGGATGCCCCTCCTCCGGTTGATCAGACCTTATGCATGGAGGAGCCGAAAGCCTGGCGGGATGAGGAAGGTACAGTGAAGGAACATCTTATTTCCTCATCGTCGTTGGTGCTTCCCCATGAGGATTGGTTACAAGGGGCAAGCGGTTTTTCTTTGAAGACATAATACTGGAGGAGAAGAAGAGAGCGAAAAAGGAGGAGATTTGGGGTTGGAGGCTGAGCATCCTACTCAATTTCCACCCCTACTACCGAGTCCCCGGACCTTTTTCTTCTATCTGCAGTTACTATTTTAAATCAACGTATAGTTGATTTCTCCATATGGTTGTGTAATATACTACGTAGACTTGGATGATCTCCTTTCTTTAATTTTGTGCGAACAATTCTATAATCTGCTTAATATAGGTATTTGGTCCACCTTAAGGACAGTAAACAAAAGGGCTTCTTGGGAGACAACCCATGGGGGAACCATTCGGTTCCGGCCTTTCATTAAGATTTTTGTTTATTATGTGTTGTTTTGGGCTTTTTGCTAACATCGCAGGTTTAAGCTCTCGCTTGGGAGATGAGGAAGGAGCACTTTAAAGAAGGAATTACCGCACTTCTGGCATGCTCATTCGTGAGCATAGGTCCACTCTACCCCTATTATCCTTATTCATGAATTCTCTATTTTATATGGTTTTGATCAAGTCTGGGAGAGAGATCGAGTTATGCATGTGCACGCACTTTGCATAGCATGTTAGAATGTGCTAAGTTAGGATTTTTAATTTTGTTGCACAAATTGCATACACTTGCACCTAGTTCACGCGTACTTGATCACACGCGCTTATTGGGTATTGCTGCGAGGTTCCCCACTCGTAAGAATTGGATTGTTAGTGTAGGAGTGAGGGGTGGAGAAAAATGTCGACTCGAGTAGTGCTCTAGTCGAGTGCTCTCGTCACGCTTAGAAATTCAATTAGAGTAGAATAAAATTCAATGTTATAAATTAATTATTTCTATTATAGTAGCTGCAATTTATTTTACTTTAGTGGTGAATCCGGTGAATCCAACGGTAGCATAGGGTCGAGTGTAGCAAGATTAGTAGTAGCTTATTACTACGATCGGAAGGACGGATATCCTTTCTCGGTGGCTAGAACTTGCACTAGGCGACTCTTGAAACGATTGCGTTGAATAGCTCGTTATAAAGCGTGATATAACCATCTCTTGATCCGTTTGTGCTTTTGAAATCCTAACCAATGTAATCACCTTTGCAAATCCACTTTAGCCGACCTATCCTCCTTGTTTAGCTCCACTTAAATTTCACCAAAGCCATACGGCCAAACCAATTTTCGCACCAACAAATGAGTTGAAAGAAATATATTTATCTTTTGTTTGTTGTTATCTCTGAGTTGTATGGTAGCTTTGAAAAAGCTAGAGGAGAAGTTTATATTGTTCCTACAAAAGATATACTGTCGAGATGAGAAAATAAAAGAAAAAATGAAAACATTTGTGCAAGAAGAACTTTCAAATACATTCTCTCGACAAAAACAATGTATGTTCGGCTTAGCACACACCTAGTGTCCAGTTGTAGTCTGGGGGTGTTGTGTAGTTCTTTAACTTGTTGTTTTGGTGATCTTACACTCTTGAGTATTCAGGCTATGTTGCGTGCGATGCCCATCGTTCTTCTACTTATCTAACATGAACTCAACCTAAGCCAAATCCTAACCTATAAGTCCTATTGATTTCAGATATGAGTCATCTCATGCAGTAGAGAGAGTGCGAACGTGCAAGCCTATGGACACCGACTTTGATGGATTTCTTAGGAGATTGTCCCGAGCTTTGATTCGAGTAATACTCTACTCATTAGTCAGGCTATTTTCCCTTGTGCGCGACCGAAAGATTCACCGGGATTCACCATCCGAGTAAACTAGATTTCGAATTACTATTATAGAAATAGCTAAATATAATCTTGAGTTAAATTTTATTCTAACTCATTTCTACGCACGTGAGCATGCAACTTCGCATGGGTCTCTACCGCTCAAACTCACTCTAACACCCAATTGTTCCGACGGGATAGCTGAGTAGTTTGCCCGAGATGTGCAAATGGTTAAGTCTGGGGGTGTGATGAGTCCCATTTATATACACATTTATGGGCTCATCTGGGCCGATTATCTAGTCTATGTACTACACTATAGGCATGTTTTTATTCATATTCGTTATTCCATGCTAAGTGCACTCTTAGGCCCGTTTTGGTGTGCAGTTGCGCTCCTTGTCATTGGGGGTAAGCACATGGTGCTCCCCAATCCTTTTTCTGTGTTTGATTGGTGCTAGAGGTGTATTCTCAGCTGGTTTGCTTTGCTTGCAGGTGGTTGAATCACCCCTTTCTCCAGACATCATGATTGTGTATAACGCACGGTCGTGCGTTTTCTTGATGCATGGTCGGCTGCGATCGTGCGCTCTCATCTGGGAAGGAATCCGGTGATCTGACTTTGATCGTGCGTTTTTACGCATGAGCGGGTTTGCCCGTGCGTGAGTAAAATGCACGATCGCCTGTTTCTTCATGATTTTAGCCATTCTGAGTTTGTCCGTGCATTTTTACGCACGAGCGGATTCGCCCGTGCGTGAGTAAAACGCACGGGCGCGGCTGCTTCTTCCTCAAGTCTATTTTCATCGTAAATAACGCACGGGCAGCGCACGTTCGTGCGTTCGCCCATGCGTGACCAAAAATTTGACTGTTTAGTATTTAAGTCAGGGAATCAGCTGCAGTCGGGGAGGACGATTCCCCTCGCGGGAAAAGCCAGAAAAGCCCGCCATTTTCACCCTTTCCACCAGAGGAGACCACATTCGGTGATCTCCTCCACCATACTTCCATCCGAGATCGTTTGCAAGCTTTCTCCACCAAGATTTCAAGCATTCTTCATCTCGGAGACCATAGAAGTGTTGTAGATCACTGGAGAAGTGACAGCCTCCTTCGAGTCCGCACACCATGTGAAATTTTCTGTAGATCTAGGAGTGAGCAGGAATAGTATAACTCAAAGTTCAAGCCAACAACTAGAAGCACATGAAGCAAACACAATCTTTATTGATCAAACAGAAAACTTCATTACAGGGTGAGGCATACTTGGCGAGACATGATTTCGCCAGTACACAAAAAATAGAAGAGAGAAAAACACAGCTGAAAGATAACCAGCGGTCTGCCTTCCTGAGACCGCCTGACCGCCCGACCTGACAGTTCGCTCGACTAGAAGACGAGACCGCCCGAACTGCCTGCCTGCAACTTGATCAACACCAACTGAGAACCACGCGAACTCCCGAACTCCACTGATCCTCCCAAACTCCAGCAACCCGCACTGCAAGCCGCAAGACCGCCCGAACACCTTCAAAAGAGGAGGTGACCGCGGCTACCCACACAATCCGCAGAAGCTGCACAAAATAATCTCGATCAGCTAACCGGTCGGTCACAAAAAATAGACCGTAAGAACAGGATGCGAGCTCAGCTTACACTTGGTGCTATATTTTTGCTGCTACAGTGGCTCATATTTATAGGCGTGAGACCTGATCCAGTCACCACCCTATGAGATAGAGTCACCTCCCCTTGATCGCGCGGCCAGACCGGTCAACCCGCGCGATCAGCAAAAGATCCTCCTGCTTAGTGAGCTCGCTGACTTCACGAAGAAGCCGCGCGATCATGACAACTCGCCCGGTCATGACACTCACCACCTATGTTCGCCACCCGACCTCCTCCAGAGACCGCGAACACACCAGGCCGACTAGGACATCAGCCCGCCAAGTCGACCAACCATCTGTGACCGCATATACCAGCTGATCGCCGAAGGACCAGCCATGCGAGCACAAACCGGAGACCGCGCGACTAAGAAGATCTTAGCCCGCACGCACCACAAAGAATCCGGACATCCACCAGACCGGGCTGCCACCCATCACGCGATCATAAGAACCAGATCGCGAGATAACTCCAGCTCGCCACGCGGTCACACGACCAGACCGCGCGACCTCACCTCGGCACCCATGGATAGAAGAACGGCGGTCACGCCGAATAGACACGGCTAGACCAGAGAGGTCAGACCGCCAGAGGAGACCGCAAGACCGTGCGGTCAGATCAGACTGCGCGGTCTCCCCCCAGACCGCCAACTCCATAACTTCTACTTCAACATTTTCAACACTCCCCCTTGAAGTGGGAAGTTGAAAACTGCCCTAGTAAACTCCTTAGCCGAGTGAACGGCCCCTTCGCCAGCGCCTTTGTGAATATGTCAGCAACGCTGTGCTGACTCCAAACATGCTCGACCGAAAGAGACCCCTCCAACACCTTCTCACGAATGAAATGATGCTCGATCTCGATATGCTTGATCCTCGCGTGACAAACTGGATTAGTAACCAGTTTGAGAGCACTCTCATTGTCGCCGCGGAGCAGAGTCGGACTCCGAACCTCCTTATGAATGTCTCCAACCAAGCTCCTAAGCCAGATGGCTTCTTGAGCTGCCAAGGCCAAAGCCTTATATCCCACTTCTGTGATTGAGATCGATACAGAATCTTGCTTCTTACTGCACCATGATATAGCCATGGGGCCCGCCATGAAGACGTATCCAGACGTTGAGTTCCGATCATCCGAATCTCCCCCGTAATCAGCATCCATGTACCCATGCACCTCGAAGCCCGCATCCTTTCTGTAAAGGAGACCCATATCCGAAGTCGCCTTGACATACTTCAATATATACTTGGCTGCTAGAAGATAAGGCATCCGTGGTTCCGCCATATACCGACTCACCCTGCCAACTGCATATGCAATATCCGGCCTGGTAATCGTTAGATAGATCAAGCTCCCAACCAGAGCCCGGAACACCAGCGGATCTTCCAGTATCCTCCCCTCATCCTTGCGAAGTTTCATGGCCTTCTCCAGAGGTGTGGAAATGCACTTCCCTTCCTTCATGCCGAACCGCTCCATGATTCGCTCCGCATATCCAGCCTGGGACACCAGCACTTCACTTCCCTTCCTCTGCACTTCGAGTCCAAGGAAATGGTTCAACTCACCTAAGTCCTTCATCTCGAACCTGATAGATAGCTCGGCCCGAAGCCTTGCTACCTCCTCCTTCGAATTCCCCGTCACGATCATATCGTCGACGTAAAGCAGCACGATGACTTGAAGCTCCCCGCCCTTTTTGACAAACAAGCTTGAGTCTGAGTCTGAAGCACCAAACCCACAGAATAGAAGATATTCTGCTATCTTTCCATACCACGCCCTCGGCGCTTACTTCAACTCATACAGGGGCTTCTTCAGCTTGCAGACATGCTCCGGAAAATCTTCAGATACGAAGCCTGGTGGCTGGATCATGAAGATGTCCTTGTCAATCTCGCCGTACAAGAACGCATTCTTTACGTCGAGCTGCCAAATCTCCAACCCCCAACACGCCGCCAAGGCAATCACAACCCGAATTGAAGTCATTTTTGCCACCGGACTGAATATCTCTTCATAGCCTTCACCGTATTGCTGCGAGAATCCCTGAGCCACAAGGCGAGCCTTGTATCGCTTGATACTGCCGTCAGCTTTCTTCTTGAGCTTGTAGACCCATTTGCATGTCACAGGGGTAATACCCTTGGGCTTGGGCACCAGAGACTGTCTCATTCTTCTCAAGAGCACTCATCTCTTCCTGCATAGCTGAATCCCACTGTTCCACGCCTTTGGCCTTTTCAAAGCTCGACGGCTCCCTGTCATCCAAGGGACCAGCAAAGAAACACGAGACAAAGCTCACCATGTTTTCTCCTGTATAGCGATCAGAGGCAATGATTGTTTGCTTCAATTTCTGCAGCACCTTTCCCTGACTCGTAATATCTTCAACTGCTTCCTCCCTAGCTCCCCTTCCAGACAAACTCGGCGCATCGCTCCCCCTGCTTCCTGATCCAGAAGCCTCCGCCTCAGAACTAGATATTGATGGACCACCTGGTGACACAGGCAGCTCCACCTGATGATTTTCCATAGCTCTCTCCCTTGTACAACGTCACCTCGTCGAACACGATGTCGCGAGATACAACAAATCTCTGCATCTCCGGGTCCATACACTTCCAGCCCTTCTTCCGATCATCGTAAGCCATGAAGACTAGCTTCCTTTCTTTCGCATCTAGCTTCGTCCGAAGCGCATCTGGAATGTGCACATAGCAGGTGGAACCAAACACCTGAAGGTGCGCCATGCTTGGCTTTTCCTTGAACATCAATTCATGCCGGGTCTTCATATTGATGGGACTGAGAGGCATTCCATTGATGACGTAGGAAACACAAGACATTCCCTCCGCCCAGAAGGACTTTGGGATACTCTTGACATGCAACCAACACTTGCAGGTCTCCGTCAGATGACAGATCTTCGACTCTGCAACTCCGTTTTGTTGTGGAGTATGTGCACAAGTAAGCTTCCTCCGGATGCCTGCCTTCCTGTAAAAAGTAGAGAACTCACCAGAGGTGAACTCCCCTCCGTTGTCAGTCCTCAGCTTCTTATCCCGCAGGCCAAGCCAACCCTCCACAAGCTCCTTGAACTCCACGAACTTGGCAAACGCCTCCGCCTTCTCTTTCAAGAAATATACCCAGACATATCTGGTGTAGTCATCGATCAACACCAGCATATATCTGCTGCCTCCGAAGCTTGGGGTAGTAGTTGGTCCCATTAAGTCACCGTGGATGCACTCCAACGACACACTACTCCTTGTCTACGACTTGTCAAACGGTAGTCGATGAGACTTGCCGAACTGACATCCCGTGCAAACATGACCGTCTCCGTAGGAAGATAGACTAGGCAGGCCCTTGACCAGACCTCTCACCGCCATAGCCTTCATCTTATCCATCCCTACATGTCCCAACCTCTTATGCCATATGACGACACTATCATTCGTCCTCATCTTGTCGACATAAGAACTCGTCGATAAAACGAACAAGTCTTTTGCCCTCCTCCCTACATGAATGACCTCAGCCTTCACCGCCTCCACATTCCGAAGAAACTTCACTTCTGTTGGGCCGAACAGAACGCGATACCCAGCGTCTACATCGTTGGTCACGGAGAAGAGGTTTTTCCTCAGTCCGGGCACATGATAGACAATCTTGAAAGTTAGTGGCCCTCTATCACTGCCCAAGGAAACAATCCCCACCTTCTCGACACTATACACGGTATTATATGTAGTAATAATGACATCATTACCTGAGTAGGGATGCGCTGAAGTAAGCTTCGACTCGTCCCCGATGAGGTGATGACCACACCCCGAGTCCACGATCCACTCCTCCTGATAGTTGATAGGAGCTGCAGCTCCAACAGAAGCCGAGAAGGCTCCTCCCCATCCTCCATCAATCTGTCTGGCCTCAGCTTCCTCCTTTCCTGCAGCAGCATGCCCCGACTGAAGATTCACCCGGCAATCCTTCCAGATGTGACCAACCTTTCCGCACCTGAAGCACTTGGGACCTTCCTCCTTCTTCTTCCCTTCAGCCTAGGAGCATAGCCCCCCTCCTGCTGTCCAGAAGTTGAAGGACCATTGCCTCCTCCAGTGGTCTTCTTCTTATCCCATTTCTTCTTCTTCCCTGTGAAGAGGACCTCACCATCTCCCCCAGACACTGACACCCCCGCCATCTGCCTTGCCAGACTCTCCTGCGAAGCAAGCAGATTTTCCAGCTCCAGCAGAGACGACTGATTTGCCCAACCCTGCACCGACGTCACAAAGGCAACATACTCCTTCCGCAAGCCACGAATGATGTGCCTCTTCAACATCGCCTCAGAAATTGGCTCATCAGGATCCAGTGCTGAAATCTCGGCGCACAGGTTCTTCATTTTCAGGAAGAACGTTGAGATAGAAAGATCACCCTGAACCGACCTGGCCAGCTCATTTTCTAGGAAATGAAGTCTTGCCACATTCTTCTTGTTAAACAGCCCATCCAGGGCTCTCCAGATCCCAGCCGCTGATCCACACCCCAAGATGTGATCAAACAAATCAGGTGATATTGCCCTTTTCAGGGCGAACTCTGCTTTGGCATTAATCCGCCTCCAGTTCCTCACCTCATGACCGTTATCCCCAATCAGAATAACTTCCTCCGTGTTCTCTCCTCCAACTACCTCCCAGAGGTCTTCACCCAGAAGATAACTTTGCATACAAGACCTCCACTTCTTAAAGTTGGTCGAGTTTAGCATCTCAATTCCAAGACCCCTTGCTTCCATGGCTCTACCAATGGTTCCTTCTTCACAAAGGCGATGGCAACTATGAGTTAGTCACTGTTCTATCCACTC
This sequence comes from Dactylorhiza incarnata, assembly GCA_033032865.1. Lineage (NCBI taxonomy): Eukaryota > Viridiplantae > Streptophyta > Magnoliopsida > Asparagales > Orchidaceae > Dactylorhiza > Dactylorhiza incarnata. The sequence continues at coordinate 25,069,713 of JAWHQI010000003.1, forward strand.
CAACCTTGATCTGATACCATGCGAAATTTTCCATAGATATAGGAGTGAGCAGGAATAGAATAACTCAAAGTTCAAGCCAACAACCAGAAGCACATGAAGCAAACACAATCTTTATTGATCAAACAGAAAACTTCATTACAGGGTGAGGCATACTTGGCGAGCCATGATTTCGCCAGCACACAAAAACAGAAGAGAGAAAAACACAGCTGAAAGATAACCAGCTGTCTGCCTTCCTGAGACCGCCTGACCGCCCGACCTGACAGTTCGCTCGACTAGAAGACGAGACCGCCCGAACTGCCTGCCTGCAACTTGATCAACACCAACTGAGAACCACACGAACTCCCGAACTCCACTGATCCTCCCGAACTCCAGCAACCCGCACTGCAAGCCGCGAGACCGCCCGAACACCTCCAGAAGAGGAGGTGACCGCGACTACCCGCACAATCCGCAGAAGCTTCACAAAACAAGCTCGATCAGCTAACTGGCCGGTCACAAAAAACAGACCGCAAGAACAGGATGCGAGCTCAGCTTACACTTGGTGCTATATTTTTGCTGCTACAGTGGCTCCTATTTATAGGCGTGAGACCTGATCCAGTCACCACCCTATGAGATTGAGTCACCGCCCCTTGATCGCGCGACCAGACCGGTCAACCCGCGCGATCAGCAAAAGATCCTCCTGCTTAGTGAGCTCTCTGACTTCACGAAGAAGCCGTGCGATCATGACAACTCGCCCGGTCATGACGCTCACCACCTATGTTCGCCACCCGACCTCCTCCAGAGACCGCGAACACACCAGGCCGACTAGGACATCAGCCCGCTAAGTCGACCAACCACCTGTGACCGCATATAACAGCTGATCGCCGAAGGACCAGCCATGCGAGCACAAACCGGAGACCGCGCGACTAAGAAGATCTTAGCCCGCGCGCACCACAAAGAACCCGCACAGCCACCAGACCGGGCTGCCCCCTATCACGCGATCATAAGCACCAGATCGCGAGATAACTCCAGCTTGCCATGCGGTCACACGACTAGACCGCGCAGCCTCACCTCGGCACCCTTGGACAGAAGAACGTCGGTCACGCCGAATAGACATGGCTAGACAAGAGAGGTCAGACCGCCAGAGGAGATCGCAAGACAGTACGGTCAGATCAGACCGCGCGGTCTCCCCCCAGACCGTCAACTCCACAACTTCCACTTCAACATTTTCAACACAACATCTGAGGACCGAGCCCGGAGAGAGCCCGACAACCTCTCATTCCGGCCGAGAACCCAGGAAATGGTGACAACTTCTGTTGGGTCCTTGCTAAACCTTGAGCTTGTGCTTCTTTTAGTGTTGTTGTAATGAACTCTTATTAGATTAATGTTATAGATCCTTTGTTTGATGTTCATGTGCAATGATGCTATAGTTGTGAGAATCACTTTGCTTTTCGTTGTGATATTCTGAGTTGCTTGCGTGTGAATCCATCTAACAATTGCTAGTGGTGATGTTGGCGAAGAGGTGAATACGACCCTCGCAAAACCCCGCTCTGTGGACATTTCTCCCGCTTACCGAAGCGCGGCATCGCGGCCGCTACACTCACCCCCACTTTGCGAAGCGGTGCTTTCGACCCGCATTTCTCTTATTTCTGCAATAGCTTAGGTCACCAATCACAACGCCCTTTGTTCTTACTCTCTTCGCTCGTGTATCAATTGACTCACGACGCAATTCATTCACCATATCCTACATTCCTCAAGAGATCGACATTCGGGGAAACTATTCCCATAATTATTACTTGACAGCGACCGATGCACTTGCGGAACTCGCATCAACGACCTTAAGCCACTCTTACCTCTCTATCCTTAGACATGCCTCGAGCACCCCTAGATCTAATCCCAAGACCTAGTCGCCACATCCACGCAACAAATTCTCCTTAGTCCTCGCAAGGCCTTAGTCGCCAACCACACGATGAATTCTTTACTGATGATAAAAAGAGTTACAAATAACAAAAAAAAAACATCAAAGAAACTCCCTCAAAGGTTGAACTTGAAGATGATGTCTGCGTGATTGATCTTTCTGTTGAAATTTGAATTGTTAGTGGAGAGTCTGGGCGGTCTGTTTTTGGAGACAGAGAGCTCGTGCGGCCCGCGGGAGCTCGGTTTTGGCGGACAGCATCAGTTGCCAGTTTGTTCTAGTACTCGCATTGTCCAGGCGGTCTGATAGTGAAGTTGGGCGGTCTGCAAGTGCTGTTCTGGGAACTGTCTTGGTTGGTCAGTTCTTTGCTCAAGTAAAATAATGGTCTTATGAAGACCGCGCGGTCTGGTTCTTTTTGACCGTGTGTCCTAATAAGGGAGGTGTCTGTATCTCATATGGGCGGTGATGACATCCGTTCGTTTGCCTATAAATAGAGTTGCAGGGGTAGCCATTCGTATGCAAGAAATGTAAGAACCTAGTGTGGATTGATTGTGCCAGTCTGAACTTTGAGGTCGCGCGGTTTGAAGTTTATTGATCGGCTTGCTGTGTTCGCAGGATAGCGGCCAGTGGTCTACGTCAGTATTCTTCCTTTCCAGCTTTGAATAAACCAGCTCGCCAACGATCTGTCTGGGCGAACTGTGTTTGGAGGTTCTTGGTCTGTTGCAGCGGACTCAGTTGATCAGGTGACCTTAAGCGGTAAGGCGGTCTTGGGTTGCGGTCTTGCAGCATTGAGCAGTTCTTCATCTTGTGTTCGCGGGTTACATCTGTGATCTTGAGACCGTGCGGTCTGAGTGATCAAGAAGTGAGAATAGTTTTGGTTTTCAGCAGTTCAATAAGGAGCAGATTGTGCGGTTTGTGATTGGTGGTTTGACAGAGTACAGGTCAGCGACCTGTTCTGTTCGCGCGGTCTCAGGTGAAAGTGGAGGTTAGATCTTAAGTTACTCTAGAGGGGGGGGGGGGGGGAATAGAGTATTAAAAACTTTTCCTTATTTTTTATAGCGAAATTAAAATAGTGTTATATATATGTGTAAGCAATGTGATATATATAAGCAGAAAAACTGAATAAGTAAGAGCACACAACACAGCACAGAGAAATAAACACACACAGAGGACACAAGGAGCTATAGTAGTTCCCCAATAAATCTGGGTACGTCTACTCTTCTACCACCCTTGGTAGGAATCCACTAGGAGTTTTGATCAGGTGCCCTAGCACCAAGGTGATTTTGTTCAGGTGTCCACACACCATAGAGCTTTTGTTCAGGTGCTCAAAACCAACTAGATTTTTTGATCAGGTGTCTTGCCACCAGGGAGTTACACTTTTGAAGGGAGTATTAACCCTACACAAGAGAGGTGAGAAAGAGGTTATAGTGTTCTTCTCTGTCAAGATGCTGAGAGAAGACTCTAGTGGATTTATTGTAAAGCTCCCCCTGTCTGATAGAAGTATTTGACAGATGGTGGAGAAGCTTTCTCTTAAAACAGAAATCTTCTGTAGCAGATTGATCTGGAAGAAAAAGTTCTTCAGATTCTTTGTTGCTCTTTTAGAAGACTTGAACTTTGCAGCAGATATCTGAGAGGTTGATCTTTGAAGAAGATGTTCTCAGAGAAATGGTGATTGCTGCTTGAGGAAAAAGAAGACTGAGAATATTTGACTGAGTGTTCTTCTTTTTCTGTCTCTATACTTGTTGTTGTACTCTCTCTATATTCTGTAAGAATGTATATGAATTCTGTCGAGATAATGAGATAATAAAGTCTGTCTTGATATATTCCCTTTTTGGAATAGAATAATCAGACTTTAATTCTTTCTTTGAACTGCAGCAGAGACAAAACGACTTTGGCAGGTCCTTTAATTCCTTGGCCGTGAAATACTCCTTTGCATTAATTGTCAACGGCTATCTTTGCCTTGGAATAAAGGAAAGAAAGGAATATATTCAAAGAATATAATATCCTTACTTAACTGACTTGAATACGTCCAAATACATTGAATATATCCGTTAGAGTCGTCGATTTGTGTTCAGAGAGTTGACAAATAACTGATCTTTAAGAATTAAATACTCTGGGGACAGTATTTGTCGAACTGAGCTTCAATAAAGAATTTGTCGAGCGCTGGCTGGAATTCATCGAGCGCTGCCTGGAATTTGTCGATCACTGCTCAGAGAATGCCGAGCGCTGGGACTGGCTATAATACTTCAGTCTGCTGAGAACAATTCGTCGAACGATGATAAACATTCGTCGAACGCCACTAGCTATTTGTCGAACACTGAGAACTTGAATTTTCCTTAAGTTCTAGCTAATCTAACAGCCTAAAAACTTGACCCTTAGACTATACAATGGGGTCAACTTGATCCTAGTCAAAACATAGTGATCCTAGCCCAAATCAGTAATAGGGTTGTTCCAACAATCCCCCTATTTGGGTTAGGTTACTATTTTACAATCATTCAAAATGATAAACAACAAAAGAATAAGCAGCAGAGCATAAAAAATATATATCTGACAGAAATTGAATGCTTCATCAGATAAAATAAAATAAGGTGCTCTAAGTTTAGAAATATTACAGTCAAAATGTCAAACAAAAACAAAATGAAGTCTGAACCTTTCTTAATTCTTTGCTGATGAAGGCTTAAAGATAATTTCTCTGTTGGGATCTTTAGATTTCTTCTTACTTAAATAGAGGTCCTGAGCTCCCAGTATAGTTTGTGATTTGCCTAGAATAACTACTGCTTCTGGGTGCTGTGCCAAATATTCTTCAGCATTGAAAAGATGCTTAGAGCCATATTTCTCAAACTCTTGCTTTCTAAATTCTGACATTGGTGAGTATATAGAGTAATCTCTTCCTTCAGCTTTTGCTTAATTAATCTGAACTTTTGCTATAGATTCTCTGAATCTTGCCATGTGAGAAATCTCTTCTTCTTCTGGATTGGGAGAAGGAGGCCTATATTCATCATTGTTGTCCTGACTAAGAGAACTTTCTTGAGGATTTCTATCTCTGTGAGAGATGCCTTTAGAGATAAAATATTTATATTCTGAAGAAACATTTCTGATGGAATCTGAAGGAGGTCTTGATGACTTAGGATTCTGAGAACCACTTGTGCTAGCTGGTATCTTGGATTGCTGAGAATTGAACTTCTGAGAAGGAGAGAATCCTGCTGAACCTGCTGATCCTGGTGGAGGAGGAGGTGGAGGAGGATTATACTTAACTGGCTTATCAGAATAATAACCAGTTTTCCTCAATTTCTTTCTTCTCTTATTTTTATTTCTGGAGAACTTCATCCAGTTAGGAGTATCTTTGTCAAGAGGGATATTATGAAGAATGTAACAGGGAATATCATTTTCTGGATTAGAAGGCTTAGGGACAACTTTTGACTTAGCTTTCCTTTTCTTTCTTTTTCTTTGATGATGTATCATCAGAATCACTTTCATCATCATCAGAATCAGAAGATGGAATTGGTTCATCATATAAATCATTTACCAATTTAAGAGCTTTAATCTTTTGCTCTCAGCTTCTAAAGCTGCATCTTCTGCTTTCTAGATTTAATCAAAATCAGGAATTGGGAATCATCAAAAACAAAAGTTGGAACATCAAAACTTTTGATAATTTCTTCTGAAATTACAATTGATTCTTCTGCTTGACTTTGAATTTGAACTGAAATAGGAACTGGATCTGCAATCTGAACTTCAAAACATCTGATAATCTTTTTCAACAAAACTTTATCTATTGGAGCAGTATATGGAACTATTGCTCTTGAGCGTACTTGATATTTTGGCATATATGAGAAAATTGAATCAATCTTAGACAGCAAGGAAATAATATCTAGAGAAGGATGAATATAGATATTATTTATTTCTTCTATAACTGAATCTTTTGAAACTGTAAACAAATCAAACATTTCTGAATCAAAAACTGTAACTGAATCTGCTGCAAACACTGGAGCTTCTGAAATTGAAGCTTCTGGAGCTTCTTCATAAGACATCTCCCCCTGCCTAGCTTCAGGGAGACTTCAATCTAGGCCCCTAGAAGAAGGGACAGAATGAGAGGAAGGGAATGAAGACATTTGAGCAGAGAGATCAGAAATGGCTTTAAGAATTGGAGCACATTTTGCATCCAAGATGGAATCAAGATTAGGAAGAATGTTGAGAACTGGAGCAAGTTTTGCATCCAGGAGCTGGTCTAGCTTGGGAAGGATATAATCAAGGATTTGATCAGCTACAGAGGAGAAGTTTAGAAATAGAAACTCTGGTGGATGAGATGAAGATGATTGAGAAGTGGATGGAATGGAAGTTGGTACAAAGATGTTTGTAACATTGGCAGATTGTGAAGGGATGTCTGAATGAATAGGGCAAGAATGATGGATGGGTGACTGATGGTCATCATGCATGGGAGATGGAGGTGGAGAAGTATGAGGAGGTAGAAGGGCAAATGAAGGAGGTGGAATGTCATCAATGGGTGTAGGAGAATTTGGAGGTGGAGTTTGTGCAGGGGAAATAGGCTGAGGTGGAGATGGGATAGGAGGAGAAGAAACAAGAGGAGGAGCTTCTGGAAGGGTTGAGGGAGTGGCTGGATCAGTCCTGGTGCCTTCAGAAGATTTCTTTGGTGCAACTGCTCCTGGGTTCTTCTTTGGAATAACCCTGTCCCACTTTGCAAAGAGAGCTGAGGTCAGCCTCTTGCTAGCATTTATTGTTACCTTAGGAGAGACCAAAAGGTCTTGATGCCTTTCCTGCAAAACTATGCCTATAATTCTTCCAAAACATGCATTATCCTTAGAAACTTTCTTCTTAATCAATTCAAAGATAATTGATCCCCAGTTGACTTTCTTCTTTTCCATCAAGGCCACCATCAAAAGAAATTGGTGCCTGTTAATGTAATCACGACTTGATGTTTTTCCCAACAAAACTTTTCCAACAATATCAGATAAAAACTTGTATTCTATGGACAAGTTTTTTTTAAGCAAGTGGTTAGGGTTTCCAGTGGAATGACCCATTTTAACCAAAGCATCACCAAATTCATCAGAGCTTAACTCTAGATCATCATCACCATTTGTAAAGCCAAAAACTTCAGAGAGAATGGTTGGAGTATGAGAAACCTGATGACCTGAGATAGTTCCAGTTAAACTTTCATCTTCTGGCTTAGCCGTGTAAACCCATTCTTTTATTTCTGCAGTATGCAAATTTATCCCGGTGCTCATGAACTTCTTTAACTGTTGTTCCTTGAAAAGTTGAAGAATATCTTTAAAAACCTGGTCTGACTGTGCAAATGATTCCATATCAATGTCAAACCCTGCATCGAAATTCATGGAATAGAGAGCGGCTTGAGAAATCGCCATTAGTACATGCAAGAGAGAAAAAGATCAAGTGCAGAGGGGAACTGGAGGGAAACGATTTCTATAGGCACAATCTATTAAGAAATAAAATAGAGATTATATAGACTGGAGAAGGGGGCGCATTTGTGGAGCGATGTTCGACAAAAACCTAATAAAAGCAGAAGTCGAAAAGACTTTAGGTCTCCGTCAGACAGCGTTCGACAAAAACATCTTTTTCGTCGACCACCGTTCGACAGATGAAATTTTCTTGACGATTCTGAAGTTAAAAGGTTTCGTCGACCACCGTTCGACAAATGATTCAAATTCGTCGTCCTCCGTTCGATGAATTGAGGAGTTAAATAGAAGATATTTTTTTTTAATAGATTGAGTCTCCATCTATCATTCCTATTTGATTTATAAAGAAGATATGCTTCTTTTCCTCCAATGGCTTGGTGAAAATGTCAGCTCTTTGTAAATCAGTAGAAATAAATTGTAGACAAATTTTATTTTTATCCACATTATCCCTAAGGAAGTGGTGCCTAATTTCTATGTGTTTAGTCCTACTATGGAGAACTGGATTTTGTGCTATAGATATTGCACTAGTATTGTCACAAAATATAGTTGAATTATTTAAGTTGACACCATAGTCTAGAAGTTGATTTTATATCCACAACATCTGTGAGCAGCAACTGCCAACAGCTATGTATTCAGCTTCAGCTATTGATGTGGACAAAGATGTTTGTTTTTTACAAAACCAAGACACAAGCCTATCACCAAGAAACTGACAAGTTCCTGATGTGCTTTTCCTGTCTACTCTGCATCCTGCATAATCTGAATCTGAGAATCCAGTTAATTCAAATTCATATGCTGTTGGATACCAGAGACCTAGATTAGGACAACCCTTTATGTATCTTAAAATCCTTTTTAGCAAAATTAGATGAGATTCTTTGGGGTTAACTTGAAACCTAGCATAAATACAGGTAGCAAACATTATGTCAGGCCTACTAGCTGTTAAATAAAGTAGTGAGCCAACAATTGCTCTATATACTTTTGAATCAAGAGGTTTCCCTAATTCATCATTATCAACAACAACATTTGAGGGCATGGGTGTTTTCATGGTGGAAGAATTAGACATACCAAATCTTTTCACTAATTCCTTAGCATACTTAGATAGAGATATGAAGATTCCATTTGGAGTTTGCTTCACTTGAAGACCAAGGAAGTATGATAACTCACCCATACTACTCATTTCAAATTTAGATTGCATTAGGTTAGAAAATCTTTTGCATAAATTTGAATCAGTAGAGCCAAAGATAATATCATCTACATATATTTGAACTAGCAAAGTTTTATTTTTATGTATCCTGAAAAATATGGTTTTATCTACTATGCCCCTACAGAAATTGTTTTCCAAAAGAAAACTAACTAAAGTCTCATACCATGCTCTGGGAGCTTGTTTGAGACCATTGAGGGCTTTCTTAAGCTTAAATACAAAAGAGGGTTGAGTTGGAGAGATGAAACCTAGTGGTTGTTCCGCAAAGACTTCTTCCTTGATTTCTCCATTCAAAAAGGCACTCTTCACATCCATTTGATAAACTCTGAACTTCTTATATGGAGCAAATGCAAGAAAGATTCTGATTGCTTCAAGTCTTGCAATAGGAGCAAAGGTCTGATCATAATCAATCCCTTCTTCCTGTGAATATCCTTGGGCTACCAATCTTGCTTTGTTTCTCACGATGTTGCCTTGTTCATCTAGCTTGTTCCTGAAGACCCATTTAGTGCAAATAACTGGATGGTCCTTTGGTCTTGGAACCAAATCCCAAACCTTGTTCCTTTCAAATTGGTTGAGTTCCTCTTGCATTGCAAGAATCCAATTTGGATCTTGTTCTGCATCTGTTATGGTTTGAGGTTCAACTTGTGATAGGAAATAAGTATGCATCTGATTTTGGTGTAGTTGATGCCTTGTTTGAATACCTGCTGAAATATCTCCAATCACTTGTGATATTGGATGATCTCTAACTGTGATGTGGTCAACAGTTAGAGTTGGTTCAGCAATAATATCTTCTTGGGGAATTTGTTCAGCTGTCACTTGAATTAGTTTGTCAGCAAGATCTACTGGATGATCTTCTTCTTCACTATCTTCAAGTGCTTGAGTTAATGGAGGTAAAGAATCTCTCTTCTGTAGATTCAACTCATTGAGCTCCTCACATAGGTCTGGTACCTGCAAAGTATTTATGGTAGAGGTGGTATTCCTCTCCTCATTTAATAGGTTAGTTTCATCAAAAGAAACATGCATGGACTCCTCTATCTTAAGAGAATATTTGTTGTAGACTCTATATGCTTTACTAGATAGAGAGTATCCAAGGAATATGCCTTCAGCTGCCTTAGCTTCAAACTTCCTTAGATATTTCTTATCATTGTTATGCACATAGCATTTACAACCAAAAATCTTAAAATAGCTAACCTTAGGTCTTTTATTTTTGAGTAGTTCATAGGGAGTTTTACCCTTAAGTTTATGTATCAGGCTTCTATTCAACACATAATTTGCTGTGTTCACGGCCTCTGCCCAAAAAGAGAGTGGCAAATGAGCATCAGCAAGCAATGTAGTTGATGATTCAATTAGTGTTCTATTTTTCCTTTCAGCTACCCCATTTTGTTGAGGACTTCTAGGAGCAGAGAAACATTGCCTGGTCCCTTCTTTTCCACAGAATTCTCTCATCAGAAGAGACTCAAACTCAGTCCCATGATCACTTCTGATCAATGCAACTACAGTAGAGTACTCAATCTTGATGGACCTGAGAAAGTCTGTTAGAACTTTGAAGGTGTCAGACTTGTTCCTAAGAAAGAACACCCAAGTGAATCTAGAGAAACCATCTACAATAACTAGAGAGTAATGCTTCCCTCCTAAGCTCTGTATAGCAGTAGGTCCACAAAAATCTAAATGCAATAAATACAGAATCCTAGGTGAATCACTCTTGGATAAAGATTTAAAACTACTTCTAGTCTGCTTACCTAACTGACAAGCCCTGCAAAGTCCTTCCTTCTTGTATGAACTAGAAGGTAGTCCTCTGACAAGATTGTCCTTAGACAGCTTAGAGATAGTTTTAAGGTTAATGTGTCCAAGCCTTTTATGCCATAGTTCACTTGTCTTACTTATTGAATTAAATAGACAGATGTCTGAAATGGCAGAGTCAAAATTGACTAAATAAATATTTCCTTGTCTACTACCAGATAATACATTTATGTTTTTATTATTGGTAAAAAGACATTGGGAAGGGTTAAAAGTTACCTGATAACCTTCATCACATAACTGGCTTATGCTGATGAGGTTATGCTTGAGACCTTTGACATATGATACTTCTTTGAAGGTGACTGCTCCAACCTTGACTTGTCCATATCCTTTTGTCTGTCCACAGTTGGAGTCTCCAAAGACAACTTTGGGTCCAAGCTTTGCCTTATAATTGCTCAGGTTGGCCTTATTTCCTGTCATGTGCTTTGAGCATCCACTATCCAAGTACCAATATTCCTTTATCTTTGGATAGCTGTGTACCTGCAAAGACAGAAACATAAACTAGTTGTTTTTGACCCAGACTACCTTGGGTCCTTTTGTTTTACCACAATACTCAGAAATAAAGGACATTTCAGGCTGTGCCTTATAGCCTTGTGGATGATATCTCTTTGGAGGTATTGCCCATTCAGTAAAAGGATTTTTAATGTGTTTAGAATTAGAATTCCTGAAATTTTGTGTATAGTATCTGTTCGACGAATTTGGGTAAGTTCGTCGATCGCCGTTCGACGAATGTACATGATTTCGTCGAGCGCCGTTCATATAATAACTATACTGAAAATCTGTCTTCAGAGTTCGTCAATCTCTGTTCGACAAATTGAAATATTTTCATCGAGATCCGTTCGACGAATTCTTCTGAATTCTTTTATTCTTAACAGACTTACTTGAAATATTTTTATTTGCTTCTACAGTCTCTTTGCTCTTAGCAAAAACAAATTTTATAGTTGTAGAGAGCATATTCTTCTTAATTAGAGGTGTCTCACTTGATGAAGCACCCAAGCTTAGTTTGCTATTAAGTCTATCATTTACTGTGCTTGTTATGTCCATCAGTTTGATGCTTCTCCCATTTAGGGATTCTTCAAACTGTTTGGCTTCAGACAACTTGCTCTCAATGAGAACAATATGTTCCCTGGAGGCAGCCAAATCTTTCTTAAGATTTATATTTTCTTCACTTATATTATTCATTTCAGCTAGCTTACTTCTGAGTGAGATTATTTCTTTCTTAGATTTTAGTAAGTCTAAGCAAAGAACCTTGAATTCAGCTTTGAATTCAACTGAAGTAAAATCAAAGTTAGATAATACCTGATCTGCATCATCTTCTGCTTCTGATTCTGATTTTTCTTCAAACTTATGTCCCGAGGCATTGATAGCCATCATGCAGAAGGTTCTTTCTTCTTCGTCATCATTGGAGCTGGATGAGGAAGCATATTCTGACTCACTGCCTGAGTCATATATTGCCATCAGACATTGGTCACTTTCCTTTGAATTTTCTTCATCATCATTAGATGAGCTGGATGATGATTCAGATTCAGTTTCACTCCAATTTTCTGCTATAAATCCTCTTCCCTTCTTTTTGTGCTTGTGGGAGGAAGACTTGCTGGAGCTTCTTTTCTCTTCTTTATCCTTTTTCTTTTCTTTCTTTTGATTTTCTGGACATTCTGTCAGGTAGTGTCCAGGTTTCCTGCAGCTATAACATATAACCTCTTTAGGAGTTGATTTGTCATACCTTTGCTTTTCTCTTGATCTGGACTCTTTCTTTTTGAAGTACTTCTTAGCCATTTTGTAAAATCTCTTGGCTATGAGACTCACGAACTCCTCATCTTTTGGAGTATTTTCTTCTTCTACATCAGCTGCTTTGAAAGCTATGCTCTTTTCTTTCTTTGTTGTTGGAGATGAAGTGGATGATTCAGCTTCCCTGGATTTGATGAGCTGCTCATAGGATTTGAGCTTGCCCAACAATGCTTCAGTGGTAATCTCATTGAGGCTTCTGGCTTCTTTGATTGGCCAGATTCTAGAATCCCATGTGCTGGGGAAGCACATTAAGATCTTGTCATTGACCTCAGTGATAGAGATCACTTTATCCAAGGTCTTCAGCTCATTTATTATGAGGCTGAGCCTATTGTACATATCAGCTACTGTTTCATTTTATCCTTTCTTAAAATTTTCATACTGAGAAATGAGATGTGATCTCATGTCTATCCTTTCATCAGCAGATCCCTCAACCATGTTGTTTAGTGAGATCCAAATCTCTCTTGCTGAAGTACATTCAACCACTTTCTGAAATATGTCATCAGACATAGTTTGAGCCAGAATGTTCATTGCTTTTGCATCTGCACTTCTTTGTTTCTTCTGTGCTTCTGTCCATTCAGGAGGTGGGACATCATGGTTGTCTGTTGTTGCTTCAGTACTTGTAGATGCTGAGGGAGCAGGAGGTCCTGTCAAAATAACATTGAAGATTTCCTCATCAATAGAATTCATGTATAATCTAATCCTTGCTTTCCACAGTGCAAACTTACTGAGATTGCACATAGGAGGTCTTGTGCTAGAATACTCTTTGTTTTGTGCCATGAGTTTTAAACAAAAGATAAAATGAAAAAGAACTTTGAGAGAATTTAAGATCTAATTGATCTTTGTGATTCAGGTGTTAGCCTATAAGGAATTAACCTCCTCTGATACCAATTGAAAGTAAAGGTTAGATCTTAAGTTACTCTAGAGGGGGGGGGGGGGGTGGTTAATAGAGTATTAAAAACATTTCCTTAGTTTTTATAGCGGAATTAAAATAGTGTTATATATGTGTGTAAGCAGTGTGATATATATATAAGCAGAAAAACTGAATAAGTAAAAGCACACAGCACAACACAGAGAAATAAACACACACAGAGTACACAAGGAGCTATAGTAGTTCCCCAATAAATCTGGGTATGTCTACTCTTCTACCACCCTTGGTAGGAATCCACTAGGAGTTTTGATCAGGTGCCCTAGCACCAAGGTGATTTTGTTCAGGTGCTCAAAACCAACTAGATTTTTTGATCAGGTGTCTTGCCACCAGGGAATTACACTTTTGAAGGGAGTATTAACCCTGTACAAGAGAGGTGAGAAAGAGGTTATAGTGTTCTTCTCTGTCAAGATGCTGAGAGAAGACTCTAGTGGATTTGTTGTAAAGCTCCCACTGTCTGATAGAAGTATTTGACAGATGGTGGAGAAGCTTTCTCTTGAAACAAAAATCTATGTAGCAGATTGATCTGGAAGAAAAAGTTCTTCAGATTCTTTGTTGCTCTTTTAGAAGACTTGAACTTTGCAGCAGATATCTGAGAGGTTGATCTTTGAAGAAGATGTTCTCAGAGAAATGGTGATTGCTGCTTGAGGAAGAAGAAGACTGAGAATATTTGACTGAGTGTTCTTCTTTTTCTTTCTCTATAATTGTTGTTGCACTCTCTCTGTATTCTGTAAGAATGTATTTGAATTCTGTCGAGATAATGAGACAATAAAGTCTGTCTTTGATATATTCCCTTTTTGGAATAGAATAATCAGACTTTAATTCTTTCTTGGAACTGCAGTAGAGACAAAACGACTTTGGCAGGTCCTTTAATTTCTTGGTTGTGAAATACTCCTTTGCATTAATTGTCAATGGCTATCTTTGCCTTAGAATAAAGGAAAGAAAGGAATATATTCAAAGAATATAATATCCTTACTTAGCTGACTTGAATACGTCCAAATACATTGAATATATCCGTTAGAGTCATCGATCTGTGTTCAGAGAGTTGACAAATAACTGATCTTTAAGAATTAAATACTCTGGGGACTGTATTTATCGAACTGAGCTTCAATAAAGAATTTGTCGAGCGCTGGCTGGAATTCGTCGAGCAGTGATCGAGCGCTGCCTGGAATTCGTCGATCACTGCTCAGAGAATGTCGAGCGCTGGGACTGGCTATAATACTTCAGTCTGCTGAGAACAATTCGTCGAACGATGATAAACATTCGTCGAACGCCACTAGCTATTTGTCGAACACTGAGAACTTGAATTTTCCTTAGGTTCTAGCTAATCTAACAGCCTAAAAACTTGACCCTTAGACTATACAATGGGGTCAACTTGATCCTAGTCAAAATATAGTTATCCTAACCCAAATCTGTAATAGGGTTCTTCCAACATCAAGGAAGCCGATGATCTTGCTGAGATCAAGCGGTCTGGGAGGTCTCAGTGTTCTAGCCGCCAGATTCTTGTTGTGTTGCATGTTCTTCTCATCTAACTGTTTCTCTTATAAATCATGTCTCGTCATGTATGCAACGCAAAAAGATAGTCAATTTGAATAAACATCTTCTTGCCTTCATTATCACCGGTTAACTGTTTTTGAATTGAATTGAAGTCTTCCGCTGTTGTCTTCGATCCATACTCCGAATTTTTAACACTTTCTTCAAGTCCTTAGCATTCACGAATGTTGATGGAGATCTCTTGGCTATAAAGAGGAGGGTCTCACGAAATACATTAGTTGTGGCTTGTATGCATCATCAAAATTCCTGATCAAACTGGAGGCAGACCGCTTTTAAATAGACCCGAATCCTAGCGCCAGCGGTAGTGCTATCGTTGGGTGGTAGCCTCTTTAGGCAACAAGCTGGCACACAGATCAAGTCATTTTTGGCAACATTCTGGCTCCAAATTTGGCATCCCTTCCTACCGCGCTGTGGTAAGGTTATCGCATCGCATTAGCATTATATCTTTTCCAGCCGTAAGATCTCCTTCCTTTTTTGCTCCTCAATCAGCATCATGATCGTGGGACTTCCATAAGATACCACCAGGTTTTAGCCTCAACGCACCGCAATAAGAGTTGTTATATTTAGTCCCGACGACATTCCTTTTTCGACAAATATTTCCTTCTCGATGATGTTTCTAAAAATGCATAAGCTACCGCCATAGGTAGCGTTAGCGTGCCGCGCTAGCATCAGAGTTTTGACCTGGTAGGGAATTCATCGACTTTCATTTTTGTACTTATAGAGGCTTGAAAGCCGAAGTTCATGCACACTATAAACACATGACAAGTATGATCAAATACAATGTGATTTGTTATTCTCAAACCAAGAGATGTGGAAAGCATGTTCCAACAAACTCCCCCTTTTGATAATAACAATTCCTCTTAGAATGAAAAACTTTCAACAATAAGAAAACATGATAATTTTTTATTCTGATTTTTCGTGATTCTTGTTTTCTAAGATAAGAGACACTAAGTACATCAAAGAGTTTTGAATAATAGTGTGAAAGGTGCGGATAAAAGATTTTTTGCTTAAGGTGTCAAAATACTCTTTCAAAATACTTATGTTTTAAAAATCGAGAAAGTCCAAAGAGTATATAGTATGAAAAATATAAGTTAACATGTTTGAACAAAATATGCATGAGTGAAATGATCATAAAGTGTGAAATAATATTCATGCAATGTATATAATATGAGTATGTCTAAGATCAAGATACCCAAACTATATGTCTACACTCTAGCCCCATACAAAGTGATGGATGGGCATGAGGAGCTGCACACATGCCGTAGGTTGGGGTGTTAATCCCATATGCATACAAAAGAGGATGCTCAACCTAACACTCTTTCCCTCCAGTGCCTCGCATGGCCCCACTAAAACCCTCCTAATTAAGGACAAGACATGACTTAGAGGTTAGGTCTCTAATGCACACAATCCTATGCCCTAGCTATTGTGAGACATATAATGTGGGTGAACGATCATGGACATACTAAGCGTTTAGTCATAAATACCAATTTATAGACTATGACTTTAGAAATTTTTGAAATGAGGATAGTTGATTTAAAGCCAAAATAATTTTCATTACTTTCAAATTTCATTATTCTATTTTACTTTAACATAGCATGGCAAGATATAACTAGCATAGACATTGATTTCTACTTAAAGTAATAGACGTTGCTAGAATGAAAAGTTATGGTAACAAAATGCAATGTTATGTAAAGATTACACACATATAATTGATTTGCATGTATTCAACATTAGTATTTCAATTTATAGACCTAGAATGAAGTTGTTGGGATCATTGCCCACAATGTCTTAGATTTGGAGAAGTCCATTCCTAAGTCAAAGATATATCTCAGAATGTATTTGATATACTCTCTAGAATCAATGTGCAGGATATCAGGTCAGGCAAAAAGTTCATGAAATTCATTCAAGTTCACAAGCGTCGAGACATCATACATCGCTCGATGCCTGGGACCCAGAAGCGTTGACTCATGTCTACTACTCAAATAGACAAGGTCGCCGATGAAGTTCTGAGACCAAGTTTGGAAGCGTCGAGCCATGTTATATCGCTCGACGCCTTGGAAAGAGAAGTGTCGACTTAACTTCAGTCAGCTCAGCGCCAACCAGAAGTGTCGAGATATAAAGGCATAGTTAAGAAGCGTCGAGCTCCTGTACGTTGCTCGACTTCTTCAGATAAAAAGCGTCGACTAACTGATGATTGCTCAACGCCTGAGAAGGAGGAGTCGAGAGCTTCAGTCTAAGGAGTATGCGTCGAGCGTCTAAATATCGCTCGACGCCTAATTGAAAAAGCGTCGACAGAGATGTTAAGTGCTCAACGCCTCTTCTACAAATACTCTGAAATGAGGAATATCGTCTACAGCTAGCTGAGCCTTTGTTTCCATTAAAGACCGTTGAAGACGTCACATCATGCTGATGTGGAGGAGTGTAACAGACATTGCAGATGGCGGGCTATAAATAGAAGGCATGACCAATTGGTTATGAAGTGAATAAAAGTTAAGTTAGAAAAGTTTTTCCTATCTTTCAAAAGCCATTATCGTCTCCATCAGTTTGAGAGAAAGTTTGAGTGAAGAATCTGGAGAAGTCGTCTTCCCTTTCATAACCAATCTAAATTGAAGATTTCATTCAGCAATGTGGTGCTGATACCTCTTTCTTAAAGAAGAAGATCAAGAAGGAAGAATCTGTCTTCCTAAGAAGAAGAACAGTCATCACAGCCTGTCGAATCAAGAAGATCATTTGCTGCTGCTGTTCTATTGAAGATTTCTGTCTGATCATTCAGACAGATCAAGAAGGCTCAACAATCTCAAATCTGAGTCTAAGTATTTGTTATTCTCTTTATAAATTCCTGTAGGATCTGAGTTGTCAGATCTGAGTGTAGGATCTGTCAAGGATCTGATTTGTAAGATCAGGTGTGATCTGAGTTGTAGGATTCAGGGGTGAATCTGAGCTGTAGGCCTAGTTATAAAGGCTGAGGTAGGATCCATGTGATCTGAGTTAGTAAGATCTGTGAGATCTGAGACTGTAAGATCTGTTGTGATCTGAGCTGTAAGACCTGTTTGTGGTCTGAGATCTGGAGGAGCTATAAACCCTATCTAGCACACTGCTAGAAGGGGAGAAGGGGGAAAGTGGATTACCCAAGATAAGGGGAACCACTATAAAAATCTGTGTGTCCTTTTCTGTGTGTGTTTTTATTCTTGAAAGCTCTGATCATTTTTATCTTGGTTATAATCAAGAACAACAATAATTTTTAAATAACCTATTCACCCCCCCTCTAGGTGATTAGCTACCCTTAATTAAAGTCTTTCAAGTGGTATCAGAGGGTTGTTGTTCAAGAAAAGGTTTAACAGCCTGAACAAGATCTGCTAAGGGTAGATTTCTGAAGTCGTGATGGCTAATACAGAATGAAGCAAAGAATTCACATCTATGAAGCTTCCAATCTGCAGAAAAGAAAACTTTGGGATTTGGAAAGAAAGGGTCAGACTTTTCATGGAAGCATCTGATCCTAGAATTTACATAACTGTTCTAGAGGGACCTTTTGTTCCTATGAAAGTTTCATTTACAGATGGAAGTATAAAGACTCCTAAAACCTATTCAGAGATGACCAAAGATGAAGTGATTCTGGCCTCCATGGATAAGAGAGCTCAGAACATCATTGTTAGTGCTATTGAAGATTCAACTTTCCAAAATTTAGTCCATTGCAAAACTGCCAAAGAAATGTGGGAATCTCTTATCGTCTATATGGAAGGGACTGAAGAAGTCAGAGATGACAGGAAGTCACTTCTAAATCAGCAATATGAAGCCTTCAGACAAGACAAGAAAGATTCAATAGCAGTCTGCTATGAAAAATTCTTCAAGATTGTAAATGGTCTAAAAACTTATGGAAGAACTTTCATAGATTATGAGCTGAATGATAAATTCTTAAGATCACTGAACAAAGAATGGGATATCAAGATCTGTGCAATCAGAGAAATGGGAAATTTGGGAAATATTCAGCCATAAAATTTATATGGGAAACTCTTGTCCCATAAACTTCATCTGAATACCAGAAAAGCTGAGGAAGGACACAGTAGGGAAAATCCTATTGCTCTGAAAGCAGAAAGCTCCAAGAAAAGCAAAGAAAGAATGTCATTATCCCCCAGGATTCCATCTGAATAAGAAGAATCAGAAACCGGTAATTCTGATTCTGAAATATCAGATAGTGAATTGGCACTCTTTACCCAACATCTAAAAAGAATGTTGAGAAGAAAACAACACTGGAAAACTAGACCCTCTCAGTTATCCAGATCTAAGAAGCATTCAAATTCTTCAGAGGGATTCAAACAAGACTCCAAGAAGGACAGGTACAATTCTAAACACAATAAAATTAATTCAGAAGAAATTGTGTGTTTTGGTTGCAGGAAATCATGACACATGATTGCTGATTGTCCTTCAAAGAGAAAGAACAACAAGAAATCTGATGAAAGAAAGCACAAATCTGACAAGAGACATGAGAAGAGTCTAATAGCCAAAAAGGGCAAGGTCACTCTTAGTGATAGTGAATCTCAGTCATCAGACTCAGATAGTGAGGAGGCACTCATAGCTCTGATGGCTGCCAATGAAAATGAAGACAGTCTAAATGATAGACCTATGATAAAAGCCCCACTATCAAGGTCTGATAGTGAAGAGGATGAAGAAGAAAATGCAGGACTCATGGCATTGAGTGATCAAGAAAATCAGGAGACAACTACTGATATAAAGATACTTGATAAAACTCCTCTATCTAATTCTAATTCTGAACCTGAAATAGATTCATTCTCTTCTGATGAAAATGACTCACAATCTAAACTTCATGTAGATGAAATTATTGAAAAATATCAATTAATTCTCAAAGCACTTAAGAAGAGCAAAAGGCATAATAAAAGGTTACACAAAGAAATATCTGAATTAAAGCAAACTGATTCTCAAAACTCTGAGATAGCTGAGAGGCTGAATCAGACAAGTAAAGAACTTAGCAAACTAAAAGTCATGTCTATTATTCACATACAAACTTTATGCATTAAGGAAAAGTTAATAAAAGAACATGAAGCAAAACTCCTAGCAGAAAGTGAACTTGTAGCAAAGTTCTCAAAACCACAAACTATTCTTCCTATAATAGACACATTTTCTGCACAATACAGATATGGCATAGGATATGATAGGAATGCAGATAAAAACCCTAAAAGTAATGACAAGGCACCTATACAACCTTTAAAGTTTAACAAAGCCATGCCTATCACAAACAAGCATGATTAAAAATGTGTGCATAAGTTTTATAAGGGTGAATGTTCTAATAGCAAAGATGATTTAATTCAACCAAGTAACAATAATGCCAAACCTCTATGCAAAGAAAAAGTATTAACTCATCATGACTCCTTTGTATTTAAAGCAAATACTAAATTCAAAAGAAAGGAACTAAGACCTGAAGTAAAAACCACTGATGGAAAGAAAACTGAACCAATAAAATTTACTAAAACAAATTACATAGCACCCGTGAATAAGGCAATTAAGCAAAATATAAGTCAACATAAAGAAGTAAGAAGACCTCCAAGGAGATATAATAGATATGAATGCTGGTGCTGTGGAAGGGTTGGGCATTTTGCACTTGACTGTTGGTTCAATCCAACTGTTCCAAGATTCAACTCTGGGAGACCAGTATTCAGACCTATGGCAACTCTCACAGGACCAAGGATTATTCAACAACTAAATGTTCCAGCTCATACTAACAAGGTTTTAGGACCCAACTTGGTGTGGGCTCCTAAGAAAAGGTAATTTCTTTTTGCAGGGTTGTCCAAAGACCAATCAGCTTCCAATCTGGTACTTGGACAGTGGGTGCTCCATGAACATGTCTGGAATAAGAAGTCTTCTGGGAAGGGGCAAAAATTGTCTGAAACAGACAAGCGAAGGAATCATGTCTCTGTAAAATATTTTAACATCATAATACCTGTCATAACGAAGAGATATTAAATTAAATAAAACGCTAGTAATCCAATACATTAGAGACACCTGACGCGACTACTGTCAGTTCGTCGATAAATACAAACATGCATGGGTATCGAGCGACTCTTCACCTTCCCGCACTATAAATAGAATGACTACATATAGTCCAAGCTATCGACTCTTCCAATTCTCTTCTTTGTCTCCGTCGATTCATCCTCTCACCCCCATGGAAAAGGAAGGCAGCATCCCCGGATCTAGAAAATCCTTAGCCCAGAATGACCATCTCCTCCACTGTATTTCAACTCTTCTAGCCACTCAGAAAGAACAGATAGAGAATTCTATACAAAAGATCATAAGTGAATTTAGGAATGAGACCAAAACAGAGATAGATTCAATAAAGAAGGAAGTCCTTAATTTCAACACTCAACATGTCCACTTCACAGAACTGATTCTGAACAGGATCACTGTCCATGGGCAAAACTTGAATGCCCGTATGTTGGAAGTTAGAGACTTCGTGGATACAGGAAATCAGGTAGCCTTGCAGAAATTAGTCGGACTGCAACACTCCTTATCTGAAGACATCCAGGAGATGGAGGAGAATGTTAAGGAGGAGATCAAGGAGGTAGGTAATAAAAATATATGTGCCTGCTCACTCCAAGCAATGTGGGTGAGTAATCAAGTAAAAGAAGCGCTTCATGTGACCCCGTGTCAATATGCACTCACTGAACCCTCTTCAAGCTCCGACTCTGATGCTTATGGAGGCAATTCAGATGAGTCATCTTCATCTAAGAAGAGAAGAAGATCATCCAGTGTGGAGTACCGGAAGAAAAGGCTAAGTGAGATTGAACAGGATCCCGAAGCCGGTAGATGGAGTCCCCGTTCAAGGGAAATCATCACAGAATCGTGGATCGTGTTCGGACATCCTCAGGTCGACCATGGAAGAGTATACTCTTCAATAGAATGGAATCAACATCAGAAAGAGCTGGATGCAAGGAGGTATCACAAATTGGCTTTTCCCCATGGTCCTCCTCCTCCTCCAAAGAAAATACCGAAGCCACTCCACTTCCATAAGCGAAAGAAGAAGAAGGAAGACTGCACCAGCAAAGTCGTCTTGCCTTTCAATATTTAAAGATCATTTATCTATTGAGCTCATGTCTTGTTAAGAACAATTTGTCAAATTATATGACTCATCTTAAATATGAATGATTATAAGGCATATGCCTGAAATGTTTTTGGGGTATGATATTCACAACATGCAATCACTGTTATATTTATTGCTTGCTGTTAAACTAACAACATGCCATGCACTTTGTGTGTCTATCTTGGAAAACACCATTATATATGTGTATGTGCTAGACACTAGCTGCAGATTTTGCAGGATGCAAGGAGGATAGAAAAAGTACATCAGGTACATGTCAATTTCTTGGCAAAAGATTAATATCTTGGAGTAGCAGGAAGCAGACCAGTGTGGCTATATCTACAGCAGAATCTGAGTACATCTCAGCTGGAAACTGTTGTGCTCAGCTACTATGGATTCAACACCAACTCCAAGACTATAAAGCCCAGCTAAGTAAATCTCCTCTATTTTGTGATTCAACTAGTGCTATTGCTATAGCTAATAATCCTGTATCTCATAGCAGAACTAAGCACCTAGAAATAAGATACCATTTCATTAGAGAACATGTAGAAAATGGAGATATCTCAATTGAATATGTTCCCAATGACAAATAGGTTGCTGACATATTTACTAAACCATTGGATGAAAGTAAATTCAATAATTTTAAAATTGAATTAGGTATGTTAAAAATGGATTAAAGTTGTTTTGAATTAAATAAATGAAATAATGATTGAGTTCTATAAGGTGAGTGGAGAAGATATCTGGCGTCGAGAAGACACCTGGCGTCGACTGAAGATATATGGCGTCGAGCGATCGCAACGCTTATGCGAATATAGCTAGGCCGTCTCGACATGATCAATTTGAACCATTAGATCAATCTTGTCAAACAAGTTCGGCGCGCGACTATTCATCTTCTTGAATTAGAACTTCTATAAATAGGGAAGACACTTCGTTAGTGCATATGCCCTAGTTCTCTAAGTTCGAAATTGGCAGCCCTAGAAAATCTCTCCATCAATTCTCTCTCTCTTCGATCATCAACAACAATGCCTCCCAAAAGCAGTGAGTATCTCTATGAAGGAAGTGAACTTGTTCGAAATGGATTCCAATCAGCTTCAGTGGAGATCAAATCAACAATCGAATTAATCTACAATGCAGGACTGGAATTTGTGCTGTCTGAATCAACTCTCATCTGGAAATAAGAGGTATTAGAGCTATACTCTAACATAGTAATAGACTCCATCAATTCAAAGATTAAGACCAGTGTGAATGGTAAAAAGATTAAGATAACTCCTTCTAGACTCGCTAAGGCACTAGAACTGCCTAGGTTAAAAAGGAATGAAGAAGAAGAAGAGGTGACCTCTGAACAGATTAAATTAGCACAAATCTGGTGCGGAATTGAAACTTCACGAGAAATCACTGGAAGTATTCTGAGAAAAGGAATGAATTCGAAAGGTAAATTGATAACAGATGTGATAGGAAAGGGACTGCTGTGCAAGACTGGATCACATGATAAAATTTCCAGAAAAATGTTTATTCTATTGACAAGGATTATTCATTCTCTGAGAACAGATTGGGGAAGAGTTGTGTTTGACAGGATAGTTGAATGTATCCAAGTACGCAACATGGGTAGGATATTGTCTTTGTATTTAGTAAAAGTCACTCCTGACTCTTTGAATAATAAACTTGGATCAAAGATAAACCACATGAAGAAAATGGATATGAGAATGATAGAGAGATGTGACAGAGTCTTATCTAATCCTCCTCCAGCAGATCATTCTCCCAAGCAGAAGAAAGCAAAGAAGCAAAAGAAGAAGAAGGTTTCTTTAAGTTCTTCAAGTTCATCCAGCTCATCCTCCTCCAAAAGAAAATCTAAAGCTACTCCAATTCATGATCCAAACCTTACAACATCTGAAGATGAAGAAGGGAACAATGCAAGGGACAGTTCTCCTGATACTCCAAAGGATGAGAGTGAGAAAGGAGAAGAAGAAAGAGGAAGTCTTCATGTATCCCCTGCTAGACTTGAAGGGGTTTTTCTAAATGAGAAAGAGACTCAAGATGAGATTCCTGCTCAGAACAATTCTGAAATGAGCAAAGCAACAGTTGAGGGGGAGGCTCAGGATGAGATCCCTGCTCAGGATAAAATTGATTTGATCAATGCAGAGACTGAGGGGGAGCCTCAAGATGAATTCCCAGCTGAAGATAATGCACCATTTGAGGGGTAGTCTCAGGCTAAGATCCCTGCCAAAGAGAATTCTGTAATTGATGCTATGGAGGTAGAAGGAGAGCCTGAAGCACCAAAAAAACCTGCTGAGAAGGTTATCAAGATAGAATCCTCTAGCTCCCATATGAGCCAGAGAGATGATTCCTTAATCAGAGAAGAGAGCAGCAAAGGTGTTGAAATGGAAAAGGAAATCCATGTGGATCTTAGTCCTATTCTACCTCAGCTGGAGGTGTTGCTGAATAATCAAAGAAGATTATTAGAACAATATATTGAGGAGAATAATACAAAAATGAAAAATGAGGTAGATTTCCAACTGAAATTGGTTAGATTTGAAGTCAATCATCAGATATCTGCATTGAGAAAGGAGATGGTAAAGTTCTTTAAGAGAGCTGGTGTTTCAGTAGATTATACAACTGAACAGCTTGATGTAATCAAAGAAACATCAAAGGTTATTAAAGAATCTCAAGCTAGAATTACAAAGACAGTGGATGATGTTCAGACAAACCAAGGAATACTAAGTAGCAATATGCAAGTTCTGTATAAAGAACAGGTAGCACAAATCTTAACAGGTAGAAATAAGATTGAAGCTAGACTGCAACAGCAGAATGCTGTTATCTTGGCTAAAATTTTTGAGAGCTCCACAGTTCTAAAAGATCAAGCAAAGTTGCATGCAGATACTATAGATGATCATCTCTTTAAAGTAAAGAAAACCATTGAAAGTGGAGTTAATCACTTGGAAGGTCAAGTCAGATTTCAGAAGAATACTTTGAGAGATCACATTGTTGAAGAAGTCTTAAAGGGGGAGAGGTCAATGATTCAAGCTAGTTCTGAACATGCTGTGTGGACCTCAAACTCTATAAGAGAAACTCTTGGATATCCTCCCATAGACTATGAGAATGATCAAGTCTCTGTGACAAGGCCAGCCTCTCTTACTCAGGTTCAAAAGCAGATTGCTAAAATGTATAGTCCTGAAGATAAAAGTAAAAGAGAGAATTTTACTAGTGAGCAAGTAGAATCAAGTAAAAGAAAGTTCAGAGAAGAGGTTCAATCACGAGTTGATTTTGAACATTGGTCTCCATCTTCCAGAGAATTGATTCTGTCAGCATGGGAAGCTGTGAAAAATAACCCAGTGGAAAGAGGAAAGTGATATTCTGAAGCTGAATGGTTAAAGCATAGGGATCAAGAGGAACTGAAGATCAAATTCAAGGCTGACAAAATGGCTGGGAAGGTCCAGGCAGGAGAAATGGAGCCAATCAGATACTTTCCAAAGCCATTTGGCTATTTCAAGAGGAGAAAGGAAGTTGCTGAAGCACTCTCCAAAAGAGCCAAAATAGGAATTGAATTCAAGGATCCTGGGCAGCATTAGAAATTTAATCTTTATTTTTTACTTTCAGAAGAATGTAATTGATATATTTTTGAACAATCTTGATGAATTCCCAGTGTTAACTATTTTTCATGATCATATATATATATGCCTGTGATGTGATTCTGTCTCTCTTCATGACATGTCTTATTCTAAATTGCTTATGTTTTTATGCTTATATGAGAAATCATGTCTGAGATAATTTCTGTGGATAGAATGTTTTGGTAATCTAATTTTATAAAGTTTGATACTCTTTATTTTGATTACCTGTATAGAGATTAGAACACATTGTTTATCTTTGAAAAGAGAGATATATCATTGACTGAGATTATGACTTCTTCAAATAGGGGGAGATTGTTGGGATCATTGCCCATAATGTCTTAGATTTGGAGAAGTCCATTCCTAAGTCAAAGATATATCTCAGAATGTATTTGATATACTCTCTAGAATCAATGTGCAGGAGATCAGGTCAGGCAAAAAGTTCAGGGAATTCATTCAAGTTCACAAGCGTCGAGACATCATACATCGCTCGACGCCTGTGACCCAGAAGCGTTGACTCATGTCTACTACTCAAATAGACAAGGTCGCCGCTGAAGTTCTGAGACCAAGTTTGGAAGCGTCGAGCCATGTTATATCGCTCGACGCCTTGGAAAGAGAAGTGTTGACTTAACTTCAGTCAGCTCAGCGCCAACCAGAAGTGTCGAGATATAAAGGCATAGTTAAGAAGCGTCGAGCTCCTGTACGTTGCTCGACTTCTTCAGATAAAAAGTGTCGACTAAGTGATGATTGCTCAACGCCTGAGAAGGAGGAGTCGAGAGCTTCAGTCTAAGGAGTATGCGTCGAGCGTCTAAATATCGCTCGACGCTTAATTGAAAAAGCATCGACAGAGATGTTAAGTGCTCAACGCCTCTTCTACAAATACTCGAACTAAGGAATATCTTCTATAGCTAGCTGAGCCTTTGTTTCCATTAAAGACCGTTGAAGACGTCACGTTATGCTAACGTGGAGGAGCGTAACAGACATTGCAGATGGCGGGCTATAAATAGAAGGCATGACCTATTGGTTATGAAGTGAAGAAAAGTTAAGTTAGAAAAGTTTTTCCTATCTTTCAAAAGCCATTATCGTCTCCATCAGTTTGAGAGAAAGTTTGAGTGAAGAATCTGGAGAAGTCGTCTTCCCTTTTAGAACCAATCTAAATTGAAGATTTCATTCAGCAATCTGGTGCTGATACCTCTTTCTGAAAGAAGAAGATCAAGAAGGAAGAATCTGTCTTCCTAAGAAGAAGAACAGTCATCACAGCCTGTCGAATTAAGAAGATAATTTGCTGCTGCTGTTCTATTGAAGATTTCTATCTGATCATTCAGGCAGATCAAGAAGGCTCAACAATCTCAAATCCGAGTCTACGTATTTGTTATTCTCTTTATAAATTCCTGTAGGATCTGAGTTGTCAGATCTGAGTGTAGGATCTGTCAAGGATCTGAGTTGTAAGATCAGGTGTGATCTGAGTTGTAGGATTCAGGGGTGAATCTGAGCTGTAGGCCTAGTTATAAAGGCTGAGGTAGGATCTGTGTGATCTGAGTTAGTAAGATCTGTGAGATCTGAGACTGTAAGATCTGTTGTGATCTGAGCTGTAAGACCTATTTGTGGTCTGAGATCTGGAGGAGCTATAAACCCCATCTAGCACACTGCTAGAAGGGGAGAAGGGGGAAAGTGGATTACCCAAGATAAGGGGAAACACTATAAAAATCTGTGTGTCCTTTTCTGTGTGTGTTTTTATTTCTTGAAAGCTCTGATCATTTTTATCTTGGTTATAATCAAAAAGCAGCAATAATTTTTAAATAACCTATTCACCCCCCCCTCTAGGTGATTAGCTACCCTTAATTAAAGTCTTTCAGAAGTGATGATTCTATTTGATTTATTTTTATTGGTATAAAGATGAATCTAGGGTCTACATATAAACGAGATAGATGCAAAATATAGTACATTCATATAATGATCATGATCACAAACTATATGTTGGAAGCAATATCATCTTTTGTAGTTATGTTTAAATTATACGATCTTTTGCTTTTGCATGATTATTATAAATGATCATTACCTTTAACAAAAAGAAATTAAGTACTTAATTATTCATGACAGTGTAATTGAAGTATTATAAAGAAAATATTCAACTTTTTCAAATTATTAAAGAGAAAAGTTGTACGGTGAATTATGAATATAAACATAATGAGAAAATATTTTTGGTTATTTTGAAAGGTTTTGTAAAATTTCTCTTTAATTTTTGAATATTAATCAAACTATATATATATATAATTTTCTGAAAACATAGTTATGATTAAAGTAGTAGAATAATTTTTCAGAAATTAAAAATCGGAGAAATAGGAATTTTTAGGAAAACTGAGCTACCGCCGGTGTTAGAAGTAACACCAGGCGCCAGCAATAAAGCTGATATTTTTTATTAAGACACATGAATTTTGATATTTTTCAATTCTATTTTTTCATGATTATGATTAAACATGATAAGGGCAATCAAATGACGCAAAGATATTAAATAAAAAAGCAAAAACTTACGCATTTTATACATGTAGCCTAAGACCCATAATACTCCTTTTAACTCCATTTTTGATAACTATTTTATTAGTCTTGATAATATCATATAACTAATTTAGTATTTAATTTATAATGATAATATAAGAATTTTATAGGTAATGGATTTAGAAGGATAAAACCAAAAAAGGATAGATAGATCACTTGAGAAATTATATGACTTTTGATTCATTTTCATTCAATTTGATTTATTAATGAATTTAGGCTTAATGTGTGAAAGTCAATATCACATGTTATATAAAGTGCCAATAGCATGTTGGCTTAAGAAAAGACAAATGAAAAACAAACAAACAATAAAAGAGTTAAGCATATCATGAAGTAGAATAATGGTATTCATTTTTGATATGTTTCTACTTCATGCAATTTTATGATACCTAATGAATAAGAGATTTAGGTATCCAAAGATAACCAAGTCGGATGGTTCCTTTGGGTACCCAAATACATTGTGTTTGTTTTTGGGGAGATAGAGATGAATGGGCCCATTCGAGTGGAGTTAGTGTTTCATTTTTAACATTGTGCCTCCATTCAAACCATGGTTTAATGTTATTTTTATTTTTCAAATTTCCATAGTCATTTACTTGAATCTTTGGATAAAAATGACTTTTGAATTTATTATTTAAAGGAAATTTTCTTGCATTTAATTTTATGTTGGGAGAAGATTGCTGCCGTAAATGAAATGATGATTGTTTTTTGGAATTTCATTTACAAGCTTTTGATCTTTTTTATTTCCATTCTTTGGCTTAGTCAAGATATGACAATTCATATTCAACTTGCTTTTGGATTTTTCTTGATATTGTGAATGTATATTTTGAGAATTTTTCTTTATAATTTCCTTAAGCAAGTTGACTTTAGTTTCCAATTCATTATTCTTAATTTTGAGATTATGTCTAGCTTTATTGTAAGCGATTGTGCTATTCTTAAGAGCGGTGATAATAGAATCAATATGAGTTTTATAATTATTTCTTAATTCTTCAAATGTTTCATCCATCTCTTTAATTTCAAATTTATAATTTTTACACAACACAATTATTTTTCGAAGATGAATTTTCTAAAGACAATTTTTCATTATGTTCTTTTGCAAAAACTAAGCTCCATTTAAAGTTCCTTGTATTTTTATTTTAATTCATTAAATTCTATACAAGATGTAATATTTTCAACTAAAGTGCCATGGGGAAAACTAGATACATTAAAATTTGATTCTACATTAACATTTTGCTTTTAAACTTTTATTTCTATACATAATTTGCAATTTCAATTTCTTAATTTTATGCTTAGTAATTTGTAGCAATTGTAATGTACAAATAGAATTACAAACAAAAGGGAATTTGATTTTCTTACAATGCTTTCAGATGAGACAAGATTTGAGCAAGAAGTTCCTTTGACATCTTCTTTGCATTTCTCTTCCATAGATGAGTTTCCATCTTCCCTTCTCATTGATGTGTTGTCTTCTTCCATTTCCTTTGATGTGCACTCCATACATAGAGAATGGGAATCCTAAGTATTTTCAAGAAAATTCCAAATCTCATAAGCAGTAGGTAAAGTGTAAATGAGCTTGAAAATATTTTAATCTAGCGTACAAAATAAACTGTTTATATATTTTGCGTTTAAAACCATTTCGTTTCTATTTAATAAGCTTGGGGGATTTTTAATAGTAATATTTCAAAATTTTTCATCTAAAGATTTAAGAAAAGTTTCCATCAGTATTTTCCACCCTATATAATTTTCACCAATAAATAATGGTGGTGCTAGAGATTTTTCATTTAATACAATTTCACCCCCTCTAGTGGAAGCGAGATCATGAAGCTCCATTATTCTCGGTTGTGAATCCGTTTTGGAATAACCTAGCTCTGATACCACTCGTTGGATTGGTCGGCGCCTTTAAGGGGGGGGGGGGGGGGGGGGTGAATAAGGGTACTAAAACTTTTAAAACCTAATTGAGTTTATTCAAATAAGTTGATAGTATTTATAAGAATATCTCGATTAAGATATTGCAGTAAGCTTTTTATGAAACTGGGTTGCACTAAGCATGAGAGATAAGCACTCTATTTCTAATGCGAGTGGCAGCGTTACTGCTCGGTGTTAGTGACAGAGAATGCCTTTTTGTTTAGATTTTAACGATCAAAGATAGCAAGATAATATTAGGAGAAAAAAGTAGTATAATTGCTTTAGAAATGATTACAAAATCTTATCCCAATGATGCTTGGGATTGAGATGAATACGTACAAACCTTTTTGGTTTTCTATATTGACTTTTCTCCCTAAGAACCGGTTGGCTTTAGCCGATCTATCCCCATATACAGCCTCAAGCCGCTCTAGCCTCTCTATCCCTAGACAAGGCTCGAGCACCCCTAGATCTAATCCTAAGACCTAGTCGCCACACCCACGCAGTGAATTCTCCCAAGTCACCAACCATGCAGCAAATTCTCTAATGATGATAAAAATAGTTACAAATAACTAAAACTAAAACATTAAGGAAACTCCCTCAAAGGTTGGACTTGAATTCCGTGTGATTGATCTTTCTACAAGTCCTTAGCGTTCACAAATGTTGACAGTGTTCTCTTGGTTGTAAAGAGGAGGCTCTCACAAAATACAGGAGTTGTGGCTTGGATGCATCGTCAAAATTCCTGACCAAAATGGAGGCAGACTGCTCTTTAAATAGATGTGGATCCTAGCACCAACAGTAGTGCTACCACCGAGCAGTAGCCTCTTTAGGAAACAAGCTGGCACGCGTATCGAGTCATTTTTGGCAATATTCTGGCTCGAAATTTGGCATCCCCTTCTTCTGCGCCACAGTAAGGTTATCGCGCTGCGTTGGAGTTATATCTTTCCCAGCCATCAGATCTCCTTCCATTTTTGCTCCTCATTCAACATCATGATCGCGGGACTTCCATAAGTTACCGCCGGGCATTAGCCTTAATGCACCATGGTAAGAGTTACTATATTCAGTCCCGATGACATTCCTTTTTCGATGAATATTTCCTTCTCGATGATGTTTCATAAAATGCAGAAGCTACCGCCAGCAAGAGCATTATCGCGCCGTGCTAGCATAAGAGTTTTGACCTGGTTGGGAATTCGTCGACTTTCATTTCTGTACTTTTAGGGGCTTGAAAGCTGAAGCTCCTCCACACTATAAACACATGACAAGTATGATCAAATACAATGAGATTTGTTATTCTCAAACCAAGAGACGTGGAAAGCATATTCCAACAAATTTGTGGCAGACAGTCACATTTATTTTCTTCGGTGATTTTAGGCCGTGATCAAGGAATTATTTGAACTCTGAAAGAGCCATTGCAGAATTTAAAAGGAAGGCGCATAATCTTGAACATAAATTAAGAAAAATATTCCTAGAATACTGCAAATTCTTCTTAAAGTGCAATCAAGAATTGGAAATATCTATTCTTACTAATTCTGGAAGAGTTTGTATCCTCTTGTTAGAAGGATGGAGCATGACTTAAGATTGATAAGATTCGATAAGATTGATTATATATATATGATCTCTCTCTTAACCTTAATTCTCTCTTCTCTCCTTTCATAAAGTTTAAGTTATTTTCCTTATTCTCATAAGAAAGAAGTCTCTTGTTCTTTGTCTTCTCCTTTTGAAGAACAAGAAGAGATAATCTAAAGTTTGAGTCCACATTGTACTAAAAGAAAGATACAATCTGAATTTGCTGAGGATTGTATCTCATTATGCAAATGTTCAAGAAACATATTATTCAAACTATTGTAAAGAGTTTTGAGAATCCCTCATTAAAGAATTCATGATTTTGGTTCTTAGAATCTCCTTAATAATGATTCAGTGTTATTTTTCGGTATCCTTATCAAAAGACTGTATCTATCTGTTTGGTACGTTAATAGGGTATCCAGAATTATAATCTGATGAAGCAAAACTATATCCGCAAACGATAACGACAAGTGTACCATATCGAATGTAGTATAGGTTATAAAAAACCATGGTTGTATTAGACTCGGAGTGGTTGATTACTCTTACTTCAGAAAATCTCTATTATTTTATCGAATAAAACTTGGGTTGGTTGTTTGCAAGAAAGAGAAATAATTTGTTAAAACTATGATTAAAGAACTAGCACTTGACCTTGAATCACCTTGGAAAAATAAATAAATTAAGAAATAAAACTTCTAATTCTCTTTAAAAGAATTGCTTGACCGTGGAGGTTCCCGAATTATAAACGTACCTCTCTCGAGGATACGCCCAACTAAGATTAGGTTGATCAACCGAACTCTCGTTCTATAATTGAAACCCCTAAACTTGCTTTAACGAAGTGAACCCCTCTATTGGATTTGACTCCAATCCGGGAGATTTATGTCATCCTCTCTCGAGGAGTGCATTCAAATCTCATTATCCTTGAAATGATCGATTCGAACTCAAAACCTCTCGGTTATTAGACTCCGAAAACAAGAATGAGATTTATATATCGATAAAATAATCTCAATCAATATAAATTCAAGGATAAATCTTAAGCGATCTAAATAAGAGAGAAAGAAGTTCTAAACAAAATTATGAATTATTTTTTTCCTTGGATCATCTCGGCCGAGTACTAATGGAAATTTAGCTACTCATGGAGATGGAGGAATTAAGAGAAATAAAAGAGTACATTATGGAAAAGAGAATAGATTAAGAGAAAAAGGAACTACTTTTCATTGATTTGCAAAAGAAATTACAACTAGGAATTAAAAATTACAAGCTAGGAATTGAAAGAGCAAGCTAAGAAGGAAGATTACAAGTTTAATAATGACAAAAACAGTGCAAGAAAATAAGCTAGAACTCCAAAACTTCGCTCCTTGAACATCTGGAGAAGGTCCCCTTAAATAGCTGACATTTTGGTGTTACACGCCCTTGGTCACGCCCGTGACTAGGGCGTGTCGGGGGCATGATCGGCTGGGTGCGGGAAGTGCGCCGTCTGGCTTCAATGCAGGCATTTCGAACGCGTCACGCCCTAGGTCACGCCCGTGACCTGGGGTGTGTAATCTCAATTAAGTGCTGCTGGCGGGAAGCTTTGGCGGGAAGGCGCGCTGTTGAACTTTCGTCGATCTCATCATTTTCGTCGAACGCAGCAGCCGGGCGCAGTTCGTCGAACGCCTCAATATTTTTCGAACGCTTCCATGGAGCAATTCGTCGATCGCCTCAATATTTGTCGAACGCTGCTCATATCTAGTGGTCACGCCCCCAGGTCACGCCTGTGACCTGAGGCGTGTAACTTTAAAATTACGTGGCAGGTGTGCTAGCAGAGGGTGGTGGGTTCTGGCCGTGACTATGATGTCATGCCCTTGGTCACGCCCGTGACCTGGGGCGTGTACTTGGCGAATTCTTCACGGAACAACTCCGGGGCGGTTGAAACCTGTCTGGAACACTTCGTAGGTTACACGCCCATGGTCATGCCCGTGACCTGGGGCGTGTAAATGCATTTTCTGCTCCAAATGTCCAGAAAACCTGAAAATATAAAATAAACATAAGTTAGCTTATGAAATTAAAATAGGAAAGATTTATACGATATAATTTATAAAAATAACATAATTTCATAATAAAATTATAATAATACTATACTAAAAGATGAGTAAATAAATTACTCATCAAACACCCCCATACTTGCTCATTGCTCGTCCCGAGCAAACTATTCTTCATAAGGGTAGGAAAAATTAATGCTAGAAAGAAACATGAAAGCTAGAGAGTAAAATGCAAAGTTTTATGCTTACATGCGTAGAAGTTTTAGTAAAAAGACGTTCTTGGCATAGATACTAATTTATAAAATATTTAAACTGCGTTATAATTATTTATTATCACTTTTAAAATGAGTCGATGGTCAATCAAAAAGTTATGTAAAGGGAGAAAATAGCGTGATTGCTGAGATTTAAATTACTAGACTTGAACGCTCCGGGTGGCCTCCAAAAAGAAATCCATCAATGTTGACTGCCATAGGCTTGCCCGTTTGCACCTTCTCCACTGCACTTCATACTAAATCAACTCTATGGATCTTTAGGACTTAAATAGTGTATATTTTAAGGCTTGGGTTTAAGGGTGAGGTAAACAAGGATAAACATGAAGGCGCATTCCACTTAAACAAAAAGTTTTGAGCTAAAAGAAAATGATGACTACCACAAAATAATGAAGCTTTGCCCCCATACTCATATTTTTCTAAGGGAAAATACTCTCATTCACTTTTATTTATATCACGAATCTTCATAATTGGGATCATTCCAAGTATGCATGTGCATACCTAGGCCGCATATCATTATGAGATTATTGCCTTTTGATATAAAACATTTCTTTTGAATTGATACCCATAAAATTTTTTTCCTTCATAGAATCGTACCCAAATATATATATATATTTTCAATTTTAGCTCAAAATTTCAAGTGTTCATTTGGGTTTTGGGCTTTTTAGCTTTGGAGCCGAAATGATGAGGGTGGTTCAAATAAAGGTGGAAGGCTCAAATTTGTGTGAACAATGGTAGTAAATCGAGGTTGGGTGCAAAGGCTCAAACTATCCAAAGAAAGGCCTAAATCACTTCCGTAAGGTTAATTTGTCTAAAGTGCACATGCTTCAAAAATAGCTTGGGGCAAGTTCTAGACATCGAGAAAGGACACCCTTCTGTTTAAATTGAGTAATAGCTTTCTAACAATCTTCTACACACTCACCTAAACTACTTTTAGATAAGACTGGAATCGATTTAAAAGTGAAATAAATTATTACTACGCAAATAAATAAAACATAATTTTAGATCTATGCCAAGAATTTAATTTTACAACGACCCTACTCAAATACATGCATATGACTAGGAGCACTACATGAGTCAACAATTTTACTCAAAAGTTTCAAAAAAACTATTCTTGCACAAACAATTCTTAGTCCAAATGAAAAATAAGTCTACTTTAGAACTACAAATTAGCAAGTTGGGATGTTTTGACAAGCTAAACAAAAAGAACATTTTCTAAAATATATATATCATTATTATTTTTTTTTATATTTTTTTTTTATTCTTGGACTTCCCAAGATCTACCCGGTGAAGGGTTTGCAAGGTACTAGAGGCTGTGATGGGAATTCAAGCCCAAAGCGTCCTTTCCAAGAAATTTAATTTCGATTTTCTATTTTTTTTTTCTTTTTTTAAAAGAAAAGAAAAAAGCTAAGCTATATTAAATCAGGAAAACTGCACCAAAATTATTGCCAAAAATTCTTTTTTCGTTGTTGTATAATTTGCTTGCGCGGATGTTAGCGTTTTGCTTGCATAATAAATCGGGTGAAAATATTTATTCACCCGTTGGCCTAAAACTACACCTACAGCAAAATCGCTCGCATCGCACATGATTTCAAACGGAAGAGACCAATTTGGCGCG
Source organism: Dactylorhiza incarnata (assembly GCA_033032865.1). Classification (NCBI taxonomy): domain Eukaryota; kingdom Viridiplantae; phylum Streptophyta; class Magnoliopsida; order Asparagales; family Orchidaceae; genus Dactylorhiza; species Dactylorhiza incarnata. The sequence continues at coordinate 25,104,901 of JAWHQI010000003.1, forward strand.
ATTAAAATAGGAGATTTTATTAGTTCATTTTTAATTTTATTAAACGCTTTTAAACATTCCTCATCAAAATTAAACGCGGATTCTTTTTCTAGAAGATGAGTTAGCGGTTTCGTAATTTTTGAGAAATCTTTTATAAACCGCCTATAAAAACCCGCATGTCCTAGAAAACTCCTAATAGATTTTACATTAGTAGGAGGGGGGAGTTTTTCTATGACCTCGATCTTGGCCCTATCGACCTCGATCCCCTTACTAGAAACTTTATGTCCGAGGACTACCCCTCTCGGACCATAAAGTGGCACTTCTCCCAGTTGAGTGCTAAATTCGTGTCTTCGCAGCGTTGAAGAACACGATCAAGATTATTTAGACAATTAGTGAAAGAATCGCCAAAAACAGAAAAATCATCCATGAATACTTCCATGACGTCTTCTATAAGTTCATTAAAAATTGCCAACATACATCTTTGAAATGTAGCCGGCGCGTTGCAAAGTCCAAACGGCATTCTTCGATATGCGAAGGTGTCGAACGAACATGTGAAGGTGGTTTTCTCTTGATCTTCGGGAGCAATTGGGATTTGAAAATATCCCGAAAGACCATCGAGAAAACAATAGTGCGAATGACCGGATAAGCGTTCTAAAATTTGGTCAATAAAGGGTAACGGAAAGTGATCCTTGCGGGTAGCATCATTTAATTTTCTGTAATCGATGCATACTCGCCAACCCGTAACAGTACGGGTTGGAATCAACTCATTATTTTCATTAGTGATTACTGTTATTCCTCCCTTTTTGGGCACGACTTGCATTGGGCTAACCCAAGTGCTATCAGAAATCAGATAAATAATTCCCGCGTCTAATAATTTTATAATTTCGGCCTTAACGACGTCCTTCATATTTGGGTTAAGGTGTCGTTGAGGCTGAATAGCGCCGCGAGAATTATTTTCTAAATTTATTTTATGCATGCAAAATGAGGGGCTAATCCCCTTTATATCTGAAATTTGCCATGCAATTGCATGGCGGTGATTATTTAAAATTTTAATTAATTCAGAAATTTCTGAATCGTTAAGTGCGGAAGATATTATTACGGGCAGGTTTGAATTTTTTCTAAAAATATGTATTTTAAATGTTCCGGCAATTGTTTTAGTTCTAAACTCGGTGGCTCCTCGTAAGATGTTTTTATTTTCGAAATATTTAAGTTTACTTCTTCAAATTTGGTTGGCCGAGTTATTTCTTCTAAACAAAATAAATTTGTAATTTTCGGATTTTCAAATAAAGGCGAAATTATTTCAGAAAATGACGTTATTTCCTCTTCAAAATTTGTTTCTAGGGTAAAACAAGAGTCGTCGTTTGGAAACGCATTTCTCATTGATTGATTTATATTAAAAGTAACTTCTTCTTCCCCAACTCGTAGGAGAAGGTTTCCGTTACTTACGTCAATAATAGCCCGAACGGTGGCTAGGAAGGGCCGGCCGAGTATGAGTGGTACTTCGGCGTCCTCTTCGATATCGAGGATGACAAAGTCTACCGGAAAGTTAAACTTGTCAACCTTCACTAGCACATCCTCGATAATCCCGATTGGATACTTTACGGACCGATCCGCTAGTTGGATGCTTATATTGGTTGGGCTTGGGGTGCCCAAACCAAGCTTCTTAAATAAGGAGAACGACATAAGATTTATGCTCGCCCCTAGATCGGCCAAGGCGTTTTTAATTAATAAATTTCCGAACAAACACGGGATGGAAAACCGTCCCGGATCATTTAATTTTTCCGGTAATTTATTAAGAACTATCGCCGAACATTTTGCATTAAGAGAAACAAGCGAAATATCTTCAAGTTTCTTTTTATTTGATAATAAATCCTTGAGATATTTCGCGTATTTAGGCATTTGAGATAGTGCCTCACAAAATGGTACATTGATTTGTATTTGTTTAAAAATATTTATAAATTTTTTATACTGCTCCTCATTGCGCTCATTTTGTAATTTAGAAGGATACGGAATAGAAGTCGTTTGAATAATGCGCGGAGCTAAATCAGAAGAGTTTACCTTAGGCTCGGCCAAATTTGAACTTTTTACCTCTTTTCCGCTGCGGAGGGTTATAACGTTGGCACTCTCCCGTGGATTGGGCTCAGTATTGCCCGGTAGAGCTCCCTGCTGGCGTTCGGAGAACATCTTGGCGAGTTGTCCAATCTGATTTTCTAGGCTTTTAATAGATCCGAAAAGGTTCTGGATATTGGCATCAGTAGGGGCGACGTATTTGGTGAAGACCTCTTCAAGTGAAGGGGCCTTCGGTGGTTGTGGTGGAGCGAATCCGGGAGGATTCGCTTGTGGGGGGCGTTGGGAATTATTGGGGTTGCTCCATGAAAAATTCGGGTGGTTCCTTAAACCCGGATTATAACTATTAGGAAGATTATTAATTGGGTTATAAGGAAGACGGTAGGAATTCCCCATATTACCTACTTGCTCTTGATTAAAATTGTTATTATAATTATAATTATTATTATTATAGTTATTAGCCCCGTTAGTGGCAGAGGAAGTAGACATCTCCGCCATTTGCTTAGTGAGCCATTCTAATTGATATTCTAAATTCGGGGTGCCCTCGACTTCAAAGAGTCCGGTCGGTTTGTTAGGACGCGACCGTGGCGCATTCCACTAATAAGCATTCATGGCCATCTCCTCAAAAAGCTCTTGAGCGGCATCTGGGGTTTTGTTATTTAGAGTTCCCCCAGCTGCCGCATCAATCATTTACCGCGTTAGGAGATTCAAACCATTGTAGAATGTTTGAACTTGTTGCCATAAAGGAAGGGCATGGTGAGGACATCTCCGCAATAATTCCTTGAAGCGCTCCCATGTGTCATAGAGAGACTCCGAGTCTATTTGCATAAATGAGAGAATGTCCGTACGTAATTTAGCGGACTTCGCCGGAGGAAAATATTTAGTTAAAAATTTCTCCGTCATCTCGGCCCACGTAGTGATGGAACCTTTAGGAAGAGATCCCAACCACTGCTTGGCCTTAGTCCGCAAAGAGAATGGAAATAAATGCAAATGAATGGCGTCATCGGTGATGAAATTGATTTTAAATGTATCGCAAATTTCCAAAAAATTTAATAAATGTAAATTTGGATCTTCATCTGGTAAGCCGTCAAAGATGACTATTTGCTGTACCATCTGAATGATACTCATTTTAATTTCAAAATTATTATTCGCCACCGCCTGGCGAATAATGCTAGATTGTGTTCCCTCCAAATTTGGCCTCGCATAATAGGACATAGTCCGTAGCGGGGCCTCATCATGGTCGGGATTATCCATTAAACCTTCGTTAGTCTCTCCGATTGACTCTTCTTGAATTATTGGTAGATCACTAAATCGGAGACGATGCTGCAAGGTGCGCTCGATTTCCGGATCAAAACAAAATTCAAGATTAATTGAAGAGTTTCCTCGGGTCATAAACCAAAAGAAAAGAAAAGATGCGGAAAAAGAAAAAAAAGGGAAATAAGATTTTAGATTAATATATTTATTTTTATTTTATTATATTTTTTTTACATTTTTTTTATTAGGTGATTTAAAATTAGTCCTGGACTTCCCAAGATCTACCCGGTGAAGGGCTTGCAAGGTACTAGAGACTGTGATGAGAATTCAAGCCCAACGCGTCCTTTCCAAGAATTTAGTTACACCTTAATTGAAATACGAAAATAAAAGATAAAATTAATAGATATTTCGCTTTTCGAAATATCAACCGAACTCCCCGGCAACGGCGCCAAAAACTTGATGAAGCAAAACTATATCCGCAAACGATAACGACAAGTGTACCGTATCGAATGTAGTATAGGTTATAAAAAACCAAGGTCGTATTAGACTCGGGGCGGTTGATTACTCTTACTTCGGAAAATCTCTATTATTTTATCGAATAAAACTTGGGTTGGTTGTTTGCAAGAAAGAGAAATAATTTGTTAAAACTATGATTAAAGAACTAGCACTCGACCCTGAATCACCTTGGAAAAATAAATTAATTAAGAAATAAAACTTCTAATTCTCTTTAAAAGAATTGCTTGACCATGGAGGTTCCCGAATTATAAACGTACTTCTCTCGAGGATACGCCCAACTAAGATTAGGTTGATCAACCGAACTCTCGTTCTATAATTGAAACCCCTAAACTTGCTTTAACAAAGTGAACCCCTCTATTGGATTTGACTCCAATCCGGGAGATTTATGTCGTCCTCTCTCGAGGAGTGCATTCTAATCTCTTTATCCTTGAAATGATCGATTCAAACTCAAAACCTCTCGGTTGTTAGACTACGAAAACAAGAATGAGATTTATATATCGATAATATAATCTCAATCAATTTAAATTCAAGGATAAATCTTAAGCGGTCTAAATAAGAGAGAAAGAAGTTCTAAACAAAATTATGAATTATTTTTTTCCTTGGATCATCTCGGTCGAGTACTAATGGAAATTTAGCTACTCATGGAGATGGAGGAATTAAGAGAAATAAAAGAGTACATAATGGAAAAGAGAATAGATTAAGAGAAAAAGGAGCTACTTTTTATTGATTTGCAAAAGAAATTACAACTAGAAATTAAAAATTACAAGCTAGGAATTGAAAGAGCAAGCTAAGAAGGAAGATTATAAGTTTAAGAATGACAAAAACAGTGCAAGAAAATAAGCTAGAACTCCAATACTTCGCTCCTTGAACATCTGGAGAAGGTCCCCTTAAATAGTTGACATTTTGGTGTTACACGCCCTTGGTCACGCCCGTGACCAGGGCGTGTCGAGGGCGTGATCGGCTGGGTGCGGGAAGGGTGCTGTTTGGCTTCAATGCAGGCGTTTTGGACGCGTTACGCCCGAGGTCACGCCCGTGCCCTGGGGCGTGTAATCTCAATTAAGTGCTGCTGGCGGGAAGCTTCGGCGGGAAGGCGCGTTGTTGAACTTTCGTCGATCTCATCATTTTCGTCGAACGTAGCAGCCGGGCGCAGTTCGTCGAACGCCTCAATATTTGTCGAACGCTGCCATGGAGCAATTCGTCGATCGCCTTAATATTTGTCGAACACTGCTCATATCTAGTGGTCACGCCCCCAGGTCATGCCCGTGACCTGGGGCGTGTAACTTTAAAATTACGTGGTGAAAGTGCACAGTTAACCTCACTAGAATTCTCTAGAGGGGGGGGGGGGGGTGAATAGAGATTAAAAAATATTTTGTGCAATGTTAATATATATATGTGTGTATGATCACAGATTATAGCTTCCCACACACCAACAAGAATTAAACAAATAAAGAAAGTAAATGCAAGAAAAGAAATCACAGCACAACACAAAAAAATATAGTGGTTCCCTAAACTTTGGGTAGTCCACTCTTCTACCCCCTTAGTAGGAATTCACTATCTTGCACTGAGTCTTTTGACAAGGAGACTCTTAGAACCACCCTGAGTCTTTTGACAAGGAGACTCTTAGAACCAACTGAGTCTTTTGAAAAGGAGACTCTTAGAACCAGTACACTGAATTTTTTGAAGAGAGATTCTAAAAACTCTTTTACAATGTTTAAGTAAAAATAAGAAAGAAGAAAGAAATAAGAACAAGAATGAATCTTCTTCCTAGCAAGAAGATTGGAAGCACAAGAAGTGAATTAAATCTTTCTTCTATAGAGAGAAGAAGATTTGTAGGTTTTCTCTCTTATGTGAGAGCTATCAGAATTTGCAGCAGGGTGACTTCAGAAGCAGAGGAAGAAGAATGCTTGAATATTGCTGCAGGACTATTTCTCAATTCTCTCTTTTTCACTTGGGAGCTTTTCCTCTTTTCAAATGTAAAAATGGTGAATCATTTTTTTTACTTCTTCTGCCGACCTCCTCTTTATTTATAGCTCTGTTTCAATCAAATAATACTAAAGGAGAGTAATCAATTAACAGGCAGAGTGTTAGAAAGAAAGAAATATTTCCATAATAACATTTTCAGTAGAAGGAAAGAATGAATCCCGATTTCAAATGATATCCAAAATAGAGTTAATCAGATTAGCCAAGAATCAAATAGAAGGAAAGAATTCATTCTAATTTCAAATAATGTCCATAATGAATTTTATCAAATTAGCCAAGAATCTAATAGAGGAAAAGAAAGATTCAGAACAGCTATAAGATATAAATTGATTCCATATAAATCAGATCTATAAGATAAGGAAAAAGATCTGGCGATTTTGAATTCTGTCATAAAGATCGACGTGCGTCGATTACTATTCGACGCAAGCGTCGAATACATCCTGTCTGGACGTCGAGAGGAGAATAAGGAAGGTGCATCGACAAAGGTGCGTCGACTACATTAGATGCGTCGACTAGAAATCAGAGTAACGTCGACAACACATACATCGAAATCTTCCTAGAGTTACTTCGACTCAATCTGAAGGAAACGTCGACTACATTTTGACGTTGCGTCGAATACTATTCGACGCATATTTACTTAGCCTTATTTTTCATTCTTAGAATTCTTCTTTAACTTATTTCTAGGGGTTAAGAGAAATCATTTTCCCAACAATCTCCCCCTATTTGTCTTAACCCTATTTAGAGGGAAATTGTACTAGCTTATAATTCACCCAACACAGCATTTGTAAATATAAGAAATATGTCACTCAATCAAAAGTGAAATTTAGAAGAAGAGATAAACAAAATTTTCAGAATCATATAAACAGATTTCATGTTCATACCAATTAGTATTCAACTATAGGGTAAAATATATCAACATTGTTTTCAAATATTACTCAGGAGGGGTAGGAGGAGTCTTTCTCTTTCTCTTGAATACTACTATTTTAGGAGAGGAGGGTTTCTCTTTCTCATTTGTAGGAAGTTCATTTAGCTCTGCGCAGGTAGCTCCCCCTGAGCAGGTAACTCCCCCTGGGATAGAACTTCTTTTACTCCTTCTACTTCTTCAATATCTTTATCATCTCCTTGCCCAGTTGCAACTGACTCCTGAGTCATCACATCATCTGATTCATTTCTATCTTGATTTATGGTAGTATTCAGCTCTTTCTCACCATCTTCCTTTTCAGCCTCATTGTTTGCTCTGCTTCCCTCCCCTTGTAGTAGTGCCATTTGATTTGCAGCATCTCTTGCTATGTTGAGTACCTCTATTGTTTGTTCATCATGGTGTAGCTCAGGTACTATCTCATTCCCAAGGATTTTGTCAGATTTTGGAGAAGGAGGGGACTTGTGAGAGAGAGATTTAGGATTGGATGGCTGCTCTTCATCTAGATTCTCCCCCTTCTTGACCTTCTTGGCCAGGGAGGTTAAGAAAGACCTTGTCACTCTAGAGGAAGAGAGAGGGGTCTTTAGGCCTTGCACAGAAGCACTGACCCCATCTATTTGGGTGTGCATGTGAAGGATGGAGGAATGAATTTGGGAGCAATGCTTATCCAGCATCACTTGGAATTTTTCAGCTGCTGATTTGATGCACTGAGTGATGAGAGCCTCAGGGGATGCAGATGATTCATGGTGTGAAAGGTGAGGAGGTGATGGTGGAGGAAGAGGTGATAGATGAGGAGAGAAGTGAGTTGATACATGAGGTATGAGTGATAATGGAGGTAGAGAAGATGGGGAAATAGGAGGAGGAAGAGAAGGAGAAACTGCTGTTTGAGCAGGTGTTTGAGAAGAGGTAGGTAGAGTAGGAGTTGTGAGGATAGTAGAGATTATTTGAGTGGATGATGGTGGTAGAGAAGAATTGTCTCTTTGAGGAGAAGGAGGAGGATATGGATGAGCAGGAGAGTTAGGAGGAGAGGGAGTCCTTTCAGGAATGGAACCAGGCTTAGGGATTTGCCTGGTCCACTTAGAGAAGAGAGCAATGGACATCCTTTTGCCAGGAGGAATGGGAACTCCTTTTGACCTGCATAGGTCAGGGAAGGAGTGGAAGAGGACTTGACTCATGACCCTCATGTAGGCATTCTCTTTGTGAGAGAATTTAGAGCCTATCGTCTTGAGTAGCCATGTGGCCCAGTCTACCTTCTTCTTCAGCACAAGGGCCCCCATGATGTTCAGTTGTTGTTTGGGTACTGCATCATGTGCTGAGATTTTGCATAGTAGAACTTTTCCTACTATATCAGCCAGCAGCCTATATTCATCAGAAAAGTCTATTTTCTTTAGGTGGATTGGTCTATCTTTTGAGAACTTCATGGTGGTTAATAGAGTCTTGGTTTCATCAGGTGTGAGTTCTATAGATTCATCACCTGATAAGGGAATAATTGAAGGAGACTTTAATTAGTTTATTCTCTAGAGACTAATTTTCTTTCCCTATTTGAGTTGAGTAAAGATAGTATTTGACTGTACCTGATGGAAGATCATAAGTGGTCCTTATGTGTTCTGCAGAGATTGAGACTGTTGTCTCATAGATTGTTCCTTGAATTTCTCCTTGTTCAGATATCTGAACATGAGCTATGAGCTCTGTAAGTTCTTTCTCCAGGAGCTTGCATCTTGTTGAAATGAGCTTATCCAGACCAGCTTCAGTGAACAGAGCTATTATGCTCTTAAAGTTGTCGGCGGCGGCTTGAAAGGATTCCATGTCAATGTCGAAACCTGAGTGTATCTTTGGGAGCCATTTTAGGTCAGTGAAAGAGAGGAGGAAATGGCTGGACTAAGGAGCAAGAGGGATGAAGGATTCAGAGTAGTGAAGGTTTCTAACTGAAGAGTCTATTTAAGTCAGGTGAAGCGTCGAAACAGGACTCAATTCGAGGCTTATTCGGTACTTCAGTGGATGTGACCGAAAATATTTTAGTATTGCCGCTCATTTTTATGAGGTCGACGTTACGTCAAGTGTGAGCGTCGATTTAGTTCGTTCTGGGATGCAAGGGTTTCTAATCGACGTATGCGTCGATAGTAGTCGACGTATGCGTCGATTGTACCTATTGATCTGAGTCATCGACAGTGCGTCGATTATAGGTCGACGTGACTTTTAATTTACCTGAAAAATTCTAGGTGTTTATTCCTTTTTATCTCTTCTTAATCCTAAGGGTTTCTAAGTTAGCCTAGGACTGGGTTTTAAGACCAATTTGATTGATTATACCAACACTTTTTGGCAAGGTGGCCATTTTTGTTGCATATGTAACACTTAAGTATCTTACTTTTGTGAGAGCTTGAGTTTAAATGGGGATAAAAGTGTTGACTAGGATACCAGTGTTGATTAGGATAGAAGGTTTGATTAGGATGCGAATTTTGGTTACCAAGTTTTGGGTGGAAATTTTGGTTGGAATGTTGATTAGGATAGAAATCATGATCAGGATGAATGAGTCCTGAATGGGGGTTAAGATGGAAGATTTTTGGAATATAGGTGTTCATGTTGCTCTGAGTTTTTATGAGTCGATATCTATTCGACGTATATTGATAGTTGCGTCGATTTAAATTCGGCGCATTCCTCAGATTGCGTTGATCTGGTATCGACGCATGGAGAAAGTTGCGTTGATTGGATGTCAACGTATCTTTATTCAAGCGTCGAGTAGAGGTCGAGGCATCTGAGAGGTTACATCGAGTAGAAGTCGACGCACTATCATTCATGCGTTGATATGAAGTCGACGCAACTGTGTCTTCATAAATTTTCATTTTACCTTCTTCTATTTTTACTCCTTTAAATGTTGTTTCTTTTGGTTTAGTTGTCTCTTCAGATGAAGTTTGTGAGTCATCAGCTGAATAATATGATGTTTCATCAAATTCCTTTATTTCCTTGAAGAAGTGTTCTTTCTTCTGTTGTGATTCTTTTTCTTGGTTTGCTAATTTGATGGGTTTAGTGAATTTTACAGGGCTCATCCAAGCAGGCTTGTTGGATGGAATTAGGCTGATTGATGGATCAGCCCCTAGCCCAAGATTTTTGTGTCTTATTGTTTGTTTTTCAGTGATTTCTTTAAGAGTTTGGCTTCTCATTTTTATTGATTCTTCAAAGGCCTTTGCCTGAGAAACCTTATCCTTAAGGAACTGATTTTCTATTGTAGCCCTTTCTATTTCCTTCTCTCTTATGTTAGCCCTTAATACATGATCTATTGAGCTTATATCTTTTTTATTTCTTTGGTTCTTGACCATATGAATTTGTTCTTTTAGGTCCTTGATTTCTTGTTTAGCTTTTAATTGATCTAGACACATTCCCATAAAATCATTTCTGAATTTATCACTTTGAAAATCTATTTCATCAAAGATGCTTACCTCATCCTTATCCTCAGATTCCTCTATGAGAATAAGGCTATTTTCTTGTTCATCTTCAGAAGATATGCTTTATTCTGATCCTGTCTCACTCCAAGATTTAGCACCATCATCATTCTTGGGGCCTTCAAAGGCCATCAAGCATAGGTCTTCTTGCCTAGATTCTTCATTGTCACTCTTAGAGGATGAACTGTCCTCAGAGTCTATTTCACTCCAGGCTTCTGCAATAAAGCCTCTTTCTTTCTTCTTCCCCTTTTTCTTGAGATCTTTTCTTTTCAGATCTTTCTTTGTTTCAGCATTCTCTGGACATTCTGGGGCAATATGTCCAGGTTTACTGCAAGAATAGCAAATAATTTCTTTAGTGGGAGTTTTGTCATACCTTGGTTTTGACTCCCTACTTTTTGATCCATCTGTCTTGACCCATTTCTTAAATCTTCTGGCTAGGAAACTGAATAGTTCTTCTTCAGTGACAGGAGTCCTTTCTTCTGTTGCCTTTAAAGCTATGTTCCTGTCTTTTGAGGAGATTGGAGTGTTTTCTCTTCTTTTCTTCTCTTCTCTAGTTTTCAGTAGTTGCTCATAGGATTTGAGTTTTCCTAAGAGAGCATCTGTAGAGATTTCCTTTTGTCCTCTTGTGTCTCTTATTGCCCATATTCTTGAGTCCCATGAACTGGGGAGATTCATTAGCAATTTGTCATTAATCTCAGTGAGGGAGATCTCTCTATCCAAGTTTTTCAATTGGTTGATGATTAGACTGAATCTGTCATACATCTCAGAGATACTCTCTTCATTCTTCTTTTGGAAGTTCTCATATTGGGAGATCAATAAGGCCTTCTTATCTTTCTTTTCATCAGCACTTCCTTCCACCATCTTTGTAAGAGCATCCCAAATTTCTTTGGATGATTCACAGTCAACAACCCTTTGAAAGATGTCATCTGAGAGAGTTGAGACAAGTATGTTCATGGCCTTTAGATCATATGTTCTTGCCTTCTTCTCATCTTCTGTCCACTCAGATCTTGGAACAAGTGTTTGTGTGACATTGCCACTTGCATCCTTTCTATAGGGCTTTGGGGGACCTGTCACAGTAATATTAAACAAGTCAGCATCAATGGAATTCATATAAATTCTGATTCTTGTTTTCCAAACTGCAAACTTTTCCAGATTGCACATTGGTGGTTTGGTGGAAGCATAATCTTTGATTTGTGCCATGAAAATAATTTAAAAAAATATATATATATATAAAATAAGAGGTAGGATCTTTTTGATCAAGGAGTTAACCTTGTTAGATCAACCTAGCTCTGATACCAATTGAAAGTGCACAGTTAACCTCACTAGAATTCTCTAGAGGGGGGGGGGGGGGGGTGAATAGAGATTAAAAATATTTTGTGCAATGTTAATATATATATATGTGTATGATCACAGGTTATAGCTTCCCACACACCAACAAAAATTAAACAAATAAAAAAAGTAAATGCAAGAAAAGAAATCACAGCACAACACAAGAAAATATAGTGGTTCCCCAAACTTTGGGTAGTCCACTCTTCTACCCCCTTGGTAGGAATTCACTATCTTGCACTGAGTCTTTTGACAAGGAGACTCTTAGAACCACCCTGAGTCTTTTGACAAGGAGACTCTTAGAACCAACTGAGTCTCTTGAAAAGGAGACTCTTAAAACCAGTACACTGAATTTTTTGAAGAGAGATTTTAAAAACTCTTTTACAATGTTTAAGTAAAAATAAGAAAGAAGAAAGAAATAAGAACAAGAATGAATCTTCTTCCTAGCAAGAAGATTGGAAGCACAAGAAGTGAATTAAATCTTTCTTCTATAGAGAGAAGAAGATTTGTAGCTTTTCTCTCTTATGTGAGAGCTATCAGAATTTGCAGCAGGGTGACTTCAGAAGCAGAGGAAGAAGAATGCTTGAATATTGCTGCAGGACTATTTCCCAATTCTCTCTTTTTCACTTGGGAGCTTTTCCTCTTTTCAAATGTAAAAATGGTGAATCACTTTTTTTTTACTTCTTCTGCCGACCTCCTCTTTATTTATAGCTCTGTTTCAATCAAATAATACTAAGGGAGAGTAATCAATTAGCAGGCAGAGTATTAGAAAGCAAGAAATATTTCCATAATAACATTTTCAGTAGAAGGAAAGAATGAATCCCGATTTCAAATGATATCCAAAATAGAGTTAATCAGATTAGCCAAGAATCAAATAGAAGGAAAGAATTCATTCTAATTTCAAATAATGTCCATAATGAATTTTATCAAATTAGCCAAGAATCTAATAGAGGAAAAAAAAGATTCAGAACGGCTATAAGACATAAATTGATTCCATATAAATCAGATCTATAAGATAAGGAAAGAGATCTGGCGATTTTGAATTCTGTCATAAAGATCGACGTGCGTCGATTACTATTCGACGCAAGCGTCGAATACATCCTGTCTGGACGTCGAGAGGAGAATAAGGAAGGTGCGTTGACAAAGGTGCGTCGACTACATTAGATGCGTCGACTAGAAATCAGAGTAACGTCGACAACACATACGTCGAAATCTTCCTAGAGTTACTTCGACTCAATCTGAAGGAAACGTCGACTACATTTCGACGTTGCGTCGAATACTATTCGACGCATATTTACTTAGCCTTATTTTTCATTCTTAGAATTCTTCTTTAACTCATTTCTAGGGGTTAAGAGAAATCATTTTCCCAACACGTGGCAGGTGTGCTGGCAGAGGGTGGTGGGTTTCGGCCATGACTATGATGTCACGCCCTTGGTCACGCCCATGACCTGGGGCGTGTACTTGGCAAATTCTTCACGGAACGACTCCGGGGCGGCTGAAACCTATTTGGAACATTTCGTAGGTTACACGCCCATGGTCACGCCCGTGACCTGGGGCGTGTAAATGCATTTTCTTCTCCAAATGTCCAGAAAACCTGAAAATATAAAATAAACATAAGTTAGCTTATGAAATTAACATAGGAAAGATTTATACGATATAATTTATAAAAATAACATAGTTTCATAAAAAAATTGTAATAATACTATACTAAAAGATGAGTTAATAAATTACTCATCATAATCCGATAAGGAAAGTATACCTATCATATTATATTATAGGATATTTAAATGTTAAATATCATGTGTCATATTTTTCACGGGTCTAATGATTAATTATACTCACAAACTTACTATTATTTCATCGAGAATTATAGTTTGATAATTTAATAACTTAAGAAAAATTATAATATAAAGATGAGAGAAATAAGTGATCATGAAAAATAAACGCTTGATCTAGAATTATAATAAACTCTAATTGAATCATAATCTTCTTAATAGATAATCTTTATGGCGGAGGTTCCTAAATTATGATAGCAGCACTCTAGAGAAATACTACCACCTAACCTTAGGTTGATCGATTAAGATCTCTAGACCAATCACAACTCCTAAGCTTGCTTTATGAGGTGAACCCCACTATTGAATTTCACTCCAATCAGGAAGATTAATGTCTTCCTCTCTCGAGAGGTGCATGCAATTATTTTTACCAATTAACGATCTATTCATATTCACCGATCGCTAGGACAACTAGAAAAAAGATCTAAGTTGACTATCATTTATTATGAAATCAAAGATAAATACAAGATAATTTCTATGAGCTCCTATAAACAAAAAATGAGAAATTTATTATTAATTCTTTTATCATTCATCATGATCAAGTACTATGGAAATTTAACTACTCATCATGATGAAAATTTAGTACAAGAAAATATAAAAAAACTTGATCAAGGAAAACTTACAAAATTCCAAACTAAACTTTACTAGCAAAAGTCCCTTCTCTCTTTCTCTCATGAAATGAAGAAAAATACAAATATAGGAAATAAAATGCAGAAAACTAAGCTAAAAACTCCATCCTAAACTTCTAGAATTTTCCACATTATATACCTAAAAATTTCAGCTTACACACCCTCATTCATGCCCTGATCTAGGGTGTGTAACAAGAGAAAAACTGCCAAAATGAAAGCCCGAGAAGCGTTCTGGAAAAACTGCCAAATTTGTCATAAAAGGGGATTATACACCCTTGGTCATGGCCTGACCAAGGGCGTGTACATGGAGAACAACAAAGTTACACAACACGGCCTGAAAGCTAGTTGAATTCACTAAAATGGAAGTGGTCATTTCCTGACCAAGGACTTGTAATATTAAAATGATCTAGCAGCATCACAATGTGCTATAAATCTAGGAACATGAACTTGAGTACACACCCCCGATCAGACCTTGACCAAGGGAGTTTAACTTTAAAACTTGCAGTTTGGGTCACGACCTGCTAGATTGGTCTAGGGGCATGATATGCAATACATGCCCTCAGGTCACGCCCTGATCGAGGGTGTATAAAATTGATTTTCCACTATCCGCATACAGTAATTCTAGAATTGCTCTAGAACTTCTCATAAGCACTGCCATTTGAATTATATTGATTATGCTATCTCCATTTATCCTGAAATTAATGAAATATGTTAATTTAAGCTTAAAATATATGAAGATAAGCAAATTGATTTAAATTTAATAAAGAAATATATGGTTACTGAAAGAGAGAAGGTAATCATTTGAGATGTACTTTAGGGGGGGGGGGGGGGGTGAATAGAGTACTTAAAATTTTACGTCGATTTAGCTTTACTATTTTTGATAGTTTCTCGTAGGCCTGTAATGGTTTGGTTTGGTTTGGTTTTTCAGTAAAACCGTAAACCGAACCACCCCTATGTGGTTCCAAAAATTTGGAACCGAACCGAACCGCCAAAACATTGAAACCAAACCAAACCAAACTGAATGGTTCGACTCGGTTCGGTTCAGTTTGGGTGGTGTAAATAATGTGATACAAGCTGAAAACATGAATTAAATAATGTGATGCAAGTGATGCCTGAACAGTGATCACAATTCCTAATTTCCTATCACCTAACCATTTCAGGACTCCAAAATCAAATCATTTAATTAACCAATAATATATAAAAAGTAGACAACTTAGATGTATTGTTATTCAAGCTGAAAATATGAATGGAAAATGAAATATTCATCAACATTATTTGTTTGGAGAAAGATCTAGATTAGAGAAGTATTCATAGGACAAAAATCACTCTATCAAGTGCCACAAGAAACAAGATCAATGTTGGACGGGCTTGCCTGTGAAATGAGTCCAGAAGATAATATGAACAATGAAGGCTGATTACAGAGAAGAGGAAGAGGGCTCACTTGCGTCGGAGGGATGAGGAGCGCCGACTCGGTGTCGGCAGGATGAGGAGAAATCAACAACGTGGAGCAATTCAGAAAACCTCGCTCCAGCCGTCCAGGAGAGTTCCGCACTTCGGGAATATAAAATATAAATACACTACGATTTAATGAAATATAAAAATATAATATCAGATGTAATTAATAGTTTAATGAAATATAAATACACTACGGTTTACTATGAGTCTTATGCAAAGATTAAAATATAAAAATAAATTAAATATTTTTATACACTACGGTTCGGTTCGACTCGGTTCGGTTTGCCACATAAAACCATGAACCAAACCGAACTGTATGGTTTTTCTAAAATCAAAACCGTGACCGAACCGCGGCCTACTGAAACCGAACCAAACCGTGCGGTTTGGTTTGGTTCAGTTCGGTTTGGCGGTTCGGTTGGTTTTTGCTTACAGGCCTAGTTTCTATTTCTCGAGGTACCCGATGTTTAAAATTTAGGATTTGTATGTAAGAACCTCCTTTTTTTTGCATTTGCTCCCGGGTCTTACCGCCCAGAACCAATGTCTTGCGGTGGCACCATTACTCTAAATGGTCGCCGCCACAATACGCCAATCCTGTCGGCTAATCTTCATATCCAGGCCAACCATTATCACAGAGAATACATTTAAAGAATCACATGTCCACAACAAATCACCAAATAATATTAAAAGCTTGTCCATAATGAGATAAACTAAGTCATGAAAACTAGAAATCAGAGTGCGGAAAATAGAAAAGGGGCTTATTCCCGATACAACAAATTTTCTTTGCCTCTCTCTTGGCGAAAATGAAACACTGCAGACAATGACACAGACTAACACCCTCACGAATGTATAACTCCTTGCTCTGCCCAGGGTAGATGTGAAGGGTAGGTGTCGGAAGAGATTCGCTCACCGGTGCTCTCCCCACAGCTGCCGAGAGACCAAGTCCAAGTCTAGCCACCGAGTCCTGTACCTCCCTCCTGTTGAGGGTCCACTCTATTGGAACAACCCTATTACTGATTTAGGATAGGATCACTATCTGTTGACTAGGACTATGTTGACCCCAATATATAGTCTAAGAGTCAAGGTTTTAGGCTGTCTGAGTTAGCTTGAACTTAGGAAAAAATCTAAGTTTCTGCGTTCGATGAACTCCATCCTGCGTTCGACAAACTCTATTCTGGGTTCGACGAACGTCATGCTCCAGTTCGACGAACTTGCCAAGCTTCTGTGTTCGATGAACTTCATTCTGCGTTCGACGAACTTCATTCTGCGTTCGACGAACGTCATGCTTAAGTTTGACAAAATTGCTCTCCAGCTCGACGCACTCAGTTCTCCAGCCAGTCCAATAGTTTATTCATCAGTTCGATGAACTCCAGTTTGAGATCGACGAACTCAGCTCTGCGATCAACGAATAAGTAACAAGATGTTTAGTTCGACGAAAGTATTCCTCAGATCAACGAACTCAGTTCTTCCAGCCAGGTTCAGCAGATTATTCTTCCGTTCGACGAACTCCACATTGCGTTCGATGAACTCAGCTCTGTGTTCGATGAATTCAATTCAGCTCAATGAACTCTTCTCTCAGCTCGACGAAATTTCTCCTCAGCTTCATATATTCAGAAGGATCAATTTTATTCTATTCTCTGAACTCAGATAGACTATCAGCAACGGATCTATTCTATTATTTGGAGTTATTCATTTCCAGATAAGTCAAGATTTGTTCCTTCCTTTTATTTATTCCTTTCCATTATCTTCTCTCGATAAAGTAGCCATTTGTCTTATTGGAAAAGGATACATTTATTGAAAAGGAAAAGGAATTAAAGATTTGCTGAATCAGATTGCAGTTCCAAGATATAATCAATTCTGATTATTCTATTCCTTATTCAGAGGATTTGAAATTCAAATCAGATTAATATACTCTCTAAGAAAACGAAAGAAGAAGAAGAAAGACCAGTAAGAAAGTATCACAGTTTCAGTCGAGAGAAATACATAGAAAGTCAAACAGAAAGATCATCTTCCTCAAGCAGCACCTTTCACTCTCTGAGAACATTAAGATCATTCTCTCAGTTTTCAGCTGCATGTTTCTAATCTTCAAAGAGCAACAACAAATATGAGAAACTTTGTCTCTCAGATTCATCAGCTATCAAGGAAGATATCTCTTTCAAGTGAAAGCTCCATCCTCTAACTGTCAACCATTTCTATCAGACAGGGGGGAGCTTTACATCAAACATCCACTAGGCTTCTCTCAGATTGTTGACAGAGAAGAATTTCATAACTCTTTTATTTATTCTTTATCCCATCTTGTACAGGGTTCTAACTCCCTTCAAAAGTTAACCCTTTGGTGGCATGGCACCTGATCAAAAACCTGTGGTTGGTGGCAGGGCACCTGATCAAAAACCTGTGATTGGTGTTTGGGCACCTGATCAAAAACTCATTGGTGATAGGGCACCTGATCAAAAACCTAGTGGATTCCTACCAAGGGTGGTAGAAGAGTAGATGTACCCAGGTTGATTAGGGAACAACTATAGATCCTTGTGTCTTCTGTGTTTTTATTTATTTTCTGTACTGTGCTGTGCTGTGATTTGTATTTTGTTTTTACACTCACTCTGTTATACACATATATATCTCAGTATTTTAATTCCGCTATAAAAATAAGTTAAAAACTTTTAATACTCTATTCACACCCCCTCTAGAGTAAATCTAAGATCTAACCTCACTTTCAATAAGTATCAGAGGACTTTCAATTGGTATCAGACCTAACCTCACTCTTCTTGGTTCTCCTGTAATAATGTGGTCCACCGACGATCAATCTATAAGACTCAGCATGTTCCTCACCGCCTTCACCTATGACTCCTAGGCACCGTGCGGGAGGAGGAAGCAGAGACAACAAGGGGTAATAAAAAATAAGCAGGTGACATGGACCTGACTATCCAATATATTTGTATATATCAAGCTCCTTTTCTCTAAATATGTTCAGGAGTATTATAGAGGTACAACAATGTGAATTAAGTATACTAAGTAGGTCATACTATTCCAACAACGGTATGAAGAATCATCAAGTATGGTAACCCGTCCTTACTTGGTCAATACTAATCCATCCCAAATTTGGTACGGGGATTGTCCTATCCAGTTCTCTTATTTAAACTACTCTTATCTACCTTTTAGTTATACCTAGAAGTTTAGGGTGAATCTCGAACTTCCCGAGAGTTACCCGGTGAAGGGCTCACAACGGTAATAGGGGATGCGATAGTGGCTGAAGCCCAAATCCCCCTTTCCAGGATATTTACTTTTATTGGTGGCTACCCATCCTCCTATACCCACTTGCTCTCTAATTGTTCTAAAATCCTAAGATGGATTACCAATTGACACGGGTAGACAAGTGTCGGTGTTCAATTAAGCACTGGACCCTGCCTTCCCTAGAGCCCGGCTAATTCTTTGTGTTATCTCTCAATCACAACTTATAACTCCTGCTGGGTCAATCCTTACCTACTTAAGGTCCTAAATATATACCACACTTATACTTGCCAATGGTTCACTCCTCTTATCATGTTGTTGTAAACCCCGATTGATGGTTTTACTAAATGCACCACAACCCTTTTCTTATAATAATGGTCACTGATGGTTAGTCCTTTACACAATCTAAGACTTCATGATGACCTAGGAGTTAGTAAATTCCTGAATGATGGTCTGGAGTGGTCTAAATCACATAAATCAGTTTTTACTATTCACAGACCGACATGCTTTAAAGTGAAACCCCATGTCCTACAAGTTGGTCTATATGAATACTAAGTATGGGGTCATTTTAATTCCAGAGATTTGTATTGGTGTCAAAGTTCTATGTACAAAATTTCTATATTATTCCAGCAATTATAATTCATTAATTAATTTCTCAAGTCATGATTCAATTACTATTTTGTGAAGGAAGCATGTCATATACTCAATGATTAATTCTAACAAAATTCCCAGAGCTTCCCACTGATATGAAAAGTCTATGTACAAAGTTTCACAGCATTTCAGCAACTATATTTCATGGTATAAATTTCTTGAGTTATAAACTCAAGTTGTACTTTATGAAGGAAGTATATCATGTACTCATCAATTAATTCTAATATAATTCTCAGAGCTTCCTACTGATATGAAAAGTTTATGTACAAAGTTTCACAACATTTCAGCAACTAAATTTCATGGTATGAATTTCTAAAGTTATAAACTCAAATTGTACTTTGTGAAGGAAGTATATCATATACTCAATGATTAATTCTAATGAAAAGTCCCATAGCTTCCTACTGGTATGAAAAGTTTATATACTAAATTCTATAATAGTCTAGCTAGTATATTTCATGTTATGAATTTCTCAAGTTATAAACTCAAATTGTACTTTGTGAAGGAAGCATGTCATATACTCAATGATTAATTCTGACAAAAATTACCAGAGCTTCCTACTGGTATGAAAAGTCTATATACAAAATTCTATAATAGTCCAGCAAGTATATTTCATGTTATGAACTTCTCAAGTTATAAACTCAAATTGTACTTTGTGAAGGAAGCATGTCATATACTCAATGATTAATTCTAACAAAACTCCCAGAGTTTCCTACTGGTATGAAAAGTCTATATACAAAATTCTATAATAGTCCAGCAAGTATATTTCATGTTATGAACTTCTTAAGTTATAAACTGAATTGTATTTTGTGAAGGAAGTATGTCACATACTAATTGACTAATTCTAACAAAAATTCCCGAAACTTTCTACTGGTATAAAAAGTCTATGTACAAGTTTTCACAACATTTCAGCAAGCTTTGAATCTCTAATTACATATGTAATTCAAATGTTGTGCTATGCGCACACCAAATTTTCCTTAAACTTGCATGTGGAATAACCTAACATGAAGAGGTCTAAGGACCTCAAAGTTTAACTAGAGCCTATTATATACATGAACAACCTCCCAAAGGAGATTTGGAGTGATTTGAGCCCAAATCACCCATATTATACACCACATGTGACTTATTAAATTTCTACTAAAACCTTAGAAAAATTAGCCCCAAAAATTTCTGATTTTTGGGCTCATAGTAGATCTAGGGTACACTCACACATGGTTAAATTTTCAGCCTCATATCAATTACTGAATAAAAGTTATTCACATTTTAAGGTCTGTTCTTCACTAGGACTAGACATACTAAATCTGCCCTACAGAGAGTTGTAGGGCTCCAAATGGTGTCATCTTACTTTTTGCTGATTGTAGATACAAAGGCCTACAAAAGTTGTCTCTGCCTACTTTTCATTTTAAGGAGACTAAGGGGCACATAATTAGTGTACAAAATATCTATTTCACTAGGGAAGGAATCAACATTTAGTGTGACCAAAAATGAAGGTTTCCTATGACTCATTAAACCATGGATCCATTCATATGAAAGAACCCAATTGATCTAAAAACTTCACCAGTGGCTAATATACTCATAACCAACCTCCTAAAGGAGATTTGGAGTGGTTTGAGTCAAAATAACTTATAATGTGCATCATACAAGAATTATTTAATTTCTACAAAAACCTTAGAAAAGTGTACACCAAAAATTCCAATTTTTGGTTAGGTGATGTATTATATCATCATAAAGGTATGACCAGAATTTCATAGACTAAAACCAAGTCAAGAGATCTAGGGTCACATAACACCCATTTGGGCTATATGCACACCACACCTTAACCAAGTCAAGACATGCAAGTGGATTAGCCCAACATGCAGTGGTCCAAATGGCCTGAAATTTCTAAAATAGACCATTATAACCCTAGATCTAGGCTATAAAAGAAAATAAAATGTTGAACAAAATCTTATAAAAATTATTTCCAAAAATCCATAATTTTTGGCAGAGGGTACTTTAGGGCATGACCCATTCATGCCCCAAATTTCAAGTCATTTAGAGTTATTTATGTCTCAAAATAAATTTTTAAAGATCTAGGGGCCCTTTTATACATGTCTCAACAAAATGAATGCGGAAGCTACAGTGCTCCAAATTGCATGAAATAAATTTCTAAGGGTAGATCAGACCTAAGGATACATTTTTGATGATGACCATTTTTCCTATTCACCAACCCAGAATTATCAGTGATTTTTACAAGGTGCATGCAGATTTAGGTTTGTAAATGACTCACTAGAAAATTAATTCCAGGAGCTATACGTGGTCCAATTTGGGCAAACTAAATTTTCATAGTTAGCTGAGACTACAAGCTACACTTTTGGTGTTGAACACTTTTTCTGGTTCAGCCCTTGGCTATATTCTATAATTATTTTACTTCTCAAGTAAATATATTCCTTAATAATTAAAAGAAATGAAAAGGATTTAATCAAATCCAAGGGCTGGGGCTCATCGTCCCCAAGCAGCCAACGGTCCTGATTGCTTGCGCATGAGCCATCTTTGGCTTCGATTTCCCGGCCGCCCTCACACCACCATGAACATCCACCACTGCCACCATCTTCGTCGTGGTGGGGGCTACCATGACTGGGCTTCAGGCTGGCCGGCGGCGGCCAGTACAAAGATCTAGAGCACGGGAAAGTCGACGGAAAATCCATCAAAAAAGAAGCTTGATCCCAACTCAATTGAGCTGGGACCTTCAGTCCAACTAGATGAGAAGCTAACACAGATGGAGAGGATCTTGCCTGAATTTGAGCCGCATGTTGGACATGTGTGTCACATCCCTTTATTTGAGAATAACAAATCCCATATTGTACTTGATCTTGCTTGACATGTGTTAATAGTGTGTAGGAACTATAGGTGCAATACTCCACAGGTAGCTAGCAACTTCAAATCAAATTCTCTAAAGGAGAGCTACCGGAAGGGCTAGGGTTACCGCAAGCGCTAGCGCTACCCCCAGCGCTAGCGCTACCCCCAGCGCTAGCGCTACCATCTGGCGCTAGATCGAGTTCGTGCACACAACGCCACGCCGCCGACGATTTCGTAACTGCTCTACACGAACGCTACCGCAGGCGCTAGGAGCTACCGCATGCGCTAGCAAGAAATTCTATAAATTGGAGCTTTGTTTCTCGTTTTGGTTAGAGCTTCAAGAGAGATTACTTGTGCCACAATTCCATAGCTGCTACTCTACCAAAAGTTCATCTCCCACTCAAAGCCAAAGGAGAATTCTGGAGGAGGAAGACGTCACGCTGCATCCGAAGAACGATCGCTTCAACCTCACTTATGCTACAACGATCCTTCATCCTAATCTTTAGAAATCTCATAGAGGGAGTTCTTGTTATTAACTTTATTTCATTATTGTAAATTTTGTAGTAAAATCGCCTTGTGTTGGCGACTAGGTCCTTGCGCAGCTTAGGGGGTAATTTGCCACGTGAGTTGGCGACTAGGTCTAGGAGATTAGATCTAGGCGGTGCTCGAGGCCATATCCGAGGTTAGGATTGCTAGAGTGGCTTGAGGCCATATCTGGGGATGGATAGGCTAAAGCCAACCAGTTTGTGGGGATACAAGTCGGTATAGAAAAGGAAAAGGTATTTTCATTTGTACGCCTCCGATTTCTAGCGATATTGAAATCAAATTTATGTAAACAATTTTTTATATAATACAATCATGTCTATATTTGTGTTTACTTGATTTCTTTCATTTGGCGTAAATTTTATTATTGCAAATTACTTTTTGCTAAATTGTAATTTTGCTCTCATTTATTCCTAAACAATTTAATAATTTCCATAAAATTATAAAAAGAATTTTTATTCCCTTATTCACCCCCATCTAAGGGCGCCTATCGATCCAACAAGTGGTATCAGATCTAGGTTATTCCAAACGGTTTAAAAACATGGAATAATGGCGTCGTATGATCTCGCTTTTTTTGAGGGTCAGGGAATTAGTAGACCACCTCTATTTACTGGGTCAGATTATAATTATTGGAAAAATAAGATGCGGTGTTTTCTTATGACCCTAGATATTGAGGTATGGAATATGGTAAAAGAGGAATACTCTCCTCCTACAATTGTAGTTGGAGAAGTAACATTAGAAAAACCTAAGGATAAATGGGATGATAGGGATAAACTCAAATTCAAAAATAACACAAAATCCATGAATGCTCTATTTTGTGCGTTAGATAGAAATGAATTTAATAGAATTTCTGCATGTACTACTGCTTATGATATTTGGAATCATTTGGAAATTACTCATGAAGGTACATCGCAGGTTAACGATTCAAAGCTTTTCCAATTAGAGTCGGAATATGAAAAGTTCCGGATGGATGAAAGCGAAGATGTTGATGGAATGTACATGCGATTCACTAAGATCGTCAATGCCTCAAAAGCTCTTGGAAAGACCTTCTCAAATGGCGACTTGGTCCGAAAGATCCTTCGTTCTCTTCCTCCAAAATTCAACCCAAAGGTGACGACCATTTCAGAGTTGCACATTCTAAGAACGCTCCAAGTTGAGAGCCTCATTGGGAATCTCAAAACCCATGAGGTAGAACTCAAAATCCAATATGATGAATACAACAAGGAGCCAAAGAAGAAGGCGTTGGCACTAAAATCAAAGAAGGAGTGCCAAGAGAATGAAGATGATGATGAAGAAAGTCTCTTGGTAAAGAACTTCCGAAAGTTCATGAGAAATCCGGAAAGGAGGAACACCTTCCTGAAATATTTCCAAAAGGAAGGAAGATGGAAAGGGTCATCTTCTAAGAAGGAAAAGGAGAGCGATGATGAAGAAGAAAGACCTCCATCGGAATGCTATCATTGGAAGAAGACCGGCATATTCGGAGCCAGTGCCCAAAATTTTTGAAGGAGAAAAAGGGGAAACGACACAAAGGGAAGGAAAAGAGGAAGGTGCTAAAATAAAAAACATGGGATGACTCCTCCACCTCCAAAGAATCAAGCGGGTCTTCATCAAGCGAAGATGAGGAAGCAAACATATGCATCATGGGACATGGAAATGACGACGACGACGATGCAGTATTCTTAGCGACACTGAGGTAACTCATCCCACTTATGATGAACTTTTTAATAAATTTCTTGAAGCTTGCAATGCTTTTGATGAAAATATGAAAGATAGTATTTTATTAAATCGGGAAAATGAATATTTAATTAAAGAAAATCTAAAGCTTTCCAAAAAATTAATTGTTGTAGAAAAAGGAAAGGTGTCTTGCCAAGAGTGTGATCACTCCATTAAGATGGCAAAGGATATTGAAGATTCTCTTTCTAAAGCCCTCTCTCATGCCAAAACTCTTAAAAAAGAGAAGGGTGAATTAGAAAGGAAATTAGAAGCCTCTCTTGATCAAATAAAAAAAATAATAAAAAAGGTTTTGAAAGTAGGTGTGTCATGCTTGTGAAAGAAACTCATCACTTAAAGCACAAGTTCATGATCTCAGCATGGCCATTAAAAAATTTGGAATAAGCCAAAAATCACTAGAAATGATTTTAGTGAACCAGTGCCATGATTCTGGAAAATTTGGGCTCCGATATCAAGGTGAGGGCTACCGCTCGGAGCTAGCCACTAACGCCAGCGTTAGCACCTCATACAAGAAGCCTGAATTTTCCTTTTCAAAATGTTTTTCCTGTACAAAATTGATTCCTTCCAGCAAGAAAATATTCCAGAAAAGGGTCTCAACCCCCTTTATTTCATGTGCAAACTGTTATATGTTAGGTCACACATCTAGTTCTTGCAGGAAAATAAAACAAAATACTTTAAAGTAAATCTGGGTACCTAAGGCTTCCACTTATTCTATGGGTGGTACCACTTGGGTATCCGAATCTTTACTCTCATCTTCTTTCTAGATGTGCAGGAATGCTAAGGACAATGAAGATGTGTGGTACTTGGATTCTGGATGCTCCAAGCATATGACGGGCAATAAAATAAAGTTCCTTAGCCTAGAAAAGAAGAAGGGAGGGATCGTGATGTTTGGCGATAATGGAAAAGGAAGAATCATGGCAAGTGGCACATTTGGTAACGATTCCTTTACGATATCTAATGTTCTTTATGTTAGAGGGCTAAAACACAATCTAATTTCTATTAGCCAATTATGCGATAAAGGATTAGATTTTTTATTTGAATCTTCCACTAATTTATGCAAAAGATCCAATCCTACTACAAAAGATATTTTACTAACTGCACCAAGAATACATAATATTTATATAGTTTCTTTTCATGATCTTTCTAAATCATCTATAAAATGCTTTATTACTAAAAATGATGAATTAGAACTTTGGCATAAACGACTAGGACATGCTATCACAAAGCTTATTGTTAAACTTGCCAAAAGTGATTTAATTAGAGGATTGGCTAGGTTTATTGGAACTTTACCTTCACTTTGTTCACCATGTCAAAAAGGTAAATTTACTAGATCCTCTTTCAAAAGTAAAAATTTCATTTCTACTACAAGGCCCTTGCAATTAATTCATATGGATCTTTTTGGTCCCGTTAGCACCGCAAGTCTTGGTGGTAGATTTTATACATATGTTTTAATAGATGATTTTTCAAGATATTGTTGGATATTATTTCTCTCTTCTAAATCCGATGCGTTTTACGAATTTGCAAAATTACGTACTCGTATTCAAAATGAAAGGAATTTAAAAATTAAATGCATTCGCTCGGATCATGGAGGAGAATTTGAAAATAAAAAGTTTATATCTTTTTGTGATATGTTAGGTATTAAACATGAGTTCTCCACACCATGCACACCACAACAAAATGGTGTTGTAGAAAGAAAGAATAGGACACTTTAAGAATTAGCACGCACTATGTTATGTGAATATAAATTGCCTAAGTCCTTTTGGGCCGAAGCCGTAAATGAATAGAATCATGCTTCACCCATCTCTTAATCACACATCATATGAACTTTATTTTCAAAAGAAGCATAACGTATCTTACTTCAAAGTTTTTGGTTGTAAATGTTTCATTTTAAATACTAAAGATAGTTTGGGAAAGTTTGATGAAAAATGTGATGAAGGAACTTTTCTTGGATATTCTTCAAATAGTAAAGCTTATAGAATTTTTAATAAAAGAACTAGAAAAGTTGAAGAATCAATTAATGTGAAATTTGATGAACTTGTTCCTTGTATAGGAGGACTTTCCGCAGGCAATGAGGATGATCACTTACCAACTTTGGAGCATGATGACGAGGAACCTTCCAAAGAAGATGAAGAGGAGACTAATGAAGATGAATATGTACCTCCAAGTGCCATTAAATTCACAAAGGATCAGCCGCGGGAACTAATAATTGGTAAACCATCCATCGGGGTAAGAACTCGCTCTTCTCTTCATGAATCTTATTCAAATATTTGTTTTGTTTTTGAAATTGAACCAAAAAATGTTTCAACCGCTTTAAATGATGAATTTTGGTTTTTGGCTACGAATGAAGAGTTAGAACAATTTGAGCGACATAATGCTTGGAAATTAGTAGAAAGACCATCTAATCACCCAGTTGTAGGTGTAAAATGGATTTTTAAAAATAAATTAGATGGTGAGTCTAGAATCTTTAAAAATAAGGCACGCTTAGTAGCACAAGGATATTCACAAATTGAGGGGATTGATTTTGATGAAACCTTTGCACCCGTTGCTAGATTGGAATCTATACAAATTTTTCTAGCATTTGCAAGCTTTAAAAGAATAAAATTATTTCAAATGAATGTAAAAAGTGCTTTTCTAAACGGGTTTTAAAAGAAGAAGTGTATGTTGAACAACCCCCCAGTTTTATTAGTGAAAAGTTTCCCAATCATGTTTATAAACTAGAAATAGTGCTTTATGGTTTAAAACAAGCGCCCCGTGCATGGTATGAAAGACTTACATCATTTTTATTAAAGCACAGTTATATTATGGGAAGTGCTGATAATACTCTCTTCATTAAGTACAATAATGATCATTTGATTATTTTGCAAATATATGTTGATGATATAATCTTTGGATCTACTAATGAAGAGTAGTGTAATGAAGTTATTGTAGTGATGAAAAATGAATTTGAAATGAGTCTAGTAGGAGAACTTTCTTATTTTCTTGGTTTTTAAATATCACAAAGAAATTATGGTATTTGTATATGTCAAAGTAAATATTTCTTTGATATGCTTGAACGCTTTGGATTTGAAAACCTTAAACAAGCTTCTACTCCAATGAGTGCATCACTAAACTTAGGAAAAGATGAATCGGGAATTTCAATTGATCAAACTTTATATAGAGGTATGATAGGATCTCTACTCTATCTAAGTGCAACTAGACCCGATATTATGTCTGTCGTATGTTTATGTGCTCGATTTCAAGCCAATCCAAAATAATCTAACTTAAAAGCGGTTAAATGAATTTTTTGATATCTAATTGGGTCATCTAGATTAGGATTATGTTACCCGCACAATAATTCATTTACACAATTTGTAATTAGCAAATTCAATTTCTTAATTTTATGCTTATTAATTTGTAGCAATTGTAATGTAGAAACAGAATTACAAACAAAAGGGAATTTGATTTTCTTACAATGCTTTCAGATGAGACAAGATTTGAGCAAGAAGTTCCTTTGACATCTTCTTTGCATTTCTCTTCCATAGATGAGTTTCCATCTTCCCTTCTTATTGATGTGTTGTCTTCTTCAATTTCCTTTGATGCGCACTCCATACATAGAGAATGGGAATCCTAAGTATTTTCAAGAAAATTCCAAATCTCATAAGCAGTAGGTAAAGTGTAAATGTGCTTGAAAATATTTTGATCTAGCGCACAAAATGAACTGTTTATATATTTTGCATTTAAAACCATTTCATTTCTATTTAATAAGCTTGGGGGATTTTTAATAGTAATATTCCAAACTTTTTCATCTAAAGATTAAAGAAAAGTTTCCATCAGTATTTTCCACCAAATATAATTTTCACCAATAAATAATGGTGGTTCTAGAGAATTTTCATTTAATACAATTTCACCCCTCTTGTGGAAGCGAGATCATGAAGCTCCATTATTCCCGGTTATGAATCCGTTTTGGAATAATCTAGCTCTGATACCACTCGTTGGATCAGTTGGCGCCTTTAAGGGGGGGGGGGTGAATAAGGGTTTTAAAACTTTTAAAACCAAATTGAGTTTATTCAAATAAGTTGATAGTATTATAAGAATATCTCAGTTAAGATACTGCAGAAAGCTTTTTATGAAACTGGGTTACACTAGGCATGAGAGATGAGCACTCTATTTCTAATGCGAGTGGCAGCGTTACTGCTCAGTGTTAGTGATAGAGAATGCCTTTTTGTTTAGATTTTAACAATCAAAGATAACAAGATAATATTAGGAGAAAAATGGTAGTATTATTGCTTTAGAAATGATCAAAATCTTATCCCAATGATGCTTGGGATTGAGATGAATACGTAAAAACCTTTTTGGTTTTCTATACTGATTCTTCTCCCTAAGAACCGGTTGGCTTTAGCCGATCTATCCACAGATACAACCTCAAGCCGCTCTAGCCTCTCTATCCCTAGACAAGGCTCGAGCACCCTTAGATCTAATCCTAAGTCCTAGTCGCCACACCCACGCAGTGAATTCTCCCTAGTCCTCCTAAGGCACAAGTCACCAACCATGCGACAAATTCTCTAATGATGATAAAAAGAGTTACAAATAACAAAAACTAAAAACATCAAGGAAACTCCATCAAAGGCTGAACTTGAAGTCCGTGTGATTGATCTTTCTACAAGTCCTTAGCGTTCACAAATGTTGACAGAGTTCTCTTGGTTGTAAAGAGGAGGTTCTCACAAAATACAGGAGTTGTGGCTTGGATGCATCGTCAAAATTCCTGATCAAAATGGAGGCAGACTGCTCTTTAAATAGATCTGGATCCTAGCGCCAACAGTAGTGCTACCAACGGGCGGTAGCCTCTTTAGGAAACAAGCTGGCATGTGTATCGAGTCTTTTTTGGCAATATTCTGGCTCCAAATTTGGCATCCCCTCCTACCACGCCGCGGTAAGGTTATCACGCCGCGTTGGATATATATCTTTCCCAGCCGTCTAATCTCTTTCCATTTTTGCTCCTCAGTCAGCATCATGATCACGGGACTTCCATAAGTTACCGCCGGGCGTTAGCCTTAATGAGCCATGGTAAGAGTTGCTATATTCAGTCCCGATGACATTCCTTTTTCGACGAATATTTCCTTCTCGATGATGTTTCATAAAATGCAGAAGCTACCACCAGCGGTAGTATTAGCGTGCCATGCTGCATAAGAGTTTGTCCTGGTTGGGAATTCGTCGTCTTTCATTTCTGTACTTATAGGGGCTTGAAAGCTGAAGCTCCTGCACAATATAAACACATGACTAGTATGATCAAATACAATGAGATTTGTTATTCCCAAACCAAGAGACGTGGAAAGCATATTCCAACAAATTTGTGGCAGACAGTCACATTTATTTTCTTTGGTGATTTTAGGCCGTGATCGAGGAATTATTTGAACTCTAAAAGAGCCATTGCAGAATTTGAAAGGAAGGCGCATAATCTTGAACATAAATTAAGAAAATTATTCCTAGAATATTGCAAATTCTTTTTAAAGTGCAATCAAGAATTGGAAATATCTATTCTTACTAATTCTGGAAGAGTTTGTATCCTCCTGTTAGAAGGATGGAGCATGACTTAAGATTGATAAGATTCGATAAGATTGATTATATATATATGATCTCTCTCTTAACCTTAATTCTCTCTTCTCTCCTTTCAGAAAGTTTTAGCCGTCTTCCTTATTCTCTTAAGAAAGAAGTCTCTTGTTCTCTCTCTTCTCCTTCTGAAGAACAAGAAGAGATAATCTAAAGTTTGAGTCCACACTGTACTAAAAGAAAGATACAATCTGAATTTGTTGAGGATTGTATCTCATTATGCAAATAGTCAAGAAACATATTGTTCAAACTGTTGTAAAGAGTTTTGAGAATCCCTCATTAAAGAATTCATGATTTTGGTTCTTAGAATCTCCTTAATAATGATTCAGTTTTATTTTTTGGTATCCTTATCAAAAGACTATCTATCTGTTTGGTACGTTAATAATGTATCCAGAATTATAATCCGATAAGGAAAGTATACCTATCGTATTATATTATAGGATATTTAAAAGTTAAATATCAAGTGTCATATTTTCATGGGTCTAATGATTAATTATACTCACAAACTTACTATTATTTCATCTAGAATTATAGTTTGATAATTTAATAACTTAAGAAAAATTATAATATAAAGATGAGAGAAATAAGTGAAAAATAAACGCTTGATCTAGAATTATAATAAAACTCTAATTGAATCATAATCATCTTAATAGATAATCTTTATGGCGGAGGTTCCTAAATTATGATAGCAGCTCTCTAGAGAAATACTACCACCTAACCTTAGGTTGATCGATTAAGATCTCTAGACCAGTTGAAATTCCTAAGCTTGCTTTATGAGGTGAACCCCACTATTGAATTTCACTCCAATCAGGAAGATTATTGTCTTCCTCTCTCGAGAGGTTCATGCAACTATTTTTACAAATTAATGATCTATTCATATTCACTGATCGCTAGGACAATTAGAAAAAAGATCTAAGTTGACTATCATTTATTATGGAATCAAAGATAAATCCAAGATTATTCCTATGAGCTCCTATAAATAAAAAATGAGAAATTAATTATTAATTCATTTATCAATCATCATGATCAAGTACTATGGAAATTTACCTACTCATCATGATGAAAATTTAGTACAAGAAAATATAAAAAACTTAATCAAGGAAAACTTACAAAATTCTAAACCAAACTTTACTAGCTAAAGTCCCTTCTCTCTTTCTCTCATGAAATGAAGAAAAATACAAATATAGGAAATAAAATGCAGAAAACTAAGCTAAAAACTCCATCCTAAACTTCTAGAATTTTCCACATTATATACCTGAAAATTTCAGGTTACACGCCCTCAGTCATGCCCTGATCTAGGGCATGTAATAAGAGAAAAAAATGCCAAAATGAAAGCCCGGGAAGCGTTCTGGAAAAACTGCCAAATTTGTCATAAAAGGGGATTACACACCCTTGGTCATGCCCTGACCAAGGGCGTATACATGGAGAACAACAAAGTTACACAACACGGCATGAAAGCTAGTTGAATACACTAAAGTGGAAGTGGTCATGCCCTGACCAAGGACTTGTAATATTAAAATGATCTAGCAACATCACAACGTGTTATAAATCTAGGAACGTGAACTTGAGTACACACCCTCGATCAGACCCTGACCAAGGGAGTTTAACTTTAAAACTAACAGTTTGGCTCACGACCTGCTAGATTGGTCCGGGCGCATGATATGCAATACATGCCCTCAGGTCACGCCCTGATCGAGGGTGTATAAAATTGATTTTCCGCTATCCGCATACAGAAATACTAGAATTGATCTATAACTTCTCATAAGCACTGCCATTTGAATTATATTGATTATGCTGTCTCCATTTATCCTGAAATTAATGAGATATGTCAATTTAAGCTTAAAATATATGTAGATAAGCAAATTGATTTAAATTTAATAAAGAAATGTATGGTTACTAAAAGAGAGAAGGTAATCATTTGAGATGTACTTTAGAGGGGGGGGGGGGGGGGGGGTGAATAGAGTACTTAAAATTTTTCGTCGATTTAGCTTTACTATTTTTGATAGTTTCTCGAGGTACCTGTTGTTTAAAATTTATGATTTGGATGTAAGACCCTCCTTTTTTGCATTTGCTCCCGGGTCTTACCGCCCAGAACCGGCGTCTTGCGGTGGCACCATTACTCTAAATGGTCGCCGCCACAATACGCCAATCCTGCCAGCTAATCTTCATATCCAGGACAACCATAATCACAGAGTTAATACATTTAAAGAATCACATGTCCACAACAAATCACCAAATAATATTAAAAGATTGTTCATAATGAGATAAACTAAGTCATGAAGACTAGAAATTAGAGTGCGGAAAATAGAAAAGGGGCTTATTCCTGATACAACACATTTTTCTTTGCCTCTCTCTTGGCGATAATGAAACACTGCAGACACTAACACAGACTAACACCCTCACGAATATATAACAACTTGCTCTGCCCAGGGTAGAAGTGAAGGGTAGGTGTCGGAAGAGATTCACTCACCGGTGCTCTCCCCACAGCTGCCGAGAGACCAAGTCCAGTTCTAGCCACCGAGTCGTGTACCTCCCTCCTGTTGAGGGTCCACTCTTCTTGGTTCTCCTGTAATAATGTGGTCCACCGACGGTCAATCTATAAGACTCAGCATGTTCCTCACTGCCTCCACCCGCGACTCCTAGGCACCGTCCGGGATGATGAAGCGGAGACAACAAGGGGTAATAGAAAACAAGCAGGTGACATGGACCTGACTATCCAGTATATATGTATATATCAAGCACCTTTTCTCTAAATATGTTCAGGAGTATTATAGAGGTACAAAAATGTGAATTAAGTATACTAAGTAGCTCATACTATTCCAACTACGGTATGGAGAATCATCAAGTATGGTAACAGGTCTAGAGTACATAAAATAAAAACAATATGTAAAAACAGTTATAAAGGTAACACATCCAGAGTATATAAAAGGAAAAATATCATAAAAGAGCAACTATAAAAGTAACCTTAACTTATATACATACACACAGGGCACATATGCTAAGGGATCTGTCACTAAGGTAAACTCATCGTGTAAAAGAGCCCATACTAATTTATATGATAAGGTCTTTGTTTTATGCAAGAATGCAATGCTATGATGTGCAATGCAATGATGCAACTCACCCACCCAACTCTATACATTCAGATCTTTTTGTAGTTCCCTCTGTTCGAGTGGTCAACTCAAGTACTCAGTTGAGGCAAATAGGGCAGTGGATCGGGCTTGTCTACTTCTAGGCTTATGTCACGCATCTCCCAGCCTAGACCTTATGTACGCCCCTAAGAGCACACAGGGTATCCGCGTAATACCTGGTAAGAACCACCTCTATCCCTCTTTTTGTGTCTCCTCTTAGGTACACACCATTGAGGCAAACATTGGCAGTGGATCGGGTCCTTCACTCCTAGGCTAGTATGACATCTCCCAGCCTAGACCTTACGTACACCCCTAAGAGCACACAGGGTATCCGCGTACTACTTGATACAACAATGCCGCTAAGTGAAATACCGAGCCTACTGCTCGCAGGACTAACCCGTCCTTTTATTATAGTGAGCCTACTGCTCGTAGGACTTAACCCATCCTTCTACTGTACCGATCCTACTGCTTGCCGGACTTAACCCATCCTTCAAATATACCGATCCTACCACTCACCGGACTTAATCTGTCATTCTACTATACCGAGCCTACCGCTCGCGAGACGTAACCCATCCTTACTTGGTCAATACTAATCCATCCCAAATTTGGGACGGGGATTGTCCTATCCAGTTCTCCTATTTAAACAACTCTTGTCTACCTTTTAGTTATGCCTAGAAGTTTAGGGTGAATCCCGAACTTCTCGAGGGTTACCCGGTGAAGGGATCAC
The DNA here is from genome assembly GCA_033032865.1 of Dactylorhiza incarnata. Taxonomy (NCBI): domain Eukaryota; kingdom Viridiplantae; phylum Streptophyta; class Magnoliopsida; order Asparagales; family Orchidaceae; genus Dactylorhiza; species Dactylorhiza incarnata. The sequence goes on from JAWHQI010000003.1 coordinate 25,138,718, forward strand.
AATGGTAATAGGGGATGCGATAGTGGCTGAAGCCCAAATCCCCCTTTCTAGGATATTTACTTTTATTGGTGGCTACCCATCCTCCTATACCCACTTGCTCTCTAATTGTTCTAAAATCCTAAGATAGATTACCAATTAACACAGGTAGATAAGTGTCGGTGTTCAATTGAGCACTGGACACTGCCTTCCCTAGTGACCGACTATTTCTTTGTGTTATCTCTCAATCACAACTTATAACTCATGTTGGGTCACTCCTTACCTACTTATGGTCCTAATATATACCACACTTATACTTGCCAATGGTTCACTCCTCTTATCATGTTGTTGTAAACCCCGATTGATGGTTTACTAAATGCACCCCAACCCTTTTCTTATAATAATGGTCACTGATGGTTAGTCCTTTACACAATCTAAGACTTCATGATGAGCTACGAGTTAGTAAATTCCTGAATGATGGTCTGGAGTGGTCTAAATCACATAAGTCAGTTTTTACTATTCACAGACCGGCATGCCTTAAAGTGAAACCCCATGTCCTACAAGTTGGTCTATATGAATACTAAATAAGTATGGGGTCATTTTAATTCCAGAGATTTGTATTGATGTCAAAGTTCTATATGCAAAATTTCTATAATATTCCAGCAATTATAATTCATTAATTTCTCAAGTCTTGATTCAATTACTATTTTGTGAAGGAAGCATTTCATATACTCAATGATTAATTCTAACAAAATTCTCAGATCTTCCTACTGATATGAAAAGTCTATGTACAAAGTTTCACAACATTTCAGCAACTATATTTCATGGTATGAATTTCTTGAGTTATAAATTCAAGTTGTACTTTATGAAGGAAGTATATCATGTACTCATCAATTAATTCTAATAAAATTCTCAGAGCTTCCTACTGATATGAAAAGTCTATGTACAAAGTTTCACAATATTTCAGCAACTACATTTCATGGTATGCATTTCTCAAGTTATAAACTCAAATTGTACTTTGTGAAGGAAGTATGTCATATACTCAATGATTAATTCTAACAAAAATTCCCATAGCTTCCTACTGGTATGAAAAGTCTATATACTAAATTCTATAATAGTCTAACAAGTATATTTCATGTTATGAATTTCTCAAGTTATAAACTCAAATTGTACTTTGTTAAGGAAGCATGTCATATACTCAATGATTAATTCTAACAAAAATTCCCAGAGCTTCCTACTGGTATGAAAAGTCTATATACAAAATTCAATAATAGTCCAGCAAGTATATTTCATGTTATGAACTTCTCAAGTTATAAACTCAAATTGTACTTTGTGAAGGAAGCGTGTCATATACTCAATGATTAATTCTAACAAAACTCTCAGAGTTTCTTACTGGTATGAAAAGTCTATATACAAAATTCTATAATAGTCTAGCAAGTATATTTCATGTTATGAACTTCTTAAGTTATAAACTCAAATTGTACTTTGTGTAGGAAGCATGTCATATACGAATTGACTAATTCAAACAAAAATTCCCGAAACTTCCTACTGGTATAAAAAGTCTATGTAGAAGTTTTCACAACATTTTAGCAAGCTATGACTCTCTACTTACATATGTAATTCTAATGTTACATGGTGGTGCTATGCGCACACCAAATTTTCCTTACACTTGCATGTGGAATAACCTAACATGCAGAGGTCTAAAGGACATAAAAGTTTAACCAGAGCCTATTATATACATGAACAACCTCCCAAAGGAGATTTGGAGTGATTTGAGCCCAAATCACCCATATTACACCACATGTGAATTATTAAATTTCAACTAAAACCTTAGAAAAATGAGCCCCAAAAATTATGATTTTTGGGCTCATAGTAGATCTAGGGTACACTCACACATGGTTAAATTTTCAGCCTCATATCAATTACTGAATAAAAGTTATTCACATTTTAAGGTCTGTTCTTCACTAGGACCAGACATACTTAATCTGCCCTACAGAGAGTTGTAGGGATCCAAATGGTGTCATCCCACTTTCTGCAGATTGTAGACACAAAGGCCTACAAAAGTTGTCTCTGCCTACTTTTCAATTTAAGGAGACTAAGGGCCTCAGAATTAGTTTACAAAATATTTATTTCACTAGGGAAGGAATCAACATTTAGTGTGACCAAAAATGAAGGTTTCCTATGACTCATTAAACCATGGATCCATTCATATGAAATAACCCAATTGATCTAAAAACTTCACCAGTGGCTAATATACTCATAACCAACCTCCTAAAGGTGATTTGGAGTGGTTTGAGTCAAAATAACTTATAATATGCATCATACAAGAATTATTTAATTTCTACAAAAACCTTAGAAAAGTGTGCACCAAAAATTCCAATTTTTGGTTAAGTGACGTATTATATCATCATAAAGGTATGACCAGAATTTCATAGACTAAAACCAAGTCAAGAGATCTAGGGTCACATAACACCCATTTGGGCTATATGCACACCACACCTTAACAAAGTCAAGACATGCAAGTGGATTAGCCCAACATGCAGTGGTCCAAATGGCCTGAAATTTCTAAAATAGACTATATTTGGCCTGATCTACCGTCCAGAGAAAATTTGGGTGTATTTGGACCATTATAACCCTAGATCTAGGCTATACAAGAAAATAAATTGTTGAACAAAATCTTATAAAAATTATTTCCAAAAATACATAATTTTTGGCAGAGGGTACTTTAGGGCATGACTCATTCATGACCCAAATTTCAAGTCATTTAGAGTTGTTTATGTCTCAAAATTAATTTTTAAATATCTAGGGGCCCTTATGTACATGTCTCACCAAAATGAATGTCCAGGGAGCTATAGTGCTCCAAATTGCATGAAATAAATTTCTAAGGGTAGATCATACCTAAGGATACATTTTTGATGATGATCTTTTTTCCTATTCACCAACCCAGAATTATCAATGATTTTTACAAGGTGCATGCAGATTTAGGTTTGTAAATGACTCGCTAGAAAACTAATTCTAGGAGCTATAAGTGCTCCAATTTGGGCAAATTAAGTTTTCCTAGTTAGCTGAGACTGCAAGCGACACTTTTGGTGTTGAACACTTTTTCTGGTTCAGCCATTGCCTATTTTTTATAATTATTTTACTTCTCAAGTAAATATATTCCTTAATAATTAAAAGAAATGAAAAGGATTTAATCAAATCCAAGGGCTGGGGCTCATCGTCCCCAAGCAGCCAACGGTCCTGACTGCTTGCGCCTAGGACATCTTTGGCTTAAGTTCCCGGCTGCCCTCATACCACAACGACTATCCACCACTGCCACCATCTTCATCGAGGTGGGGGCTACAATGATCGGGCTTCAGGCTAGCCGGCGGCGGCCAGTTCAGAGATCTAGAGCAGGGGAAAGTCGACGGAAAATCCATTGAAAAAGAAGCTTGATCCCAGCTCAATTGAGCTGGGACCTTCAGTCTAACTAGATGAGAAGCTAGCACAGATGGAGAGGGAGAGGATCTTGCCTGAATTTGAGCTGCATGATGGACATGTTTGTCACATCCCTTTATTTGAGAATAACAAATCCCATATTGTATTTGATCTTGCTTGTCGTGTGTTAATAGTATGCAGAAACTATTTGTGCAATACTCCATAGGTAGCTAGCAGCTTCAAATCAAATTCTCTGAAGGAGACCTACCGCCAGCGCTAGGGTTACCGCAGGCGCTAGCACTATCGCCAACGCTAGCGCTACTGCCTGGCGCTATCTCGAGTTTGTGTACACAACGCCACGCTGCCGACGGTCGCGTAACCGCTCTACACGAATGCTACCTCATGCACTAGGAGCTACCACAGGCGCTAGCGAGAAGTTCTATAAATTGGAGCTTTATTTCTCATTTTGGTTAGAGCTTTCAGAGAGATTACTTGTGCCACAATTCCAGAGCTGCTACTCTACCGAAAGATCATCTCCCACTCAAAGCAAAAGAAGAATTCAGGAGAAGGAAGCCGTCACACTGCTTCTGAAGAATGATCGCTTCAACCTCGCTTTTGCTACAATGATACTTCATCCGCATCTGAAGAACGATCTGCATTCTTGTTATTTACTTTATTTCATTATTGTAAATTTTGTAGCAAAATCTCCTTGTGTTGGCGACTAGGTCCTTGAGTTGCTTAGGGGATAATTCACCGCGTGAGTTGGCGACTAGGTCTAGGAGATTAGATCTAGGGGGTGCTCGAGGCCATATCCGGGGTTAGGATTGGCTAGAGCATCTTGAGGCCATATCCGGGGAAGGATAGGCTAAAGCCAACCGGTTTGTGGGGATACAAGTCGGTATAGAAAAGGAAAAGATATTTTCATTTGTACGCCTTCGATTTCTAGTGATATTGAAATCAAATTTATGTAAACACTTTTTTATATAATACAATCATGTCTCTATTTGTGTTTACTTAATTTCTTTCATTTGGCGTAAATTTTATTATTGCAAATTTCTTTTTCTAAATTGTAATTTTGCTCTCATTTATTCCTAAACAATTTTGTAATTTCCAAAAAATTATAAAAAGAATTTTTTTCCTTTATTCACCCCCCCCTCTAAGGGCGCCTATCGATCTAACAAGTGGTATCAGAGCTAGGTTATTCAAAATGGTTTAAAAACCTGGAATAATGGCGTCGTATGATCTCGCTTTTTCTGAGGGTCAGGGAATTAGTAGACCACCTCTATTTACTGGGTCAGATTATAATTATTGGAAAAACAGGATGCGGTGTTTTCTTATGACCCTAGATATTGAGGTATGGAATATGGTAGAATAGGAATACTCTCCTCCTACAATTGTAGTTGGAGAAGTAACATTAGAAAAACCTAAGGAAAAATGGGATGATAGGGATAAACTCAAATGCAAAAATAACGCAAAAGCCATGAATGCTCTATTTTGTGCGTTAGATAGAAATGAATTTAATAGAATTTCTGCATGTACTACTGCTTATGATATTTGGAATCATTTGGAAATTACTCATGAAGGTTCATCGCAGGTTAAAGATTCAAAGCTTTTCCATCTTGATTCGGAATATGAAAAGTTCTGGATGGATGAAAGCGAAGATGTTGATGGAATGTACACGTGATTCACTAAGATCGTCAATATCTCAAAAGCTCTTGGAAAGACCTTCTCAAATGGCGACTTGGTCCGAAAGATCCTTCATTCTCTTCCACCAAATTTAACCCAAAGGTGACGACCATTTCAGAGTTGCACAATCTAAGAATGCTCCAAGTTGAGAGCCTCATTGGGAATCTCAAAACCCATTAGGTAGAACTCAAAATCCAATATGATGAATACAACAAGGAGCCAAAGAAGAAGGCGTTGACACTAAAATCAAAGAAGGAGTGCAAAGAGAATGAGGATGATGATGAAGAAAGTCTCTTGGTAAAGAACTTCTGAAAGATCTTGAGAAATCCGGAAAGGAGGAACACCTTCCGGAAATATTTCCAAAAGGAAGGAAGATGGAAAGGGTCATCTTCTAAGAAGGAAAAGGAGAGCGATGATGAAGAAGAAAGACCTCCACCAGAATGCTATCATTGTAGGAAGACCGGGCATATTCGGAGCCAGCGCCCAAAATTTTTGAAGGAGAAAAAGGAGAAACGACACAAAGGGAAGGAAAAGAGGAAGGTGCTAAAAGCAAAAAACATGGGATGACTCTCCACCTCCGAAGAATCAAGCGATTCTTCATCAAGCGAAGATGAGAAAGAAAACATGTGCCTCATGGGACATGGAAACGACGACGACGACGCCAGTGTTCTTATCAACACTAAGGTAACTCCTCCCACTTATGATGAATATTTTAATAAATTTCTTGAAACTTGCAATGCTTTTGATGAAAATATGAAAGGTAGTATTTTATTAAATCGGGAAAATGAATCTTTAATTAACGAAAATCAAAAGCTTTCCAAAAAATTAATTGTTTTAGAAAAAAGAAAGGTGTCTTGACAAGAGTGTGATCACTCCATTAAGATGGCAAAGGATATTGAAGATTCTCTTTCTAAAGCACCCTCTCATGCCAAAACTCTAACAAAAGAGAAGGGGGAATTAGAAAGGAAATTAGAAGCCTCTCTTGTTCAAATAAAAAAATAATAAAAAAGGTTTTCAAAGTAGGTGTGCCATGCTTGTGAAAGAATACTCATCACTTAAAACACAAGTTCATGATCTCACCATGGCCATTAAAAAATTTGGAATAGGCCAAAAATCACTGGAAATGATTTTAGGGAACCAGTGCCACGGTTCTGGAAAATTTGGGCTCAGATATCAAGGTGAGGGCTACCGCCCGACACTAGCCACCAACGCCGGCGTTAGCACCTCATACAAGAAGCCTAAATTTTCTTTTTCAAAATGTTTTTCCTCTGCAAAATTGATTCCCTCCAGCAAGAAAATATTCCAGAAAAGGGTTTCAACCCCCTTTATTTCAGGTGCAAACTGTTATAGGTTAGGTCACAAATCTAGTTCTTGCAGAAAAATAAAACAAAATACTTTAAAGCAAATCTGGGTACCTAAGACTTCCACTTATTCTATGGCTGGTACCACTTGGGTATCCAGATCTTTACTATCATCTTCTATCTAGATGTGCAGGAAGGCTAAGGACGATGAAGACGTGTGGAACTTGGATTCTGGATGTTCCAAGCACATGACGGGCAATAAAGCAAAGTTCCTTAGCCTAGAAAAGAAGAAGGGATGGATCGTGACGTTTGGCGATAACGGAAAAGGAAGAATCATGGGAAGTGGTACAGTTGGTAACGATTTCTTTACGATATCTAATGTTCTTTATGTTAAAGGGCTAAAACATAATCTAATTTCTATTAGCCAATTATGCGATAAAGGATTAGATGTTTTATTTGAATATTCCACTAATTTATGCAAAATATCCAATCCTACTACAAAAGATATTTTACTAAGTGCACCAAGAATACATAATGTTTTTATAGTTTCTTTTCATGATCTTTCTAAATCATCTATAAAATGCTTTATTACTAAAAATGATGAATTAGAACTTTCGCATAGACGACTAGGACATGCTAGCACAAAGCTTATTGTTAAACTTGCCAAAAGTGATTTAATAAGAGGATTGCCTAGGTTAAATGGAACTTTACCTTCACTTTGTTCACCACGTCAAAAAGGTAAATTTACTAGATCCTCTTTCAAAAGTAAAAATTTCATTTCTACTACAAGACCCTTGCAATTAATTCATATGGATTTTTTTGGTCCCGTTAGCACCGCAAGTCTTGGTGGTAGATTTTATACATATGTTTTAATAGATGATTTTTCAAGATATTGTTGGACATTATTTCTCACTTCTAAATCCGATGCGTTTTGCGAATTTGCAAAATTATGCACTCGTATTCAAAATGAAAGTAATTTAAAAATTAAATGCATTCACTCGGATCATGGAGGAGAATTTGAAAATGAAAAGTTTACATCTTTTTGTGATATGTTAGGTATTAAACATGGGTTCTCCACACCACGCACACCACAACAAAATGGTGTTGTATAAAGAAAGAATAGGACACTTCAAGAATTAGCACGCACTATGTTATGTGAATATAAATTGCCTAAGTCCTTTTGGGCCGAAGCCGTAAATACATCATGTTATGTTATGAATAGAATCATGCTTCACCCATCTCTTAATCACACACTATATGAACTTTATTTTCAAAAGAAGCATAACGTAGATTACTTCAATGTTTTTGGTTGTAAATGTTTCATTTTAAAGACTAAAGATAGTTTGGGAAAGTTTGAGGAAAAATGTGATGAAGGAACGTTTCTTGGATATTCTTCAAATAGTAAAGCTTATAGAATTTTTAATAAAAGAACTAGAAAAGTTGAAGAATCAATTAATGTGAAATTTGATGAACTTGTTCCTTGTATAGAAAGACTTTCCCAGGTAAAGAGGATGATCACTTACCACCTTTGGAGCATGGTGACGAGGAACCTTCCAAAGAAGAAGAAGAGGAGACCAAGGAAGATGAATATGTACCTCCAAGTGCCTTGAAATGCACAAAGGATCATCCATGGGAACTAATAATTGGTGAACCATCCATCGGGGTAAGAACTCGCTCTTCTCTTCATGAATCTTTTTCAAATATTTGTTTTGTTTCCGAAATTGAACCAAAAAATGTTTCAACCGCTTTAAATGATGAATTTTGGTTTTTGGCTATGAATGAAGAGTTAGAACAGTTTGAGCGACATAATGTTTGGAAATTAGTAGAAAGACCATCTAATCACCCAATTGTAGGTGTAAAATGGATTTTTAAAAATAAGTTAGATGGTGAGTCTAGAATCATTAGAAATAAGGACGCTTAGTTTCACAAGGATATTCACAAATCGAGGGGATAGATTTTGACGAAACCTTTGCACTCATTGCTAGATTTGTATCTATACGAATTTTTCTAGCATTTGCAATCTTTAAAAGAATAAAATTATTTCAAATGGATGTAAAAAGTGCTTTTCTAAACGGGTTTGTAAAAGAAGAAGTGTATGTTGAATAACCCCCCGGTTTTATTAGTGAAAAGTTTCCCAATCATGTTTATAAACTAGAAAAAGCGCTTTATGGTTTAAAACAAGCACCCCGTGCATGGTATAAAAGACTTACATCATTTTTATTAAACACGATTTTATTATGGGAAGTGCCGATAACACTCTCTTCATTAAGCACAATAGTGATGATTTGATTATTTTGCAAATATATGTTGATGATATAATCTTTGGATCTACTAATGAAGAGTTGTGTAATGAAGTTATTTTAGTGATGAAAAATGAATTTGAAATGAGTCTAGTAGGAGAACTTTCTTATTTTCTTGGTTTTCAATTATCACAAAGAAATGATGGTATTTTTATATGTCAAACTAAATATGTCTTTGATATGCTTAAACACTTTGGATTTGAAAACCTTAAACAAGCTTCTACTCTAATGAGTGCATCACTAAAATTAGGAAAAGATGAATCAGGAATTTCAATTGATCAAACTTTATATAGAGGTATTATAGGATCTCTACTCTATCTAAGTGCAACTAGACCCGATATTATGTTTGCCGTATGTTTTTGTGCTCGATTTCAAGCCAATCCAAAAGAATCTCACTTAAAAGCGGTTAAACAAATTTTTAGATATCTAATTGGGTCATTTAGATTAGGATTATGGTACCCGCACAATAATTCATTTACACTTCACGACTATTCCGATTCGGACTATGCCGGATGCTCACTTGATAGAAAAAGCACTAGTGGTACCTGTCATTTTCTAGGACCTTCATTAGTTGCATGGTCTAGTAGGAAACAAAGTTCGGTTGCACTCTCCACCACAGAGGTCGAATACATTGCATTCGGGAGTTGTTGTGCACAAGCACTATGGATGAGCCAAACTCTAGAGGACTTTGGTTTTCATCTAAAACATATTGAATTGAAATTTGACAACAAAAGTGCCATTGATCTTATAAATAATCCAGTACACCATTCTAGATCCAAACATATAGATGTACGTCATCATTTCATAAGGGATCACATTAAAAAGGAAAATGTTAGGATAAGTTTCATTGGCACGGACTCTCAACTTGCTAATATATTTACTAAACCTCTTCCCGATGCAAGGTTTCAAATGTTATGGTTGGAATTAGGAGTCATAGACATCTTAGGATGAGTTATTTGAAAAACGCTAAAGTTTTAAGCAATTTGAGCAATCAAGACATCTCTAATATTACAAAATTTCTACATAAGACTACTATTAAGACTCTTAATAAATATCAAAAACAGATTTTTAAAATTCTCAAAATTTCTCTCACTGTTTGCCACGCTAACACTAGCGCCGACGCTAGTGTGTGTCTTCAATTTTTCTGTTTTTTAAAATTTCTAAAAATCTCTAAGAATATGTTAGTTTATATGAACTATTTAGTTCTTGTATGTCTGACTTTTGTTATTTTTGTTTTATTTATATTATGAAAAATCAACTACAAAACTTCAAAATTCAAAAATACAAAAATATGTTTTTGTGGTTTTCTATTTTTCTTTCATTAAAAATTTTCAAAACAACAAAAAAACTGTTTGATCTTTATTGCTAATATCAAGCATGAATGTGTTCTATTATTTAGAATTATTTACAATGTTGAAATGTATTCCTTTAAATTACTATGAACATTATTTTGTTTATCATGCTTCGATATATCTATTTAAAGTGCATCAAATATTGAAAAATATGTGTAGATCCAAGCTTAGCATGCTTCTAAGTATGAGTAAATGTATTGTGATTGATAATGATACTTTTACACTCACCTATATTTGGTTATGAATATGTGTGTTTAAATCTAAAAATGTTTGCTTGTGTATTGTATTTGTACAATGAATTAAAACTTGCATAAGTTTATTACCTACACTACATTTGAATTGCACTTAATAAATTTAGAAAAGTGGTTGAGTTTAAAAATTTTTTTTGGGTTTGCAAAACAAGTGTATTCGGAGAATGTTGTCTCACAAATGTGAACAAAAAATAGACAAATATAACTTCACCAAGCACTACTTGAACCTCCTGATAAGTCTTCATAAGCATTGTGAGATTGAGCACCTTGGAAAGAATAGTAAAGTGTCTTGTGCAACCCTTGATTAGTACACCACTTTTTATAAAATAGTGTGCATTAAAAGTGTGTGAAAGTTGAGATACATGTGTTTTATTGTGCACTTTACTCTACATATGTCTTGTATTTTGTGATTTAAATCAATTGTTAGCATTAATCAAAATACACTTATGTGCACATCATTATCTTTCATAACACTTCTTCTCATGAGTATTGGATTCTAATGCTTTATCTATAATACTCTCTATATAAGAAATGCACTAGATATCCTAGCATGATCTCTACAATGTTTTGGTATCTCTTGAACTTAAAATTAAGTAACATTGTAGTATATTCTCTTTTTGATATGTTCATTTCATGCTTGGTAACTTTATGTAAAACTATGAGATTTCAAAAAGGTTAAAACATCTTTACATTTTGAACTTAAACTCACATTTATACTTATGATTTTTATGCGTACAAAAAGATGTTTCTTATAATCTTCCGCTTGCCTACACTCTAATTTATTTATCTGAAATCTTTTATATACTATGCTTAAACTCTTTATCATTTAATATATTACAAAAGCTCGATCATGCTTTAAAATTCCTAAGGAATGCTTCCTTACTTCCCTTACCCCACCTTCTTTTGTTAATACCAAAAGGGGGAGATTAATTGAAGAAATCTATATAGGAGAAATATAGAAGATTAAGGGGAGAATAATTCATGAAATCTATTATTTAGGGGGAATAACACATAAAATTGCATTTATGTAGGAGGAGCATTAAGATAGGGGGAGTATGCACTATTCTCATACTTATCATATACTATTGTTGCACTATTATTTATCTTATTTATCTCGCTTATCATATGCTATACACACCTTTGTTGATTTCTTGCTAAGAGGATTTGTTATTATCAAAAGGGGGATATTGTTGGACATGTGTGTCACATCCCTTTATTTGAGAATAACAAATCCCATATTATATTTTATCTTGCTTGTCGTGTATTAATAGTGTGCAAGAACTATTAGTGCAATACTCCACAGGTTGCTAGCAGCTTTAAATCAAATTCTCCGAAGGAGAGATACCGCCAGTGCTAGGGTTAGCACAGGCGCTAGCGCTACCGTCAGCGCTAATGCTACCGCCTGGCGCTAGCTCGACTTCGTGCAATCAACGCCACGCCGCCGATAGTTGCATAACCGCTCTACATGAATGCTATCGCAGGCGCTAGGAGATACCGCAGGCGCTAGCGAGAAGTTCTATAAATTGGACCTTTGTTTCTCATTTTGGTTATAGATTCCAGAGAGATTACTTGTGCCACAATTCCAGAGCTGCTACTCTACCAAAAGTTCATCTACCACTCAAAGCCAAAGGAGAATTCTGGAGAAGGAATCCATCACGCCGCATCCGAAGAACGATCGTTTCAACCTCGCTTATGCTACAACGATCCTTCATCCTCATCTTCAGAAATCTCATTGAGGGAGTTCTTATTATTTACTTTATTTCATTATTGTAAATTTTGTAGTAAAATCGCCTTGTGTTGGCGACTAGGTCCTTGTGCGGCTTAGGGGCTAATTCGCCGCGTGAGTTGGCGACTAGGTCTGGGAGATTAGATCTAGGGGGTGCTCGAGGCCATATCCGGGGTTAGGATTGGCTAGCGCGGCTTGAGGCCATATTTGGGGAAGGATAGGCTGAAGCCAACCGGTTTGTGAGGATACAAGTCGGTATAGAAAAGGAAAAGATATTTTCATTTGTACGCCTCCGATTTCTAGCGATATTGAAATCAAATTTATGTAAACACTTTTTAATATAATACAACCATGTCTCTATTTGTGTTTACTTGATTTCTTTCATTTGGCGTAAATTTTTTTATTGCAAATTACTTTTTGCTAAATTGTAATTTGCTCTCATTTATTCCTAAACAATTTAGTAATTTCCATTAAATTATAAAAAGAATTTTTATTCCCTTATTCACCCCCCCCTCTAAGGGCGCCTATCGATCCAACACCGCATTCCCGATGGTTGAGCGGGTCACCATTGCCGACATTTAGGTTTTCGGGGCCACGACTTTTATGGGTTGCAACAGCTGACTTCTTCTCCAAACTTGGGGATTCGACTGCTCTGGAGGTTCTGAAGGTGTTGGTGCGGTTGAGGGGAAGGGGAAGTATATGGCTGCATGTCATTATTGAGCTCTCAGCCAGCCTTGCCGCCCCCTTTAGCCGATCTAACTCCCCCTCCATATGCCCCAAACAGTTCGCAATTGATTTCCCCAGCTCAGAGAAGGCTTGGGGAAGGGAATTGGAGTGCCATTTGGCACCTATTCCTTATTCTTCTCCTCCATGTCTCCTTTGTCCTCTTCTCCATTTAATTCAAAAATGTTTTGTAATTAACCTTCTAATTTCGAAATATCGGAGGGCATAGGGCCTAAACATCATGAGGGCTGGCTATTTGGGTCATGGGATTGGGCTAAGTCCAATAAATTTTGTGTTTGGGCTCACATGACCCAAATAGGCCAAATTGGGGCTTTTGGGTTTGGGCTTGATCCAAGCTCACCCCATCCATTGTTACTGACCCACATTGTTTCCTAAGACCCTATGGACCTATTCTAATAGAAATTAAGTCATGGTGGGGTCATATGGGGCTTAATTGCACATAATTGCTTATAGGGGCAATTTGGGCATATTGGTGATTTTGCCATAATACTCCAAACTTGAATGTGCACATTGGTCCATTTAGGTCTCATATACTCCCCTTAGGGTTTAGGAAGGGTTGTGCTAGGTTAATTTGGCCAGTTGAGGGCCAATTGAAGCATAATGGGCATAAATTGTACTTTTGGACAATTTGGTAATTTTGCCCAATTTCCCAAAATTGGCTTGTACCAAGGGTCCAATGTGGACCCATTAGACTCCTTAAGTAATCTTGGAGTGTTAGGGGTGATCAATTTGATCACATTTAGTCAATAGAAGGTCTATTGAAGAGATTAGTTCATTTAAACCAATTTGGGGATTTTGGTAATTAGCGCAATTTCCCAAAATTGGGTCACCCCAATGGGTCAATGTTTCCCCATTAGTGTCTCCTAATGGTCATAGGGGGTTTGTGTGACCAATTTGATCACATTGGGCAAATTGAAGGTCAATTGAGGGAATTAGTACATTTAGGTCAAATTGGGGCGTTTTGGGTAATTGACCTAATTTCCCAAAATTGGTCCACCCCAATGGGTAAATGTTGCCCCATTAGTATCTCCTAATGGTCATAGAGGGTTTGGTGTGACAAATTTGATCACATTTGGGCCAATTGAAGGTCAATTAAGGGGATTAGTACATTTAGGTCAATTAGGGGCTTTTTGGGTAATTGACCTATTTTCCTAAAATTAACTAATCCCATGGGGTCCATTTTGTCTCATTAGTCTACCTTAGTGTTTAGGCAGGGTGTGGTGTGGTCAATTTCACCATACTCAGGCTAATTGACCCATACTAGGGTGAAATATGTCAAGTTGGACCTTTAGGTGTAACTTGACCTAGTCAGGTCAAAGGCTCTCATAATGATCAAGGGGCACACCATTTGGTTTAAGGAATCATATATGTCACCTAACATGCCATATTTTAGCCTAGGGGTTCATACCATGGTTACAAGTGATGCTTGGGGTGCTTCAGGTTTACCATTGGATTCTCCTTAAATTGGGGTGACCCATAGTGGCTAAGTGCACACCATGGTGTTCTCCTCTTAATCAACTTATCACCAAGGTACCCTTGGTCTCTTATCCTATTTTTGTCATGAATTTGTCATGATAAAAATTTCCTAGGGGTCCATTAGTTTGGGGGATGTTACATTGGAAAATCAAAGCGAGGGGTAATGTGATGATATTATCCAAACCTTATCTGATGAAGGTAAGTGTTCCTTATCGTCTATAGTATATGATTTAAAAAAATACCAAAGTCGTATTCCCCCGGGCGCGTTGATTACTTCTACTTCAAGGAGGAAACTATTATCTTACCAATTAACTTTTTGAGTTGTTTTAATTAACTAAAAAGAGAGACAAAATGCAAATTAGAGAAATGTTTAGATAATGATTAAAAGGATAAGTGCTCAATCTTGAATCACCTTGGCATGAGAATAATCAAAAGGTAGATATAAATAAATCTAATTCCCTTTAAGTAGACTACTTTGACCATGGAGGTTCCCGAAGCATGAACACGCCTCTCTCGAGGAAATGCCCAACTAAGTTTAGGAAAAATTAACCGAACGCTCGTTCTATAATCGAATACCTAAAACTTGCTTTACGTTGTGAACCTTGCTATTGGATTTAACTCCAATTTGGGAGATTTACATCATCCTCTCTCGAGGGGTGTGTACAACTCTCTTTACCCTTGAGTAATCGATTCATACTTTGAGCCTCTCAGCTAACTAAGTATGAAAACCTAAGCGAAAACCATATATCGAAAATATGGTCTCACTACTTTATAAATCAAGGGTAAATCAAAAGTGTTTACGTAAATGGAAAAAGAGAGCTAAAAGATCATAACTTGATTATCTCATCCTCGGATCATCTCGATCGAGAACTAATGAGAGTTTAGTTAATCATGGTGGAGGGGAAAAAGAAAAAAAAGAAATAAGATTGCATGAAAAATTACTAAAGTAGAGAGAGAAAATTAAGAAAAGCAAAGTTGAAATTTTTATTGAAAACAAAAGTGATTACAAACTTATGGAAGGATTACAACACTGGAAAAAGAAAGATTAAAAGCTTAAGGAACTAACGCATGAAAGAAAACTAGAGGAACATTACTTGAAAAGAAGAGAGAGAGAACATGAAGAGTAAAGACATGAAAAACACTTAAGAAGAGCAACTACAACAACCAACAAAACCTCACCACTCCAAAATTCTTAACCCTGGACTCAAGGAGACCTATGGAATTTATAGGAAAAAATTTCAAGTTGCACGCCCTCGATCACGCCCATGACCATGGGCGTGTAACTACTGTTCTGCTCTGCTTGGACGACGACGTGGGGCATGCGAGACGGTGCCGCGAAAGTCAAAGTTTACATGGGCGTGACCAGCAAGTCACGACCATGTACATGGGCAGCTTTATTAAATGCAGCGTGTGTTTGATTGGCGGCATGATGGAAGTCAGAGATCACACGGGTGAGTCACGGCTGTGACTAGGAGGCACACGGGCGTGACTGAAGTCAAATCTGTATGGAATTTCCACCTGGACATGGCAGAAGTAGGGAATGATCCTTAAGTTTACACACCCTTGGTCACGGGCATGACTGAGGGCGTTACTTCATTCATCTTGATGGCTATCTAAAATTTCCTAGATGAGGTCTCGAATCAGCTAGATAAGAGTTACACGGGCGTGACCAGTAAGTAACACATGCGTGACTTCTGGAACACAGGCGTGACTTATGGAGATGAGCTCAAATTGCATGGCAGTAGCATTGGACCTGAATTAAAATTACACGCCCATAGACAAGGGTGTGACCGAGTGCGTGACATGCATTTTTGACCCAATTTGTCCAAAAAATTTGCAAAAATAGAAACATGCTAAATTAGATCCAAATTATACAAAAGAACTATTTATTAACTAAAATTGACATAAATAAGCAAAATTCATATTGAAAAAAACTAAAACATATACTAAAAATTCATATAAAAACTACTTATCAAATACCCACATACTTGAGCTTTTGCTATTCCATAGCAAAAGTATGAGAAATATTTTATAAGACATTAATATAATTTTTAATCATACTAAAATTTTATTTAGACTAAAAGTAAGTTAAGAATAAATTCTAGGAGGAATTAAGTCCTAAATTATGATGATAATTTAAAAAGAGGAAAAAATGCTTAGCTAAAGACTTCTCAAGGTAACTAATTAGCTAACAAAATTGTAGAAATTATTAAACTAAATTAGATTAAACTTATAAGAACTCTAACTTAAAAGAAACTTAAGGAAAAGGTAACCTATTAAATATTGCTCACTCCATAACTTAACTTAAATCTAGATAAATGATATTGGTTATGGGTGTCACAAAATTTTGTATAAGAAGAGATCTTAGATTGGAGGTGATGGATTTTAACCTCTCACCTCACTCAATTTTTTTACTAATTGTATATGTTTAGGAAAATAATGAATTTTATCCTCTCATTTTTATGCCATATAATCTTTTTAAATTCTCTTTTAATAAAAACCCAATATGTATATGTTTAGGAATAATGAATTTTATCCTCTTACTCCCTGCCATATAATCTTTTAAATGATTTTGGGTGCATAAGTTTAGAGAATAATGAATTTTATCCTCTTATTCCCATGACATGTGATCTTCTAATACTCCTTTTTTTAAATGCCAACAAAGGGTATGGAAGAGAAAAAAATTCTAGCTTATAAATTGAATTATTTTGAGAGCGAATTCTAGTAAACTATAATTTCCTAAGATCTAAAAAGCTAGAAGAAAATATAATAGAAATCTAAGGATGTTTAACAAATTTACTACAAAATGAAGCCATTTAAATTAAAAAGAGAAGTCACGCTAAATAGATTCTCTAATCAAATTAAAATCATAAAATGATTCTTAAAATAAGATTACCTAAAATTTAAATTTAACAAACTATGATAAAACAAAATTTTAGCCAATTAAAACATAAACATACTTATAAGCATTCTCAAATAGATTTCTAAGAAATCACAAAAACAAGTTGGGTCTTTATACATTTTTAAATTTTAATTTTAAGTTTTTCATATATATTTTTTTAAATTTTGATATTATCTTTTTTTGGATTTTTAATCATAATAAAAGAAATTAGTGTTAATCCTAATTTTTTTGTTAACCCCAGGACTTCCCGAGGTATACCCCATGAAGGGTACTCACCGGTACTAGGAGTTGTGCTGGGATGATAGCCCAAACATCCCATTTCAAGAAATTATATTTTCGATTATATATTTTTTTTTTGAATTTTTGGGTTTTATAAGTGCTTGAAATAAAGAAAATAAAAGAACTTTTTTTAAAGATTTTCTAACTTAAGAACTACAATACACCCCCACACTTAAAGTTAAACATTGTCCTCAATGTTTAAATCAAAGTATGAAGCAATTAGAAAAAGAAAATAAGAAAAGAAAGTGTAAGCTAAGGAAGAAGAATAGAAGATAAATGAGAAAGAAGAAGAGGGGGGAAAAAGGGCTTCCCTGATTATGAAATTTGGGTGGGTGGGGGGGGGGGGGGGGGGGGGACCTGCAAAATACACTAAAATAAAAACAAAAATAACAAAAAGATAACATTGGGGTGCCTCCCAAAAACACTTTATTTAAGGTCGCGTAGCTTGACCCATTTCGCGCTCAAGTTATAGGCGGAAGGATAATGGATTCACTCTTCTCGTTCGATATTTCTCCTGGAAGATATAACTTAAGATGATGCCCATTTACTTTGAAAGAGTCTTTTTCTGGGTGGGATATGAAAACTGTCCCATATGACCAAACCTCTTTAACGATAAAAGGGCCAGACCATCGAGATTTTAACTTTCCCGAAAAAAGGTGAAGACGAAAGTTATAAAAGAGGACGAGATCGCTAGGCAAAAATGTTTTAGGAAATTTAATTTTTTTTCATGTAAAACATTGTTCGATCCTTATAAAATTTATTGTTCTCGTACGCATTCGCGCTCCACTCATCGAGTTCGTTCATTTGAAACCTTCTTTGCTCGGCTGCTAAAGTAGAATCAAGGTTTAAAAATTAAAGTGCCCAGAATGCGCGGTGCTCTAACTCGATCGGAAGGTTACAAGCCTTGCCATAAACCAATCGATATAGTGTACAACCGATGGCGGTATTGTACGCCGTTCGATAGGCCCATAGAACATCATTGAGCTTGAGTGCCTAATCCTTCCAATTAAGAGAAATTGTTTTTTCTAATATCCGCTTCAACTCGCGGTTCACGAATTCAACTTGGCCACTCGTTTGTGGGTGATAAGCAGTGGAGAGCTTGTGGGTGATACCATATTTTGCTAAAATTTTAGCGAATTGGCTATTGCAGAAATGGGTGCCCCTATCACTAACTATAGTGCGTGGCGTGCCAAAAGGAGAGAATAATTTTTTCAAAACATTAACAATGACTCTCGCATCGTTGGTTGGGAGAGCTTGAAAGTGCACAACGTAACCTCTGAGTATTCTTTAGAGGGGGGGAGGGTGATTAGAGATTTAAAACTTTTACACTAAATATGCACACACAATAAAAAACTTATAATGACTATGCAATCAGAAAACAACACAGAATAAATTAAACACAGAGTGCAGAAATTGTAAAGGGGACAACACAAAAAAGCACAACACAGAAGAGACAAGTTTTATAGTGGTTCCCCAAAATTTGGGTAGTCCACTATTCTACCTCCTTCGTAGGAATGCACAATCTAGTGCCCGAGTCTTTTGGTATGGAGACTCTCAGAACCTGCCACTGAGTCTTTTGATAAGGAGACTCTTAGAACCACGAACTGAGTCTTTTGACAAGGAGACTCTTAGAACCAACTACTAAGTCCTTTGATAAGGAGACTCTTAGAACCACTAAATCCTTTGGAGAGGGATTCTTAGGACTCTTTTCACAGTTACAGAATTAGACAGGGAGAAAAGAAGAAGAAGAAGTTGTAAATATGTTTCTTGTGTTGGTGTTCTTCAGGATCTGTTTTGAATGAACCCTTGCTTAAGGTAGAAAAGAATGCAAGGGTTATGAGCTTGTGATCTTGATGATCTCTCTATACTATTAATGGCTTCCTGCTTTAAGTGAAGAAGAAGCAGAGCCTATGTATTTTTCTTGTATAGAGATTTTCTTCTTGTTCTATCTGAGAAAAAGAGCTTCAGGAGGAAGAAGACATAATAAAATTGCTTCATTTATTATGTTGTCTTGTTTCTCCTGTATTCTTATTCTCTATCGAATAGTGTTTGAATTTGTTTGCTCTTCTATTCTGTTCTTAGAAAGAATGTCCACTGGATAATAATTATTTCTTTCCATTTCTTTTCACGACCCATAAATCGGAATTTGAATAACTGCCAATAATGTCTTTGATATCTCTCTGGTGTACTCCATTCCATTATTGGCAATAAACTAACCATTAGAATTTGAATTACATCCTTGGATAACTTCTGAAAAAGCATCAGAAAAGGACAACGGAAAATGTTCTATTTCTGTCTATATTCGACGTAGCATCGAATTCATTTTCCTTCTAATCGACGCACCTTTGAGTTCTAATAGAAGATACATTGAATTCCTTCTCAGCATTGAATAAAATCAGATATCGATGTTGCGTCGAATCCTTATCGATGTATCCATCGAGTTGAAGACTTGGACTTTGATCTTCATCATCTACGTTGAATTCAAGTCAAAGTTGCGTCGACTTTTGATATTGCTTCGAAAGGCTCTATCTTCTGTGTCGAGTACATCTCGACATTACATCGACTTCAACTTATACTTCGTCTTCAGTCTGAGTTACTTCTACTTGTATTCGAAGTTGCTTCGACTTTCAGTCGAAGTTGTGTCGGCTTTAAGTCGAAGTTGTGTCGGCTTTAAGTCGAAGTTGCATCGACTTCTATTCGATGCAAGTTTAACTCAACTGAATTTTGTGCTTAATTTGGACTGATCTTAACACTCTAATGTGAGTGTGATATCCTATGACATCTAATTACAAAATTACCCTCTCTATACATCATGGGTAATAAATCCTAGATTATGAAATCTCTTGTACATAATTTGTAAGATAAATCAAAGGGTGTTTTTCTCAACAATCTCTCCCTATTTATCTTAACAAATTTTACAAATAATTTAAGAGATTTCAAACATGCTATTAAAATAAAAATAGTGTACAAACAAATATAACATAGACAAAATGACCTGGTAAATTGAATGCTTATGATTATTATAAATGAATATTTATTAGAGTTAGTTACCCAAGAAGTGATCTACTTTCTCTCTTTGAGAAAAGTAGATAAGGCCTCATAGACCTTTCTGAATTTTCTTTCAACATATTTGAAATTTGTTGGGATGGCCTTCTCTAGATTCTTCTGGATTCTGTCATGTCCTTTGAAAAGCTTCTCCATGTCAGATTCTACTTCAGGATAGACATCACTAAGTTTGAGTCCCAGACCAATTACTTTAGCAGACAACAAATTGATTTCTTCCAGATCTAGATCTTCTGGATCAGGTACTATAAAGGTAGACTATATAACTCCAGGAGTTGGATTTGACTTGAACATAATCTTCTTTATCTTTTGAAGTGACTGTTCTGCTTCATCCTGATCACATCCAAGGACTCCTTTGTGAAGTTACCCTTTATTTTCTAGAAGATTTGACTGAGGATTCCTGGCAGCATACTTTATAGGATCAAATAGAGTGCTTAGAATTTGAATTGCCTACTTTAGATGTTCTTTTTCCACAGCATCTTTTCCCTTCCTCAGTCTATCAATGAATAACTTTCTCTTTTCTTCTAGTTCTCTTTGAGATGCTTCAAATTCATTTTGATCCCTTTCTCAAATATCATATAGGCCTCTGTCAAGATGTGGATCATCATATACTTCCATTTTATTTTTAGGGATTTCAAACTTATCATAAGTTTTGTAATAAGATTTATCTTTCTTGAACTGCTTTCTTTGTTCTTTTGTATGCCTTTCTCAAATATGTATGTTTCTTCCATATCCACTTCCTTTAAAATCTCTTCCCCTTCCTCTGTAATCTATTTCATGTCCCCTTCCTCTGAATGGAAGTCTTCCTCTGGAAGCTGGTACTGGAACTATTGGAATAGGTGTTGGACTAAGTGCAGGAGGAGCTGAGCTGGTGTTTGAGAAGGTGGAGTAGATTCTGGAGCAAGATCAACAGATTTAGGAGCAAGATAAGCAGGCTGGACTATAGGTGATGCTGTAGTTGATTCTTCAGAATTAGGCCTGAAGTCTGGCGTCTCAGGAATAGGTGACTCAGCACATTTTTTGCACTCCTTCAGAATTTTCAGGTAATCATTATTATCTGAGAAGTGATCACCCTCCCCCTATTGTGATGGCTCCTTCTGGATTGAAGGCAAAGTTTTTGGAGGAGAGGACGATGCATATATCATAAGAACCTTGGAGTTGATGGCTGACTCTCCTTCAGAAACATAAGAGAAGGGGAGAGCTATATTGTATACTGAATCTTGAGGTGGCTTGCTATCACACTTCTCCCCCTATTTTATATCTTTGAAGAAAGATATAAAGATATTAGCAGGCATTGCTGATAACGTCACTTCTTCTTCAAGGGCTTTTGTTTGAGCAGTGAGGTTCTGTAACCTTCTATGTTGAGCACAATTTTTGGTAGCAATCTTTGGAAAAATCAAGATACAGAGAACTGAACTGTGACAGCATTGTCTCTTTGATCTTGAGGAGAAGCCATTGATTACCTGTGAGTACGTGCATGGAAAAAGAAAGAGGGAAGTAGAGAGGAAAATGGAGGAGAGCGAAAGAGAGAGAATTCGAAAGCACAATAGAGTATAACGACCGAGTTGCATGCTTTAAGTAGAAGAATCATCACAACTTAGGATTGTATTCGAAGCAATGTCAAAAAGAGGTGAATTCAATGTGCCAAAACATGTCGAAGTCACTTATAAAAGCTAGTCTGTGTGCGCTTTGCAAAGTCAACGTAATGTCGAGTAGAAATCAGTGTGGCTCCAAATATGGTCAGCAACTATGATGTTGATGTAAGCATCAATATGAATTCGATGCTACATCGAGTGCTATTCGAATGAACTACCCGAGACAACTCTCGAAGCTAACGTCGAGTAGAAATTGATTGTGCGTCGATTTATAGTCGACGTAGCTCTGAATAAACAGTTATATTTTTCTCAAATTTTTTTATTTTCCAATCAATACCTTTCTTTTAAAAATAGGTTTGAGTACATAATAAAGGTGTCTTAGAGAGCTCCATCAATCATTCCCAGTGGATTGATGAAGAACTTGTCCTTACATTCATCATGTGGCTTAGTGAAGATGTCAGCCCTTTGAATATAAGTGGAAATGTATTGAAGATTGATCTTACCCTTCTCTACATTGTCCCTGAAAAGTGGTGCCTTATTTCTATGTGCTTAGTTCTGCTATGGAGAATAGGATTGGAATCTATACAAATAGCACTATAGCTGTCATAGAATATTGTGGAGTTGTCAAGAGAAAAATTATAGTCTAACAACTGATTCTACATCGACCATATTTGTGAGCAGAAGCTTCTTGCATCTATATACTCAGCTTCAGCTGTAGAAGTGGAGACTGAGGTTTGCTTCTTGCTAAACCAGGAGATCAGTCTAGCACCCAGTGTTGGATCTTATGGCGCCCTTAGAGGGGGGGGGGGGGGGTGAATAAGGGTTTTATGGAATTTTATTCATATTTAAATTTATCAGAGTTAATGACCAAAATGAATCTAACAATATATTTTGTTTTAGTGCTTTGTAGCAAATATAATTTAAAACATTTTTGAAGATGAAATAAAATCAATTGAATGAAACATTAAAAGACAAGATTTTATTTTAGAAGAAATTGATTACATAAATGTTTGCTTTAATGCTTTGATGAAAATATAATTTAAAATATTCTTACGGAGGAAAAAAATCAATTGAATGAAACATTAAAGGACATGATTTTATTTCATTAGAAATTGATTATACATAAGTTTGATTTAATGATTTGATGAAAATATAATTTAACACATTCTTAAAGAGGAAATAAAATCAATTGAATGAACATTAAAGGACAAGATTTTATTTCATAAGAAATTGATTGTACAAATGTTTGATTTCTATAACGCTAGAAATCAAGGAGAGAATATGAAAAACCCTTTTTTGCGATTCATTGGTCCTTCTCCTAGAGACCGGTTGGATATAGCCTATCTTACCCCAGATAAGGCCTCTAGCCACCCCCTCGTTCTAACCTCGACCTAGTCTCCACGCACAAGGCGGCGAATTCCCCCTAAACCTCATATGGTCTAGTCGCTAACAATTACGGCAAATTTCCCACAGAATCCTTCCCCGAATCTGACGTTCTCCCTGAATTATTTATTCACAGCCGTTACAAAAGGAATACAATACAAGATTACAATATAAAAATAAAGTAAGAGAAACTCCCCAAGAAATTCTGAAGGTGAAGACGAAGACGATGTAGACGTTGGCGTTCTTGAAGCGTTCATCCTTCGTATAGATTATGTGTTGTAGACCTTCTCCTTCAAAATCTTCTTTAGATTTTCATGTTAGCCCAAGGGAGATCTCTTAATTATTGTAGACGAGCCTTTCTCAAAGGAATCAGAATTTTAGCTTTAGAGGCAATGGAATGCTTGCTTTAGAATGAGAGGAGTTGCTCTTTAAATAGGCACGGGAGCTAACGCCTGGTGTTTAGAATCTAACACCAACAATAATGATCGTGTACAGTCGTGGTTGAGATCGTGCAACCATTGAGATCATGGCAGATCGTGGCCTCAATGCGTGTATTAGGTTCAATGCTGGCGGTGTCTCTTTGTTCTCGACGATATTTCTTCTCTACGTCAAGATCGTTGAGACGTCATCCCTTCTCGACGATAAGTTAACCCGTGCAACCGTCGAGATCATGAAAGTTCATGGACTCAACACTAGCGTTAGCTCCAACGCTGACATTGTCTCTTTATTCTCGACGATATTTCTTCTCGACGTCATTCCTATCTCGACAACATCCCTTATCGACGATAAGTTAATGTGGGGCGTTAACTCTAATGCGGGGTGTTAGCTCTCTTTCTAGATAATCATACCCATTCAACATACTACTCATAGTGATGCATAGCTATAGTTCCTATACAACCTGCACACTATAAACACACAAAATACAAGATCAAATACAACACGATATTTGTTATTCTCAAACCAAGAGATGCGGAACATAGGCTCCAACAATCTCCCGATTTTGATAATAATAAATACCTGTATGAGAAATTAGTGAGATGAAGACAATTTGTGTTTATAGATGAGTGTGGTAATAAGATATGCATGAATAACAGGTTAAGAGCGTGATAGATTTGAAAGCGATAATGCATACTCTTTCTATATGAAATCCCCCCTACATAAGTGTTCTCTTATAATTTACTCCCCATAAATATCTATTTTTCTAGATTTCTCAACTAATTCTCCCCGTTTGTTATTAGGAAAAGTGGGTAGGGATGATTGTATATCTACTAAGATTGATTAGGAACCACTTATTAAAGGATTGTCATGATCGAGCATAGAATAGTGTATTCACCTCTTATATGATTACTCCCCCCTACAAAGGTATTTTTTTAGTTTGATATTATTATAATGCAATCACCTTAAATATTTGATTTATGCAATTTATTCTCCCCTTTTGGTAGTATAAAAAAAGGTTTAGGTGAGTGTATGCAATAAGGATTAATATGATATATGTAGAGAAGAAAAATAGGATGCAATCAAAAGCTTATTAAATACTACTTGTTGAGAAAAATATAAGCATGATGGAACATAAAGTAGTAAGCAACATAACTGAAATGGTAAAGTAAGCATTCGTATTTTATGATACCACTTGTTGAAAAAATAATAGTCATGAAAGAGCATAAGTAGTAAACTTAGCGAAAGAATATAATAAGCACTCTTAACATAAACATCATTTTAGAAGATAAAATGATATATCAGATAATGAATTTTAAACTTGAAATTTAAATTATACATTGTATTTAATCTTTAATTGATATAATTAATCAACCTTGACAATGGCAATGAAAAACAATCAATTTTTTTTAATTTTTATGTAAATACAAAATAATAAACACATAAAGAGAAAAATATATTTTTGTTTTTTTGAAATTGTTTTGAAATTTTGTATTTGATTTTAAATATTCAAATTTAAATATTTTCTTGAAAACATAGAAGTCCTTAACAGGCCTATCAATAAATGATATTCTATGCTAGAGAACTAAACCCAAAATAATGCATGAGAAAATACCAGAAATTTTTCAAAAAGAAATAAAAAATTTGTAAAGCAAAGGGGCTAAAGCCAGGCGTTAGCTGTTAACGCCAAAACAAAACTGCAAATTTTGATTTTTTGAAAAATGTTTTTCTTAATTCAATTGTATTATAAAGAGGTCTTCTTACTGTCGAAATTTCAGACTTTTTAGAGAAGATTTGAAGGCTCTTTTAAGCATGTTTTTGATGATTTTTGAAATACTCGTGTTTTATAAAATCATTAAAGCTCAAAATAATAATATATGCAAACACAAGATGCAAAGATAAAACAAAAATAATATGCATGATTTAAATATAAAGTGTGAGGTGATGTTCTTGCAATGAATATAATATAAGTATATCTAAGATCAAGATACCTTAACTACATAACTACACTTTAGCCCCGTACTAAGTGATGGATGGGCTTGAGGAGCACACATGTTGTAGGATGGGGTGTTAATCTTATATGCATACAAAAGACGATGCTCAACCTCGCACTCTTTCCCCCATTACCTCACAAGGCCCAACTGGAACCCTCCCCGGTTAAGGACAGACATGACTTAGAGGTTAGGTCTCTAATGCACACAATGCTATGCCCTTGCTATTGTGAGACACATCTCACAAGTTAATGATTATGGACATACTAAGCATTTTAGCCTAAGGATTGATTCATTAAATATGAGTTTGTTTTAGTTTTAGAACATATAGTAGATTTTATATCTTCATAGTAATCATGAATTTTAAAGTTCAAATTTCTCTAGCTTTAATTTAGCATGTCATTATATTGATAAACCTAGCATAGACACTTAATTGAGCATATACCAAAAAGGTGCAGCTAGGATAATTAATTTACATGCAATGTTATGCTAAATATGCTAAATGTATATAATTGGTTTGCTTGAAATCAATCATTGAGTTTTGAATTTTCATAGACCTTGAATGAAGTGACAATTCTATTTGATTTCATCTTGTTGATATCAAGTTTATTCTTAGGTCTAAATATAATGAGATACATGCAAACAATAGGGATGCACATCACACACATAAAATAAGATATGAAACTATAATACAAATAGCCATCATATATTTCATAATTCCTAAGGTTGATAAAAATAGTTGATTTAAGATAATTCTTGATAGATCATGAATTATGATATATGATAATAGTGAATTTTAGCATTAGATATCAATAGATCATGGTGGAGTGTGAAATCATATTCATCATTTTTGTAATTTTTCAATTCCGATTTTTTTATACCATGATTTTACATTTTGGGGGCTATCATATGCAGCAAAGAAAATAGACAAATATGCACTAGGTTGTGCATTTAATATTTTAGCCTAAGACCCCTAAAAGTCCATTTAAATCCATTTTTGAAAGTAATTTCATTAGTCTTGCTAATATCACTTAACAAATTTATCATTCAATTTATAATGATAAAATAAGACATTTATATGCAATGAATTTAAAAAGGATAAAAACCTAGGAAGAGAAAAGATAAATCACTTGAAAATTTTATGACTTTATAATTAATTTCATTCAATTTGATTTGTTAAACATTAGGCTTAAAATGCGCAAGTCATATACCATGAAATATAAAGTGACCATAAACATGTTGGATCAAAAATACAAAACAAACAAAAGAAAAAAGAAATAAAGCACATCATGAAGTAGAGTATTGCATATTTCATTTTGATTTATTTCTACTTCATGCAATTCAATGGATACTAATAAATAATAGATTTAAGTATCCAAGGAGGACCAAGAGTGATGGTTCCTTTGGGTACCCAAATGTAGCGTGATGTTTATAAGGAGACAAGGATGAATCAGCCATTTCAAGTGTTTCATTTTTAAGAATGGGTCTCCATTCATACCTTGGTTGCTTATTTTTTAAATTCATATTATGATTATAAGACATGATTTTGTTGTGATAATTGGTTGAAAAATAATTCGTTTGAGAATTATAATTATTGATATTATTTTTCAAAGTAGATTGATGTTGAAAATCATAAAGAGTTTTTGAATAATCATTTTTAGAGAGTTTATAAAAGTGATGTTTTTTCTTAAGAATTGAATGTTGAAAGAGTGAGTGATTAGATAAAAAGTTCTTATTTACTTGTTGATTTTCATTTCTACTCTTTCTTATAAACCTACTCTTATAATGTGAAGTTAAACTTTTGGAATTTTGATTTATTAATAAACTAGAGATAAGAGATTGTTTATTACTTGAGAAATTTTTAATAAACAATTTTAATGATTCTAGTTTACTAGTTAGAGCATCATTTTCTTTTATCAATTTTTCATTATGCTCTTTTGAAGTTAAAAGACATTTTTCCAAAACCTTGTGTTCTTCTTTAAAAGTATTATAATCAAAGCAGGTTTAGCATTTTTAATTAAAGAGAATGAAAGAGAATTTGAAACATCAATATAAGATTCTAGTTTAGCGTTTGCTTTTAAAGTTTTATTTTTAAAACGTAATTTGCAATTAACATTTTTCAACTTTAAAATTTTAAGTTTAGCAATTTTAAGCATACGAGATATAGAAATAGAATTTGTTACAAAAAGAGAAGATTTTGATTTTCTTATATTTCTATGGGATGAGGCAAGATTTGAATAAAGGTTCCTTTGACATCTTCTTCGTATTCCACTTCCGTAGTTGAATTTCCGTCTTCTCTTTTGCTTGATGTGTTGCCATCATTTGAGTCCAATATTATGACGTTGCATTCTTCTCTCTTAGAAAGATCTTCCTCCAAGCATGATTCCTCATCGGTTTCTTCTCTTGGATACATAAGGAATTGCTCTTGTTCATCATCTGTGGAAGAAAGACTATAAGTATTATCAAGAAATTTCCAAACTTCAAAAGCAGTAGGAAGCATATAAATAAGTTTGAACATATTTTGATCTAGAGCACAATATAGACTATTCATAGATTTGGCATTTAAAAACATTTCATTTTTATTTAGAATATTTGAGGGCATTTTAATAGTAATATTCCAAACTTCAATATCCAAAGATTTAAGAAATTTTTCCATAAGATTTTTCCACCCATTATAATTTTCACCCATAAATAATGGTGGTGATAATAAATTTTCATTTTCATAAAATTTTTCCCTTCTATTGGATGCGAGATCATAAAGCGCCATTATTCCCGTTTGTGAAGCCATTTTGGAATATAACCTACCCTATGATACCACGTGTTGGATCTTATGGCGCCCTTAGAGGGGGAGGGGGGGGGGGGGGGGGTTGAATAAGGGTTTTATTGAATCTAAATCTGATTTAAATTTATCAGAGTTTGCGATCGAAGTTTCAGAATATTTTATAAGAAAATATATTTTAATTTCTCAGATAAGATTATATTGATGATTCCTTGTTAAAGAAGACAGAATTCAAATTTTCTCCACTACCGCCAACGTTAGTACTAACGCCTGGCGCTAGTGCCCGTAGTTTAATTCCGCAAGTTATGACCAATACAAATCTAACAATATATTTTGCTTTTGTGCTTTGTTGCAAATATAATTTAAAACATTTTTGAAGATGAAATAAAATCAATTGAATGAAACATTAAAAGACAAGATTTTATTTCATAAGAAAATGATTACACAGATGTTTGCTTTATTGTTTTGATGAAAATATAATTTAAAACATTCTTAAAGAGGAAATAAAATCAATTGAATGAAACATTAAAGGACATGATTTTATTTCATAAGAAATTGATTATACAAAAGTTTGATATAAAGCTTTAATGAAAATATAATTTAATACATTCTTAAAGAGGAAATAAAATTAGTTGAATGAAACATTAAAGGACATGATTTTATTTCATAAGAAATTGATTATAAAAATATTTGATTTCTATAATGCTAGAAATCAAGGAGAGAATATGAAAACCCTTTTTTGTGATTCATGAAGAGTCCCATTTATATACACTCTTATTGACTCATCCGGGATAGTTTTCTCACATATGCACTTCACTTTTAGTTCATTATTGCTTATATTTCGCTTGAACACATTTCTTCACAAAGTGGACTCTTTGGTCCCGTTTTGGTGTGCAATTGCGCGCTTTATTGTTGGGGGTAAGCACCTGGTGCTCCCCAACCCTTTTTCTGTATTTGGATTGAGCTGGAAGGGTATTCCCAGCTGTGTGATTGCTACTTGGTGCTGTGCAGGTGGGTAGAACATCCTTTTTTCCCATATTTCATGTCTGCATGAATCGCACGGTCGTGCATTTTCTTGACGCACGATTGGCTGCGATCGTGTTCTCTCATCTATGGCCCAAAGTAGCATTCTGAATTTAGTCGTGCATTTTTACGCACGGTCGGCTTTGACCGTGCGTGAGTAAAATGCAGGGGCGTGCTCTGGGTCGTCTTCCTGGTGTTATTCTTAATTAATATCGCACGGTTCACGCATGGTCGTGCGTTTGACTGTGCGTGACTAATTTCTGACCAGTTTTCTATAAAAGCGTAGATTTCCGCCCTAAAGGGGATCGATCTTCTTTCCCGCATCCAAGAGCTCCAGTTTCGCCCATTTCGTCGCTCCATCACCGCCCACCTACGGGAGGAGCTCCGACCACCATTCTCTTGCAAATATCTAGCCGGAGCATCCTCGTGGCCTCCTCCATTGTCCGTGCACCTCCAAAGCTCCATTTTGAGGGATTCATTACTGCATACATGAAGTTCTCCGGCGAGGTCGGAATCGAAGATGATTGACGGAGAAGACAGGTCAACTAGAAGGAACTGACAACTCCTTTCCATTCCCCGGACGACAGTTGGAGCCCGAGCTCGGACAAGGATTGACAACCCTAGATTCCAGCCGAGAACCTCCGATGAGTCTCCGCCCCTTTGGTTGTAATCTCACCCCCTTTATATTGTAGTACTGTTTTTCTTCTATTATTTGTGTGTACGGATAATGTATGCTAAATCTTGCTATGCCATTTAGTATATTTTATGTCTATGTGAAATATCTCTGTGGTCTATTTTAGTGAGGAGCGCCCCATTCCATCCACCATCCATTCCGCTATCACGTTCATATGCCGCACTAGCAATTGCTAGTGGCGTTCTTGGTGACGAGGTGCTTACGACCCTCATTCCGTCGGTGCGACCCATTCCATCCGCAGGCCTACTCTTCCATCCGCCTAGCGAAGCGTGGCATAGTGGCCTGTTTAACCCAATCTCCTAACAAAGCAGTGCGCTCAAGGCCTGCACAGTTCAATTCCGCACTTACCACTCCATCGGCTTGCCTAATCGTCCATCCGCCCTTGCGAAGTAATGAGTTCAAGGCCTACGTAGTTTTCCATCCCGCCTGGCAAAGCATTGCATAGCGGCATTGCATAGGAGTAGTTGTAGTTGTTTTCTTTTATTTTCCACAATCCAAATCACCCCCTTTTCCGCAATCCATTCGACCTAAAGGACTTCAATCTCAAGTCCTTCCTTAAAAGTAAACTCCACCTTACTGTGTTCCTTAGAGATTCGATACTCGGGGATCTGCTCCTCATTTTATATTACTTGAACGATTGGTACACTGCCGTTTCGTGCCGCAGTCTCGCTATCGCATATAGCAGTGTGCAAGATTTGCGCATCAATTCATCGGTCCTTCTCCCAAGGACCGGTTGGTTATAGCCAATCTTACCCCAGATAAGGCCTTTAGCCACCCCCTAGATCTAACCTCGACCCAATCGCCACACATAAGGCGACGAATTCCCCCTAAACCTCACAAGGCCTACTCGTCAACAATTGTGGCGAATTTCCTACGGAATCTTTCTCGAAATCCGATGTTCTCCCCGAATGATTTCTTCACAATCGTTACAAAAGGAATACAATAAAATATTACAAGATAAAAATAAATTAAGAGAAACTCCCCAAGAAATTATGAAGGTGAAGACTAAGGTGATGTAGACGTTGGCGTTCTTGAAGCATTCGTCCTTCGTATAGAATATGTGTTGTAGACCATCTCCTTCAAAATCATCTTTAGATTTCATGTTAGCCCAAGGGAGATCTCTCAATTGTTGTAGACGAGCCTCTCTCAAAAGATTCAGAATTTTGGATTTAGAGGCAATGAAATGCTTGTTTTAGAATGATAGGAGACGCTCTATAAATAGGAACGAGAGCTAACGCATGGCGTTAAGAAGATAACGCCAGCATTAGTGATCATGTACAATCATGGCTGAGATCGTACAACCGTCGAGATCATGGCAGATCGTGGACTCAACGCATGCGTTAGGTCCAACGCTGGCATTGTCTCTTTGTTCTCGATGATATTTCTTCTCTACGTAAAGATCGTTGAGACGTCATCCCTTCTTGACGATAAGTTAACGCATGTAACCATCGAGATCATGGACTCAACATGAGCGTTATGTAAGACCCCAATTTTTTCTTTCAAAACCCAGGTCTTATGCCCAGAACCGCCGCTTTGCGGTGACACCCTCGCTCGTGAAGGTCCCCACTACAAAACGCCGATCCTGCTGGCCATATCGATCATAAAGAAGTAAAGCTTAAACAAACTTATAAAAGTTCAAGTCCACATCACATAGAAAATAAAACCATCAAGAGATGTCCACATATAATAACTGAATAAGAAGGTACGGTAATAATAAAGGGCTCATGCCTTGTACATCAATTCCTCACTATAATTTCTCTCGTGGAAGCATAAAATACTAAAGCTAAAAGGCTCTCACGGATCCTGTCAATGGTTCCCCCATGCTAGACTGCCCCATCTCCATCTGCACCGGCCTCTGGTGCTGCAGCATCTCCTCGGTCCCCTAAAATGATAAGGTCCACCAACAGTTAGTCAAAAAGACTAAGCCAATTCCCCACCACTCTCCTGGTGACTCCTAGGCACCGAGCGGGAGGAATGAAGCCGAGGACAAAAAGGGGTATAATCAAAAGCAGGTGACAGTGAGTCTAACTACGGAAGGGTTTATTGGTAAGAAATACATAGTACAATGAGTAAAGTCGTAGTAAGTAAAACTGTAGCAAGTAAGCAGTGGTAATAAGTTAAGCAGTAGTAAAGAAATGTAACCTTAATTTATAGGAATGCTCAGACAAACCTATAGACCAAGGGGTCATTTAGTAGGGCCTATCGTATAAAATGTCCCATAACCAATTTATACGATAGGGGTAAGGGTTGAAATGCAATGATATGCTATGTCATGCGAAGTATGTAGTTTAATGTTATGTTCATACAAGTGCAAATCACACGCCACGACTCTATGCGCACATACCTTTAGTTCCCCCTTTTTGGAGCTAGCTAAACTCACAGGATACTTCCGTAGTGGCAAACGGAAGCGGTGGGTTGGGCCTCGCCCACCTCTAGGTTGGTATCTGGACTACATAACCTAGACCTATTGTATGCCACAATGCTAAGAACATAACAACGGAGCTCCTGCGTACTCTTACTGGCTAGTCCACCAGACTTTTCTTGGTAAGTGTTAACCACTCTTACCGAGCCAATGTATCGACGTCGGTGCAATGATCGTCAACACTAATGACCCACCAACTTATGCACATACAATATGTCCTACTATATCCCGAGCCACAAGGCTCCCCGGACTAACCTGCCCGTTATCATAACCTTCCGAGCTAACGGCTCGCCGGACCAACCCGTCCATACCAACAAGCACTACTGAGCCACAAGCTCACCAGACTAATTAGTCTGTTGCTGCAACTACCGAGCCTACCGCTCGTAAAACCAAACAAACTAACCTCCTGTGGTCACGGGGTGTGGGTGTGTGTCTTATTAAGTTAATCTTACACCGCCATTTATTCCTACACTTTTGGGTTAACCATGGACTTCCCGAGGACTACCCTATAAGGGGCTCGCTACAGTACTAGGGGCTACAATGGGATGACACCCCAAAGCTCACTTTCCAAGACACTTAATGTTATTGGTAACTACCCATAAGAACACCCTCCTTGTTATTACACTTGGATTATCCTAAGTATTTTATGACCCTCTAAGGGGAAAGTCGATCTTTTGTCGGTCCCGAACACCACTTTACCGTAAACCCACCAAGTACACTCTCATCACATAAACTTTTTTTTGTGACCTCACATCTTCTCAACCAGTCTAGGTACAACCTCTACCTTTCATTCCCACCTAATGATCCATAAAGTTTTCAGGTTTTACATTTTTACTATACGCAGACCAAATGAGTTATATTATTTACATAAGGGGAGGTACCCCAAATATCCATCCAACTGATTCAAGATTATTACTGGGTGTCTATCATGATATTCTAAGCCTAAATCCAGAGAATCATATTTTCCCCTAATTACTTGTCATTTATTTAATTTCTCCAATATTGGTCAGGAATGAGATTTGAACATGAAGTATAAGATCTTCCCATGTTATGGCCCTCATAAAATTTTGGAAGGTCTATGATGTCAAAATAATAGTAATTCCAGAATATCAAAATTTTACAATAAGGAATTGTCCTCTATTTATAATATTTAACATCTATCAGAATTGGAGGTTAATGAAGGAACCATAAAAAATACTTATCCAAAAATTATGGAAAACATACTAGATCTCTAAAATGATCAGAAAGGCTTACTGACTGAGTTTCTTAATTTATGGCAATCATTTTCTCACCTAAATAAATATTTGTAAGAAAATCCCAATTAGGACATGTTGTGAAGTAGCCTACTGATAACAATCTCCAAAAATTCTACAAAAATTCACAGAGCTTCCTAGTGCCCTGAAATGTCCTATCCCCAAGTTGCAAAATTTCCCAGAGAGTATTGGACCCTCATTTAGTTTTCGTAAGCCTAAGATAAAATAAGTGCCTTGTGAATGAAGTACTGGTTAAAT
This sequence comes from Dactylorhiza incarnata, assembly GCA_033032865.1. Taxonomy (NCBI): domain Eukaryota; kingdom Viridiplantae; phylum Streptophyta; class Magnoliopsida; order Asparagales; family Orchidaceae; genus Dactylorhiza; species Dactylorhiza incarnata. The sequence goes on from JAWHQI010000003.1 coordinate 25,173,024, forward strand.
AATTTTATTAATTACACAAAAATTACCAGAGGTCTATAATATGGTTATAAAGACACTACCAAGGTTTCATCATCATCCAAGACCATTTGATCATGTGTATTTCTCTTATAAGAACTTTCCCTAAAGGGATTATGACCTATTTCCAAGGGGATAATTGCTCCTAAAATTAATATAACATTACCTAGGGCCTAATTACACCCTAGGAACTTGTCCACCAAGTTCCATAACCATTCAAGGGCATTTGACCCCATGTCCTTCACAAAGCTCAAAGTGCAACCCTAGGGGTAAAGCTAGGGTTTTAGGGCATATCCACCCCACATCACCCCAAATCACTCATGGAGCTGTTTTAGGTGATACTAAACCAGTGGTTAAGGATTCACATCATGTTGATGATATTTTACCACAATACCCCAAAAGGAACACCATACCCTAATTTTGACCTAGTTTGACCAAACTTGGGTTAACCAATTACCCAACTAAATCAGTCCCAATTGGGCTAAAATTTTTACCTGTGTCATATAATAACCCTAAGGAGAACCCACAAAAATTTGGAGGGGATTGGAGGTCATGAGACCCTTTAATTAATTAACATTTGAATTATGAAATTATTACAAAAACCTTAGAAACACATTCTCCCAAAATTCCCATCTTTGGGTATGTTAAGAAGGTTGATACAAATATCCTAGGTTTCAATTTTCATGCCCATATCGTTTCCCTATCAAGAGTTATTCAAGAAAAGGTGACTGCCCTACCCTAGGGACCAGTCCTACCAAAATGGCATTACAGGGAGATACCTTGCCCCTATTGGCCAGAAACAAATTTTCAATTTAACTACACACCCAAGGCTACAATATTGATGTTGGGCACTTTTTCATCAGAGGGGCTCTACTATTTTTAATAATTAAAACAAAGTACTGCCAAATGTGTGACATTAATACAAATAATAAAATATCATATATAATGATCATGCACAGATCTTGGTGCGAATCGTGCGGCCCTGGGTCATCGTCTACCTTCAGCCAAGGGCTGAGATTATCCCTTCATGGGCCTCCTTCCTCCTCACTTTCCCAGCCACCTGAGTGCCGCCCCTACCGGCCAATGCCACCACCACCTTTGTTGAGGTGGTGGTCGGTGATTAGGGGTGGTTGGCCGGCCGTATGTGGCCAGAGTGAGGAGTTTTTGCGGGGGAAAAAGGGCTCGAAACGAGACCTTTCGGAAGCGCGATATGAGCCCAATTGAGCTCGAATCAAGCCCCAAATCATTAGAGGATCTAGCACTAAGAGAGGGGAAGCGGATCGGACTTCATTTGTGGCCTGGTGGCGAGTATTCCGGCGAGTCGACATTGCCGGTGGTGGATGTTGGAACAACCCTATTACTGATTTGGGCTAGGATCACTATCTGCTGATTAGGACTAAGTTGACCCCAATGTATAGTCTTATGGGTCAAGGTTTTAGGCTGTTAGAACTCAAGAAAATATTCAGGTTCTGCATTCGACGAACTCCACACTGCGTTTGACGAACGGCTTGCTCTCTGCGTTCGACGAACGACTTGCTTTCTGCGTTCGACGAACGTCTTGCATTCTGCGTTCGACGAACGTCTTGCTTCAAGATCGTCTCAATGGTCGACGATCTTCAGTCTCAGCGTCTCCTCGGTCGACGATTTTATCCAGTCCCAGGGGTCGACGATTTTATTCAGTCTCAGTGGTCGACGATTTTGTTCAGTTCAGCGGTCGACGAATTTGCCAACTAGTTTTGCGTTCGACGAACGACTTCCTCTCTGCATTCGACGAACTCAGCTCTGCGTTCGAAGAATAAGTATCAGATGCTCAGATCGACGAAAGTTCTTCTCAGCTTGACTAATTTAATTCTTCCAGCCAGATTCATATTGAGATCGATGAACACAACATTGCGTTCAACGAATATCTTCAGATCGACGAACACAGCTCTGAGATCGACGAATCCAATTCTGTTCGACGAACTTGTTCCTCAGGTCGACGAATTAAATGACAACAGATTTATTTCAGACAGATTATATTATTCTATTCTCTGAACTCAGATCTTTCAGCAACGGCTCTATTCTTCCAGATAAGTAAGGTTAATATATTTCCTTTTATTATTCCGAGATTATAGCCGTTGACATTTAGCGGAAAAGGACATTTTCGTGGAAAAGGAAAAAGATAAGTGGCGTATCAGATTTGTTGTACAGTACATATATCTTCAGAATATTTTATTCCTTAAAATAAGGGATTTGATTTGTCAAATCTGTCAGAGATTTCAAAAGGGAATAAAAGAAGATATACATTATTATTTCTTACAGTTTTTACGACTGGATCAATTACAGAACACTTTTACAGATTATTCAGTACAAGGAAAAGAAAGAAGAAGCTAATACAGTCGACAGGAAGAAAGAAGAAGAACAAAAAGTTTTACAGATCATCTTCATCTTCTTCCTCAAGCAGCACTCATTCACTGAGAACATCAACTCTACTCTCTCAGTCATCAACTGCTAGATCAAATCTTCAAAGAGCAACAATAATCTGAAGAACTTATTCTTTCAGATTCATCAGCTATAGGAATATACATACATTCAAAAGAAAGCTTCCAGCCATCTACTGTCAAACAATTTTATATCAGACAGGGGAGCCTTTCTACTTCAACAATCCACTAGAGTCTTCTCTCAGAATAATGACAGAGAAGAACTTCATAACCCTTCTTTACCTCATCTTGTACAGGGTTATAACTCCCTTCAAAAGTTAACCCATTGGTGGCAGGGCACCTGAACAAAAACCTGTGGTTTGGTAAGAGCACCTGATCAAAAGCTCCTTAGTGTGTGGACACCTGATCAAAAACCCATTGGTGATAGGGCACCTGATCAAAAACCTAGTGGATCCTACCAAGTGTGGTAGAAGAGTAGACGTACCCAGGTTTATTGGGGAACTACTATAAAAATCCTTGTGTCCTCTGTGTTGTGATTTTCTGTGTGCTGTGCTGTGTGCTCTCTTTGTGTTTGCTTTTATTACTCACTTAATACACATATATATATATCACTATTTTAATTCCGCAATAAAATTAAGTGAAATGTTTTTAATACTCTATTCACCCCCCCCCCCCCCCCTCTAGAGTAAATCTAAGATCTAACTTCACTTTCAATTGGTATCAGAGGGTAGTTGATTTTGTATATAGGTTAACACCTGAATCATAAAGATCAATTAGATCTTAAATTTTTTTTAGAGTTTTATTTTATTTTCTGTTAAAAATTCATGGCACAGAACAAAGAATATTCTAGCACAAGACCTCCTATGTGCAATCTCAGTAAGTTTGCACTATGGAAGGCAAGGATTAGATTATACATGAATTCTATTAATGAGGAAATTTTTAATGTTATTTTGATAGGACCTCCAACACCTACAGCAACAACAAGTGCTGAAACCACAACAACAAATAATGCTGTTCCACCTCCTGAATGGACAGATGCCCATAAAAAGCAAAGAAGTGCAGATGCCAAGGCAATGAACATACTGGCACAAACAATGTCTGATGACATTTTCCAGAAAGTGGTGGAATGCACCTCAACAAGGGAAATCTGGATCTCACTCAACAATATGGTTGAAGGATCAGTTGATGAAAGATAGGACAGAAGATCCCACCTTATTTCTCATTATGAGAATTTCAAAAAGGGAGAATCTGAGACAGTGGCTGATATGTATAACAGGCTCAGCCTCATAATCAATGAGCTGAAGACCTTGGAAAAAGTATTCTCCATCACTGAGGTCAATGATAAGATCCTTATGTGCTTCCCCAGCACATGGGACTCTAGGATCTGGCCAATCAAGGAAGCCAGAAGCCTTAATGAGATCTCCACTGAGAGCTTGTTAGGCAAACTCAAATCCTATGAGCAGCTTATCAAATCCAGAGAAGCTGAGCAATCTACTTCATCTCCAGCATCCAAGAAGGAGAGAAGCATAGCTTTTCAAGCTGAAGAAGAAGAAGAAAAAGCTCCAAGAGATGAGGAATTCATGATCCTTCTAGCCAAAAGGTTCTACAAGATGGCTAAGAAGGACTTCAGAAAGAAAGACTCCAGATCAAGAGAAAAGCCAAGGTATGACCAATCAAATCCTAAGGAAATTATTTGTTATGGCTGCAGGAAACCTGGACACATTCTGCTAGAATGTCCAAAGAATCAGAAGAAGGAGAAGAGAAAACAAAAGGAAGACAAAAGACACTCCAGCAAGTCTTCCTCCCACAAGCACAATCATAAGGGAAGAGGATTTGTAGCTGAAACTTGGAGTGAGACTGAGTCAGAATCTTCATCCAGCTCTTCTAATGTTGAAGAAGAATCAAAGGAGAATGACCAATGCCTGATGGACATTTATGACTCAAGCAGTGAGTCAGAGAATGCATCTTCATCCAGCTCTTCTGATGATGAAGATAATGAAGAAGAAAGAAATTTCTGTATGATGGCTATTAATGCCTCAACAAACAACTCAGATGAAGAAGAATCAGAATCAGAAGTTGAAAATGATGCTTAGACTTAATCAAAGATGAATTCAAAGTTCTTTGCTTAGACTTAATCAAATCTGAGAAGGAAATAATCTCTCTCAGAAATAAGCTAGCTGAAATGAACAAATTAAGTGAAGATAATGCTATTATTAAGAAAGAATTGGCTGCCTCTAGAGAACAAATTATTCTCATTGAGAATAAACTATCGGAGGTCAAGAAATTTGAAGAATCCCTAAATGGGAGAAGCATCAAACTGATGGACATTACAAGCACAGTAAATGCCAGATTAAGTAGCAAACTAGGATTGGGTGCATCATCAAGTGAGCCACCTCTGATTAAGAAGAACATACTGTCTACACCTATAAAATTCATTTTTCCTAAGAGCAAAGAGGTTGTAGATGCATATAAAAACATTTTAAGTAAGGCTGTTAAGAATAAAGGAATTCAGCAGAATTCGTCAAACGGAGCTCGACGAAATGAATTCACTTCGTCGAACGGAGATCGACGAACTCTGAAGACAAATTTCCAGTATAGTCATTATTCGAACGGCGCTCAACGAAAGCATGTCCATTCGTCGAACGGCGATCGACGAACTTAGCCCAGTTCGTCGAACGAAAATTATACAGAAAATTTAAAGAATTCTTATTCTTCATATACTTTCAATCCTATCATTGAATGGATAATACCTCCAAGGAGATATCATCCAGAAGGTTATAAGGACTAACCTGAAATGTCTTTTATATCAGATTTTTGTGGTAAAACAAAAGGACCCAAGGTAGTCTGGGTCAAAAACAACTAGTTTATTTCTCTGTTTTGCAGGTACACAGCTATCCAAACAAGAATGAACAATGGTATTTGGATAATGGCTGTTCAAAACACATGACAGGAAACAAGGCCAACCTGAGCAACTATAAGGCAAAGCTTGGACCCAAGGTGATCTTTGGAGACTCCAACTGTGGAAAAACCAAAGGCTATGGACAGATCAAAGTTGGAGCAGTGACCTTCAAAGAAGTAGCCTATGTCAAGGGTCTGAAGCACAACCTCATCAGCATAAGCCAGTTATGTGATGAAGGTTATCAGGTAACTTTCAATCATTCCTTATGTCTTATTACCAATAATAAAAACATTAATGTGTTATCTGGTATCAGACTTGGAAATATTTATTTAGTCAATTTTGACTCTGCCAATTCTGATATTTGCTTATTTAATTCTATAAGTAAAACAAATGAATTATGGCATAAACGGCTTGGACTTATTAAACTTATAACTATATCTAAGCTTTCTAAGGACAATCTTGTTAGAGGATTACCTTCTGGTTCATACAAGAAGGAAGGACTCTGCAGGGCTTGTCAATTAGGTAAGCAAACTAGAAGTAGTTTTAAATCTGTATCCAAGAGTGATTCACCTAGGATTTTATATTTGCTGCATTTGGACCTTTTTGGACCTACTGCAATACAAAGCCTAGGAGGGAAGCATTACTCTCTAGTTATTGTAGATGACTTCTCAAGATTCACTTGGGTGTTCTTTCTTAGGAACAAGTCTGACACCTTCAGTGTTCTGACAGACTTTCTCAGGTCCATCAAGATTGAGTACTCTACTCTACTTGCATTGATCAGAAGTGATCATGGCACTGAGTTTGAATCTCTTCTGATGAGAGAATTCTGTGGAAAAGAAGGGATCATGCAATGTTTCTCTGCTCCTAGAACTCCTCAACAAAATGGGGTAGCTGAAAGGAAAAATAGAACCCTTATTGAATCAGCAACTACATTGCTTGTTGATGCTCACTTGCTACTCTCCTTTTGGGCACAGGCAGTGAACACAGCAAACTATGTGTTGAATAGAAGCCTGATACATAAACTTAAGGGCAAAACTCCCTATGAATTACTTAAGAATAAAAGGCCTAAAGTTAACTATTGTAAGATATTTTGTTGTAAATGCTATGCGCATAACAATGATAAGAAGTATCTCAGGAAGTTTGAAGCAAAAGCTGCCAAAGGCATATTCCTTCGATATTCTCTTTCTAGTAAGGCATACAGAGTTTACAACAAATCTACTCTTAAGATAGAAGAGTCCATGCATGTATCTTTTGATGAGACTAACATGTTAATTGAGGAGAGGAATACCACCTCTACCAAAAATATTTTGCAGGTACCAGCTCTATGTGAAGAGCTCAATGGACTAGAAATACAGAAAGAAGAATCACTACTTCCATCAACTCAAAATCTTGAAGACAGTGAAGAAGAAGATCATCCAGATCTTGGTGACAGTTTAAATCAAGTGACAGCTGATCAAATTCCCCAAGTGGATATCATTGCTGAACCAACTCCAACTGTTGATCACATCAAAATCAGATGCACACTTGTTTCCTATCACAAGTTGAACCTCAAACCATAAAAGATGCAGAACAAGATCCAAATTGGATTCTTGCAATGTAAGAGGAGTTAAACTAATTTGAAAGGAACAAGGTATGGGTTTGGGTTCCAAGACCAAAGGGACATCCAGTCATTGGCACCAAATGGGTCTTCAGGAACAAGCTTGATGATCAAGGCAACATAGTTAGAAACAAAGCAAGATTGGTAGCTCAAGGATATTCACAGGAAGAAGGAATTGACTATGATCAGACCTTTGCTCCTGTTGCAAGACTTGAAGCTATAAGGATCTTTCTAGCCTTTGCTGCATTCAAGAAATTCATGGTATATCAAATGGTTGTAAAGAGTGCATTTCTTAATGGAGACATCAAAGAAGAAGTCTATGTGGAACAACCACCAGGTTTCATCTCTCCAACTCACTCCTCTTATGTATTTAAGCTTAATAAAGCTCTCTATTGTCTCAAACAAGCTTCCAGAGCATGGTATGAGACCTTAACTAGTTTTCTTTTGGAGAACAATTTCTGTAGAGGCATAATTGATAAAACCCTATTTTTCAGGATACATAAAAATCAAACCTTACTAGTTCAAATATATGTAGATGATATTATCTTTGGCTCTACTGATTCAAATCTATGTAAAAGGTTTTCTGACCTGATGCAATCTAAATTTGAAATGAGTAGTATGAGTGAGTTATCATACTTCCTTGGTCTTCAAGTGAAGCAAACTCCACATGGCATATTCATATCACAATCCAAGTATGCTAAGGAATTAGTGAAAAGGTTTGGTATGTCTGATGCTTCCACCATGAAAACACCCATGCCCTCAAATGTTGTTGTTGATAATGATGAATCAAGGATACCTGTTGATCAGAAAGTATATAGAGCAATTATTGGCTCATTACTTTATTTAACAGCAGGCCTGATATAATGTTTGCTACTTGTATTTGTGCTAGGTTCCAAGTTAACCCCAAAGAATCTCACCTAATTTTATTAAAAAGAATTTTGAGATATATAAAGGGTTGTCCTAATCTAGGACTTTGGCATCCAACAAAAATCAGAATTTGAATTAACTGGATTTTCAGATTCTGATTATGCTGGATGCAGAGTAGACAGGAAAAGCACATCAGGAACTTGCTAGTTTCTTGGTGATAGGCTTGTGTCCTGGTTTTGTAAGAAACAAACATCTGTGTCTACATCAACAGCTGGAGCTGAATACATAGCTGCAGGCAATTGCTGCTCACAGATATTGTGGATACAAAATCAGCTCCTAGACTATGGTATCAATCTAAATAATTCAATTATATTTTGTGACAATACTAGTGCAATATCTATAGCACAAAATCCAGTTCTCCATAGTAGGACTAAACACATAGAAATTAGGCACCACTTTATCAGAGATAATGTGGATAAAAATAAAAATTGCCTATAGTTCATTTCTACTGATTTGCAAAGAGTTGATATTTTCACCAAGCTCTTGGATGAAAAGAAACATATTTTCTTTATAAATCAGCTAGAAATGATAGATGGAGATTCAATCTGATAAAAGTTAATTTTTCTACTTATCCCATCTCTTCATTGAATTGAGCTCGACGAAATCTAGTTTTTTCGTCGAACGGAGATCGACGAAGTCATCAAGTTCGTCAAATCGAGATCGACGAAAACTCATTTTACGTCGAACCCAGTTTTGATGAAGCTTTTATTTCCGATCTGTCATTATATCAAATCTTTATTTTTACTGAATGCCTACAGAAATTGCTTCTCTTCCAGTTCCTTTGCACTTGATCTCTATTTTATTTTGCAGGAACAGTAGTAATATAAAGATTGCATCCTTCCCTACCTCCTCAAAAGTCCCTTCTTCTAGGGGCCTAGCTCCAGGACTTCCTGAAACTAGGCAGGGGGAGATGTATTGAAGAATCTCCTTTTTGTCAGGGGGAGATACTTTCCTTTTTGACAGGGGGAGTTGTTTTCTGAAGATGCTCAAGCTTCAAGAGGAAATGCTGATGAAGAAGCATGTTTTCAGTTCTATGAAGAAGCTCCAATATGATGTAGTTTTTGCTCAGGGGGAGATGTTCTATGAACTAGGCAAGGGGAGAAAGCTGAAGAAGCTCCAGTCTCAGGGGGAGATGCTTTCAGAAAGGGAAATATGACTTATGAAGAAGCTACATATGTTGCAATTTCAGATGCAGTGCTTGCTCTAGTTCAAAGCAGATTCATATACAGCTTTTGATATAGAAGAAGCAACAGATAGAGATTCAGATTATGACAGATTTAGGAGAAGATGTTATGACAGATTCAAATTTTGATTGGTAGCAAAGCAGATTAAGAAATAATTTCTGTTAGAGCAGATATCAAATTCAGATTATAAAGATTCAGTTCAGAATTCAGAATTTAGAAAAATCAGAGAAAGACAATATCAGTTTTCAGAATTCAGAAAGCAGATTTCAGAAAATCAAAGGTTTTTATTATTTCTGTTTTCATTAAAATGTTTCAGAACTCAGAGTTTTATTTATTTTATATCTGATGAAAAATTTAAAATCTATCAGATATATATACTCTGTGTTTTGTTTTGTTTGTTTTAATTTTTGTCAAATAGTATCCTAACCCAAATAAGGGGAGATTGTTGGAACAACCCTATTACTGATTTGGGCTATGATCACTATCTGTTGATTAGGACTAAGTTGACCCCAATGTATAGTCTTATGGGTCAAGGTTGTAGGCTGTTAGAACTCAAGAAAAATATTCAGGTTCTGCGTTCGACGAACTCCACACTGCTTTTGACGAACGTCTTGCTCTCTGCGTTCGACGAACGGCTTGCTTTCTGCGTTCGACGAACGTCTTGCATTCTGCGTTCGATGAACGACTTGCTTCAAGCTCGTCTCAGCGGTCGACGATCTTCAGTCTCAGCGTCTCCTCGGTCGACGATTTTATCCAGTCCCAGCGGTCGACGATTTTATTCAGTTTCAGCGGTCGACGATTTTGTTCAGTTCAGCAGTCGACGAATTTGCCAACTAATTCTGCACTCGACGAACGACTTCCTCTCTGCGTTCGATGAACTCAGCTCTGCATTCGAAGAATAAGTATCAGATGCTCAAATCGACAAAAGTTCTTCTCAGCTCGACTAATTTAATTCTTGCAGCCAGATTCAGATTGAGATCGATGAACTCAACATTGTGTTCGACGAATATCTTCAGATCGACGAACACAGCTCTGAGATAGACGAATCCAATTCTGTTCGACGAACTTGTTCCTCAGGTCGATGAATTAAATGACAGCAGATTTATTTTAGACATATTATATTATTCTATTCTCTGAACTCAGATCTTTCAGCAACGGTTCTATTCTTCCAGATAAGGTTAATATGTTTCCTTTTATTATTCCGAGATTATAGCCGTTGACATTTAGCGGAAAAGGACATGTTCAAGGAAAAGGAAAAAGATAAGTGGCGTATCAGATTTGTTGTACAGTACATATATCTTCAGAATATTTTATTCCTTAAAATAAGGGATTTGATTTGTCATATCTGTCAGAGATTTCAAAAGGGAATAAGGAAAGAAGATATACATTATTATTTCTTACAGATTTTACGACAGGATCAATTACAGAACACTTTTACAGATTATTCAGTGCAGGAAAAAGAAAGAAGAAGCTAATACAGTCGACAGGAAAAAAGAAGAAGAACAAAAAGTTTTACAGATCATCTTCATCTTCTTCCTCAAGCAGCACTCATTCACTGAGAACATCAACTCTACTCTCTCAGTCATCAGCTGCTAGACCAAATCTTCAAAGAGCAACAATAATCTGAAGAACTTATTCTTTCAGATTCATCAGCTACAGGAAGATCAATACATTCAAAAGAAAGCTTCCAGCCATCTACTGTCAAACAATTTTATATCAGACAGGGGGAGCCTTTCTACTTCAACAATCCACTAGAGTCTTCTCTCAGAATATTGACAGAGAAGAACTTCATAACCCTTCTTTACCTCATCTTGTACAGGGTTATAACTCCCTTCAAAAGTTAACCCATTGGTGGTAGGGCACCTGAACAAAAAACCTATTGTTTGGTTAGAGCACCTGATCAAAAGCTCCTTGGTGTGTGGACACCTGATCAAAAACCCCTTGGTGATAGGGCTCCTGATCAAAAACCTAGTGGATCCTACCAAGTGTGGTAGAAGAGTAGACGTACCCAGGTTTATTGGGGAACTACTATAAAAATCCTTGTGTCCTCTGTGTTGTGATTTTCTTTGTGTTGTATGCTCTCTTTGTGTTTGCTTTTATTACTCACTCAATACATATATATATCACTATTTTAATTTCGCAATAAAATTAAGTGAAAAGTTTTTAATATTCAATTCACCCCCCCCCCCCCCCCCCCCCCCTCTAGAGTAAATCTAAGATCTAACTTCACTTTCAGTGGAGATTTTGGTGCCATGCCGATTTGCACTTGGAGAGCTCGATTTCTTCAGGTAAGAGGGGGGTTTCACTCCTTTCCGACCTCTGAAGGTGTTAAAGAGGTCAATTGAGGCTATGGGGGAGGAGTTACTCGAATTGCCATTAATGGCCATAATTGGAGAGTTCGATTACACTTGGGGGGGTTGAATTGGGCATCAATGTGGCCGGGAGAAGGATGGAAACTTCTCCTCTCCCCAAGAGGAGATGAATGGTGTCATCAATGGGGGGATTTGGGGGTTTCTTCTTCTCCTCCATTAACTCCCCCTTCTCTCTCTCTTTTCCAAATTTGGCTTTCTCTCTCCTATCCAATTTCCCTAAAATTGAATGGCCTAATCAGTAGCACTCAACCCCATTAGGTGGTGGACCACCTCAATTGGGTCTAGCCCAAGATGATTGGGTTTGATTTGGGCAAATTAGGTCATTTTGACCTAATTTAGGACAAGGTTGACTTTGGTCAAATTGACCATTTGGGTTGACCACAATGGGTGGTTAGTGACCCCTTGGACTCCCTCAAGGGTTAGTAAGGTCCAGGTAGGGTCAATTTGGCAAGGTGAGGGTGAATTTCCCCTTTAATAGGGCAGTTTTGACCAAATTGGGGCTAGGGTTGACTTAGGTTAAATTGGCCAATTTGGAGGTCCCATGATGGGGCTTTTTAATCCATTAGGCCTCTAGTATCCCTATAATGGTAGGGGCAAGGTCAATTTGGCATAGTGAAGGCCAATTGACCCTAATTGAGTTAGTTTGACCAATTTAGGGTTAGGGTTGACTTTAGTCAATTTAGCCTCTTTGGTTTACCCCAATGGGTCCTTGGTGCTCCAAGGAGACCCATAATGGGTTAGGGATGTTATGGTGGGGTCAAAGGATCAAGGTAAGGCCCTAAAGTCCACCCTAGGCTTGGTATTTGAAAATTACTATTTGTAGACCACTTGAGTTTTCTCCTTCTTACCTAAGTTCACCTGGTCATAAGCTCTTCCTATGGTTTTTCATGACCTAGTCATGACAAAACCAACTTGGGGGGTCTAGTTGTTTAGGGGATGTTACACGTTAGCTCCAACACTGTCGTTGTCTGTTTGTTCTCGACGATATTTCTTCTCAACGTCATTCCCTTCTTGACAACATCCCTTATCAACGATAAGTTAAAGCGAGGCGTTAACTCTAACGTGGGGGCGTTAACTCTAACGTGGGGAGTTAGATCTCTTTACAGAGAATCACTCCCATTCAACATACTACTCATAGGGATGTGTAGCAATAATTCCTGCACAACCTGCACACTATAAATACACAAAATACAAGATCATATACAACACGGTATTTGTTATTCTCAAACCAAGAGATGCGGAACATAGGCTCCTACACCCAGGAATTGACAGGTTCCTGAGGTGCTTTTTCTATCAAGCCTGCATCCAGCATAATCTGCATTTGAATAGCGTACTATGTCAAATCTAGATTCTACTGGATACCATAAGCTAAGTTCAGGTGTATCCCTAAGATATATGAGTATTCTTTTAACAGAACTCAAGTGAGATTCCTTAGGGTCAACCTGAAATCTAGCACATATACATATAACAAATATGATATCTAGTCTGCTAGCTGTCAGATAGAGTAGTGAGCCAATGGTTGCTCTGTAAGTCTTCTGATCAAAAGACTTACCTTTTTCATCTCTATCATGAACAGTATTGGTAGCCATGAGGGTTTTCATGATAGAGACAATTTCCATCCCAAACCTCTTGATAAGTTCTCTAGCATACTTGGATTTGGATATTAAAATGCAATCTACATTTTGGTTTACTTGGAGGCTAAGAAAGTAGGATAATTCCCCCATGCTACTCATCTCAAATCTAGACTGCATTAGGTTAGAAAATATTTTGCAAAGTGTTTGATATGTTGTGCTAAATATGATATCATCTACATATATCTGTACTAAGAGTAGCTAATTTTTATGTGCTCTAGTGAAGACTGTTTTATCCACCTTACCTCTTACAAAAGAGTGTTCTAAAATAAAGGTGGATATGGTCTCATAGCAAGCTCTTGGAGCTTGCTTAAGACCATATAGTGCTTTATCTAATCTATAAACAAAAGAGGGGTAAGATGGATTGACAAAACCTGGGGGATGCTCCCATATACTTCTTCCTGAAGAGTTCCATTGAGGAATGCAATCTTGACATCCATCTGATAGACTTTTATCTTCATATGTGCAACATAAGCAAGAAACATCCTGATTGCTTCCAGTCTTGCCAATGGAGCAAATGTCTAGTTGAAGTCAATTCCATCCTCTTGCCTATATCCTTGAGCAACAAGCCTGACCTTGTTTCTGACAATGATTCCAGTTGAGTCCATCTTGTTTTTGTATACCCATTTGGTTCCAATTGTTAGGTAATTTCTTGGTCTCTCAACTAAGGTCCAAACTTTGTTACTTTCAAACTAAGCTAGCTCCTCTTGCATGACAACTATCCAGTGAGGGTCACTGTCTGCATTTTCAAACTTATTTGGCTCATATTGTGAGAGGAAGCATTGCATCATAGTTTAATTTGTTATCTGGTTTCTTGTCTTCACTCTGATGGATTTAAAATTAAATTCCTGCGGAGCCTGGGTTCGGTTAGATTCCGGCGGGCGTTTTCGAGGAGTCCAACGAGTACTCCTACTTCGAGGAGCTAAACCTTTATCCCACCTATCGAGGTGATGGAAGTAACGGTCGCTCCCGCTTTCGGAATATCGGGGGTAGTACCGCGACGACGGGGCCGAAATTCTTTTTTGGTTAATTACATTTTATAAAAAGGTCTTTCGTAGAGTTTTTGAAAATAATTTATCCAACTTATCTTGCGATAAAGGCAAGTGCACCTTATCGTTTATAGTACAAGATATAATTTTTTGTAGAAAATGATATCGCAGTCGTATTTTTCCGAGGCCGTGTTGATTATCTCTACTTTGAGGACGCGATATTATCTTATGGATGAAAATAAGTGTGATTGCAGTAATTCAAAAAAGTAGAAAAGTCGAAAGTCGCGGGCTTGGTCTGCGTTTAGCAAAAACCAAGAAAAGCGATGATAATGCAGAAAATCTAAGCTATGAAAGCGATAAATAATGCAGGAAATCGTGGGCTTGGTGTGCGTTTAGCAAAAACCAAGAAAAGCGATGATAATACAGAAAATCTAACTATGAAAGCGGTAAATAATGCAGAAAATCTAGCTATGAAAGCGGTAAATAATGCAGAAAATCTAAGCTATGAAAGCGATAAAACTAGCTATGAAGGCGGTAAATCTATGCTATGAAAGCGAGAAAAGCTATGCTAAGAAAAGGAGAACAGCTATGCTAAGAAAACAATATTTTCATTAAGCAGAAAAAAAGATATTACAATCTTAGAGAGAGAAAGAGTTGAACAAAGAGAGAGAAAATTATAAAAACAACACAAAAGTGGATCACAAATCCCAAAAAACATCAGACTTTGTGAACCCTTTAGCCATCAGGTTACCCCCTCTATTTATAGGCAAAAGTGAGGGCTGCAATTAGCAAAAAAGAAAAGTTATTTTGGAGCTAATGGGAAGCAGCTAGAGGGTTGACTGAGAGTTTGTCAAGTTTGACTTGAGTGCTATGGGGTGCGGATAGAGGGCTGGCAGGTTGAGCTGGAGGGCTGGAGTTGCGAGCTGGCAAGTCTACTGGAGTGAGCTGGAAGGTGAGCTGGCATGTGAGCTGGCAGTTCTGGGCTGGTCTCAGCGGTTATTGGCTGGTCTCAGCGGTTCTGGGCTGGGCTCAGCGGTTCTGGGCTGGTCTCAGCGGTTCTGGGCTAGGTCTCAGCAGTTCTGGGCTAGTCTCAGCGGATCTGGGCTGGGTCTCAGCGGTTCTGGGCTGGTCTCAGCGGATCTGGGCTGGGTCTCAGCGGTTCTAGGCTGGTCTCAGCGGTTCTGGCTGAGTCATCTCAGTGGTTCGGGCTGACTCGTCTCAGCAGTTCAGGCTGACTCATCTCAGCGGTTCGGGCTGAGTCGTCTCAGCGATTCGGGCTGACTCGTCTCAGCGGTTTGGCCTGCGGGTAGCGGGCTGCGGGATTAAATCCAGGCAAAAATGCGCTGGCCTGGTTTTGATCCCGCGCCTCCTAGAAGGGCTGACCAGACCCATTCCACTCAGGCAAGCATGATTATTTGTAAACACAAGAACATATATATATATATATATATTATATAATTAGGGATTTATTTTTTTGCATATTAACCTTTAACGTAATACATTAAAATACATAATTTTTATTAACTTAATATATTAATACATATTATAGATTTAACTTAATACATATATACTATAGTTATAGTATTATACATCATTATTATTTAACTTTAATAATATATATACACGATATATATTACAAAAACATCATTTATTCAATAATTTACATGGAATATGTACAATATTACCCAAAATTATGCTAAAAACTATACTAAAAATATGCATAATTTATTATTCATCAAATACCCTCATACATAAGCTTTTGCTATTCCAGAGCAAAAGTAAGAGATACTTATAAGACACTAATAGAATTTTTAATTTACCAAAATTTTATATAATCGAAAAGTATGCTTGAAATAAATTTAGGAGATTTAAAAGAGGTAAGTCCTACATCGTGATGAAGATTTAAAAAGAGCAAAAAAGTTTTAGCTAACAAGACTTCTAAAGTTAGCTAAGTAGCGACCTAAGTAATTGTAATAATTAGCACCATGATTAGAATAGAATTATAAGAACTTTAACTTTGTAAAGAAATTTTTTTTGAGAATAATTAAAACTTACTAATTATGCTCTCTCAATTTTTTCATTTATATATAGTTTTCAATTTGATTGTCTGGGGGGTAGGGGGAGCTTGGTAGGAGAAGAGACTTTTGATTTGGGGGTGATGGATTTTATCCTCTCACCCTACTCAACTTTTTTTTGCTTTTGATTAGGGAATGAAAGTTTTATTCCCAAAGTGAACATTTTCAATCTTAAAAATAACCCAATGAATATGTTTAGGGAACGAAAATCTTATTTCCATGTCATATAATCTTTTAATAAAATTGGGTGCCTATGTTTACGGAATGAAATCTTATTCCCATTGACATAAGATCTTTTTAAAATAAAATACCAAGAAAGGGGATGTAAGGGGTTTATAAATTTAAAGATTTTATAAATTAAGAAAAATTTTGAGAGCTAGTTTTAGTAGGTTTAAAACATTCCTAAAGTTTCACAAGTTTGGAGTAGGAATAATTAAAGTCTAAAGATGGTCTGCCAAAATAATACAACAAGAAGTTATTTAGGGTAAACTTGAAGTAGTGCTAAAAAATTTGTTCTCAAATTAAATTAAAAACACAATATATTATTTACAACTAAAATTCCATGAATCTAAATCTTACAAACCATGATAAGAATAATGGTTTTAGCAAATAAAAAATAATGAAAAATGCTTATAAATAAACTCAAAGTAATTTTGAAAAATACAAAGCTAAGTAGGGGGTTTTTATTATATTTTTGGGATTTTATTATTTTGTTTTGTTTTGTTTTTTTTTATTTTGGGGTTTTTGAAACTTTTTTTGGATTTTTCTAAATATTTACAAAGTATGAAATAAATTTTTTTTTTAAATTTTTTTTATTTTTAGAATTTTTTTGGATTTTTTTAAATATTTACAAAGTTTGAAGTACGGAAAAAGAGACCCCCATACTTAAAACCCAACATTGTCCCCAATGTTGTAATTTAAGTATGAAGAAGTAAAAGAAAAGGAAGATGTAGTTTGTAAAAAATTAAAGACGAGAAAATGCAAGAAAACCCTGCAAAAAGAAAGTAGACAAAGGTAAAAATATTAGATAAATATGGGGTGCCTCCCACGAGTGCTTTGTTTACCATCGCGTAGCTTGACTAATTTAGTTTTTTTACTCGCTCTAGGTCCGCGAGGGCATATTTTATTAACAAATTGCCAAAGAGGCACGAGATGGAGAACCTTCCCGGGTCATTCAATTTGGGCGGCAATTTGTTAAGTAGGACCGCCGAGCACTCCGCACTAGGTGAAACACGGGAAATACCCTTGAGCTTCTTTTTATTAGAAAGGAGCTCTTTAAGATATTTCGTGTATTTCGGCATCTGAGAGAGTGCCTCACAGAAGGGGACGTTAATTTGAATTTGTTTTTAAAATACTTAAAAAAATTATAATGTTCGTCCTCCTTCTCTTTATTAATTTTCGAGGGGAAAGGAATTTGCGGGGTCAAAATGATCGGCGCAATTAGACAATCGAAATATATATATTTATTGGTTTTTTGGTTTAGTCGGAGGAGAGGGTGGAGGGGTCGGAGTCAAAATATGTACCTTAGGCTCAACCCGCGATGGGGAGATGACCTCCTTGCCGCCTCAAAGGGTTTAAGCGGGGGCATTTTCACGCGGGTTCGGCTCCGTGTTCCCTGGTAGTGCTCCAAGTGGCCGCTCGGAGACCATTTTCGCAAGTTGTCCGACCTGCATTTCCAAATTTTTTAGCGATCCGGCTATATTCCGGATATTTATTTCGTTGGACGTTACGTATTTTGCAAAAACTTCCTCGAGCGGGGAAGGTTTTGGAGGAGGAGGAGGTTGATACCCCTGCTGAAGTCCTTGGGGGAACCCTTGCGGATAGCTCTTGGGACCCACATTTGGGCGGCGTTGCGCATTATTAGGGTTGCTCCAGGAGAAGTTCAGGTGATTCCTCCAACCCGGAATATAGTTATTACTATAAGGATTGTTATTAGGGTTGAAGGGGCCCCGAACCAAATTGCCGAGGTAATCCACCATATCCTCGATTAAATTATCATTATTATTATTATAATTATTAATAGCATTATTATTAGCGGCACTCGCCCATGCAGGAGCGGAGGAGGAAGTAGTCATCTCCGCCACTTGCTTACTTAGCCGCTCTACCTGCGAGGCTAAGTGAGAAGTGGCATCCACTTCATAAATTCCAGCCGGTTAATTAGGATGCGACCTTGGAACGTTCCATTGGTAAGCGTTCATGGCCATTTCTTCGATCAGAGCTTGAGCAGCCTCTGGGGTTTTGTTGTTTAACGTTCCCCCGGCGGCTGCGTCGATCATCTGTCGCGTTGAGGAATTCAAGCCATTGTAGAACGTTTGTACCTGTAGCCAAGTTGGTAGCACGTGATGAGGACACCTACGCAAATATTCTTTAAAACGCTCCCAAGTCTCGTAAAGAGATTCAGAATCGAATTGTATAAAGGATGCGATATCGGTGCGTAATTTAGCGGTTTTTTACGGAGGAAAATACTTATTAGAAATTTTCCGTCAATTCGGCCCACGTGGTTATGGACCCTCTCGGAAGAGAAGTCAACCACGATTTAGCCTTTGTCCGCAGGGAAAAGGGAAATAAGCGCAAGCGAATGGCGTCGTCGTTGACGCCATTAATTTTGAAGGTGTCACAAATGTCTAAAAAGTTTAAAAGGTGTTGGTTTGGGTCCTCATCTGGCAAACCGTCGAACTGAATCGACTGTTGTACCATTTGGATAATGCTGGACTTTATTTCAAAATTATTATTAGCTATCGCGGGGCGAGTGAAACTTGACCCAATATCTTCCAAATTCGGCCTGGAATAGTAGGCCATGGTCCGTTGTGGGGCCGCATTTGGATTGGGATCTGCCATATTATCTGATATAGTATCGCTGGTTAATTCTTCGAGATTTAAGGGTTGTTGTTGGTCACGAGATCGAAGGCGCTCGTGAAGAGTGCGCTCGATTTCTGGATCAAAAACAAATTCAGGATAATCTGAAGAGCTTCCCCGGGTCATATACTTTTATAAAAAAAAAATTTGAATTGATTTTTGGATTTTTTTTGATGATAATTTAAGTAAAAGAAAGAAAGAGCTTTTTAAATAATTTTTTTTGAATTTTTAAATTTTTTAGATGAAAATATATATAGATGATTTGTGTTTTGCAATTTTTTTAGTTTTTCGAGCTTTTTCTATTTTTTTGGTTTTTGGTTTAGAAATATATGTACGAGAGAAAAAGGGGGAGGAAGAAGTAAACGAAAAAATTAATAGCGATTCCCTGTTTCAAAATAATGACACGAAAACTCCCCAGCAACGACGCCAAAAACTTGATGGATTTAAAATTAAATTCCTGTGGAGCCTGGGTTCGGTTAGATTCCGACGGGCGTTTTCGAGGAGTCCGGCGAGTACTCCTACTTCGATGAGCTAAACCTTAATCCCACCTGTCGAGGTGATGGAAGTAACGGTCGCTCCCGGTTTCGGAATATCGGGGGTAGCACCGCGGTGACGGGGCCGAAATTCTTTTTTGGTTAATTAATTTTTATAAAAAAGGTCTCTCTTAGAGTTTTTGAAAATAATTTATCCAATTTATCTTGCGATAAAGGCAAGTGCACCTTATCGTTTATAGTACAAGATATAATTTTTTTTTAGAAAATGATATCGCGGTCGTATTTTTCCGAGGCCGTGTTGATTATCTCTACTTTGAGGACTCGCTATTATCTTATCGATGAAAATAAGGGTGATTGCAGTAATTCTAAAAAGCAGAAAAGACGAAAATCGCGAGCTTGGTGTGCGTTTAGCAAAAACCAAGAAAAGCGATGATAATGCAAAAAATCTAAGCTATGAAAGCGATAAATAACGCAGGAAATCGCGGGCTTGGTGTGCGTTTAGCAAAAACTAAGAAAAGCGATGATAATGCAGAAAATCTAGCTATGAAAGCGGTAAATAATGCAGAAAATCTAGTTATGAAAGCGGTAAATAATGCGGAAAATCTAAGCTATGAAAGCGATAAAACTAGCTATGAAGGCGGTAAATCTATGCTATGAAAGCGAGAAAAGCTATGCTATGAAAGCGGTAAATCTATGCTATGAAAGCGAGAAAAGCTATGCTAAGAAAAGGAGAACAGCTACGCTAAGAAAACAATATTTTCATTAAGCAGAAAAAAAGATATTACAATCTTAGAGAGAGAAAGAGTTGAACAAAGAGAGAGAAAATTATAAAAACAACACAAAAGTGGATCACAAATCCCAAAAAACATCAAAATTTTTGAACCCTTTAGCCATCAGGTTACCCCCTCTATTTATAAGCAAAAGTGAGGGCTGCAATTAGCAAAAAGAAAAGATATTTTGGAGCTAATGGGAAGCAGCTGGAGGGTTGACTGAGAGGTTGGCAAGTTTGACTTGAGTGCTATGGGGTGCGGATAGAGGGCTGGCAGGTTGAGCTGGAGGGCTGGAGTTGCGAGCTGGAAGGTCTACTGGAGTGAGCTGGAAGGTGAGCTGGCATTTGAGCTAGCGGTTTTGGGCTGGTCTCAGCGGTTCTGGGCTAGTCTCAGCGGTTCTGGGCTGGGTCTCAGCAGTTCTGGGCTGGTCTCAGCGGATCTGGGCTGGGTCTCAGCGGTTCTGGGCTGGTCTCAACGTATCTGGGCTGGGTCTCTGCGGTTCTGGGCTGGTCTCAGCGGTTCTGGCTGAGTCGTTTCAACGGTTCGGGCTGACTCGTCTCAGCGGTTTGGGCTGAGACATCTCAGCAGTTCGGGCTGAATCGTCTCAGCGGTTTGGCCTGTGGGTAGCGGGCTACGGGATTAAATCCAGGCAAAAATGCGCTGGCCTGGTTTCGATCCCGTGCCACCCAGAAAGGCTGACCAGACCCATTCCACTCAGGCAACCATGCTTATATGTAAACACAAGAATATATATATATATATTATATATAATTATGGATTTATTTTTTTGCATATTAACCTTTAACATAATACATTAAAATACATAATTTTTATTAATTTAATATATTAATATATATTATAGATTTAACTTAATACATATATACTATAGTTATAGTATTATACATCATTAGTATTTAACTTTAATAATATATATACATGATATATATTACAAAAACATATATAAATACAGTAAACAAAATCATATTTAAATAACTATATTTACATAAATATTATCTCTTTATAGATTATATTTTCATATAGTTAATTTTATTATTACATATTTAACTTATTTATTGTTTATATTTACATATATAGATAAGATTTTTATTTAATGAATATTTACATATATTTTTAAATACTTTATATATATACATATATATTTAAATACCTATTTATATATATATATTTAAATACTTTATATATATATATTTAAATACTTATTTACATATATATTTACATATATTTTTAAATACTTTATAGTTCCTTTTACATATAAATATATAAATATAAAAATTAGCTAAAACAAATCATTTATTCAATAATTTATATGGAATATGTACAATATTACCCAAAACTATGATAAAAACTATACTAAAAATATGCATAATTTATTATTCATCACACTTGTTGGATCTTGAGGCGCCCTTAGAGGGGGGGGGGGGTGAATAAGGGCCTTTTAGAAAATATGATTTTTACTTAAGAATTTTAAAACAACTTTTACTTTTCTAAAAGTTACTTATAAAAATTTCAAACTAATGTAATTTTTAGAATAAATTCAAACACAAATTTCTAAGTTAAAGATTAAACAACCATATTTGCAATTAAAGAAAAAGTCATAACTTTATAATTATGAAAATCACATACAAATATGATCTTAACAATACTTAAGATCAAGGCACAAATATGATAATAACTCTTGTACAATTTGTGTTTACCAATCCTTCTCCCAAGGATCGAAAGGCTATCACTTATCTCTCTCTAGACCAAGCCCAAGCCTATCCTCTAGATCTTCCCAAGATCTAGACGTAGTACACAAGGCCATGATTTCCCACCAAGCCACGCAAGGACTTGGACGCTCCACATAAGGAAGCGATTTTCCCCTAAGCCACGCAAGGACTTAGACGCCACGCACAAGGAGACGATTTCCCTATCAATACAAAATGAAATGTATATAAATGAAAATACAATATGAAAAGAACAACTCCCTAGAAATTCAGATCTCGGAAAGGAAGGTTGAAGCCTCGAGATGATCGTTGATGAAGAAGCGCGCCTGATCTCGTCTTCAATCTCAAACCTTCTAAGCACAAATGGGAGTTGATGAGGTTCTGGAGCTCTCTGGTTCGTATGCACTCAGGGAGGGACTTGAAATTATCAATGCTTGAAATGCACGAACAAAAGGAGCCAATATATAGAAATTCGCTGTCGCCTGGGCGACATCAGCTGTCGGAATTTCCGACAGCGCTAAACTGCCACTCGTAGTGCCGTCGTGCGTGCAGTTGCTGTAACCTCCGAGCTGTCGCCTAGGCGACATCGATGTCGGGGACAGCGCAAAACTGCCGCTCGTAGTGCTGTCGTGCGGGCAGTTGCTGTAACCTCCGAGCTGTCTCCTTAGCGACATCGATGTCAGATTTCCGACAGCGCAAAACTGCCTCTCGTCGTGTTGCTGTGGGGGAAGTTGTTGTAACTTTGCTACTGTCGCCTGGGCGACATCAGCTGTCGGAAAATTCCGACAGTGAAAATTTCATACTCTCAAATTGAGCTCTAGCAGAATTGTGAACATCTCATACCTGTTACCTGCACACCATTAATAAAAATTGAATCAAATACAAACAGGACTTTGTTATTATCAAACCGGAAGAGTGCGAAACGCATGCTCCAACAATCTCCCCCTTTTGATAATAACAAATCGGTATAAAAAGAAATCATGTCTATTTAGGTTGTTGATTTTAACATTTGGTGTGTGCACGAAAATAACATGATATATTCCTCTTAAGAGTAATCTCCCCCTAGATGAAAGCTCCCCCTAAATGAATGCTCCCCCTAAATGTTATAGTAAATTGAAATGATGTATTGTTTAGGTTGACTATTTAGGTGTAATAGTTCTTTGATTTCTTGAATATACTTATAATTCTCCCCCTTTTGGTATTAGCAAAAGGTAATGAATGAGTAGATCTTAAGGGAAGAGATAGGATGGAGAAAATAAGAGTAAGCAGAAGCACTTGTTGGGAAAATGATTGAAGTTCTTGAAGTAATAGTAATATGTCATAGTATTGAATAAACTCATGAATATGCGGTATAGCCATATGAAGTAATAAAATAAAATAACTTAAACATGATTAAGGTCATTTTAAAGTATCATGGAAAGACACAATTGTGTATAGAAATTTGGAATATTTTCGGTCCAATTCTCATGAGATGAATGTTTATATAACTAATGATTTGTACAAGTGATACTTAGATCAAACATATGAAGTTATTTAATGTACATGATCATTGGAATAGAGAACATAATATAAGCATATAAAGACAACTTTGACCTTGAAGAGATAGCATAATAAGAATAGAATACCATTTTTCTTTTGCACAAGACACTTTACAATTCTTTCCAAAGTGCTTAACCTCACAATGTTTATTAAGACTTATCAGGAGGGTAAGTAGTGCTTGGTGGAGTATCCTTGTCTTTAATTTAAACTCCCTTTTTTTTGTGATCACATATTTTGTGATATCTTAATTTCGAGATATTTATACTTTTTTAATTGACCAAGGATCTCCGAATTCACTTGAATCGCAAAAGATGGTGTATATTTTGTTGTGCTAATAAATCAAGGTTGAAAGTAGTATTTATGAAGTGTCATTGTATTATGTTAAAGCAAATATGATTCATGTATATATTAAATAGAAAGACATATGCATGGATCAAAGAAGTGAACGTGATAGTTCATTATTATATATAAACAATTTCTCATACTTAGAGGCATGCGAAAACAATGTCCAATAGTCTAAACAACTAAGTAGGAGTGTCAATACGATGATAGATTGGAAATGAAATCATATAATCATGTAATAGCCATTTTTTTAAAAAATAAAAAACACATGGTTTGGCATCAATTCATGAGTTGAGCATTAATAAAGACATATAACTATTGGAAAACTATAAAGGGACCAAAAAATGAAGATTAAGCAAATCGGGAGCTGTCGGAAATTTCCGACAATCACTGTCGCCTGGGCGACAGCTAAAAATATAAATACGGCTTAAAACCGAGTCAAACCCTATTGTGCATCATTTTCTGGACTGAAGGGCGAGAGGAAGCTGTCGGAGTTCGGCGACAACCCTAGATTTAAGGTATGGGGTTTTTTGATTTTGAAGTTTTTGACTCAAAGCTTTTAGAGATTTGTGATTTTGGAAAGGAGAGAAGATGAAAAATGTGTTTTTCATTTTACCTTTGATGAAGTGTAAATCAAGTGGATCTTGGTGGATCTTGGTGAAATATGTTTGGATTTTGTGATTTTTGGGGGGGTTTAAGTGTTGTATTTTGTACATGGTTTAATTTCAAAAAAAATGGAAGATTTTTCTTTTGTAGAAGGTTGAAGAAGATGAATAGTAAGGATATGTGAGAAGATGTAGTTTTGTTCTAGAAAGAAAAAAAAAATTTTAACAGAAATATAGCTTGATTTTGAGTAGATCTGGAAGTGTAGTTGAAAAATTTAAAGAAAAGTTCACTGGATTACTGTCGAAATATTTCGACAATCAATGTCGCCTAGGCGACATCGTTCCAATGCACAGAACTTGTTTAATTCATTTTTGTTATGTTATGTTTGCAGAATGGCTTCCAGTTCTAAGGCACGAAGGAGTACGTCTGAAGATGCGCATAGTTCGTATCAAGTTTACCCTGGGATTGAGAAAGCAATAATTGGGGTATCAAAATATGTAGAATTTGACTCTCCGAAGCACGATCATATCTATGATCGTCTTGCGAATGCAGGTATAATTTCAGTAATCACAGCAGATATGTTCTCATCCTTTTTGATTCGAGAATTTTATAATCATTTGGAAGACCCGAGTTACACTGAATTAGATTGGGGAGTGAGATCTAGAATCCAAGGTCAACAAGTGGAAATAACACATGTTGATCTTAGAGAGGAATTCGGTCTTCTTATGAGTGAACATATGCCGGATATAGTGGAGAGCTATAGAAAGGATAGAGATTGGACTCTTGTAAATATGAAACATGGAAGTCAAAAGAAGACCCTAATCACTGAAGTTTCTTCACTCACTCCGGATGCATATTTAGTCCAAGATATATTAAGGAACTCAGTTATGTTAAAAAGTGGAGATACAAGAAGTATCACAGCACAGTTGATGCTGATTACATACTTTATTAAGGAGGAGGAACCTTTTGATGTAGCGGACTTCATCCTTTCCCAGATTCAGTATGTTTTTAGATTAAAACATCCAAAATGGGTGAAGATTCATACTTTGCCAATGGGGGCAATAATTCAATGTATACTATATAAGAAGTATGAATGGATAGTTCAAGATTCGTACTTTGATGATTGTTTTCCTGAGATATACTATACGGGAACTATGAGAGTGAAGAAGACTCAGAAAAAGCCTCATCCTGGTATTGAGATTAGAGAGCCTACAATGCCTAGGGCAGGATCACTACGAGAGTCTATAGATGATCTTCGTGTTCATTAGAGGATCACAAGAAGGAAGTGAAGAAAGATCTTAGTAGAATGCAGAAGTTTATGAAATTTTTGGTGAAAGGTTTGAAGTTAAAACCTACTCCGGAAGAAGCGGCCGAATGGCAAATTCCAGATGAAGAACCGCCACGCCAATCAGTGAGGCGGACTCGACGTGGTTAGGCCGTAAGACGAGGACCTCCAGAAGACTGTCCAGAGAGCAGCGGGGCTGGTTATGAGGGTTCTGAGTAGTTTTCATCAGGGTGCTGCTTCTGACTGATGTCGGAATTTTCCGACATCCATTGTCGCCTGGGCGACAGTGAATTTGCCCAGATTTTATTTTCTGTTATCTGAACTTGATCCTATGTTGATTTCTACTATTTTTTGTGAAACAATTTTATGTACTATTAATTATGTGAGAATTTTTCTTAAGTAATTCAAATTCTATGGTTTGATTTAAAATTTAGTCTTTCTTCTTAAAATGTATAAGTTTTGTGATATATATATTTTTTTATTTTATAGGTCATAAGTAGTGTTATAATCATTGTGAAATGTCTAGGATTCCCAATTCTAGCCTAAGCATAGAAATATGGGAATCCGGTAACGGTTTAGTGAATATATCCGCTAGTTGATTATCCGTGCCTATAAATGAAATTTTTATATGGTTATTTTTAATATGATCTCTAATAAAATGATGTCTCACATCAATATGCTTAGACCTTGAATGATGGACCGGGTTGTATGTTAAATCAATTGCACTTTTATTATCACACCATAATTCAATAGTTTGTTGTTTAATATTAAAGTCTTCTAAAGTTTGCTTCATCCAAAGAGCTTGTGCACAACAACTACCAAGTGCGATGTATTCGGCCTCGGTGGTTGAGAGGGCAACAAAATTCTGTTTCCTACTCGACCATGAAATGAGTGAAGGGCCTAAAAAGTGACAAGTGCCACTAGTGCTTTTCCTATCTAGTGAACAACCGGCATAATCAGAATCAGAGTAGCCAAAAAGAGTAAAATCATCGCTATGAGGATACCATAAACCAAGTTTAGATGTGCCAATTAAATATCTAAAAATTCTTTTTACCGCTTTTAAATGTGATTCTTTGGGATCGGCTTGAAATCTAGCACATAAACAAACTGAAAACATAATATCCAGTCTAGAAGCAGTTAAATATAAAAGTGAACCTATCATGCCTCTATATAAAGTTTGATCTATTGATATTCCATAATCATCTTTTCCTAATTTTAAGGATACACTCATTGGAGTATTTGCTTGTTTGAGATTTTCAAATCCAAATCGTTTTAAAACATCATGAATATATTTTGATTGGTTAATAAAAACTCCATCATGTTTTTGAACAATTTGAAATCCTAAGAAATATTTTAATTCTCCTACCATACTCATCTCAAATTCACTTTCCATCATTTTTACAACATAATTACACAACTCTTCATTAGTAGCTCCAAAAATAATATCATCAACATAAATTTGTAAAACAATTAAATCATCATTTACTTGCTTAATGAAGAGTGTACAATCAACACCACCCATTTTAAAACCATTTTGCAATAAATATATAGTCAATCTATCATACCATGCTCGTGGTGCTTGTTTTAAACCTTACAAAGCTTTTAGCAATCTATATACGCGATTAGGAAATTTTTCATTTATAAATCCTGGGGGTTGTTCAACATAAACTTCTTCTTTAATCAACCCGTTTAAAAATGCAGTTTTAATATCCATTTGCAATAATTTAAACCTTTTATGACTAGCAAATGCAACAAAAATTCTAACTGCTTCCAATCGTGCTACGGGTGCAAATGTTTCATCAAAATCTACCCCCTTCAATTTGATTATATCCTTTCGCTACAAGCCTAGCTTTGTTTCTAGTGACCCTAGAGTCACTATCTAATTTGTTTTTGAAAATCCATTTGACTCCTACTACAGAATGATCACTAGGTCTATCTACAAGAATCCAAACTTTATTTCTTTCAAATTGGTTAAGTTCTTCATTCATAGCTAGAAACCAAGATTCATCATTTAAAGCGGTGGCAACATCTTTTGGTTCTATATTTGAGACAAAACATAAATTTGAAAGACTTTCATGTAAACTAGAACCTGCACGTACCCCATTTAATGGTTCTCCAATAACAAGTTCTTGCGGATGATCTTTTGAGAACCTTAGCTCGGTTGGAGGTACATATCCTTGTTCTTCTTCTTCTTCACCATCTTTTTCATCTTCTTTCTCTACTTTTTCTTCATCATTATCATCATCATTTTTCTTCAGATTTTGTTCCACATCTTCTTCATTTTTCTCATTACCAGCAACTTTAGTATTTTCTACACAAGAAATGTTTTCATCAAATTTTACATGAATAGATTCTTCAACCACTTTAGTACGTTTATTATAAACTCTATAGGCCTTGCTAGTTGAAGAATAACAAATGAAAATTCCTTCATCACATTTTTCATCAAATTTGCCTAAGTTATCTTTTGTATTCAAAATAAAGCATTTACAACCAAAAACTTTAAAGTAAGATACATTTGGTTTTCTTTGAAAATAAATTTCATAAGGAGTTAATTGTAATGTAGGACGAATCATGACACGATTAATAATATAGCATGCAGTACTGACCGCTTCGGCCAAAAAATATTTTGGCAATTTAAATTCACAAAGCATAGTACGTCCTAATTCTTGAAGTGTTCTATTTTTTCTCTCCACTACACCATTTTGCTGTGGTGTGTGAGGAGCGGAAAATTCGTGTTTTATCCCAAATTCATTACAATATGAAATGAATTTTTCATTATCAAATTCTCCTCCATGATCTGATCTAATGCATTTTACTTTTAAATCAAGTTCATTTTGAATACGTGAAATTATTTTTACAAATTCATCAAAAGTATCAGATTTTGAATTTAAAAACAATGTCCAACAAAATCTAGAATAATCATCAATAATAACAAACGTATATTTTCTACCTCCTAGGCTTTGTGTAGAAATTGGACCAAACAAGTCCATATGTAATAAATGTAAAGGTCTAGTAGTAGAAGTAACATTTTTGCTTTTAAAAGATGATTTTGTAAACTTTCCTTTTTGGCATGGTGAACATAATGAAGAAAGCTTTCCATTCAAATTTGGCAAACCTTTTATAATTTTATTTTTAGAAAGCTTTACTATGCGTTTGGCACTAGAATGTCCTAGTCTCCTATGCCATAATTCAAGTTCATCATTCTTTGAAATAAAACATTTAAGTGTAGAATGAGATAAATCATGAAAAGTGATTGTATAGACATTGTTTATTCTTGGTGCAGTAAGTACGATTTCGTTTGTTTTAGAATCAATAATTTTGCAAAGGTTGAGCTGGAGTCAAATAGAACATTTAGATTTTTATCACATAGTTGACTAATAGAAATTAAATTATGTTTCAAACCTTTAACATATAAAACATTTGAAATTTTAAATTCTTTGTTACCTACTACTCCAATGCCTTTGACTTTACGCTTGCCATTATCCCCAAATGTCACTGTTCCACCTTTCTTCATCTACAGGCTAAGGAACTTTGATTTATCGCCCGTCATGTGTTTTGAACATCCAAAGTCCAAATACTACACGTCTTCCTTGTTCCTAGCCTGCACGCACACCTAAAAAGATGATGAGAGTAAAGATCTGGTTACCCAAGTGGTCGATCCCATGGTATAGGTGGATGCCTTAGGTACCCAGATTTGTTTAACATTAACTTTTCCTTTCTTCCAACATGAGCCCGAGATGTGACCAAATCGATGACATTTGGCACATACAATGAATGGTGAGGAACCATTTTTCAATGGTTTCTCTGGACTCTTGCTGGTGGAAACATCTTTATGTGTGGACTCTTGCTGGTGGAAAATAGGTTTTCTGAACCTGGAGCTGTCGCTGGTTTCGACAGCAGCTGTCGGAAATTTTTGACAACTTTCAGAGCTTCCAGAAACGTATCCTAGCCCAAATTTTGCTGTCCCATGGCATTGGTTGGCTAAAAGCATATCCAGAGATTTTTTTCCAACACCAAATTTTCCAATTGCCATGTTCAACTCATTTACTTTGGACTTTAAAATTGAATTTTCTTTTACTATCATGTCACATCTATTTGCAACACTTTTCTTATAATTCTCTAATTGAGAATGAGAGGTTTTAACAACTTTTTCTAAGTCCTTTTTCTCTTTTAGAAGTTGATAAATTTTTTGATCGGACTTAGAAATAGTGTTTTCAAGTTCTTTTATCCTTGTCGAAGAGTGATCACAATCTTGACAAATTTCCTTCTCGTTCCCAATAGATTTCAAATCACTTGATAACTTTTTATTTGCTTTCAAAAGAACTTTGTTTTCACATTTTAAGAAATCGATTTCCTTTAGACTTTTATCCAAAAATTTGCAAGTTTTCATAAATTTAGAATATAAATCATCATAAGATGGAGGAGTTACCTCAGTGTCACTTTGGACACTGCAATCGTCTTCAGATGACGCATTTTCTTTCCCCATCAAGCAGACATTTGCCTCCTCTTCCTCCTGTGTTGAGGAATCACTTTCTTCACCAGACGAAGAATCATCCCAAGTCTCTGCCTTTAACACTTTTTTCTTGTAGCTTTTATCGTGCCTCTTTGCTTTTTGCTCTTTTAGGTACTTTGGGCACTTGCTTCTGATATGACCAATCTTCTTGCAATGGTAGCACTCCGGTAGCGGACGCTCCTCTTCATTCTCCATTTTTCCTTTTCCTTTTTAGTAGGCAAAATCATTCTTTTTGAAATTTTTTTTAAATGAATTTCTCCTCTCCGGATTTCTCATAAACTTCTTAAAGTTCCTCACAAACAGTCCTTTTTCATCTTCCTCACTTTCTTCAAATTCAGTTTCAACTTCCTTTTTAGATTTCAACGCAAAGATTTTCTTTTTGGGCTCCAAATTGTACTCTTGGCTTTGAATCTTCAACTCCACTTCATGGGTTTTTAGATTCCCAATGAGACTCTCCAATTGTAAGGTCTTAAGATCATGTGACTCAGAAATTGCAGTCACTTTAGGATTGAACTTCGGGGGAAGTGATCTTAAGATTTTCCTCACTAAATCTCCATTGGAGAAAACCTTACCCAACACCTTTGAATCGTTCACGATTTTAGTAAATCGTGTGTATATTGTATCAATTTCTTCATCCACCTCCATTTTGAATCTTTCGAATTCTGACTCCAGTTGAAATAGCTTTGAATCATTTACCTGCGAAGTACCTTCATGAGTGATTTCTAAAAGATTCCAAATTTCATATGCAGTATCACAAGCACAAACTCTATTAAATTAAGTGCGATCTAGTGCGCAAAATAAAGCATTCATGGCTTTTGCATTGTTTTTACATCTTAATTTATCATTGTCATCCCACTTGTCTTTGGGTTTGACCATAGTTACATCTCCTACAACAATTGTTGGGGAAGAATAACTCGTCTCGACCATATTCCAAACTTCCATGTCGAGAGGTATTAGAAAACACCGCATTCGGGTTTTCCAATAGTTATAGTCTGTGCCCGTAAAAAGTGGTGGCCCACTAATTCCTTGCCCCTCAACGAACGCGTGATCGTTGTGCGCCATTACTCCCGGTGGTAAAACCATTTTGGAGTAACCTCGCTCTGATACCACGTGTTGGATCTTGAGGCGCCCTTAGAGGGGGGGGGGGGGGAGGGGAGGGGTGAATAAGGGCCTTTTAGAAAATATGATTTTTACTTAAGAATTTTAAAACAACTTTTACTTTTCTAAAAGTTACTTATAAAAATTTTAAACTAATGTAATTTTTAGAATAAATTCAAACACAAATTTTTAAGTTAAAGATTAAACAACCATATTTGCAATTAAAGAAAAAGTCATAACTTTATAATTATGAAAATCACAAACAAATAATATGATCTTAACAATGCTTAAGATCAAGGCACAAATATGATAAAAACCCTTTTACAATTTGTGTTTACCAATCCTTCTCCCAAGGATCGGAAGGCTATCACTTGTCTCTCTCTAGACCAAGCTCAAGCTTATCCTCTAGCTCTTCCCAAGATCTAGATGTAGCACACAAGGCCATGATTTCCCACCAAGCCACGCAAGGACTTGGACGCTCCACACAAGGAAGTGATTTTCCCCTAAGCCACGCAAGGACTTAGACGTCACGCACAAGGAGACGATTTCCCTATCAATACAAAATGAAATGTATATAAATAAAAATACAATATGAAAAGAACAACTCCCTAGAAATTCAGATCTCTGAAAGGAAGGTTGAAGCCTCGAGATGATCGTTGATTAAGAAGCGCGCCCGATCTCGTCTTCAATCTCAAACCTTCTAAGCACAAATGGGAGTTGATGAGGATCTGGATCTCTCTGGTTCGTATGCACTCAGGGAGGGAATTGAAATTATCAATGCTTGAAATGCATGAACAAAAGGAGCCAATATATAGAAATTCGCTGTCGCCTGGGCGACATCAGCTGTCGGAATTTCCGACAGCGCTAAACTGCCGCTCGTAGTGCCGTCGTGCGTGCAGTTGCTGTAACCTCCGAGCTGTCGCTTGAGCGACATCGATGTCGGATTTCCGACAGCGCAAAACTGCCGCTCGTAGTGCTGTCGTGCGGGCAGTTGTTGTAACCTCCGAGCTGTCGCCTGAGCGACATCGATGTCGGATTTCCGACAGCACAAAACTGCCACTCGTCATGTTGCTGTGGGGGAAGTTGTTGTAACTTCTCTGCTGTCGCCTGGGCGACATCAGCTGTCGGAAAATTCCGACAATGAAAATTTCATACTTTCAAATTGAGCTCCAGCAGAACTGTGAACATCTCATACCTGTTACCTGCACACCATTAATAAAAATAGAATCAAATACAAACGGGACTTTGTTATTATCAAACCGGAAGAGTGCGAAACGCATGCTCCAACAACACTCCCACTGTTAAATCTCCTATAACCTGAGTTGGAGGATGATCCTTTAAGATCAACCTAGTTCCTGTTGAGCTGCTTAGTGGATTCACCTCCTCATGAATTTCCTCCTGCTCATTGACGGTGGGAGCACCATCACTACACCATATCATGCATATGGTAACGCTTAATTTGTAGCGGTTTAGTAAACGCCACCAAAAGATATTTATGGTAGCATTTTTAACCGCAACTGTAGATAAATAAACGCTACTATAATATATCTTACCTATAATATCAATTATTTTGTCGTGGTTACAAAAACTCTACCAATTTAATGCATCAAGCTATCAACCGGGCATTGCAAAAACAAATATAAAACCATTATGCCATCTGATCAACTCCATTATAAAATAGCTGTCCGATCAACTTCATTCCATGAATGCCATCCGTTCGATATCAAGAGAGCGCCCACTGCTCTTCAAAAAACACGAAGACATCCCGCTTCTCTTCAGAAACCTACACGCCTCACCCCGCGTTCTCTCAAAACCCTACCCAGCTCCCTTGCGCGTCCCCGTCAGAGCGTCAGATTTCCTCTGTCTCGCCCTCCTCGAAATGTTGGAATGTCGGAACTTCTTCGCGTCCCCGTCGGAACATCGGCTTTCGTCCCCGTCGGAAAACCAAACACCCCTCCTCGCAGCGGCTACAAACATCTTCGCTTTTCAGGTATCCTCGCACTCATCTCGGTACCCTACCTCTTGCATTTTAAACGCGGAAATGGAGTTTGGCTTTTCAAATTTCGGTACCCTAACTCTTCATCCGAAAACATGCTTCTGCTCTGTCAATTGTTGTAGTTTTTTGGAATTTGGGTACCTAATTTGAGGTTTTGTAGGTTTTAATTTGAAGATTTCATAATTTCGGCTAGCTCTTTCCCCTTGACATTGTCACACATCTCAGATTATTCAATTTTCTGACTTCGACCTGGCGATTTCACTAAGGTAATTCAATTTTGCAGGCCATTTTTGTTTGACGTCGCCTCCAACTTTTTTTCTTCCTTTTCCACCTCACGCCACCAGCTATTTCTCTTGGTTTTGGCCATTTTTGTAGGGTCACTGTTGCAATCCAGCCGGAGGAAAATAAAATTATGGAACAGAGGAAGGTCTTCCCTGAATACAGCTTTTGTGCTCTTCCAGTTTCCAATTCTTTTTGCTTGCAGCACTGTGTAGGGTGCAGTTTTTGAATGGGGATAACCATATGCTCTTTTAGGTATGGTCAATATAATGTGCAAATTTATGTTGATGCTTCTTGTTAATGTTCCTCCTGTGACCTTTTGTCCAGATTCTGTTTGGTGAAACACACAATTTCTCTCCCCGATGATTCCAGCACCGCCTTTGAGTGGCGAGGCAATAAGCGGATTACCCATAGAAGCATTTTCTATGGTTCAACAACTTTTTGATGGCATGGAGTGGGCTGATAGCAGTAAAATGGTTCTAGTCTAAATAGTTTTTTGTGTACTCTGGCGGAAATTAAATTTGAAAGTTGATAGTCTTACTTCCAGGTTAATTGTTTCAGTGGCTTGGGTTGCTCATATCGTGACATCTGTTCAATATATTGCAAGGTGACATAATGAGGTAATATCTTTGTCACCATTACTCTGATCTTCTTCAGCAGCTACATTTTTTTAGCATTGCTTAACAACATGCTTTAAATTGAGGGCTGATTTGGTAAGGATTATGCTGGGAAGTAGAAAACAACATGATTATGTTCAATTGGTGGAAGCAGACCTTCTATTGGTATGTGCTTGATTGCTCCAAGTTATTTCCATACAAAACTTTGCTCAATTTTTTTCGCTTGCAATGGTATGATAGTGTTTAGCTGCTAATTTGTTGAGATCTGACCACTGTTTGTTGTATCTTCCAACATGTTTCATTAGTGTAATGGGTTTTTTTGATAGGATCACACCAAGCTCAAATAGTTTTCCAATTATTACTTGATACAATTAATCGAGTCTTTATCCTGGTTTAATAGGCATCAGATTGCTATATGCTTGGGGATGAAGTTCGTAAGAAAGAAAATAAATTAGACAAAGTAGGTAAGCTATCACTCTCTAATTCTGTTTTTTGTGGCTTGAACTCATGTCCTCTAGATCACCAAGAAAGCAATCTAAGCACTACTACATGGGGATATATTTTTGAAACAGCCTTTTAATCACATAGCTGTCCATGCAGTATAGCTGTCTTCATTTACCACTCATTATAATTGTTGATATGAATGAATTCTCACAGCTTTTCTTCACGTACTACTCAACAGTTGAATGTCTTGAGGTTAAGCTATATGAAATTACTTTATGCAGCACTCTACTATATATATGTGTGCCTGATTTATAACTGGTATGAGCATGCTGGTAGATATATATGAAGGACATGCATAGAATATTGAAGAACATGTTCTTTGCTTGCAGGCCGTGGTAGATATATATGAAGAACATGTTCTTTGTCCATGTGATCAATGAATATTTTAGGTTTGCTAGTCAAGTCAAATTTTATTTATATGATAAAATAGTATATATATATTTTTTGCTTCAAATTATAAAATGGAAAATGGATCTTACAGTAAAGGTGCGCAGGACTCTGATTATTTCATGTATGTTAAAAGCTTTGGCAAATCACTTGAAGATCAGGTATATAACAGCTTCATTGAGTAGGTAGCCTAAGTTTCAGGGTAATTTTCATATGTTTGCTTGCTAATCTTCATTCCCGATATTGTAGCCTAAAGGTGTTGCCAGCTTGAATGAGAAATCAGATACAAAGCGACTGTTCGTTGGAAATTTACCATCTGAGCCTATAAAGGATGATTTGTATGATTTTTGTCTCTTGCACACGCACACACACAATTTATCATCGGAACTGCAGCAGCAAACTGGCAGCAGTTTGTGCAAACTGCTGCTGCAGTTTGCTTGCTTGCGCAAACTGCAGCCAGCAGTTTGCACAAGCATTGCGCAAACTGCAGCCAGCAGTTTGCGCAAGCATTGCGCAAACTGCAGCCAGCAGTTTGCGCAAGCATTGCGCAAACTGCAGCAGCAACAAACTGCTGCCAACAGCAGTTTGCGCAAGCAAACTGCAGCAGCAACAAACTGCTGCCAGCAGCAGTTTGCGCAAGCAAACTGCAGCAGCAAACTGCTACCAGCAGCAGTTTGCTTGCGCAAACTGTTGTTGCAGTTTGCTTGCGCAAACTGCTGTTGCAGTTTGCTTGCGCAAACTGCTGGCTGCAGTTTGCTTGCACAAAGTTGGATGAGAGGTTCTAGGAAATGCCCATATATATACACTAACACTACCACCAATTTTCACATGTTACACAATCTTTCTTTTTACCTTTTTTCCCATTCACTATATACTTGCATGATTAATAAAAATCATTATGGATGTAGGGTTGAGTTCTTCAAAAAAGCTGGAGAGGTGCAACTTGCTGCAAAAGAAGATGGTAGTTTTCGTGGTTTTGGGCATGTGAAGTTTGCCACTGTAGCAGATACTCAAAGGGTAGCAAGCCGCATGTCTTATTTTATTTTTCTATTCTTATACCCATGTCTAATTTCGTTCTATTCTTGTGTGCGCCTATTTAATTTTGTAGTTATTTTTTTCTTGATAATTAATTATTGTTGATTATGTATTTCTATGCTAGAGTAGCAAATTTGTATGATACTGCGTGGTTATGATTTGTTCCTCATTCATGTAGGCACTTGAATTGAACGATCTCTTAGCCCTCCAAATTTGTTTCTCACCCGCAAAGATGCTTCAGGAGAGCAAGTGTATGGAGCTGGCACTGTGAAAGAGGAATTAAAGGACTCACCGAAGAAGGAAGAATACAAGGACGATCCCGTGATGAAGAAAGAGATTAATTTTCATGAACAGATTGTTTATTATGAAATTTTTTTCATGTATATATTGAGTTTAATATAGATAAGTGCACCATTGATTTGTATTGAGGGGTTTGGGCTATCTCCCACCTTTTTATTATTAATAAAAATATTTTTTTCACAAAATACATTTTATATCTATTATTGTCTATATTCTTTATTCAATTTAATGGCAAATAAATAAATTTATTAAAATTTATTTTGTGATCAAATACAAGCATAAACGATATCATGCATAGAAGATCATAAATGTTGCCAAATACAAGCATAAATGTTGCCATAGAAAATCATATATGTTGCCAAATGCAAGCATAAACGCTACCATATAGTATCTTAAATGTTGTCAAATATAAGCATAAATGCTACCATAAAGTATCATAAATGTTGCCAAATATAAGCATAAACGCTACAATAGAGTATCGTAACCGTTGCTGTAAAATGAAATAATCGCTACCATTGGATATCATAAACGCTACAATAAATGTACCTATAGTAGCGGTTAGAAAAATGTCACAATACATTGGGTAACCGCTACCATACCCTACGACCACGGCGGCGGATGTAGCGCGCGCGCAACCGCTACCGTAGACCTACAGTAGCTGTTTTTTCACCTACAGTAGCGGTTTTTGAGCGCTACCATATGCATGATATGGTGTAGTGCATTTTCATTTAGTAAAGTGAACTCTGTGTCATCCTCATCTGCAGCTGGTTCTTCATCTGAATCATTGTCAGCTTTATGTTTGCCTTTGTCCTGACAATCTAATGGGTGATCCATGATGCTGAGCCTTACCACTTGATCTGCAAGTTGATATTTTTCCTGCAATATAGCATTGGTGGAAGTTTTCTTCCCCTTGGAGAACATGTTAGTTTCATCAAACACAATGGTGATTAAAATTCCGCTTGCACGAAATAAAATCCGAACTAGCAATCCGAGAAGGCAAGTATACCTATCGAACTGTAGTATAGGAACACAAGTGTCGTATTAAAATCTGGGAACCGTTGATTACTTATACTCAAACGAATTACTATTATTTTATCTTAATAAATTTTTTGGAAGGTTTTGTTTGCTAAATTGAAATAAAAGCTGGATAAAAGTATGGCTAGATGATGATTAAGAAATAACACTCGATCTTGACTTACTTCGGCTTAAGTTGATCAAAATTCAACTTGCAAACTTAAAACTTAATAAAGTAAGGGTAGATTGACCGTGGGGGTTCCTATAGTTTGAACATGCTTCTCTCAAAGAAATGTCCAACTGAGTTTAGGAAAATCCGACCGAACTCTCATCCCGTATTCGAATACCTAAAACTCGCTTTAAGTGGTGAACCCCGCTATTGGATTTGACTCCAATCCAGGAGATTTACGTCATTCTCTCTCGAGAAATGCATGCAACTCTCTTTACTCTTAAGTGCTCACTTCAGGCTATCAGTCTCTCGGCTAGCCAAGAATGAAAGCAAAGGTGGGGACTATATTTCGATAGTATAGCTACACTAAATTTTGATTAAGAGTAAATCTAAGGCCCAAGACTTTAGAAAGTGAAAGAAGGCTAAAGGATCATAACTTGATCAACTCATCCTCAGATCATCAAGATCGAGTACTATGAGGATTTAGTTACTCATGGTGGAGGGGTAGGAGAGAGAAATGAGGAAGATATTAAGAGAACAAAAACATACGATTTTTATTATAAGAGAGTTCAAGTGAGGATACATTTGCATGGAAACCCTACTAAGCATTATCAATACACTATGAAAGGAAATTACAAAGGCATTACAACATTCATATGAAAACTAGAAAGAGAAGTGCATTGAAATAAGAGAGAGAGTGAGAGAGAGAGAATACAAAAATAACATAGGAATTAAGCAGCAGCACAACTTTCTCCCTCCAAAAACTGATTGGGGAAAGCTTGGAGGTCATCCCAATTTATAGAAATTTTTCTGCCTCGGTCACGCCCCTAAGTCACGCCCGTGACCTGGGGGCGTGATTTGTTTAATCAATTCGGCGGCTTGGATCTAGTTTTGTGCTCGATTCTGACGCGATTTGATGGGTCACGCCCCATCAACTTTCTCCCACCGAATTGGTCACGCCCCCAGGTCACGCCCGTGACCTGGGGGCGTGACCAATTCGGTGGTTAAGCTAGGCATGGGCGCTGGCACGCGATCATGGGCGCTGGCGGCTGGCTGACGTGGCAGTTACGGGCGTGACTGGAAGCACGCCCGTGTAACTTTGGGCGTGACCAATTTGGTGGTCAAGCTAGGCATGGGCGCTGGCACGCGATCATGGGCGCTGGCGGCTGGCTGACGTGGCAGTCACGGGCATGACTGGAAGCACGCCCGTGTAACTTTCGGCGTGTCTGACCAAAATTTATGAATTATGGCGGCATCAGCTTAACTGTTAACAACAACTTACACGCCCTAGGTCACGGGCATGATCCCCAGGTCACGGGCGTGACCTAGGGCGTGACTTAGGAAAATCTGCATTTTTGACCTAAAAATTCAGAAAACTTAAGTTAGCACAAAAATTAGGAAAATGACCAAAAATTGCATTTAGAGAAACAATAATAAGCAATAATTAAGAGTAGATAACCTAAAAATAACCTAATTAAACTAACTAGATTTAGCATTATCAAATTCCCCCAAGCTTACACTTTGCTTGTCCCCAAGCAAAGAAATATGCATTAGCTAATAAAAAGGTGACTAATCAAAAAGATTTAATTATGCTAAACACGAGTACCTTGCAAAATTCTAAGTAGGGAGAATAGTGAAAAGGAAACCTAAAATAAGTACTTTATTTAAGCTTAATTTTTATACCCTTTACTAACAAAAATTAATCATCCAAAATTTTAACTAAAAAGTTTTTAAATAAAATTAAGCAAAGTAACAAGTGAGAGAGTGCATTGAATTGTTACTAAACCCTAAGAGACAAATTATAATTATATCATTCTAAGAACAAGGATCTAAATTCATACCCAAAACTTAACTATTCTACTTTTCTTCTTTACTTAGCTAAAGCAAATTTAGGAGAATGAATCAAGAGGACTTTATTAGGACCGAAATGTTTGGTTTAGGCATATGATTTGGAATAGAAATCAAAGATAAAAGTGGTGGCTAAAGTCACACTAAATCATAAACTTGAGTTTTATAAAAATTTTGATATGAATGATAAGAGGCAATCCTTCATTATAAGCATATAGCATATTTTCTTTCTTTCTATTTCATAGCCATTTTTGTTTTGAAATTTTGGCAAAGATAACTAATACAAATATGCTTAAAATATCTTCTTTTTGAGTAAATTCTTTTCTTTGAAGCTCTCCATGCAATAAACCAATCACACTATTTAAAAATTTAAATAAAACTCAAAGTGTTAGTGTGATTTAAATAGGTTTGGAAATTTTGGCTTTGGTGAAAAATTTGATAAGTGGAGGTGACAATAAAACATGGGAAAAGGCTCAGAAGAGGCTAACAAAGGGTTTCTTTTTAAGGGTTGGCATGAAGTCTCAAACTTAAACAAAAAAATGGACTAAATCATTTTCATTGCTCCTAAATTTATTTAAAGCATAAGTTTTGAAGGATTTCAAAAAGTAAGCCCTAGATATTAAATAAAGACTAATGAACTTATCTTTAAAATAAGAATAATAAGCGTCTAGGATTATTAACATTTACTACACTAATCAAAAGTTAACCTTGCAAAATATATCTAAAAATGAAGAGGAAAATAGTGGATGAAGAATTTTTAAGAAAGTAAAGAAGATAAAAGAGAAAACGATAAGGAAAGTACAAGATTTTAGAAAAACTTTTCTCATTAACATGCTACCTGGAATTAGAACACTATATGAGTCAACAATTTACTTGTGAAACATAATTAAAAAGTTGGATTAGAAATTTTGAAATTAACTAAGGCTGTATAAAATATTTTGGGAAAAACAAAACATAAAGCAAGGGGTACTATTGATTTTACCAAAATCTAATTTAGACTACTAAAACAAAAGAAAAGAAAAGAAGACATTCTCCCCCAAGCTTACGATAAACATTGTCCTCAATGG
Organism: Dactylorhiza incarnata; assembly: GCA_033032865.1. Taxonomy (NCBI): domain Eukaryota; kingdom Viridiplantae; phylum Streptophyta; class Magnoliopsida; order Asparagales; family Orchidaceae; genus Dactylorhiza; species Dactylorhiza incarnata. The sequence continues at coordinate 25,213,576 of JAWHQI010000003.1, forward strand.
AAAAGGAGAGTGAAGGAAGGGGCAACTAAGAAAAGAAACTAAAACTGAAATAGGCACTTCCCTAGATTTATGGGCTTGAAAGGATGTGTGATGCCGCTCCCCTTATTGGCGCTTTGGATCTTTATGAAATATCATCTTGAATTTTTCTTGAAATCAGCAACGTTGGAGCAGGCGATCGCCGAAGTTGAGAGTATCGGAGCCGCCCAGGGCCAAAGAAAAATTAAAACAACAAATTTTAAAAACCTTGGGTTGCCTCCCAAGAGCGCCCTCTGTTTAATGTCGTTTGAGCTCGACTAAAAGAATATAGTTCAAAAGTAAGTCCAAATTATTACAGTCCATACAAAAGAAGTTTTTCACTGTCCATGTCAACATTGTCACCAGAAAAATAAAGTTTTAGACGCTGCCCATTAACCTTGAAATCACCCTTATCTGAGTGTGATATCAAAACAGTTCCATACGGATAAGCTTCCTTTACATTAAAAGGACCTGACCATCTAGATTTTAACTTTCCAGGAAATAAACGTAGACGAGAATTATAAAGCAATACTTGGTCGCCTAGTATAAATTTTTTCAGGTGCCTTAAATTTTTATCGTGAAAGAATTTCGTTCGTTCCTTATATAATTTATTATTTTCATACGCATTGGAGCGCCACTCATCGAGTTCGTTGAGTTGGAATTTTCGAAGATCGGCGGTGGAGTGGGGATCAAAATTTAAAAATTTAAGGGCCCAGAAAGCACGATGTTCTAATTCGACCGGTAAATGGCATGATTTCCCATATACTAACCGATACGGTGTATAACCGACGGCGGTCTTGTACGCTATTTGGTAAGCCCATAAAGCATCGTCTAATTTATATGACCAGTCCTTACGTGAGGTGGAAACAGTCTTTTCTAAAATACGTTTGATTTCTCTATTCACTACCTCGACCTGACCGTTAGTTTGGGGGTGGTATGCAGTTGAAAGCTTATGTGTAACGCCATACTTAAAAAGTGTTTTTGCAAGTTGTGCGTCACCAAATTGCGTACCCCTATCGCTAACGATGGCCTTAGGAGTACCGAATCGAGAAAATAATTTTTTAAGAAAATAATAACGACTCGGGAGTCATTGGTAGGAAGAGCTTGGGCCTCTGCCCATCGAGATACGTAATCTACCACAACTAAGATGTATTTATTCCCATGGCTAGAAGGAAGAGGACCTACAAAATCAATTCCCCAAAGGTCGAAAACTTCGCACTCGAGGAAATAATTTTGCAACATTTCATTTTTATTAGAGATATTGCCGGACCGTTGGCAGCTATCGCACCGACTCACAAAAGATTGGGCATCTTTAAAAAGGCTAGGACAATAAAAGCCTGCACTTAGTACTTTGTGAGTGGTCCGATTGGCTTGATAGTGCCCACCGGTCGGTCCTTCATGTAAGTGGTTTAAAATATTTTGTCCTTCTTCGAAAGAAATGCATCTCCTTACTACTTGGTCTGCACAAACTCAAAACAGATATGGGTCCTCCCAAAAATAATTCTTCAGGTCAGAAAAGAATTTCTTCTTTTGCTGATAGGAGAATTATTTTGGGAGCACTCGAGCTACTAAGTAGTTGGCGAAGTTTGCAAACCAAGGAGAAGGAGTAGTGTTGATTGAAAATAACTTCTCGTGGGGAAAATAAACATTAAAAGTTTGTTCATTTAAATTTTCAATAAACGGGTTATCTAATCGTGAAAGATGGTCCGCGGCCAATTTTTTAGCTCCCTTTTTATCTCGTATTTCCAAGTCGAACTCCTGGAGGAGTAAGATCCAGCGAAGTAAGCGTGGTTTGGCATCCGGTTTAGAAAGTAAATATTTGAGGGCCGAGTGGTCCGTAAAACTGATAATTTTTGAAAGCGTAATATAAGATCGAAATTTGTCGAACGCAAAAATAACTGCTAATAATTCTTTCTCTGTTGTGGTATAGTTCTCTTGTGTGGATGTAAGCGTTTTACTTGCGTAGAAAATAGGGTGGAAGTTTTTAGATATACGTTGTCCTAAAACGGCTCCCACCGCAAAGCTACTTGCATCGCACATGATTTTGAATGGAAGGTCCCAGACTGGAGCTATCATAATTGGCGCATTTATTAGCTTATTTTTGATTAATCGAAAAGCAGATAAGCAGGTATCATCAAAAATAAATGTAGTGTCTTTTTCTAAAAGATGAGTGAGGGGTTTGGTAATTTTCGAAAAATCTTTTATAAATCGCCGGTAAAGTTTGGTAATTTTCGAAAAATCTTTTCTAAATCGCCGGTAAAAACCGGCATGTCCTAGAAAGCTTCTTATGGCCTTAACGTTGGTTGGCGGTGGCAGTTTTTTGATCACTTCTATTTTTGCTTCATCGACCTCAATTCCTCTCGCTGATATCTTATGACCTAAAACCAATCCCTCCCACTCCATGAAATGGCATTTTTCCCAGTTCAGTGCGAGATTGGTCTCCTCACATCGTTCTAACACTTTTTCTAAATTTTGTAAACAAAAATCGATGGAATCACCAAACACGGAGAAGTCGTCCATAAAGACCTCCATAATACTTTCTACGTACTTGTCAAAAATGGCCAACATACACCGTTGAAATGTTGCCGGCGCATTACATAAGCCAAACGACATTCTTCGATAGGCGAATGTGCCGAAAGGACAAGTAAACGTCGTTTTCTCCTGGTCCTCGGGCGAGATGGGAATTTGGAAGTAGCCCGAGAGACCATCGAGGAAACAATAAAAGCTATGGCCGGATAATCGTTCTATGATTTGATCGATGAATGGCAAGGGGAAATGGTCCTTGCGGGTGGCGTCGTTCAATTTGCGATAATCAATACACATATGCCACCCAGTCACCGTCCGTGTTGGGATAAGTCATTATTGTCGTTTAACACTACCGTGATCCCTCCCTTTTTAGGAACTACTTGGACGGGGCTCACCCATTTGCTATCTGAAATTGGATAGATAATTCCTGCGTATAATAATTTCACGACCTCACCCTTTACTACTTCTTTCATTTTTGCGTTTAATCGGCGTTGAGGTTAAATAGAATTATGTGAATTATCTTCCATTAGAATTTTGTGCGTGCAGAAAGACGGACTTATGCCCTTAATATCAGAAATCCGCCAAGCAATTGCTTGGCGGTGCTTTTGTAAAACTTTTAGCAATTTGGCATTTTCAGATTCACTTAGATGGGCCGACACTATTACTGGTAACTTAGAGTCTTTTTCTAAAAACTCATATCTTAAATGATTGGGTAGTTCTTTAAGTTCTAATGTGGGAGGTTCCTCGTACGAAGATTTGAAAGATTGTTTTTTCAAAAGTGATCTCTTCAAAAAAAATTTATTTATTTTGAAAATTTGAGGGGGTGGGAGCAATGGCCATTTCCATTTCATGTAATATTTCAGTTGAGGTGCTTGAAGATGAACAAAATGAAGAAGAATTTTCAGAAATACAAAAAGAAGGGTCTTCTCTTAACACATCTAAGAAAAAACATGAATCGTCATTTTCTAGGGTATTTTTCATAGAGGGTGTTATGGAGAAGGTCACTTCATCATCTCCAACTCGGAGGAAGAGCTTACCATTACTCACATCGATGATAGCACGGGAGGTTGCAAGGAAGGGGCGGCCAAGGATTAGGGGAACCTCGACATCCTCTTCAATGTCCAAAATGACAAAATCCACCGGGAAGATGGATTTGTCTACCTTTACGAGCACGTCCTCCACAATTCCCAGCGGATATTTTATCGTCCTATCTGCTAGTTGTATACTCATACGTGTGGGGCTAAGGGTGCCCACTCCTAACTTCTTAAACAAGGAGAATAGCATCAAGTTGATGCTCACACCTAAGTCGGCCAACGCGTTCTTTACAAATAAATCACCAAAGAGGCACGGGATAGAAAAACTACCCGGATCGTTAGCCTTTTTAGGTAATTTATTTGATAGGAGGGAGGAACACTCAGCATTTAAAGTTACATGCGATAGATTTTCTAGCTTTTTCTTATTAGTTAGAAGATCCTTCAAGTACTTAGCGTACATAGGCATTTGTGATATCGCTTCATGGAAGGGCAAATTTATGATTTTATTTGTACCTTGACATTTATCATTGAAGTGAGTTATGACTTCTTCAAGTAGGGGTAGATTGTTGGGAACTATTCCAGCAATGTTCCTGATTTGAAGAAGTGCCCAGATCAATGATAAATGCATTATGTATTTGATGATACAGCTTATTCATGACTGCAGAAGATAAATCATATATCAAGAAATTTTCTAAGTCTAAAATTATCTAGGATTGTGCATATCGTTGAGAAAGCATCAAAGCTACATCACTAGTGTATAGACTAAGTAAAATATTGTCTCAAGACTTAGCAAAAAAATTGTGGAGAAAAGTATTATATCGTCGAAATAGTTTCGACGATATCGTCTTGATGAAGACACATTGTCTTGAAGATTGTAGAAAGCTTATCATGGATAAAGCTAAGTTCAGATATCGACGATATCGTCTTAAAGAAAGCTTGTCATAGATAAAGTTAAGTTGAGATATCAACGATATCATTTTGAAGAAAGCTTGTCATGGATAAGGCCAAGATATCTCTACAATATCGTCTTGAAGAAAAAGTTCAACCTTGAAGGCTAAAAGATATAACTCCTTAATTCATAAAGAAAGGATCATATGGATAAACTTCGGCTTGAAGACCTTATGTTTTCTAGAAGATCAATACGAGGTCGTCTTAAAGAAAGACAGTCAGCCTGAAGAATAAGTCTTAAGTTCTACTGAAAGTGATATCGTTCTGATATTACATAAAGCCATGAAGAAGGATGTATGTCGATGATATCGTCTTAATGGAAGCATACTACCTTGAAGATTGAAGACATATTGCATATAAGGAAGTGATATTATCTAGAAGAAGCAATCTCATTAAGGTAACAAGCCAAGTACTGAAGTAGAAAGTATATCGACGACATCGTCGTGAAGAATATCTGTTGATCAAGATGATATCGTCTTGAAGGAACAATATCGTCTTGACAATTGCAGGGCAACATTTAATGCGCCGATTCTCTTGGAAATTGACATCTAGGGAAGATGCACGCCGCCCATCTTGCGCACCAATCAAGGAGTAATAAATATTATTATCTATGCAGAATATAGCCGTTGAACAATGTTTAAGGAAGAATTTTATTACTTCTGTATTCTGCAAGTTCCAAGAATGGCAAGGCATTTATTATAATCAATTCTGTCGGTTCTTTCAAATATTCTATTAGGCAATTTATGGAAGTATTCGAAAAAAATGGACTTTTATGAAAAGTTATAGAGGAATATAAAAGCAAGAAATTATTGATTTAAAAGCACTTCTTCCAACTGCATACAAAATCTGATCAAGAAAAGAATTGAAGAAGATCAAGAAGAAAATATTCATCACTTGGCTGAGGAGACAAGAAAGATTTTTTCTCCTATACTAGAAGTGCATCTATCATCAAAGGAGAAGATTCAGAAATAAGGCTCAGTAATCTTCAAGATCACTTCAAGAAGAAGTCAGCCATTCAAAGCATCCATCTTGAAGACTTTTCTTCTACAATAACAGACATATTCATACTTTTCTGTAGGGTTCTTTGTGAACCTGAGATTATAGGATCTTGGTATTGGTCTGAGATGTAGGATCTAATGATAGACCTGAGTTGGTAGGGTTCTTGGTGAACCTAAGTTTTGGTAGGAATTTGCTGAAGATCTGAGTTTGTAGGACTTGTAAGTCTGAGCTTTGTAAGGTTCTGTGAGAACCTGAGTTGTAAGATCTGATTATAGTGAAAAGATCTAAGATGGAGAAGTTGCCTAGTCTAGCACACTGCTATATAGGTGGGAGGGAAAATGGGCTACCTCTAGACACATTATCTTGTAGGGAATCACTATAAATCATTGTGTGTTTTCAGTGTTGCTTTTGTGTAGTGATATATCTATTTTAAAGTAGTAAAGAAATTAAAAACACCTAATCATCCCCCCTCTAGGTGTAGATCATTGACAACCCATATATTTCAGGAAGCTCAAGTAGAGAGCCTCATTCATAGTGCTACTTCTTGTTTGAATTCCTTGATTGATTTCCCCAATGATTTGATCTTGTGGATGGTCTCTTTGGAATTTGGTGGTAATACCCAATCCTCTTTTCCTTTCAGGTACAACTACTTCTGTAGGCTGAATGACTTCTACTTCAAGATTTGTGTCTTCTCCTTCATCTTATATTATACTGATAGGATCAGAAGAGATTACTTCTTGTCTTTCTTCACTGTTAGCAATCTTCAAGTTCTTAAGCTTTAAGCTTGTACCTGCATCTGGATATCTTGGAGAGTTCTCAAGTAACATGTTAGATTCATCAAAGATAATATGTATTGATTCTTCAACCATCTTAGATTTATGATTATAAATCCTATAAGCTTTGTTATGAAGACTGTATCCTATAAAGACGCCTTCATAGGATTTCTCAGTAAACTTGGTTAGATGGTGCTTTCCATTCTTCAATACATAACACTTACATCCAAATATTTTGAAGTAGGCCAAGGTTGGTTTTCTGCCTTTCAAAAGCTCACAGGGAGTCTTATTGTGATTTTTGTTGATCAAGAATCTATTTTGTACATGACATGCAATGTTGACTGTCTCAGCCTAGAAATATTCTGGTAGTGAGGAATCACTCAGCAAAGTTTTGCTTTCTTCAGTAAGTGTTATGTTCTTTCTCTCTACAACTCCATTTTGTTATGGAGTTCTTGGAGAGGAAAACTCTTGAAAGATGCCTATACTTTCAAAAAATTTGGTCATAGCACCAGACTAAAATTCTGTACCATGGTCACTTCTGATTTTGAACACAGTGCAATTCATTTCATTTTGAATTTGCTTGATAAATGTAATGAATATGTCTAGTGTATCTAACTTGCGTTTTAGAAAGAACAACCAAGAAAATCTAGAGTAATCATCAATGATCACAAGTGTGTATAATGTTCCTCCTATGCTATGAACTGAGATTGGGCCCAACAAGTCCATGTGCAACATGTATAAACATCTAGTAAAATCTTTTACACCAACTGATTTGAATGAAGCCTTTGTTTGCTTACCTATTTGACATGCATGATAAGGACTCTCTTGAGCACAATTCCAATTTGGACCTGCTCTAACTAAGTTTTCTGAGACAAGCCTATTGATTATCTTATAGTTAATATGAGTCAATCTCTTATGTCATTGTACACAAAGAGATGCTTTATTCTTAGCTTTAATGTAAATTGGAGAATTAGAACATAAAAAATTTAGACAATAGATATTTCCACTCCTAGTGTCAGTCAAAATGATTTCTGAGTTATCAGATTTCTTGATTAGGCATTTATCCTTGTGGAACTCAATGACATAGCCAAGATCACTTAGTTGACTTATGCGTATTAGATTATGGTGCAATCCTTCCACATAAGCTATTTTTGTGATGGTTACTATGCCATTGGAGATCTTACCATAGCCTTTTGTTTTTCCTCTGTCAGATCCTCCAAAAAGGACTTTTGGACCATCATAAACTGAGGTATATTCCTTCAATAAGCTTCTTGTTCTAGTCATATGTCAGGAACATTCACTGTCCAAGTATTAGATTGGATTGTGATTGGTCTTTGGACATACCTACAGATATAAATCATTTCTTCTTTGGCACCCAAGCTTGGTTGGGTCCTAGATTCTTGTTAGTATTCAAAATCATGCTTGTTCTATTTCCAAACTGATGTGCAGGATGAATTCTAACAAGGTTGAATGCTAATTTTGCATTAGTTTCTTTAGGGACTGTTGGCTTGAACCAACAGCCTATGGCAAAGTAGTCAATCTTGCCACAACACCAACGTTCAAACTTATTATATTTCTTCCTTTTGCTCATAACAAACATTTGATGATTTTGCCGAGCAGATGGATTCCTGAAGGGGACTACCTGCCTTTCATTGCATAGCATATGATTGTGTCCAAAATTAATCCTGGAGTTCACAACCACTACTTTGACTTTAGTTGCAGCCCTCTTTATAGGTGCCTTCTCTTTTCTTTTGGTGTTAGTGTTGACACCAATTATAAAAGGTTCATTATTTTTCATCACAAGCACTTTATGACCTTCCTTATGGGCATTCTTCCCATTGAGCACATCCTTTGTTCCACTTGTGGAAAATTGATTTGAAAAATATCCATAAATATACACTTGATCATACATGTTGGATGGTAGAATTACCTTCCTTAAGTTAATCTTCTAATTGACATGATTTACCTTATTGTCTTCTTTAAGGTATCATATACCTTCCCTATGAATATGAGAAAATCCATCAATTAATGGCAGAACTATTTTGGGCTTAGAGAAACTTGCAACTAGTTTTCTCTCAATGAGAAGCTTATTCTCTAATTCCAAAAAAAATTGCATCCTTTAATGTTAGGACACTGGATTGATCTCCATTTTTCATAAGGAATTCAATCTGTTTTACTTGAGTCTTGCACAACTCTTTGCTATCAACCAAGGATCTTAGTAATTTTCCAAACTGATCTATTAATTCAGTATTGGAACTTGCTTTGAAGTCATGCTTAAGCTTGATAAAGTTTGAATTTTCCTGAGGCAGATTTTCAACTTTCTCAAGTAATTCAGATTTGCTAGCTTCAAGAGTGTTTATCTCTTGGGCCTAAGACTTGCACAACTTTCTACTTTTCTTGAAGGATTCAAGTAGTTCTTCATACAATTTTAACATATCATTTTCTAATTCATTTTCTGAGGCTAGTTCTGCATCAGAATCTGAATCTGTGTTTGAGATAAGAGCTTTGATGATTACCTATGCAGAGAGGGAATCTTCTTGCTCATCATCACTTATGGCCATAGCAACCAAATGTTCATCTTCTTCTTCTGAACTGGAAGAACTAGACTCACTATCACTTAGAGTCTTGTTTTTCTTTGCCAGGAAGCTCCTTTCATTATTTTTATCCTTGTTAGATCTGTTCTCATCAAATTTCTTTTTATCCTTCCTTTTTGAAGGACAATCTGCAATTATATGCTCTAATTTCCTGCATCCAAAGCAAACAATATTAGTAGAAACATGTTTATTTGGTTTAGTGTCATATCTATCCCCTTTAAATTTATGGGGATTGTTTTTCCTTCTTGGATTGAAGGAAGATGATGATTTTCCTTTCTCCCTCCTTTTTCTTCTTAGGAGCTTTATTAAGTTCTTGGAGAATAAAAAAAATTCCCCATCAGATTTATCTGATCCATTTGAACTGGTCTCAAATTCTTCATAAACTTGCACCTTGTTCTTCTTTAAACTTTCAGCTTTCAGAGTCATAGATCTTTCTTTGTGGTGTGACATGCTGCCATCTTCTTCAGCCTTCCTTGTGCTCAGGTGAAGTTCATGGGAAAGAAGTTTCCCAAATAAATTCTAGGGTTCTATGTTGCCTAGATTCCCCATTTCTCTGATGGCACATGAAAGTATCTAGTTGCGGCCTAAATCACCTAGAGGGGGGTGAATAGGTGGATTCTATGTCTTTACGCGGAATTAAAATTTATAACACAGAAAAGCATACAAAAAGAACAGCACAGACACAAGGATTTTATAGAGGTTCCCCGATGTGGGTACTCCTCTTTCCCGCCTCGCCTATCTAGCTCTTCGAGGCTAGATTCGGCTACTTCACCAAACTCAGATTAAGATAATCTTACACCTCGGAGTAAGAACTCCTACAACTCGGAGTGCACCACTCCTACAACTCAATCCTTAAACAAGGATCTACACAACACTCGGAAGCAAGCTTCCTACAAAGTTTATAAAATTGATTATTACAACACAACGTAGATTTGAAACAATCTTCTTAAACTTCAGATGAAGTTTTTCTTCAGATCTTGAGAAATAGATTTCTTCTTCTTGACAAAGAATCTCAATACGTTTAGAGGAAGAACGAAGAAATCTTGAGCGATTCTTTACTGGATCTGAGATGCTTGAATCTGTAGAGGACGAATCACAAATCACAGCTTTGTCGGAGACGAAACTTGAGCGCGAGAGAGATCGGTCGAGACTTGCGATTCTTTCTGTTTGATTCGCGATTTTTGATTTGATTCTGATTGATTGGATTAGATTCTTACTAAACGGAAATACATCAGAAGTATTTATACGGTCTTCTACAACGGTCATATGCGCGAAGTACGGATCTAATTCCACGTGTACTGAACATAGGAGAAGCCCTAAGAAACGCGCATTCAAAAACGAACCGGAAGAATTACTGCAGACCGATTCGGTTAAATGGTATAACCGAATGGCAATAACCGAATCGAATTCGGTTAAATGATATAACCGAATTGCAATAACCGAATTCGGTTATTCTAATTCTTCAAGGAAATTCGAACTATGATTCACCGAATTCGATTATATCCATCCCAACTATATAGTCGAATTCGACTATATGTTTCTGAATGATATAACCGAATTTTACTTGGGAAAATCCCTTTCTATGAAAAGTCCACCATCAGCTCCAGTCCTCCTTCTCTTGCACTTAGGAAATGAGGTACATCCCAATAGAGAGATCTCACATGAGCCAACACTTTGGTCTATACAATGAGGGATTACATTGCACAAGCCTGTGTTTGACGACTCATTGAAAACTGACATTGGTTTGTACCTAGAGAGGAATGACCTGTCACAATACAGCTAAAGTGCATAATCAAATACAATTACAATTCATTCTAGTTTGAAGGGGACTTCTTCAAATCAGGGCTATTGTGGATACAATACCCAACAGCACATATTTTAATATCCCCACTACTAGAAAAATGACTTTTAGCCACACTTTTTTTTGCCACGGGTCAAAATCGTGGCTAATAGTTAAGTATTAGTCACGACCCATAATTCGTGGCTAATAAGTAAGTATTAGCCACGGAAACCTAATTCGTGGCAAAAGAAGAAATTATTAGCCACGGTTTATAGAATTCGTGGCTAAAAAGATACTATTAGCCACGGTTTCCTAATTCGTGGTAAATACATAAGTTTTAGCCACGGTTTTTGGTCGTGGCAAAAAAGTAGTATGAGATAATTGACTAAAATTTAGTTTTTTTTATTCATAACATAAGCGTAAATATATTAATGTGTTAATTTAAACATTAATTTAGCTTTTTCATTCACAACATATGCATAAATATATCAATCTAAGATCAGAACTATTGTTGATTCACCACAATCGATATCGATCTACTGAATGATCCAAAGTGAATCCATTATAGAACATATATATATATATATATCAACATTATTGGCTTCTAATAGCCTGCTCTTTGACGATTTTCCTGAGCTCCGGCTTGAGCGCATTCTTCGTTGTTTAATAGTTACTATATAAATTACCAATTACTGCTAGCCTTTTTCTATAAGAAATAAGAACCGTACCTCATCATACTCATAGCGTAATTCCAATTAATAAGGTACTGAATATGTTATTCTTATAGAAAAAGGCGAATAAGGTGAATTCCATGTACGAGCAGTTTAATCATCAAGTTACTATACACGAAAGATAAAATTAATATGTAGACATTCAGTGTAATATTGAAGTATGCAGACGAATGCTCCAAAGAAAAGGACTACATTAATGCATTGATAGACGAAAAAGACCACGTCGATGCGCTAAAAGACGAATGGTCTAAAGAATGAGCTTAGTAACGATAATAATGAAGATGACTAGAGTTGTTATGCGAATGTTCCGAGATAGGCGCCGAGTCGCAATAACAATGAAGAGAATAATGCCGCTGAGCTAATTAGTCGAATAGTCCAAGATGAAATATCCCGACCTCGCACAAAGTTTTTGGGGGTTTCTCTACCCGCTCAATGAACGAGGTCAATGGGGCAGCGGCATGCAGGGTCCGGGGTCAAAATTTTTTGTATATTAAGGCTTCATTTGGTTAGGCTTTTGCAGTCGCCGTTTAGGGCAAACACAGGAGGAAGGCGGGTAAACCAATGGAATGTCGTTCCGTTTCCGGCGTTTCCTCCCGCGCGCTATGGAAAACAGGGGCCAAAACCTCCTTTTCGAACTGCAGCCTCGCCCCTGCAGTTCCTCCCGCCGCTTCTCCTCCCGCCGGGCGTCTCCTCCCACCCAAACAAATGAAGCCTAAATCTGCATTTCAAAAGGTACATTCTTTTAAATTTTTATTTATTTTGAACACTATAAAAAATAATAATATAATAATTATGGAGGGAAAAATTCCCCCCAAAATTTTACCTTATTCCCTTAATACATCATACGGGCTTCTAAATTCATCTCCCGCTAGGTTTTCCAAAATCGCGCAGGAGAAGAGCACGCCTCGTCTTCTCACCGCGACATGTTGCAGCGCCGTCAGTTTTCAATGTAGGAATCTCCTCCTCCTTCTTCCTCCTCTACGTCTTCTTCGGTATTTCCACATGCTCTTACCCGCTGCCACCCGCTGCCGCTCGGAGTTGCTGGAAAGAGGAAGGTGGGATTTCTTCATTTTCTGCTTCTTTTTCCCTCTACCCTCTCACTCCCTCTCCGCTTTCTCTCTATTTTCCAGGCATACATCAAACAACTCTGTTGCATAGTCGACTTCTTAGGGTTAGAGAGGAACGACCACATTTCTGCTCACGATTTTTGGAAGTGGGAGGGCAACCAGCTACGGGCAAGCATGAACTCAAGTTTGGATTTTTGATGTCATAATATTTAGATTTGTCATTTACAGGTTTCCCAGGTTTTCTTCTCCAAGTTTGGATTGAAGGTAAATATTTTGATGTCATTTACATGATTGACACTCACTTATTCGATGAAATGTGTAAGAGAAGCTTTGACAAAATTAATTTTGCCAAATTAGTGTTTATTCATCATGGGGAAGTTTTTATTGGAGAGGATATTTTATTAATTGCATGTTTTTGGCATGCAGTGAACTCTATAAGAAATATTTTCTTGGTTGAAATTCTGGATAACCTCTTTTTCTACTCCCAAGCTTTAGCTGGATGCAGGAATTTATTCCATTTCTTTCTATTTTCTAGTTCTGGTCGTGAGTTTTCATGGATGGATATCTGATTTAGGCATTTATTTTATGCTTCACTTGAATAAATTTTGTTTCATAATTCTGGCCATGTACTGAGAGTGAAAGCATTTGTTACATAAGATATTATGAAATCTCTTTATAAAATGCTATTTAAAAAACTGCATAAGTTTTGAATGAATGACTTTTTTTGGGAAAACAGAGTAACACCAACCTACATTGCAGCAGATCGTGGAGAAATGATGTCAATGGTTTACAACTGGCCAGCTGAACAGGTATAACTTGCACTTTAAGTTAGAGGATACTTGTGACAATAGGCTTCAAAATATGCTAAATTGCATCATCTATCTATTTTTTTTTGTAATTTTGTGATTTATATCTTAATATTGTAAAAAAAATCATGATCAATGTTATGATATTGTAACTGATTTGGGGATTAGATCGTGGTTAAATCCTATAGATCGTGCCCTATCACAACCTGGACAAATGAAAAAACAACTGAATGCTTTGGTTCTCAGAATGACACCATTGAGATTGAAGGGGGAGTCCTTTGGGCAAAGTTCAATTGCCAATCAGACAATGGAGGATCAAGATTGAGACTCAAAAGATTGGGAGACCAAATGTATTTCCTAAAAGCAACTCCATCAAATTTTAGCCCTTCACAATGCCTTAACTTGGTTGCGTATATTTTTTTGATTAATATGTGTGAGAGATCCTTTTTTAAAAGATATGCCTTAACTTTGTAGCTTTAAGTTTTGATCTTTGCTTTGAACGTTTAGATAAATGTGTCGTTATCTAAGGTTTTTATCACGTCTTCCCGTTGCTTCAAATTTTTGTTAGTAATTAATCTAGCATGTTTAATAGGAATTGTGCTCCTTTATTATTTGTAATTAATCTAACATGATAGTCTGTAGTAGGATTTTTTGTTAGATCAATGTGGGAACGAGATTTATATGCGGGTGCTACATGCTAAAATGTGGGCGCGGTCTGCTTAGATCCGCGCGAAACTCTCAAAATTTCTCATCTCTACAAATGCACATTTACTCCATGCTCATATGTTGGCTCAGCCCGCTCGAACGCGGGCGCAGCCCGCTAAGAGTCAGCGAGCACGGGCGAAGCCCGTGCAGAGCTGCTCGTGTGTGTGTGTGTGTATAGAGAGAGAGCACCCAGGGATATAGCTATTTGTTCCTCCTGTTATGAAAAACAGTTTTCAAAATCACTTGGCTTTGTGCATGATATGAGATTTTGGCATTCTCTAGGTTCCTAGCTGGCCGATTTCCCACTAATAATTTGATGTTTATATGTCACTGCAGTTCCTCATCTACATCCTTTGCACAACTTCTGGGAGATCACTTTCTCTGGTAATTTGTTCAATTCCTCCTTATAATAAAATCATCAAGTGTAGCTTAGCTAAACTTATCTACGATTGACTCCCAGGTATTTTATGTTGTTGATAGCGAGAGCAGTTCCATTCAAGCTGTTAATTTGAAAACAGGAGGAACAAGATTTTTAGCATGAGGAGATTCATTAATTCCGGATAATTTGTTTAAGGTAATTGTCTGACACTCATAATAGCTAAACAATGTGTAAGTTTTATTATATTGCCGACTGCATTTCTGCAAGTTTAGTATCTACTCCATGCGGCCATTTATGGATGATTTTATGATAAATTTTGATTGTGCTGTCCATATTCATGTACCATATTCTGGCGGTTTGGAGATCGCGATGGAGTTGGCTCAGAAGCCCTTTTTCAACATCCCTTGGGTGTCTTCTATGGCACAGATTTTCAAGTTTACATCGCAGACTCCTACAACCACAAGGTGCAATTATTAAGTTTCTTTCATTGCAATTCATTAAGCAAGGTATTCTTGAATTGGGTTGGTCTATGTAGACCAGGATGGAATAAGCATTTTTTTAGTAACAAAATTTATTTGTTTGAATGAAGAACTGGTAGATAAATGCTGAAATCTCCAAATGCTAAATGTTTCTCTTGGTGATTGTGATGCAATATGAGCTAACTGGAAATTTCCAAGGAGTAAGAAAATCTGTTATCCTCAGCATTTTTTGTACACATGATTTTAATTTGCGATTCTCAAATTTGTAACTTAAATTAAGATCATGTGCAAATTGGGTAACTTTGAGGGTTAGTTAGCACCATGATACTTTGACTGAACTGAAAAAATATTAAGTAGATGTTGAGTGTGTTTCGTAGTTGCCATTTGGATGAATGTAGTTAGAAATAAACAGAAGTTTTTAAAACACCTTACATGCTATGGAGAAATAGTGGTTTTTTTTTTAATAAATCTGTCAAGAATTTGCCACGGTTTTAAACCGTGGCAAATATTTTTTTATTAAATCTGCTAAGTATTTGCCACGGTTTTAAACCGTGGCAAATATTTTTTTTATTAAATCTGCCAAGTATTTGTCACGGCTAAATACCGTGGCTAATAATGGACTTTTAGCCACGGCAAGAAAAGCGTGGCTAATAACAGCTGAAATCAAGACTTTTAGCCACGGTTTAAAACCGTGGTTAAAAGTCGTGCCAAAAGAGTATTCGCCACGGAATGAGCGTGGCAAATACTTTTTGCCACGCTCGCATTGCCCACGCCCATTTGCCGTGGGCAGGCCGTGGCTAAAAGTCTTTTGCCACGGTTTTGGACTTTTAGCCACGGCAATTTGCCTGGCTAAAAGTCCATTTTCTGGTAGTGCCCACTCCTTGTTGAGAGATCTAAGAAATTTGTCATTAAGATCATAAATGGTGAATGTACTTCCATAAGTTTATAAGCCATTCACAATTTTGAAGAATTTCTCATAACATTCTGAAATGGAATCTTTTTTCTCATGTCTAAAAGCTTCATACTCCTGATTTAGGAGAGATTTTCTATCATCTCTAACTTTCGTTGTCCCTTCCATATATACCACCAAGGAATCCCACATCTCCTTGGTTGTTTTATAGTGAACAAGATTCTGAAAAGTAGAATCATCAATAGAACTGACCAAGATATTCTTTGCCCTTTTATCCATGGTGACAAGTATCATCTCATCTATAGGCATCTCTGTATATTTCTTAGGAACTGGAGCATCACTATCAATAGGAGTTGTCATAGGAATAAAAGGTCCTTCCTCTATGGTAATAAAAGTTCTGGGATCAGATGCCTCCATGAATAGCTTCACATTTTCATTCCATATTGCAAAATTCTCTTTTCTACATATAGGCAATTTCATGTATCCTAATTCTTTATAATTTTCTCCAGCAGACATACTTCTTGATTTTGAGAGTGAACCAAGTAGATCTTGTTCTGTAGTTATTAGGCTAGATTGAACCGAACATTCCTCTAATACCACCTAGAGGGGGGGGGGGGTGAATGGTTTGATAGTTACTTTTTCAAACCTTTTCAAAATTTTCAACAAGATGATAAAAATTCAATCACAGAAAGCACACAATGATTTATAGAGGTTCCCCAAGAATGCCTTGGGTAATCCTCTCTCCACACCACTTATCTAGCAATGTGCTAGTCTAGGTAAACTCCTCAAAAACTCAGTCTTATTCTCTTCAAAACTTACACTCTGGCCACCATGACCCTACAACTCAATCTCTTCAAAAAGAGATCTACACGCATATCCTTTTCTAGATCTTACACTCAGATTCACAATGAACCCTACAACAATCTCAGATTCTTGATAGAATCTTACCACTCAGGCTAAAACAACCCTACAACTCAGGCTTACACAAAAAGCCCTACCACTCAGATCTATAAAAGATCTTACAGCAATCAGCTTATAAGTTTACTATTTGCATTACAATATAGACTCAAAAAGGTAAAGAGATGAATAACTTGAGTCTTCTTTTGAAGCACAACAGAATGGCTTCTTCTTCTTGAATAGATCTTTAAATAATCTTCTTGAGAAATAAGATCTAGATCAAGTAACTTTTCTTGCATAGAAATAATCTTCTTACTCGGATAATCTTCATGCAAATTGAAATTGCTTAGTAGAGGTTCAGCAATTTCCTGAATCAATTCTTGATTGCACAGGCTCTGAAGATCTTGTAAGAAAGTTAGCAGAATTTGTAACAGCAGCACCATAGGATTCTTCCTTGAAAAATCTTTGTGCTCTCTCCAATGTGATTATTTCCTTTTGAAGGAGGCAGATGAGTCAAAAAGATATCTGAAGTTAGAATCAGAATTGTTGTCTTAATTGTGAGCCCTCGAGGCCTTTATATAGACACATCTGCTGACGACCATAAATCAAAAATGATTTATTAATTAGGACCTTCTAGAAGAACTTCTCTTATTGGTGCATTCATTATTGTATTTAAAAATGAAATTAAACTTAAGACATAATATCTATCTTTATTCCCATTCCTTGCATATACAAGAAGCTTCTAGATAATATAATCTTCTATGCAATATATGCCTTCCAGTAGATACTGCTTCTAGCCGAAATACATCTTTGTCATAAAGAACTTCTAACTGATATTGCACTGGTCTCGACGATATAGAAGCCTTGTCGTAAAGATCTTCTAAGCGATATTTAGCTTAGCAAGTTTTCTGTCATCAAGAACTTCTAGCCGATACCGCAATGGTCTCGATGATATAGAAGCCTTGTCATCTAGATCATTTAGTCGATATTTGCCTTAGCCAATTTTAGGCTTAATCCAACCTATTGTCTATCTTTACAACATCATACCCTGATCTTCTTCAAGTGACTTTTCCTTGATAGTGACAAGTTTAATATAGTGTTAGATCATAAGTCAACGTATGTTTTGCACTATAAGGGATTACATAGTCAAAACACTATTTGATAGACTATAAGCCTAACCCAACATTAGCCATGCACTTTTGTTGTACCTGTCAATTCAAAACTGAAATAGAATATCAAATACATGATGTGCTCATTATTATTATGAAGCCTTCTTCAAATCAGGAACCTTGTGGTCAACATTCCCAACACAAGCTTTCATAAGTATTCAAGAAAGATCCTCTCTTGAAGGGTCCATGGAATACACATCAAGCGGAAGGAAAGATGGTCAATCATCATTGGAAAAGGAATGCTAAGAAAAAGGGGATGTCAAAGAAACCATATGTTCAAACCATGCCCCATCCGATAATATTGTAAGCAATGCAAATTCCTATCTTCTTGTTTCAACGTCTATCTCTACATTGCATGTGCTAGATTTGGCTAAACATAGAATTAAGAAATTGAAAATATTAATTCAAAATTGCGTTTAGAAAATAAAAACTTAAAAGAACAACTTACTGTAAAATCAAATTTTGATGTGTCTTGTTTCTCCTTAGGTTCTCTAGTCAAAAACACTTCACCTTGTATAGAATATAATGAATTAAAAGAAAATTACAAGGAACTTAAAAAGGAGTGTATTTTTATTAAAGAACAAAATGAAAGATTATGTTTAGAAAATTCATCTTCGAAAAGTGATTGCGCTGTGTGCAAAAATTATAATATTGAAATTAAAGAGATGGATGAAACATTTGAAGAATTGAGAAATAATTATCAAAATCATAATAGTTTTTATCATCAATTTTTTAAGATAGCACACTTGCTTATAATAAAGCTAGGTATAATCTCAAGATTAAGAGTAATGAATTAGAAACAAAAATTAACTTGCTTAAGAAAATTATGAATAAAAGCTCATAATACATAAATCCACAATATCAAGAAAAATCCAAAAGCAAGTTGAATATGAATTCTCATATCTTGACTAAGCCAAACAAAGGAAATAAAGAACTTAAAAAGCGTGTAAATGAAATTCCAAAACACAAAGTATTTGTAAATCAAAATCCTAATCACTATCATTTACAAAATCATTTTTCCCCAAACACAAAATTGTATACAAACAAATTTCCTTTAAAAAAAAGTCAAAAGTCATTTTTATCCAAAGATTCAAGTAAATGACTATGGAAATTTGAGGAATAAAAATAATATGTTTCCTAGGTATGAATGGAGACCCATTGTAAGAAACAACATATTAACTTCACTTGAAAGGGCTCACTCATCCTTATCTCTAAGTAAATCTCCACGCTATAATTGGGTGTTGAATTTTGAAGTGTAAGTGGAGGTCGGGCGGTCTGAGCACCAGACCGTGCAGTATGGCAAAACCGCGTAGGTCAGGCGGTCTTATATGGAAACCGCGCGAATAGTCTTTCCTCCGTGAACTGGCGGTTAGCCAGTGGCAGGTGGACTTGGTTCTCAAAACCACCTGGGGTCAGCTCCAGTTGTAACCGGGCGGTTAGCATTCGCGGTTACATCTGGTGTTAGTTCTCTGGCCGGTT
Organism: Dactylorhiza incarnata; assembly: GCA_033032865.1. NCBI lineage: Eukaryota > Viridiplantae > Streptophyta > Magnoliopsida > Asparagales > Orchidaceae > Dactylorhiza > Dactylorhiza incarnata. Next base: position 25,232,867 of record JAWHQI010000003.1, read on the forward strand.
ATTTGCTCGCGGGCTGGCAGGTGTCTGCTGGTTTTGCTGGAAGTTGCGAAGTAGTCTGCGCGGCTTGTTATTAAGTCAGTGAGCTGTTTGACAGGATTCTCAGCAAGCCGCGCGAGTTGTGTTCTACCCGCTACCTATATGGTGGGTTATCCTATCGCGTAGGCGGTGACCACACTCCTCACCACTACTATAAATAGGACCCCCTGGCTCATCATAAATAAAGTGAACAGTTGTGTGGCTCGTGGTTCTGATTTGATCAGAGGAGACCACGACGGATAAGTTGGTAGTAGTTAGCGGCGGGTAGCAGTAGGAGGTCTTCGCTAGCGATAAGGCAGTTTTCTCTTTGGCCGCTTTCAATAAAGATCAATTTGGGCAGTTAGGCAGTCTGCCTTTGTCGAACTGTTTTCTATTCAGTTCTTCAGCAGCTTGTTCGCGGTTAGGAGCGGCTAAGTGACAACGGTCAGGCGGCCTTGCTTGGGAAAATAGAGTGGGCATTGGAATAATGGGTAGTCCGCGTGTTGAGTTGCGGGTTGGTGATCTCACGGTTAGTCGCGTCGTTAGCTTGGCGACTTGGCGGTTTGCGCGGACAACCTTTGTTAGCCAGGAGGCTTGACGAGTTCATGTTGTAACCGCCAGCTTCCTTTTTATTTGCTTCTTTCTCCTTACTTGGTGTACTGGTAAATCATGTCTCGCCATGTATACCTCGAAATGTACAAAAGATAGTTGATTCAAGATTTCTCTTATTCCTTCATTATTTCTGATTTCCGGTGCATGGTATGGTTGAGAGTGTTCCTGCGACTTGGTTCCCATTTTCCGCTTAAAAGAAATCATTGTCTACCTAAATCACCTAAAAGGGGGTGAATAGGTGATCTCTACTGCGATTGCGGAATAAAATTTTTTCACATACACAACAAAAAAATCACAGCACAGAGACACAAGATTTATAGAGGTTCCCCAAGGTGGGTACTCCTCTCTCCCGCTCTGCCTATCTAGCACTTCGGGCAAGCACCGACAACTTCACCAAAACTCGGATTTATCAACAAATCCTACACTCGGAGACAACAGATCCTACAAACTCGGAGAACAACCTCTCCTACAAACTCAGAGTAAACAACTCCTACAGCTCGGAGTAAACAACCCCTACAACTCGGAGTAAACAACTCCTACAAAATAACTCGGAGTAAAAACTCCTACAGGAATTAGATAAAGTTTAAAACGAAACTTCTCTTGAATCTCAATAGAGATCAACTTCAGATCTGGAAAGACAAAATCTTCTTCTTCCTTTAGAGTGGAAGCTTGTATATTCAAGGATTAGGAAGAAAGAAGAATCGGCAAACCTGATCTGAGTAGGCCCTTTGATTAAATCGAAAAGATCTTCAATATTGAGAGCAGCAACTTGATCAAAGGCCTTCTTATCTGAGAAATCTCTAGCAGCACTGAAGAATGAGTCTTGAGCGGCGCACTGTAGATCTCAGAAAACTTGTTCAGCACGAGGAAGAAGAAACGGCTGGCTTCCTTTTTCACAATCGGGAGAAATCTTCTTCTTGCCCTAAAATAAGAGATAGTTTATAGGAAGACCTCCAATGGCTCGGGCGACAAACAAGGAGGGATCGCCACATGTACTGTACATGGCGGCCAACCCTAATTTTCGAAAATGAAACAGAAATTTGAAATCCGTCTGTCCGTCATTCGTCGAGACTTCACGTGAACATTCGATGAATTGACTTGGCCATTGAAAATATTGATCAAAGCTTGAAAACTGTCTTCTGTTTTCATTCGTCGGAATTCGTCGGGAGTTCTCGAGAACATTCGACGAATTGACTTAGCCGCAACATTACCTTCACAAGTCTGCCTTTTTGACTTCTGTCTGCGTTCGTCGATATTCGTCGGGAGTTCACGAGAACATTCAATGAACAGACTTAGCCGCAGAAAATTCCTCTACAAACTAGAAATTTAGCTTCTGTATGGATTCGTCGAGATTCATCGGAACTTCACGAGACATCTCGACGAATTGACTCAGCAAAAAAAATTCTTTTCTTCTGAAAACCTGCTCCACTCCTCAAACATGAAAACCTTCAGTTATGAGTATATGAAGTACACCCCAATAGAGAGATTACACATGGACCAACACTTTGTTCTACACAATGAGGGATTACATTGTCTAGAACTGTGTTTGATGATCCATTGCAACCTGACTTTGGTGTGCACTTAGCAATTTAGAACCTGCAAACACATAACTAGAGAACAACATCAAATACAACTCAATTCAACTTAGTTCAAAGGAACACTTCTTCAAATCAAGGTAATTGTGGCTACAATACCCAACAATCTCCCCCTATTTGAAGAAGTCAGAACCTATGTACTGAGTTGAATTGCACTTAAATAAATATATATATCAAATAGATAAGGAGAGTTAAAAACTTAGCTTTTTCAACTTTCTCTCCCTTTCAACTTTCTCTTTCAACTTTGCCAATTCTAACTTTGCCAATTCCTCCCAACTTCAAATTTTCTTGCAATTTCAACTTCTCTCCCCCTTTCTGACCACTTCAGATAGGGAAGAAAAAGCATGAGAGCTCAAAGCTCCCCCTCAGCAACTGCATAGGAGTACACATTTGGGAGTATATGTAGAATCAGCTCCCCCTCAATCTTTTCTCCCCCTTAGAATTTCAGTGCCTGGACTAATTTCCTAAGCTTTACAGCAACCTTACTATATTTCTTCTATGTTCTGGTCATGTACCATGAACATCCACTTGTCCAAATGCCTGATTAGAGTTTTGGTTGGCCTTTGGACATACCTGCAAACACAGATTAATTTCCCTTAGGAACCCAAAAGGATTTAGGTCCTAGGTTTCTGGTTAGATCAACACCACTCGGAGTGTTAACATTGCAAGGGGTCATTCTTACATTGTTAACCCGTGGAGTCTTGACATTCCTGGGGTTAAACCAGCAATCTATGGTGAAGTGACCAATCTTGCCACAACACCAACAATCAAATCGATTGTATCTTCTCTTGTTCTCCTGTTTTAACTTTTGAACGGGGAGTTTAGCAGGAGCAAAATTCTTAGAAGTAGAAGCCTCGTGGTTGCAACACACACATGACTCCTTCTCTTTATGAGATTTAGCAACAATTGATTTAATCTTGGGTGCTTTCTTAACAACTGATCCATGTACAAATGAACCATAATCCTTGGGGATTACTTTTTCATAAGGTGCCTTGAAAGCAGTTGTTTCGAAGCATCGGGGACGGGTTTGATTTTGGTCAACCTTGCCCTTACCTTAAACAGCTCTTTTCTTAGCAGACTTACTACTTTCAGCCTTATGACCAAGGCCACTAACCTTCGCAGGAGCAGAAAATCTTTCAATGATTGGAAGAATAGTTTTTGGTTTGGAGAAGCTTTCAACTATCTTCCTTTCCACCACTAACTTTTCTTCTAATTCATTTATAAACTTCTCCTTAAGATTTAATAATTCAGTAGAGCTTTGAAGTTCATCTTTCAAGATTTGGACTTCATCTTTGAGAGGAGTTAATTTTTCAATTTCTTCCCTCAAATCGGATTCCATCGTCTTGAGAGATTTAATCTCTTTTGCTTGAGATTTGACTACCTTGCGACATTTGTCAAATCCTTCCAAAACGGCTTTGTACTGAGTCATTAAATCTGAATCTACCTCTAAAGAATAGCCTTCATTTGCATTGGAGTCAGTTTCAGATGCAGAAAGAGGAGTGTGCGAGTTTACCTTCCCTTTGTATGAGGAGACACTTCCTTCCTCATCTGAATGTGCCATAAGCCCAAAATAGGCTTCTTCATCTGAGCTTGACTTCCCTGAGTCACTGTCACTAAGAGTCTTGGTCTTCTTTGCTAAGAACCTCTTTTCTTCTTTCCTTTTCCCCTTGAAGGATTTCTTCTCTTTCTTCTTTTTGTATGGACATTCCGTACTTATATGCCCTGGCTTATTACAACAATAACACACAATATCAGTCGAAACATGTTTATTCGGTTTGGTTTTATACTTGTCATTGTTGTGTTCTTTCTTGTGATGTTCATCATCACGCCTTGATCTTCTTTGGCTCCTTTTTCTGAGCAATTTCTTGAATTTCTTGGAGAGTGAAGAGAACTCTCCATCGGACATGTCTGAGCTTTATGAGCAATCCACAGACTCATCATCTTCATCTGACGGCTGTGTCCTTTCAAATGATCTAGGTTTACCTCTTCTTGACTCTTTGGCCTTCAGTGCCACAGAGTTCTCCCTTCCAGAAGTGGAGCATCCTTCTTCTTCAGCTTTTCTAATACTCAGCTTTAGCTCATGGGAGAGCAGCTTCCCATATAGAATCTGTGGCTCCGTAGTAGCCAACTTACCATATTCTCTGATAGCTATCACCTTGGGGTCCCATTCCTTAGATAGGGATCTAAGGAATTTATCGTTTAGTTCACCCATGGTGAATTCCCTTCCATAGTTTCTCAAACCATTTACAATCTTGAAGAATTTCTCGTAGGTGTCAGAAATTGTGTCTTTGCCTTGTTGCTTGAAGGCTTCATATTCTTGGTTCAGCAAAGACTTCCTGTCATCTCGAACTTCTTCAGTACCTTCCATCAGAACCACAATAGAATCCCACATTTCTTTTGCAGACTTGCAGTGAATCATATTTTGTAGCATTGAATCATCAACTGCACCTGCTATGATGTGCTTTGCTTTCTTGTCCAGAGTGACAAGTGCAATTTCGTCCTTTGTCATATCCATTAGTTTCTTTGGCACCTTTTGGTGGGATCAATGGTAGAAGCAACCGTACGAATAACGGGACCTTCCTTAACTATCTGGGAGATTCAGGGATCATTTGCTTCCATGTATAAGATGACTCTTTCTTTCCACATGGGGAAATTCTCCTTAGTGCAAACTGGGAGCTTGGAGGAAAACCTTTCCCTGCCTCTATCCATAGATAGAGATCTTGACAATGTTGAAGGATCTTTAATATAGGTGTTAACCTCTTAAAGATAACCTCCCTCTGATACCAATTGAAAGAAATCGTTGTCTACCTAAATCACCTAGAGGGGGGTGAATAGGTGATCTCTACTGCGATTGCGGAATAAAAATTTTACACATACACAACAAAAAAAATCACAGCACAGAGACACAAGATTTATAGAGGTTCCCCAAGGTGGGTACTCCTCTCTCCTGCTCCGCCTATCTAGCACTTCGGGCTAGCGTCGACAACTTCACCAAAACTCGGATTTATCAACAAATCCTACACTCGGAGACAACGGCTCCTACAAACTCGGAGAACAACCTCTCCTATAAACTCAGAGTAAACAACTCCTATAGCTCGGAGTAAACAACCCCTACAACTCGGAGTAAACAACTCCTACAAAATAACTCAGAGTGAAAACTCCTACAGGAATTAGATAAAGTTTAAAACGAAACTTCTCTTGAATCTCAATAAAGATCAACTTCAGATCTGGAAAGACAAAATCTTCTTCTTCCTTTAGATTGGAAGCTTGGATCTTCAAGGATTAGGAAGAAAGAAGAATCGGCAAACCTGATCTGAGTAGGCCCTTTGATTAAATCGAAAAGATCTTCAATATTGAGAGCAGCAACTTGATCAAAGGCCTTCTTATCTGAGAAATCTCTAGCAGCACTGAAGAACGAGTCTTGAGCGGCGCACTGTAGATCTCAGAAAACTTGTTCCGCACGAGGAAGAAGAAACGGCTGGCTTCCTTTTTCACAATCGGGAGAAATCTTCTTCTTGCCCTAAAATAAGAGATTATTTATAGGAAGACCTCCAACGGCTCGGACGACAAACAAGGAGGGATCGCCACGTGTACTGTACATGGCGGCCAACCCTAATTTTCAAAAACGAAACTGAAATTTGAAATCTGTCTGTCCGTCATTCTTCGAGACTTCACGTGAACATTCGATGAATTGACTTGGCCATTGAAAATTCTGATCAAAGCTTGAAAACTGTCTTCTGTTTTCATTCATCGGAATTCGTCGGCAGTACTCGAGAACATTCGACGAATTGACTTAGCCACACCATTTCCTTCACAAGTCTGCCTTTTTGACTTCTGTCTGCGTTCGTCGATATTCGTCGGGAGTTCACGAGAACATTCGACGAACAGACTTAGCCGCAGAAAATTCCTCTACAAACTAGAAATTTAGCTTCTGTCTGGATTCGTCGAGATTCATCGAAACTTCACGAGACATCTCGACGAATTGACTCAGCAAAAAAAATTCTTTTCTTCTGAAAACCTGCTCCACTCCTCAAACTTGAAAACCTTCAGTTATGAGTATATGAAGTACACCCCAATAGAGAGATTACATATGGACCAACACTTTGTTCTACACAATGAGGGATTACATTGTCTAGAACTGTGTTTGGTGATCCATTGCAACCTGACTTTGGTGTGCACTTAGCAATTTAGAACCTGCAAACACATAACTAGAGAACAACATCAAATACAACTCAATTCAACTTAGTTCAAAGGAACACTTCTTCAAATCAAGGTAATTGTGGCTACAATACCCAACACCACTTATTCAGAAAATTTAATATGGTATTAGAGGGGACAGAGGTTTGAGCAGTGATTCAGCCGCAGTTATCTTGCTTGGATTTCTGGAAGCACAGTTATCAGTGGTATAACAATGGAAGGAGGAATAGCAAGAGGTCTTAGTATTGAGCTCCTGACGCATATTAACTTTAAGAAGTGGAAGTCTTGCATGGAGAGCTATCTTTTGGGCAAGGACCTCTGGAAGGTTGTTGGTGGAGAAGAAAATCAAGAAGTGGTTGCTGCTGGTGAAAATGCTCATCTGGTGAGAGCTTGGAGGAGAACTAATGCTAAGGCGGAGTTCACTCTCAAGCGGGATATCTCATCAGAATTGTTTGATCACAATGTTGGATGTCGATCAGCTGCAGAGATTTGGACGGCCTTGGATGGATTGTTCAATAAGAAGAATGTAGCTCGGCTACAGTTCTTGGAAAATGAGTTAGCGAAAGCCACTCAAGGAGACTTGTCCATTTCATCGTTCTTGAAGATGAAGAACCTATGCGCAGAGATATCAACATTAGATCTGGATGAGACTATCTCAGAAGCGAAGCTGAAGAGGCACATAATCCGATTGCGGAGGGAGTATGTGTGAAAGTGCACAGTGTGCCACTGAGATTCCTCTAGAGGGGGGGGGGGGGGTGAATAGTGTTTTGAAATATTTCTACCCTAACCGTGTTTAACAATAATTTATTCTAAGGAGTTATGCTTAATAATCCAGGCAGAATAAAGAATGCATAAAATAAGTGCAGAATAAAAGACTGGGATAGCATAGAAAATCACAGCACAGACACAATGAATTTTATAGAGGTTCCCCAAAATGTGGGTAGTCCTCTCTTCTACCACTGGTAGGAATGCACCACCTATGCTTGAGTCTTTTGATCAGGAGACTCTTAGAACCAATGATCTTTTGATAAGGAGATCATGAACCACCAGATCTTTTGATAAGGAGATCTTGAACCACTGAATCCTTTGAAGAGGGATTAATAAAACTCTTTTACAGGAGATAGAAAGAGAAGGAGAAGAAGGAAGGTTAAAGGAATTATGTTCTCGGAATTCTTGTGAAGGTTGTATGAAATTCAGCCTCTTAGTTATTCCAAAGAATCTGCTCTTAATTAGCCCCTGCTTTTGATGATAATAGATTGCAGGAGATTTGTATTGTCAGACTCTTTCTTCCTCTGCTAATTGAGATCTGGCTGCCAAAAGATGGTGATGAAGAGCAGCTGTTCAGATTCTTTGTTCAATCAGATGAAGAACACCAGATCCTTCTATTCTCTTTCACAGCTCTGTATTAGGGTTCCTGAGAGAGAGAGGAAGATGAAGACAGGAAACCCCAATTTGAGAAGAGACGGCTGATTGTGATTAATGCCCTGTTCTTCTCTTCCTTCTCTATCCTTATGTACCCTGTCTCTATTTTGAATTTGTTTCCTTGTTAGGTAAGACCTGAAAAGGTATATTTGATAGACATTCTCTTTCCTTCCTTAATTACTTCTCGACCTGTCCAACCAGAAGGTGTGTACTTCCAAGAAAGCCTTTTTCTCCTTCTTTAATGTTTCCTTCTTCTTCAGGCAATTATTAGACCGTTGGAGAACGGTCTGAGAGATGTGGGCCATGATGGAAGCCTCAGAATGACAGCTGCAAAGATTGAACTTTAACAGACTGTATTCGACGTAGCGTCAAATTAACTTCCTTCTTATCGACACTGCTTCGAGTTCATCTAAGAGCTGCTTCGATTTCTTCTGTGCTCTGACTGAACACGGCTAGTTGTCATTGCGTCGATTCCTTATAGACGCACCCATCGAGTTGAGTAACATCTACTCTGACTTCCATTAATTGCATCGAGATATAGTCGAGTAGCATCTACTCTGACTTCCATTAATTGACATGTATTCCCTTCTGCGTCGAGTTTGAAGTAGAAGTTGCATCGACTTCTTAAGTTCCTTCGATAAGTCTCTGGTCTCTGCGTCGATATCTATTCGACGTAACGTCGACTATTATTGCTTCGACAGTAGAGTTGAGGAACTTGGACTTCTAGACGGATCAGCGTCGACATGAACTCGATGTTGTGTCGAATTCCATTCGACGCCATTATTAACTTTGCCCAAATTTGCAGCCCTTTAACTGGTCTTGACACTCTAGGTTGAGTGTGACATCCTAAGACATCTAGAGACCAAGTTACCCTCACTATACAATGGGTAAATTAAATCCTAGTGAATAAAATCACTTTTAATTAATTTGTTAAGTTAAATCAAGGGTTTTTCCCAATAATCTCCCTCTATTTATCTTAACAAATTTTACATTTTTTCTGAGTGATTTTATACAATTTTTATAAACAACAATATATTTCATATAAAATAATGCAGACTAAAAATTATGAATTGTATCACACTGTTCTTATATATTTCCATTCAGTTGTCAGGCAATAAGAATTGTATCACACTGTTCTTCCCAGTATATATAGTTGTCTTCATAAGAATTAATCACATAATACCCCTTAATTAAGAGTCAGTCTCTTCCTTGAGAACACCTTTGGAATTTTTCTTTGAGCTACTTTTAAAGGCTCATCATCATCAGCTGCTCCAGCATCCTCTTTCTCTTTTGTCAGCTCTCCCTGATCATCAACATTCTTGTCAGCTTCTTGGGGATCTTCTTGAACAGCTATTGTACTTACAGCTTTCATTTCCACATCCAGATTCCTCTGAATGTCTAGGGCTGGCTCCCCCTGGTTCTGTGCAATTTGATCAAGCTCCTTTACAGCTTCCTGTGCAATCTTTGCTATTCCAACAATAATCTCCTCATCTTGAGGCTACCTTTGAATACCTGGGAGCTCCCCTTGATCTGCTAGCTCCCCCAGGATCCGTGCTCCCTGAAAGGTAGTTATCTTGTCAGGGGTAGGCTCTTTATCAACATCACCCTGAACTTCTCCCCCTAAGTTAGGACCCTCTTACTCTAAGATATTCTCCCCCTTCTTGACCTTGCTGGCTAGGGAGGTTAAGAATTCTCTTGTAACCATAGAGGAAGCGACAAATTCCTTTAATCCCTGGAGGGATCTCTTGGTATCCAGCATCACAGCCTCTACCTGTGAATATTTATTATCAAACTTCCTAGCCTGGTTGGCAACCAGGTCAGCAAAGGTGGAGGAAGCAAGAGCAACAGCCTTAGAGATGATTTGCTTAATGTCAACGGGAGGATGAGCTGGAGGTGGAGGAGGTGGAGGAAAGTTTTCTGGAATGGTAGAGAGAGGATAGTAGATATCAGGGGAAAAGTGTGTTGATGATGATGGTGGTGGAGGTGGAATAAATTCAAGGTTTGGTATGAGGGTGGATGGCTGAAGAGATGGTTCAGTGATTGAAGTGGATTAGGATTGTTGTTGTTATTGTTGTTGTTGTGTGTCTTCATGATGGGGCTATGGAACTATGTTGTAACACCTCCCTTGCAATGAATATATAATATAGGTCCGGCCGGGACCCCACATCATATAATCGCCACAGCTTTAGTATTAAAAAGTGATATAGATCTAACCATCTCAAAACTCAGAACTAACACAATGAAAACAATAAAAGAAACCACAGAAGTTGTCCACATCTACATAAGAGTACTACCGCCTTAAGGCATTACAAAACTCCAACTCAAGTCAAACAGGGCATTTAAATATCCAACAGATCATCACAATCCTAAGCTACCTCGGTATGCAAGCCGGAACAGGTAAAGACATCAAATCAAACTAGAAAGCATGAAAAGAGCACTTCGTTAAGCTTAGTCCTTTCTGGCCGGCGAGCTAGGTCTAGCCTGCGATCCTTGCCCTGCATCCAAATCACAAAGAGCGGTAAACGAGGATCATCTTTGGCTGACCAACAATGGTGTAACAACACCCCTCCTCCCGGCCGTCCTAGCGGACCCCGGGGAACTACATCACCCTGCAATTCAGCACTTTGTATGCAAATGTAATAAACAGTATTAACAAAAACATGACAAGCATGGGTGTCACAATCATCATCCAAGGCACCCTATGCCGTGTATGCTTCTAACATAACAACACACATCAACATTCCATAACAAACAAAGGGTACTCATCAATTCCCCCACGGGCGTACAGGCCCACGGCCAAGAACTCCACTGGGACCTCACCACTTACATGGCTCATCTTGCCAACGGGCGCACCAGCATACTTATTCTCGCCACAATCACAAGGCCAAAAGCCAAGAACTCCACTGGGACCTCACCACTTACATGGCTCATCTTGCCAGCGGGCGCACCAGCATACTTTGTTCTCGCCACAGCCCAGAAGGGGACTTGTCTTGCCGGGACACTCTCCCCACATGAATCCAAGCATTCACGGGCTAGCCAGCCGACCACAAAGACAAACCACGCCTTCACATTCACATCACCATTACCATTTCAAAACCAACGTTCATTCTCACACGAACATAAGGGCATCACATACGTCGTTTTCGCCGTCATCGGATTTCTAGCAAAATCCATAAAATGCACGTCAAACAACATCACCGAATCGGACCACCGGTCACGATTTCAGCTTCACCCAAAATTCCTAATCCACTAACGGAGCGGATCTCTAGTGCAAATCATGTCGGGAACAGACTCAATCAACCCGGTGGTTCTTCTTGAAACAAGGCAACCCAAACCCCTCTCATTTGAGAGATCTGGTGCCATAAATTTCAGAAAAAGGAAAGTAAAAGCATAGATGCCATGCACGCATCCTAAAAGCGGTAGGAGAGATGTCGTTACCCTAAGAGTTCTCTTCCTTTCCATAGATCGGTTGAAAGGCACGGATAGAACGAAGCGCCTTCTAGTCCTCTCCACGGATCTGGTCTCGGATCGGCGAACGGAGCTCCGGTGCTCGAACAATGGCGGATCTAGCATTCGTCTTCCTCCAAACCCTTCCTCTCTTCTACGCCTCCAGAAGCACAAAGGATTTCACGCCCCGAGAATAGAACTTCTCTGCCCTAAATAAAAGCTTAGGATGATCTTATCTAGACCGTAGGATCAAGATTCAATCATAATGGACGTCCAGGAAAGCTGCTTACGCCCGTGCCCACGCTTCGTCGAACTCAGCATGACCTGTTCGTCGAACGGGCTCCAGCGCCAGCGGTTCGTCGAACTCAGTTCGACGAACTCGCTTCGGCGAACTCCAGCGCCAACGGTTTGTCGAACACAGTTCGATGAACTCCAGCGCCAGCAGTTCATCGAACTCGGTTCGACGAACTCCAGCGCCAGCGGTTCGTCAAACTCGCTTCGGCGCACTCCAGCGCCAGTGGTTCGTCGAACCCCATTCGACGAACTCTAGCGCCTTCACTTCCCGAGAACTCTAGCTTCTTCACTTCCCGAGAACTCTAGCAGTTCGATGAACTCACTGCCTTCACTTCTCGAGAAATGGCTGTTTCTCGAGAAGTAGCTTGAGCCTTCACTTCTCGAGAAATAGCTATTTCAGAAGTGGCTTGAGCCTGCCTTTTTCGAGAAATAGTTGTTTCTTGTGTTTCTCGAGAAGTAGGCTGAGCGAAGCATGGGGTGTTACAAATCCACCCCCTTAAGAGAATTTCGTCCTCAAAATTTAAAACGTGAACGAAAGCACAACTAACACACATACCTGAAACGAATAGTTCCGGAAAGTTATCCCGCATTGTTTGCTCTTTCTCCCATGAGAACTCGTCTTGTCCGCAATTATCCCAACGCACTTTCACGAGCTTAACCTCTTTGTTCAGCAACCGCCAGACTTCAGAATCCTCCACACAAATCGGACGAACTATTGTCCTCAGATCTTCGGTTATAGGAACTGTCGAAGACTCAACCACATCCTCCGGCTCCACCAAATCTTTCCTCAGCATCGAAAAATGAAACACATCATGTAATCCGCTTAGCTCTACGGACAACGCCAACCGATAGGCCGCTTCGCATATGCGCTATGTAACCTTAAACGGACCCAAATATCTCGGAATCAATTTCTTGAGTCGTCGAATTTGCGAAATGCCTTTGAACGGTTTGATCTTCAAGTAGACCATGTCGCCCACCGCAAACTCCACATTTCTGTGGCGTGCATTAAAATACTTTGCCTGCCAATCCTGAGAAACCTTCATGCTCTCCTGTATCATTCGCACCAACTCATAAGCGTCTGCCATCACTTCTTTCCTAACAAATGGTTGTCTCCCGCCTCTATCCAAGACATCGGCATTCGACATCGCCTTCCATACAAAGCCTCGTATGGCGCCATTTTGATACTCGCCTGGAAACTATTGTTATAGGCAAACTCTACCATGAAGAGGTGGTCTTCCCAACTTTTACCGAAATCGAGAGAACACATTCTCAGCATGTCCTCCATCGTACGATTCGTTCTCTCCGTTTGCCATCGGTCTGTGGATGGAACGCGGTACTAAACTTCAATTTCGTACCCAAACTTTGCTGCACTAACCTCCAGTCCTTGGACGTGAATCGTCCATCGCGATCACTAATGATGCTCTTTGGAATTCCGTGCAACCGCACAATGTTTCGAACAAGCTCCACGAGCTTCTCCACGCTATCATCCTTCCGATTTGGAATGAAGTGGGCTACCTTGGTCAGGCGATCTACAATCACCCAAATCGCATCGTTACCTTGCCGCGATCATGGTAAACCATGTACAAAATCCATGGAGATGTCGTCGAATTTCCACTTGGGGATGGGAAGAGGTTTCAAGAATCCACCCGGCCTTTGGCATTCCGCCTTCACTAAGGCGCACGTCTGACACCGACTTACATACAAAGCTACATCCCATTTCATCCCAGGCCACCAAAAGGATTTCTTCAAATCCAAGTACATCTTCGTACTTCCTGGATGAATAGAGTACTTCGTGAAGTGAGCCTCAAACATCAAATCCTCACGGAGCTTGCCAAAACAAGGGAAAACCACCCTTCCATTTCTCTTTAAAAGTCCACTTACCATCTCCAACGCACTGCCTTCGCTTTGCTGAGCTTCCAATGCCAATTGTTGACACTCTTCATCTGCATTGGTTGCCTCTCGAATTCGATCTACTAGATCACACTGCATCTCGATCCAGTTCAACCGAGCTGCGCTAGACTCACCCTTAGACAAACACACAATGCCAAGGGAGTCAAACTCTCGCACCAACCGTTCGTCATGCGCTTCTATCCAATTACCTTACCCAGAGTAATTCCTACTCAAGGCGTCAGCTACCACATTGGCCTTGCCTGGCGTATACTGAATCGCTACGTCGTAGTCCCCAAGGAACTCGACCCACCTACGCTGCCTCATATTAAGATCCTTCTGATATAAAAGATACCTCAAGCTGTTGTGGTCCGTGAAGATTTCAACCTTCGCACCATACACGTAGTGCCAACACATCTTCAACGCAAAAATTACAGCCGCCAACTCCAAATCATGGACAGGGTAATTTCTCTCATGAGTCTTTAGCTGCCTCGACCCATAAGCTATCACATTGTCGTGCTGCACAAGAACGCAACCCAAACCGCACCCTGACGCGTCGCTGAAAATTTGGAATCCCTCAGTCCCACTAGGAAGACTTAGGATTGGACCAGACATCAATCTTTCCTTCAAGGTCTCGAACGCATGAGCACACTCCGACGTCCACACAAACTTCTGGTCCTTCCGGGTAAGAGTGGTGAGGGGCAAAGCCATCCGCGAAAAGTTCTTAACGAACCTTCTGTAATAACCGGCTAGTCCAAGGAAACTCCATACTTCCGCCACGGTTCTCAGTACATGCCAATCTCTAATGGCTTCAATCTTCGAAGGATCCACCGCCACCCCATCTCCACTAATCACGTGGCCCAAGAATGCCACTTTCCCAATCCAGAACTCGCACTTTGAGAACTTTGCATAAAGCTGGTTCTCCCTCAACGTCTGCAACACTAATCTCAGATGAGGCTCATGCTCCGCCTTCGACTTCGAATACACTAAGATGTCATCAATGAACAGCACTATGAAAGAATCCAGGTATTGTCGAAACACTCGGTTCATTAAATCCATGAACACTGACGGCGCGTTCGTCAAACCGAACGGCATCATCGAGAACTTAAAATGACCATATCTCATCCCAAATGTCGTCTTGGGAATATCCTCTTCTCGAATCCTTAACTGATAGTAGCCCGACTTCAAGTCCAACTTGGAGTACACCGTCGACCCCACCAGTTGATCGAACAAATCTTCGATTCGTGGAATCTGGTACTTATTCTTGATGGTCAACTTATTCAACTCGCGATAGTCTATGCACAGTCGCGTGCTACCATCCTTCTTCTTAACGAACAACGCCGACGCACTCCAAGGTGAGGAGCTGGGCCTAATGTACCCCTGCTCGAGCAACTCTTGCAGCTGCACCTTTAACTCGGCCAGTTCCTTCGGTGCCATCCTAAACAGAGGACGCGACACCGACCTCGCATCTGACACCAACTCAATAGAATAGTCGATTTCACGCTGAGGAGGCGCTCCCGGAAGCTCCTCAGGGAACACATCCTCGAATTCCTCCACCATTGGCACATCTCTGATCGCCAACTTTGTGGAGTGAGTCTCCAACAAAGCGACAAATGCCTCACCTCCTTGATTTACTGCACGCACCATTTGCACGGCGGAAATCAGGGAGCAGGCCACTCCGCATAGGCCCTCTAACATGACCTCTGCTCTTCCTTCCCTCCACAAGGTCACCACCTTCAACAGGTAGTCAATACTAGCTCACTGCTCTGCAAGCCAGTCCATCCCCAGGATGATGTCAAATTCAGCTAGTGGTAGAATTGTTGCTACTAACTCGAAATCACACTCGCAAATCCTCAGCACAATGCGTCCTTTTCTTCCAGTGGTCATGAAAGACCCATTCGGCATGCGCACACTAAGCTCCACCTCTGCCTCAACAGTCTCAACACCGATCCTCCGGATAAAGCTTTCCGCGAGAAAAGAGTGTGATGCTCCCGTGCCGAACAACACTCTAGAGAGATAGCCAGAAACTAGCACGAAGCCTAACACGCATATAACAAAATGAAAGGTCGCAAACAGGTTAAAACTAATAAACGAAACTCTGAACTTTCGTACCTGTCACCACATCAGGTTGACGAATCGCTTCCTGTTGCCCGATGTTGTACGCTCTAGGCTGCATAGGAGGGAAACGGGAAGCACTGGACTCCGCCGCCTTCCCTCTCTTCCCAACACTAGGAACGGAACGCACCGACTGCTCCTGCCTCTGCTCTGGCTCAACACCACTCTCGAAACAGTTTCGAGCTATGTGTCCCACTTTGCCACACTTGTAGCATGTCACTGCCCCCTTGGGACGGAACTCTCCAGAAGTCACACCGCTCCTCTCGCTAGTCCTAAAAGGACGGGGCTTTTTCTTCCACCAACTTTTCTCAGACTTCCCCTGAGACTGAGATGGCTTACTTTCTCCCTGCTTTGCCGCCAAGCCCTTGCGGCGCTAGGTTCGCTCCATATTGTTCTCCAAAGTTCGAGCAGCTTCAACTAACTCATTGAACCTCGCATTCTTTAAGGCTATGAGAGGTTGCCTTAAATTCTCTCTCAGACCCTGATAGAAGAGATTATCCCTCTCCTCCTCGTCTGCCATGGTCGTTCCCGCGTAATGACCCAACCGAGTAAACTCCGGCAAGTACTCGTCTACCGTCTTCTCGCACTGCACCAAGTGCAAGAACTGCCGCTGAAGGGCTAACCTCGTCGAAGAGGGGATATAATGCTTCAGGAAGGCATTCCCAAACTCTTCCATGGATGGGGCACGTCCAAGGAAATGACGAGCGCTATGATTCACCCACCACATCTTGGCGTCGCCTTCTAACATAAACGCTGCGAACTGGGACTGCTTGTCCTCTGGGGTCTCTGCCGCTTTCAGGAGTTCCTGAATTCTTTCCAACCAATCCTCGGTGTCTGCCGGAGTGCCAACTCCTTTGAACGTCAGAGGATGGAAACTCAGATAGTACTTCATCTGACGAGCTCCTTGCCCAACCGCTCTCTCGGCTAACGGCTCTACCTGCCTTACTCCCACTTCCGGCGTCACAGTGACTGGAGTAACAGGAGTCGCAACCTGCACAACAGGCATCGCAATCTGTGGCATTGCCGCAGTTTGAGCTGCCACCATTGCCTTTGCTAGCATACGACAAAAGTCTGTCGGGGACAAACCCATATTCACAAGGGCTGGGGCCATTGCACTACTTGCCGACGGCTCCTCTTGACGCCTCGACATCCCCGCATCGTTGCCACCATCCTAGCATAAGCAAGGAAAAACAAATCAAACTCTATTCGAGAGACTCGAACGCAAGGACACTCATGGTCCCACAAAGAACTCCTATGTGGAGAACCTCTTAACGCGACCCAAACATGCTAAACCTCAACAAGAATGCAAACCTAGCTCTGATACCAAATTGTAACACCTCCCCATCATATACTATATAATATAGGTTCGGCCGGGACCCCACAGCATATAATCTCCACAGCTTTAGGATTAAAAAGTGATATAGATCTAACCATCTCAAAACTCAGAACTAACACAGCGGAAACAATAAAACAAACCACAGAAGTTGTCCACATCTACATAAGAGTACTACGGCCTTAAGGCCTTACAAAACTCCAACTCAAGTCAAACAGGGCATTTAAATATCCAATAGATCATCACAATCATAAGCTACCTTGGCATGCAAGCTGGGACAGGTAAAGAAATCAAATCAAACTAGAAAGCATGAAATGAGCACTTCATGAAGCTTAGGTCTTTCTGGCCGGCAATCTAGGTCCAACCTGCGATCCTTGCCCTGCATCCAAATCACAAAGAGCGGTAAACGAGGGTCAGCTTTGGCTGACCAACAATGGTGTAACAACACCCCTCCTCCCGGTCATCCTAGCGGACCCCGGGGAACTACATCACCCTGCAAGTCAGCACTTCGTATGCAAATGTAATAAACAGTATTAACAAAAACATGACAAGCATGGGTGTCACAATCATCATCCATGTTTCTATGTTGAGCAATAAAAGTATGGGGATCTAGCAATGCAACATGTATGCAAACTTGGGTTTCACCCAAGGCACCCTATGGCGTGTATGCTTCTAACATAACAATACACATCAACATTTCATAACAAACAAAGGGTACTCATCAATTCCCCCACTAGCATACAAGCCCACGACCAAGAACTCCACTGGGACCTCACCACTTACATGGCTCATCTTGCCAACGGGCGCACCAGCATACTTATTCTCGCCACAATCACAAAGCCAAAAGCCAAGAACTCTACTGGGACCTCACCACTTACATGGCTCATCTTGTCAACGGGCGCACCAGCATACTTTGTTATCGCCACAGCCCAGAAGGGGACTTGTCTTGCTGGGACACTCTCCCCACATGAATCCAAGCTTTCACGGGCTAGCCATCCGACCACAAAGACAAAACACGCCTTCACATTCACATCACCATTACCCTTTCCAAACCAACGTTCATTTTCACACAAACATAAAGAAATCACATACGATGTTTTTGTCATCATCGGATTTCTAGCAAAATCCCTAAATTGCACATCAAACAACATCACCGGATCGGACCTCCAGTCACGATTTTGGCTTCACCCAAAATGTCTAATCCACTAACGGAGCAGATCTCTAATGCAAATCATGTCGGAGATAGACTCAATCAACCTGGTGGTTCTTCTTGAACCAAGGCGACCCAAACCCCTCTCATTTGAGAGATCTGGTGCCATAAATTTCAGAAAAAGGAAAGTAAAAGCATAGATGCCATGCACGCATCCTAAAATCGAGAGGGAAATGTCGTTACCCTAAGAGTTCTCTTCCTCGCCATGGATCGGTTGAACGGCACGGATAGAAAGAAGCGCCTTCTAATCCTCTACATGTATCTGGTCTTGGATCGGCGAACGGAGCTCCGGTGCTCCAACAATGGTGGATCTAGCCTTCGTCTTCCTCCAAACCCTTCCTCTCTTCTACGCCTCCAGAAGCACAAAGGATTTCACGCCCTGAGAATAGAACTTCTCTGCCCTAAATAAAAGCTTAGGACGCTCTTATCTAGACCGTATAATCAAGATTCAATCATAACGGACGTCCAGGAAAGCTGGTTACGCCCGTGCCCGTGCTTCGTCGAACTCAGCATGACCTGTTCGTCAAACGGACTCCAGTGCCAGCGGTTCATCAAACTCAGTTCGACAAACTCGCTTCGGCAAACTCCAGCGCCAGCGGTTTGTCGAACTCGGTTCGACGAACTCCAGCGCCAGCGGTTCGTCGAACTCGGTTCGACGAACTCCAGTGCCAGCGGTTCGTCGTACTTAGTTTGACGAACTCACTTCGGCGCACTCCAGTGCCAGCGGTTCGTTGAACCCCGTTCGACGAACTCTAGTGCCTTCACTTCTCGAGAACTCTAGCGCCTTCACTTCCCGAGAACTCTAGCTCCTTCACTTCCCGAGAACTCTAGCGGTTCGACGAACTCACTCCCTTCACTTCTCGAGAAATGGTTGTTTCTCGAGAACTAGCTTGAGCCTTCACTTCTCGAGAAATAGCTATTTCTCGAGAAGTGGCTTGAGCCTGCCTCTTTCGAGAAATAGTTGTTTCTCGTGTTTCTCGAGAAGTAGGCTGAGCGAAGCCTGGGGTGTTACATGTGTCCATTGGGGAAAAATCATCCCATGGGGGATCTGGAATCTCCCTATTTGAATCTAGAGGGGGAGGAGATGGAGGAGGAGAAGATGTAACTTAACTAGGCTTCAAGATCTGCCTGGTCCATTTTGAGAATATCCCTATATTTATTCTTTTACCAGGAGGAATGGGCACTCCTTTGGACTTGCAGATGTTTGGATAATGTTTGAGGAGCACTTGGCTCATTATTCTCATATAGGCATTTTTTATGGGCATACTTGTGCCCAATCATCTTTAGGAGCAGTCTTCCCCAGTTCACCTTCTTGTTAAGTACCAGAATTCCCATTACTTGCAGCTGCTGCTTTGGTATTGCATCATGAGCAGAGACCTTGCAGAGCAGCATTTTTCCTACAATGTCAGTTAAGAATCTGTATTCATGTGCCAGGTCAACCTTTTTGAGGTTAATTGGCTTCTCCTTCCTGAACTGCATTATTTATAGTACATTCTTTACTTCTTCTATTGTTAGTTCATCTGAGTCATTCCATGTGTGTAGATTAAATGTTTGGGAGAGAATTTCTTCATACACACTGATGTCTTGGCCAGATATTGTCCCGTGGAGAGTACCATCATCTGTCACCGAAATGGTATCCTTGAATTCTGTAAGTTCTATGTCTAGATTCTTACATCGTGTGGAGATGAGCTTTGTTAAACCAGCAGAATCAAATAGGCCAAGGATGGCCTTGAAACTTTCTGCGGCTGCATTGAAGGAGTCAATGTCGACATTAAATCCTGAGTTCACCTTTGGTGGAGCCATTTGAGTTAATGTAGCTGCAAGTAAGAATAAACAAGAGACAGAGAGCACGAGGGACACGAGCACAAGAGAGCTGGAGAGGAGGAGAGCAAGAGAGCAAGAGGAAGAAAATTTGACAGCGTAAATTGATGAGTCCAATTTATATAGGGTTATTCGGACTCATCTGGCCTTGTTTTCAGGCATATGCACTTCACTTTTAGTTCATTATTACTTAAATTTCACTTGAACAAATTTCTTCACAAAGTACACTCTTTGGGCCCGTTTTGGTGTGCAATTGCGCGCTATGTTTGTTGGGGGTAAGCACACGGTGATCCCAAATACTTTTTATGTATTTGGATTGAGCTGGAAGGGTATTCCCAGCTGTGTGATTGTTGTTTGGTGCTGTGCAGGTGGGTAGAACATCCATTATGACCAGATTTCACGTCTGCATGAAATGCACGGTCGTGCGTTTCCTTGATGCACGATTGATCTGACTGTGTGTGTTCATCTATGACCCAAAATAGCATTCTGGATTTGGTCATGCGTTTTTACGCACGGTCGTGCGTTTGGTCGTGCATGAACAAAATTCTGCAATCTTTACTATTTAATATGCGATTTTTTAGGTTTTGAGAACCCCGAACAGTTCCGCAATTTCTTCCGCCGTCAGGGCGAAAAGCTCCATTTTTTGAAGGTTTCTTCCTCCCCCTTTCACCCGAGGCCACCTCGCATCATCCAAGCACTTCAAGGGAGATATCCTAGCCCTACTCTCATCAACGGAGGAAGGAGTACACAGCTTTTGTGGTGGCCAAATCGTGATATGGAGAAGACGGGTATATCAGAGGGAAGGTGACAGCTCCTCTGGACCCCAGACGTAGTTGTGGAATGAGCTAGGACGCGGATTGACAACCCGATGATTCCTACCGTGAATCCCAACAAGTCTCTGGATGTGGTTGTATATCTAGCTTTTCCTCCTTTCATCCTTATGATTGTAGTTAGTTTCTCTTATGTTGATGATGTTGCACTCTATATTTGTTGAACTTCTTGTCAAATATTATGAAATGTTTTCATGCTTATGAGTGCTTGAGGTATGCTTTCGTGGTGATTGTGGTGTGAGTGTACTGTGTGCCGCACTAGCAATTGCTAGTGGCGTGCTTGTTGACGAGGTGCTTGCAACACTCATTCCGCCGGTGTGACCCACTCCATCTGCAAGCCTTCTCGTCCATCCGCGCAGCGAAGCGGTGCATAGCGGCCCGTGTAATCCATTCGCCTAACGAAGCAGTATGCTCAAGGCCTGCAGAGTTCGATTCCGCACTTATCCACCTCATCCGCTTGCCTACTCATCCATCCGCCTAGCGAAGTAGTGCGTTCAAGGCCTACGTAGTTTTCCATCCCGCCTGGCGAAGCATTGCATAGCAGCATTGCATATGAGTAGTTGTAGTTATTTACTTTTATTTTCCATAAACCAATCCACCCCGTTCACGTTTCACCCGACCTAAAGGACTTCGATCTCAAGTCCCTCCTCGAAAGTTAACTCCACTTTACTGTGTTCCTTCAAGATCGATACTCGGGGCTTTGCTCCTCATTTTATATTACTTGAACGATCGGTACACTGCCGTTTCGTGCCGCAGTCTCGCTACCGCCTATAGCGGTGTGCTAGATTTTCGCAATAAGTTTTTGCCGTCATTGCCGGGGAACACAGACGTGTGAGTTTTCTGGAGAGGGAGAGCCGTGAGATAGAAGTTCTTTTCCATTTGTATATCACATGTGTTTTAATTTCATGTTTGTAAATTCTCTTTTTATCTGTTTTTAAGTATTTCAAAAATCAGGTTTTCGCCATTTTAAACTTTAGTACGTGCATATTGAGATCAATTTCTGTTTATATTAGTTGTTAATCCTTCTTTACACCAATATGTATGCTTATCAACAATGTAGGTGGTGTAGAGCGTCTAATCACTCTAGTGATGAGTGCTATTTAGGAAGCCATATTTATAATCCATGTAGTTCATCGTATAGAGAATCTAGAACTTCATACAATGAACTTACGTATTATAAGTATGCATCCCCATCGCGAGCATCGCCTTCACCGGGTGGTTTGGCTTTTCCACAGTTAAAACCTACCGGGAAGTGTTGCTTGTGTTGTCAGAGTTTTGATCACGCGCTGAAAGACTGTGAGCAATGGAAATTGCTATTGGGAGAGGATGATGAGCCAACACTTATCTCCATTCCACTGCCTTCCTATGCCACCGCTCCTTCCATCGTTGATGACACATACGTTAGGCCCCCAGGTCGATCAGCGTCGTTGTTGATCACTACGACGACATTATGGAGCTTTCTTTCTCCATTGTGTCATCCTTTCCTGTGGATTCTGTATCTGAGGATATTTCTTCACTCCTATCGGACTTTATCTTGAGTCCTATTTCTACTCAGATATTTTCTTGTATCAGTATGCATGTATCTTCTGCTCTTATTGCCGAGTTTTTAGATGTGCAGGATAAGCCTATGGAGCCTGAAGCTATGCTGAGTTGCACTGAGGAGGACATTTTCCTTAGTCATGAGGTTTCTACCTCATCACCGGAGGAGAAGGTCCAACTCATCATCGAAGTTCCCAGCTGCTCATATTATGCCTGCAGCGATTCTACTGCAACCGGCATTGAGTCTTTTGTGGAACCTGCCAGGAGTGAAACCGGGACCACCCCTCCTTTGATTCATTCTTTTAGTTCTTCATCCAGTTTATTTCCTAATCCTCTTTCTTTTAATGATGATATTGATAAGTACATCCTTCCTGCTTCCCCGCCTTCTTTAATGTCTGATATTTCATTTATCCCTCTGCAGGTGCTTGAATATCTAGACCCATTTTTGGGTAATTCTGAGTGGCAGTCTTGGAAGGAAAAGCAAATGGCAATGATGAAATCAATCGTCTATTCCACCTCATCATCATTGCCTTCTTTTCCTTGAAAGACTGGGTGCAGGGTGGTAAACGATACTTCATCCATGACCGCCGATTGGAGGAGAGGAAGAGGATGAAGAAAGATGAAATATGGAGATGGAAAGCTCCCGATCTTCTGGACTTCTGCTGTTGGGTCTTCGGACCCATTTCTTTTATTTATAGTTACTATTTTAAATCAGCTTACAGTTGATCTTTTTGGCATGCTTGTAATAATTAGGATATTTTAGTTTTCTCTTTTATGTTTAGACAATGTTATTAAAACTGCATAATACAGGTATTAAGTCCAGCTTAAGGACGGTAAACAAAAGCGTTGTTGGGAGACAACCCAAGTTTTTGTTGCTTTTATTTTTCTCTAACATGCTAATAGTTTAGTTTTACATATATATTTTGTGCGTGGAGTCTTTTGCCTGCAGGTGTGCGGCAATTTCTTTGGTGGCAGACTCTTGGAGCTAAATTTACAGAATTTAACGCCAAATCTTCTGGTATGCTCATTTCTGAGCATGGGTAACTTTTCTTCCCCTAGTCTTTTATTTAATTTTCATGGTTACATCATTTGCTTTTATTGCTTGGATTAAGTCTGGAGAAGAGCCACTATGTGTTACTCACTGCACGTGCACATGACACTGCATACTAGAAGTACATTTTAGTTCATTTTTATAAGTATTGTTCATCTCCATTGCACACCACTACTCCCACTAAAGAGCGCACTTACCCGCGAGCATGCTCCGAGTTTAATTCTATTTTACTGCTTAATGGGAAAATTGAGGTGTTGGTTTAGGATTGTGTAGCGGAGTAAGTTGTGACTCGTGCAGTGCTTCTAGTCGAGTACTCCCTTTTGTATAAAAATATGTGTAGAGTAGATTTCTCCTTATACTTTTAGTTTATTTTATTTCTCTAAGGGTAATTGTTAATTATTCTACTCAAATTGGTGAATGTAGTGTGAATCGAATGGTAGCGTAGGGATGAGTGTAGATAATCATTATACTCGTATTGTTTGAGTTCGGAGGAAGGATTGCCTTTCTCGGGGGCTAAGAACTTGCCCCAAGCTATTCTTGAAGCATGGCCATGGGATAGTTCATTTTCGTGAGAGTGACGTAGTGATGAGCCCCAATTATATACACATATATGGACTCATCTGGGCCGTTTTTCTACTCATTCCATTGCACTTTAGCCTTGTTTTAGCTCATATTTGACATTCTATGCTAGGTGCACTTCTTGGCCTATTTTGGTGTGTTTTTATGTTTATTCTCCTTTGTTAGCCTTATCGTATTGTTGAGTGCCACTTTCAGTGGCCTGATCAGCATTTCTGTAGGAACATGAGTCGTGCAGGTGTTCCCGGTACAATTCTGTATAGGAACACTGCGCACGATCACTGGTTCTATTGCGCACGACCACTGGTCGTGCGCCACTGATCGTGCGCACTCAACCCCCGAAATTTGAGTTCTGTCTTGACCGAACGCACGACCATTTACGATAGTGCGCACGACCACTGGTCGTGCGCCACTGGTCGTGCGAACATGTTATTTTATAAATTTCATGCGTTGCAGGTTCCACCCAGGCAGGCGCACGATCACAGAACTCCAGCGCGCACGACCACTGGTCGTGCGCCAATGACCATGCGCAGTATTTTCGCCAGCGCCTATATAATGACCTGTTCCGCAAATTAGGGATACGCGGGCTTCCGGGAGCGCGATTTTCAGTCCGTACGCCGTCGTTTTCCACTTCCAGCCACCTCCACCTCATCTTCTCTGGAAGGGGAAGTCGTCTCCGGCCATCCTAAGCATTTGTCCATCGTCCAGAAGCATTCTCCGCCATCCGCAAGCACTCAAGCAAGCTGTCTCCATTTCTGTCCGGTGAGAAGAACAGCAATCCTGAGGTAGAAGACGATGGAAGCTCGTGGAGAGATCGTGACAGTCTCTCGACGTCGGAAGCATAGTCCGCCCGAGTCCAGAGGTAGCTTTACAAACTACCATTCCGGCCGTGAACGGCCGCTAGTCTTCGTCCATTGGTTATCTTCTTCTTCTCCCCTTTATTGTATTTCTTTGAATCATTTGAACTTGAATATCATGATGTTTAGTTTAAATGCAATGTTTGTTTCTTCTCTGTTCATCAACATTTGCTTGTGATTCGTTTCACCTCCACTCACTCACTCACGCATTCATTGTGTTCGATTCGCGTTAGCAAGAGCTAGAGGCGATTTGTGAAGAGGTGTCTACGACCCTCACTCTCCGCACTAGTGATCACTTCACCCGCTTGCACACCGTCCATCCGCCTCACGAAGCTCGGCATCGCGGCCGTTGCACCCATCTCGCCTTGCGAAGCGGTGATTTCGACCCGCACCCCTTTTATTGTTGTTAACAATAGGAAACCAAATCAAAACCCCTCTTGTTGTGTTTGTTCCCGCTTGTATAACAATTGTCACACAACGCGATTCATTCACCCAACCTGCATTCCTCAAGAGACCGACACTCGGGGATTCTATTCCCAACATTTATTACTTGACAGCGACCGGTGCACTTGTCGAACATCGCATCAAGTTTTTGGCGCCGTTGCCGGGGAATGCAGACGTGATGAATTCGTTTGCGTGAAGAATCGTTGCACGAGGCATTATTTTTATTTCTCTTTGTTTACCTCTGTTATCTTTGTTTCTTTTTTTTGACACGCACATCGAATTACCTTCGTTCTTTCCATCGTGCGCTAATCTTTTGGGTTTCAAGTATTCCTAGCATCACCTCTATTCAGCAATACATCTATCAAGGAAGTTTAAATGATTTAAAGGTTCAAGCACAAAGGAATGATCATGATTTCGGGATTTCCTCCGACATCATTGAGTATATGACTGGGAATTGCAAGTTCAGTGGGGATAAGCATGAGGATGCGGTACAACACATGCAGGACTTCTTAGAGATTTATTATGCATGTATATTTAGTGGAGTTGAAAACGACCTGCAAAAGATCCTGGCATTTTCATTTTCCCTACATGATAAAGACAAAAGTTGGTACTGGGATATCCGGAAAGGAGAGGCGACCACATGGAAGCAGCTCGAAGGGAGATTTTTGCATGAGTTTCAACACCGTACCCGAGTCCTGGACAAGTACGGGGAACTTATAACCTTCGGCCAGGGAAAGGAGGAGACGTTAGCTGACGCTTGGGAGCGTTTTCAATCCCTGCATAGGGGATGTTACCATGAAGATCTATCAGAAATCTTTTTGATTCAGGTTTTTTATTTCGGCATGCTGGACAAATTCCGTCTGTTATTCGATGTGGCAGCCGGAGGGGCCCTGTTTAACAAATCGGGGAAGGACGCGTGGGAAGTACTAGTGAATATAGTTCAGACCAGCCAGCACTGGAGTCATGTCATTCACCCCCCCCCCCCCCCCCCGGTACTGCTGAAGTTAATGCAGTGACATTCAACGGAGCAGCGGAACGTGTGTCGTCAGGGCAGACAGAACAGTTGGCAACCTTTGTGGTCGGGATGCTGCATAAAATAAATGACCAATCTGCAGCAATTCAACAGCTTCACTCTACTATAGGGACTCTTACCAATGTCATTTTTGGGCTTGCAAGTCAGCAGCCGGAGTCTGTGAACACCATGCGATTGAGAAGCGGTAGAGGTGCTGACAATCTTCCACGACAGGAACCACTTGTGAATTCCACTGACAAGTGCAATGCAGACGTGGCTGAGAAGCAGACTCAGATTCATATTGAGCCAGACTCCGTGAGCGAGGCACAACCCTCGAGAAGTGTTGTTCACCCCCCATTCCCCCACAGGTTGCGAAATGAGAAATCCGAGAAACAACTCCGCAAATTCCTGGAAATAATGAAAGGAGTGCAAGTGAGCATACCACTGATTGAAGCCATTTCTCAAATACCGGGCTATTCCATGTTCTTGAAAGACTTGATTTCGAAGCAGAAACTGTTGGAGGATCTCAAGATTATTGATCTCACTGAGGAGTGCTCCGCCATCATCTCCAATATGCCCACAAAGTGCAAAGATCCGGGCAGCTTTACTATTCCTTGCAGGATCGGTCATCACCGTTTCAGCCAGGCGCTCTGTGATTTGGGTGCATCAATCAACTTGATGCCGCTCTCTATCTTTCGTGAACTAGGCGCAAGGACCTTGAAGCCGACGCAGGTAATGCTACAGCTAGCTGATCGGTCGATCAAGAAACCATCTGGAATTATCGAGGACCTCACAATAGTAGTAAACGGTCTCGCTTTTCCAGCCGATTTCGTCATCCTCGACATGAAGGTTGATACTAAAGTACCCATTATCTTGGGGCGGCACTTTCTTGCTACGGCTCGTGCTATCATTAATGTGGAGCAGGGGGAGCTCACGCTCAGATTGGGGGAGGACGTTATATCCTTCAACGTCCACAATCCGTCGCAACTCTTCGAAATCACGGAATGCGAACCGGCAGAGCCACTTGAAGAATTCGATGGTCAGATCGATGTGGGTTTGGATGACAGTGAGACATGTTGGCAGCGCGAGGACGCAGGCAATGACGTTGCATATTCGAACCAGCCTGAGGTTTTACATTCAATTGGAGGGCCATCCAGCGATTCTGCTGATCCAAACATTTATCTGGCTCTCAAACAACTACCGGATTCTCTAAAGTACATTTTTCTTGGAGAAAATGCCACGCATCCGGTGATTATTTCCGCAGCTCTTTCTGCCGCCAACGAAACCGCATTGGTGGGTGTGCTGAGAAGGTACCATAAAGTCTTCGGATGCTCTCTTGCAGACATAAAGGGAATCAGCCCCACGGTCTGCATGCATAAGATCCTCCTTGAAGATCAGTACAAACCCACATCACAGCCCCAAAGGCGTTCGAACCGGAAAATGCAAGAGGTGGTGAAGGCAGAAGTGATAAACCTCTTAGACGCTGGCATCATTTACCCAATCAGCGACAGTAAATGGGTCAGCACAGTTCAGGTGGTACCAAAAAAGGGAGGGATCACCGTTGTTGCCAATGAAAAGAACGAGTTGCTACCTACCCGAATGATCACCGGGTGGAGAGTCTGTATCGACTACCGCAAGCTGAATGATGCTACACGCAAGGACCATTTCCCACTCCCCTTCATTGATCAGATGTTAGAAAAGTTAGCGGGGCAGGATTACTACTACTGTTTCTTGGATGGGTACTCAGGTTACAATCAAATCTTAATAGACCCGTCTGATCAAGACAAAACAACATTTACATGTCCTTCCGGTACCTTCGCGTTCAAGAAATGCCGTTCAGACTATGTAATGCCCCCGCAACTTTCCAGCGCTGTATGCTCGCCATTTTCGCTGACATGGTGGGAGATTTCCTCGAAGTTTTCATGGATGACTTCAGTTTATTTGGCAGCAGCTTCGATACTTGCCTCGCGAATTTGGCCAAGACCTTGAAGTGGTGTGAGGACACCAACCTTGTCTTGAACTGGGAGAAATGACACTTTATGGTGCGCGAAGGAATTGTGTTGGGGCATACGGTTTCCTGCCAAGGGCTCGAGGTAGATCAGGCGAAGGTAAGTGTTATCAGAAACCTCCCTCCACCTATGTCAGTGAAAGGTGTCCGCAGTTTTCTTGGTCATGTGGGATTCTATCGAAGGTTTATTAAGGACTTCTCATCCATTTCAAAGCCTTTATCTCTCCTGCTTGTTAAGGACGTCCCCTTCCACTTCGACGATGCATGCACACAGGCCTTTGAAACCTTACGGGGACATCTCGGCTCCAATTTTGGTGGCACCCGACTGGAATTTACCATTTATTATCATGTGTGACGCAAGTGATGTGGTCGTGGGTACTGTGCTCGGTCAAAAGAAAGACAAGACGTTTCACACCATTGCATATGCCAGTCGAACTCTCAACAGCGCGCAAGCAAACTATACCACTACGGAGAAAGAAATGCTAGCTGTGGTCTTCGCCTTTGAAAAATTTCACTCATACTTGGTGATTTCCGAAGTAATTGTGTACACGGACCACGCCGCACTCAGGTATCTTTTCAGCAAAAAAGAATCCAAACCGCGCCTGATTCGTTGGATTTTACTTTTGCAGGAATACAATTTGGAAATCAAAGACAAGAAAGGGGTGGAGAACGTAATAGCTGACCATCTTTCGCGTTTGGAGTACGATATGACGGCTGACAGTCCCAACAGCTTTGTGAAGGAAACGACCAATTATTTTCCGGATGAAAAATTATTCGCAATCAATACGCTCCCGCCAACCGCCCCATGGTACGCTGATATCGCTAACTACTTGGCTTGTAAAACCTTCTCCCCGAATCTGTCCCCTCAGCAGAGACGGAAGCTTACCTCTGACTCAAAATACTATTTTTGGGAAGACCCGCTCTTATTCCACACTTGCAGCGACGGGATTATCAGGCGCTGCGTTCCTGAAGCCGAGTTTCAGTCTATACTGCAACACTGCCATGACAGAGAAGCTGGCGGGCATTTCGGGGCCGTTCGAACAGCACGAAAAATCTTGCAATGCGGATTATTTCGGCCGACTCTCTTCAGGGACGCCCATGCCTATGTCACCAAGTGTGACGAATGCCAAAGGACCAGAAACATCTCCCAGTGTGACGAGATGCCCCTCAATAACATGCTAGTTTGCGAACCATTTGATGTCTGGGGGATAGACTTTATGGGTCCTTTCCCAATGTCTCATGGTAAGCATTATATCATTGTGGCAGTTGATTATGTCTCAAAATGGGTGGAAGCCGAGGCAGTTGCCACGAATGACGCCAGCACAGTGCTACACTTTATCCTCAAGAATATTTTCTCCAGGTTTGGGACGCCGAGAACTATTATCAGCGACGGCGGTAGTCATTTTTCTAATAAGCAGTTTTTGCAGCTCATGAAAAAGTTTGGGGTCCATCATAAGATTTCTTTAGCTTACCACCCCCAAACATGTGGACAAGTAGAAGTATCCAACCGCGAGCTCAAGCGAATAATCGAAAAATCGATACATTCAAATAGGAAGGAGTGGTCTAAAAAGGTCGACGACGCATTATGGGCTTACCGGACCGCTTTTAAAACACCTATCGGCATGACTCTGTTTCAACTAGTCTATGGCAAGGCATTCCACCTCCCTGTGGAGCTGGAGCATAAAGCATTATGGGCAACCAAACTGTTGAACATGGACATTGGTGCCGCAGCCGAGGTGCGTCGTTCCCAACTCAACGAATTAGAAGAGCTCCGGCATTTCGCTTATCAAAACGCTCGCATCTACAAAGAGAAAACAAAAAAATGGCATGATCGACACATCATCCCTAAGGAGTTCAAAATTGGGGAACAAATGCTGCTTTACAACTCCCGTCTCCGCCTCTTTCCAGGAAAGTTAAAGTCGAGGTGGAGCGGTCCTTTCTTAGTGACTGATGTCTCTCCCTTTGGTGCCATCGAAATATCAGGGGATAAGGGAGACAAATTTAAGTTCAACGGGCATCGACTGAAGTTATACGATGGCGCCACTATAAATAAGGAGTGTCAGTTGGTAACACTAGGAGACATGCACCATAAAAGCGCCGACAGCTGATTTTTAGTTCTTAGTTTGTGAAACTCTCTTTTTATGCACTTTTAATTAATTTCTGCACTCTATAAACAATTATAATATAGGTATTTGGTCCAGCTTAAGGACATAAAATAAAAGCGCTGCTGGGAGACAACCCAAGTTTTTGTTGCTAACCTGTTAATAGTTTAGTTTTATGTATTTTTGCTTGGAGCCTTTTTGCCTGCAGGTGTGCGGCAATTTCTTTTGGTGGCGGACTTGGATTCCCTTCGCAGTATTAACGCCAATCTTCTGGTATGCTCATATCTAAGCATAGGTACCCTCTTCCTCAACATTTCTTTATTCTCATTGTCATAATTCATGTGATTGTCCAATTCAAGTCTGGGGGGAGTGTACCGAGTGTTCACTACACGTGCACTAGTGCTTAGCATGCTAGAAGTATTTTATTTTCAGTTTTATGATTTATTTACTTTCTCCGCACACCACTGCAACCACTTTAGCGCGCACTCACTTGTTTGTGTGCTTCCGTTCACACTTATCTTGGTTTGGAATGTGAAATAGGATGTTAGCTTAGGAATTGCAGATCGGAGTGCGATGTTGACTCTTGTAGTGTTCTAGTCGCATCCGCATGCTATAGTAGAATTTGAGTACAACTAGATTATCTCTATGCGTTTAATTTATGATTAGTATTTTTGCGTAGTTTAGATTTGTTATACTCAAATGGTGAATGCGAACGAAATTGGCGATAACCCGGTGTTGTGTGTATACGAGCACTAGTTGTGTGCTGCTCGAGTCGGGAGGAAGGTTTACCTTTCTCGTGGGCTAAGAACTTGCCCCAAACGACTCTTGAAGCATGGGTGAGAGCGATTCTTTGAGTTAAATGTGATGTAGGCCACCTTTTGGCTAGTTTGAGCCTTGTCTTTCCCTGTCCTATTCGCTCACCTTTGCAAGCCAACATTTGTGCCTACCACTTCTTTGTTTCAGCTCCCCCTCCATTCACCAAATCCTGAATCTTATCCTACTTTCGCAACCAAATAGCTGTTTAACTGCACTCATATTCTTGATTTGGTGTGATGTTTGGAATCTGTGTGATGTGAAGGAGAAATAAGTTTTATTTGCTGATTATGAACCAACCGGAGGATAAGAAAAAGAAGAAAAATATGATATTAAAATGAAAATCTGGAAAAGGAATTGTATTGAAAAGAAATCCTCCCGAGCGTAATAGAAAATCTGTTGATATTTGTGAAGTAGGCCGTGTGTACACCTAGTGATAAGTCTGGGGGTGTATCACACGAGCTTTGTTCATGGTTTTGTTGGGTGCAGCGTTCCGTTGACTCATTTGGGTTGCGAGCCTTCGTCTTTATCCTTGAATATCATACCGCAACCTAAGCCCCAATATAATTCTAAAGTCCTATTGATTTATCTCGTGAGTTTGCTAGCGCCGTGGAGAGAGTGTGACCGGGCAAGCTTATGGTTCACGACGTTGATGGATTTCAGCGGAGTTATTTCCGGCCGTGAACGGCCGCTAGTCTTCGTCCATTGGTTATCTTCTTCTTCTCCCCTTTGTTGTATTTCTTTGAATCATTTGAACTTGAATATCATGATGTTTAGTTTAAATGCAATGTTTGTTTCTTCTCTGTTCATCAACATTTGCTTGTGATTCGTTTCACCTCCACTCACTCACTCACGCATTCATTGTGTTCGATTCGCGTTAGCAAGAGCTAGCGGCGATTTGTGAAGAGGTGTCTACGACCCTCACTCTCCGCACTAGTGATCACTTCACCCGCTTGTGCACCGTCCATCCGCCTCACGAAGCTCGGCATCGCGGCTGTTGCACCCATCTCGCCTTGCGAAGTGGTGATTTCGACCCGCACCCCTTTTATTGTTGTTAACAATAGGAAACCAAATCAAA
This sequence comes from Dactylorhiza incarnata, assembly GCA_033032865.1. Lineage (NCBI taxonomy): Eukaryota > Viridiplantae > Streptophyta > Magnoliopsida > Asparagales > Orchidaceae > Dactylorhiza > Dactylorhiza incarnata. Next base: position 25,265,125 of record JAWHQI010000003.1, read on the forward strand.
CCCCCTCTTGTTGTGTTTGTTCCCGCTTGTGTAACAATTGTCACACAACGCGATTCGTTCACCCAACCTGCATTCCTCAAGAGACCGACACTCGGGGATTCTATTCCCAACATTTATTACTTGACAGTGACCGGTGCACTTGCCGAACATCGCATCACGTAGGCCTTCATTTTGGCCCGGTTGAGCCTGTCTTTCGCTCCTATCATCTTCCCTTGCTAGCTTCCTTGTGCATATCCATGTCATTTGATTCAGCTCTACCTATTTATTACCAAAGCCAAAATGTCGATCCTAGTCATGCACCTAAATACCAAGCAAGAGCGGATTTTTTTTGGGAGTGTGATATGGAAAATGTTGTGGTAGTGGTTGTGCTTTTATTGAAAATATGCTGAAAATGATTTAAAAAAACTGAGAAAAATATGATTGAAAAAGAAATAAAATGTGAAAAAAATATCTTATATGAAATTCTGTTTGAGATTTGTGTTTGGATTAGGCGGGGCACACACCCATATTGTCAAATTTAAGTCTGGGGGTGTGGTGCACTCGTGCACTTGGTGGTTTCTTGCTAGATTATTTTTATGATTAGTGTTCGGTTTTCTAATACCATTTCAAAAATGATGGAACATCATATCACATATGCGCAGCGGAATAAATAACTAGAACAACCCAAAGAGTTAAGGACCTTGTGATTTTACTGATTCAAGAAATAAAACAACATCCACATCATAGTGCAGAAAATATACTTGAAGGGGATTTGAGTCGATACTCAAACCAAGGTGCTCCAATGTCAGATTCGAGATGGTGCGGCTGAGTTCCTTGTACAAAAATGGATCTGCACCTCTATAGCAGTCCACACGAGCAGCTAGGTCCGACTATGTCTTCAATGTCTAGGTCAGAGAAGAACTGTCCTCTATGTCTTCCACGGACAGCTAGGTCCGACTACAGGAAGAGGCGACAGTGGCGGCGGGATCGACCAGTCAGAACAGTTCCTTCCGGGGCTACAGGCGGAACTCTTCCGCCGCTCTCACTTTCTTTTGCAAAATTAGATCGCATCTATTAGGGCAAAAAGAATCACATTCTTTTATACCCATGCGCAAAAAGGATCTATCCGCACAGCCACGACTTTAAGTGAAGAAAACAGAATTCGTCGAACTGCGTTCAACGAATTGGCTAGCGTTCGTCGAACGCGCTGGCCATTCGTCGAACGCACTGGCCGTTCATCGAACTCGCTGGCCGTTCGTCGAGCGCGCTGGCCGTTCGTCGAGCGCACTGGCCTTTCGTCGAACGCGCTGGCCGTTCGTCGAACGCGCTGGCCATTCGTCAAACGGGCTGGCCGTTCGTCGAACGCGCTGGCAGTTCGTCAAACGCGCTGGCCGTTCGTCGAACGCGCTGGCCATTCGAGGAACAAGCTCGCCGTTCGTCGAACGCGCTCGCCGTTCGTCGAACTCGAGTCTAAGCGGTCGACTAACACCAGTCTCAGCGGTCGACTAACACCAATCTCAGCGGTTGACTAACACCAGTCTCAACGGTCGACGAAAACCTTCAGTTCGACGAACTGAACACTGCGTTCGACGAATGCCCAGTTCGATGAACTGAACCCTGCGTTCGACTAAGTCATAGGATTGTTCTAATTTCTCGAGAAATCCTAAGCCAACAAAATTCTCCCTCCAATTTCTCCAAGCACTTTTATGTGTGACCCTATAGGCTCATATTGCGTTGGCAGTAAGACTAACTGTTGATTGCTTTGAGATCACCTCAGAAACTCCAACTGTCTCCCACTTGATCACAAAGTGTCAACAAAAGTCTCACAAACAATGAGCGGCATCTAGCAATACATCATTGCTACCCAAGCAATAAGAGTTTATAACTCAATAAGCCTGTCATGACCAATGTATCAGTGTTGTCATGTCCTTTTGTCCTTTACATCCGAATAGAACTAGAGGCATGGACCGTGTCATCCTCATAATTGTTCAATCCTAGTTTCCTGATCTAGAATAGACTGACAAAAATGGTGAGCTCAATATCATATATTGACTCAACCAAGCATGGCCATGCATTTCTCAGTCTCATTTCATCAAGGGGCCCATAGATGTAAATCCTGTCATAAAGGAGGACAAATCCCATTTCTGCTCACACACAAACATCCAAATGATTCGTAACATACCCAACAACCAACCTTATCGTCAACCTTTCTCAAGAGAAGACTTTAGATGGCATAAAAGTACGCTCCTCCTCACCTGATGAATGTTGTGACTTCAGGTCAAAGGAACTCAAACACCATTGTCACTTGAGACCTACTTGTGACACGTCTTTTTTATAATAATCCACAAAGTAGTCTCACGGTGGGTCTGTCCAGTACAACTTGTTCCTAACAAGTACCCATGTGATGACTTGATATCACAATATCATGACCTGTGAGAACCGGTCATCAGTCAATGCACATGCTAGTCTTGTGGTCTCATCCTCGCCCTAATTTCTAGGATGATACCTCGACTAGGGACCATTTAAGAATGAAGCATCATTTAAAACATAGGCCCTCACATTCAAGTCACGTACTTAAATTCCTATGGAAGCAAACATTCTAAGGGCATTCATTATGTTAATTAGTCTATCATATAGAAACAATTGACATAATAAAAGAACTTGCCACAAATGTAAAATGAAAACCATAGTACATGTCACAATTCATCAAATGAATAAACAACCAACAAACATACAATCCACAAGGATCCCACTAAAGATGATCATTCAGGTATCTAATACCCATTGATCTAACATGAACATCATGCTTCCTTTGCGCAAGAGGCTTCGTCAGTGGATCCGCTATGTTTTCTTCAGTCGGTACTCTGCAAATGCTCACATCTCCTCGATCGACAATCTCTCGAATAAGATGGAACCGCCGAAGTATGTGCTTGGAGAGCTGATAGGATCTAGGTTCCTTAGCTTGGGCAATTGCACCGTTGTTGTCACAGTAGAGAACTACGGGATCAACAATGCTAGGAACTACATCTAGCTCGCCGATGAATTTCCTAATCCACACAGCCTCCTTTGCCGCATTTGCTGCAGCGATATACTCGGCCTCAGTCGTAGAATCAGCAATTTTCTCTTGCTTGGAACTCTTCCAGCTTACAGCTCCTCCATTTAGGCCAAATACAAAACCTGATTGGGACTTTGAATAGTTCTTATCAGTTTGGAAGCTAGCATCCGTGTAACCACTTACAAAGAGCTCTTCCTCTCCACCATACACCAAGAACATATCCTTAGTCCTTCTCATGTACTTTAAGATATTCTTGACTGCAATCCAGTGACTCTCACCAAGATCAGACTGATATCTGCTAGTCATGCTCAAAGCATAAGAGACATCGGGTCAAGTACATAACATTGCGTACATGATTGATCCAATTGCCGAAGCATATGAAATCAACTTCATGCGGTCCTTATCTTCCAAAGATTTTGGACACTCGTCCTTAGAAAGACTCACACCATGTGACATGGGTAAGAATCCTTTCTTGGACTCAAGCATGTTGAACCATTTCAACACCTTCTGTTGGGAACAGTGCCCCGCAATGTTCCTGATTTGAAAAAGTGTTCAGCTCAATGATAAGTGCAAGCTGTATTTAATGATCCATCTAGCTCATGCTTGCAGAGATCGACAAATGTCAAGTACTTTAACTATTTCTGTAAGTACTATATATATCGTCAAGAAGGACAAGATTCGTCGACCACTAAGACTCGGTAAGATCGTCGAACGCAGACTTGGCGTGTTCGTCGAACACAGAAATGGGGCAGAAGAATGTAGCTCGTCGATCGCAGATTGCCATTTGTCGAACGCAGAATGGAGTTCGTCGAACTCAAAAGGAAGATCGACGACCGCTGAGATTTGGCGCATTCGTCGAACGCAGAAGCAAGATCGTCAAACTCAGAAGGAAGATCGTCGACCGCTGAGACTGGGAAAGATCATCGAACGCAGAGAAGATGCGGTATCGTCGACTTCACCAAAGTGGCCTTGTCGTCGAGAAAGAACAAACATCGTCGTAAATAAGGCATGTCGTCTGAAGAAAGACAAGCTGAAGACTAGCAGCTGCTGAAGTGTTGACATAACATCACTCATGTCATCGAGAGAACAAGATGATTACGACGACACAGTCAGAGACAGCATATCGTTGTATATGCAGAAGTGGCAGAATGTCTCGAATCATCGAGATATCTGCTTCAAAGGCAGAAGCAAGAAGAACAGAAGGTCTACCGAAGTTCAAGGCATCAACAAAGTCCTGTTGTCGAGATATTGTCCATGACGTCGTAATAATGGAAATATCGTCGAGACATATTCAAAAGTTGCAGACGCGCTGTCAGCATTTAATGACACCGCCTGATTGTCTAATCAGCGCATGCTCTTAAGGAAAGGAGTGTCTGACACTTAAGGCACTTTTTCAGAAGACCGTTGGTGACCTCGCAGTCTTATAAAAGAGATAAGAGGTTACCCTAACACGGCATCAATCAATCGATCGATCAACAAGAGAAAGGAAAAGAAAAAGAAAGAATCCCGCCGCTACACTTCAATAGAACAGTATTCTCGGCGGAGAAGAATAAGATCAAGTAGAGAGCAAGCATCAAGTGCTCTCTGAAGAATCAGTCATCAGCATTGACTGAAAAGTAGCCGATCAACACCAGGCAAAAAAAGTGAAGGCTGAAGAAGATCCAGTGCTGAATCTCCAAATCAAAAAGCATCTTCTTCAACCTTAAGAAGACAATCCTCATCAGGCTAAAGTTGCCAATCTTCATCCGGCAGAAGTAACAGTCTTATTACTGTAATCTCTTGTAAAGGCTTACGGGCCTATTTGTCTAGCTTGAGGGATGGAGAGCTGTGAGGCTTGAGGGCCAGGGCAGTGGACTTGCAGGTCCGACACCGTCTAGCTTGCAGGCTGGAGAGTTGTGAGGCTTAAGGGCCAGGTCAGTGGACTTGCGGGTCCGACGCCGTCTAGCTTACAGGCTGGAGAGCTGTGAGGCTTGAGGGATAGGGCAGTGGACTTACGGGTTCGACACCATCTAGCTTGCAGGCTGGAGAGCTGTGAGGCTTGAGGGCCAGGGCAGTGCACTTGCGGGTGCGATTTGTCGAGCATGCGGGCTTGGGGGTAGTAGGGGATTACGGGTCTAGGCTGGTGGGACTTGCGGGTCCGTATTGTAGGGCTTGAGGGCCTGAGTGTCGAGCTTGCGGGCTCGGGGGAAGTAGGGGCTTGCGGGCCTAGGCTGTTGGGACTTGCGGGTCCGTGTTGTAAGGCTTGAGGGCCTGAAGTTTTTGGCGGAGTTTGCCGATCCTAGCACACTGCTGGGTAGGCACAGAGGAACAGAGGACTACTCAAGACACCCTATCTTGAGGAACCTCTATAGATCTTTTGTGTGCTTTCTGTGGTTTACTCTTTACTTTACAGATCTACTAACCAGAAATCAAGAACACCTAAAAGGGGATAACATAATTTGAAAAACCTATTCACCCCCCCCCCCCCCCCTCTAGGTGATAAAGTAGACACCCATTAAACAACAAGTGGTATCAAAGCGAGGTTATTCAAATAAAGCTTAACAGCTTGAACAGATCTGCCAGTGGGTGTCTAAGCATCATAAGTATGGAATCAAGAATAGTGGTATCAAAGCGAGGTTATTCAAATAAAGCTTAACAGCTTGAACAGATCTGCCAGTGGGTGTCTAAGCATCATAAGTATGGAATCAAGAATAGTTACCTGTTCCAGGGAAAACTTTGCCCTTTGGAAAGTTAGAGCAAGAATATTCATGGAAGCAATGGATCCTAGATTATTCCAAATTGTTCAAGAAGGGTGTTATGTTCCTAAGACAATGTCCAAGAAAATGATTGAAGATGAGATCATCCTAGTCAACTTAGATAAGAAGGCCCAGGAAATTTTAGCTGATGCAGTTGATACTCCCATACTCCAGAAACTGATCCACTGCACCACAGCTAAGGAGATGTGGGACTCTCTAGCAATACTTATGGAAGGATCAGAAGAAGAAGGAAGCAAAGCAGCTAAGAAGAAAGTCAAAACATTGAGGGACAGTGACTCAAGCTGTTCAAACTCAGAAGAAAAGGCTCAGTTTGGATTGACTGTCCTATCTGAGTAAGAGGAAGAAGTGATGAACTCTCACCTGAACAAGTATGCATAAGAGCTCCTCTATCTACCTCAGACTCAGATTCAGAGACGAGCACATCTGGTAATGATGACTGGTCCAAGTCATACAATGATCTCCTAGAAGATGTCAAGATGCTCAAGATGCTATGCAAGGAGCAGGATGCAAATATATCCTCCCTTCAAGCAAGAAATCTTGATCTCTCAGAGAAAGTAGAAAGGGTAACTCTAGAGAATGCAGAGTTTTGTCAACTCAAAAAGGACTTCAAGGCAAGCTCCAACCTCGACTTGATAGATAAATTTGGGAAAACTCTGAAGGCATTGATTGAGAGCAAGAAGCTATGCTGCTCACTAACCAGAGAAGTAGCTCTTCTGAAGAAGGACAAATTTCAGCCCAAAGTCCTGAAATCTAAGAATGACAACACCAGAATGATGAAGAGTAAACTCCCCTTTGTAGTAAAGACTGTGACAAGCTCCTCCAAACCAGAGACTTCTCCTCCACTGGTAAATGGTAGCTGCTCCACTCAGAGAGGGGAGCAGAAATGCTTCAAGGAAGACAGATCAGGCAGACCCTGTGAGAAGATGGCTAGCTTGAGGAAGGTAATCTCACCCTCCAACAAGAATGTTGGGCAATCCAATCTTGGGTATTTCAAGATTGGAAGCTCCACAAGTGGAACAAAGAACATGCCAAAAACCACAAAGGCACCTCAGGAAGTTATGAGGAGGCAGAAATTTGCTGAGCCCAGAGAAGAGAAGAAACCCTTAAAGAAGACTGACTCCTGATGGAAAACAGTGAATGATGACAACAAACATCACATTTACCATCAGCACAGTTCACCTTCTTTGCTTCATTCATTTGTTCACACACAAAGAACTCCTGCTCATACAGTCAATCAGAAAAGAAGATATAACAGGTATGAATGTTGGTGCTGTGGAAAGACAGGGCACTTTGCAATTGATTGTTGGTACAATCCAACTGCTCCAAGGGTAACAAATGCTAAACTGGCAAATAATCTTTTTCATAATCAATATGTATATCTTAGGGCAGTTATATCCAGTATGCCCGTTAAAGCTAACAATTTCCTAGGACCCAAATTCACTTGGGTTCCAAAGGGTGTGTAATCATATTCTGCAGGTAGTCCAAGTGTCCACTAGAAGCTAATTTGGGCCCTGGACAAGGTGGCTGTTCTGACCCACTGTCAGAACAGCAAAGTTTATTTACCAACAAAACTAATGTAGGTATCTTACTAAAAGAAGGCTAAAAGCTGGATAGGGTTGACGCTAAAGGATAACTCCCAAGGAGAGCGAAAGAGTGTCCTAGGCAAACATGTAAGGAAGAATTGACTCGTCAATACAAGAGGTTGTTATGATGACACAATAGATGTGACGACGACAAAGATTCGAGCTGGGAGGATAAGAATCCAAGGAGCATTTCAACAACAATAACCACGTCGGCAAAATATAATTGAGCTATTTTTATCAGGATTGGATGGGTCCATCGGAGCCGTCTGATCGGGTTTTTAAGGTACGCGCCTCTTCATCTACCGACACTATAAATAGAGTGAATGCTCGAAAATAATAAAATTACGCTAACATTTGCCCTAAGCCACTCCGTCGAAAAACCCTCGCCTCCTTTGTCGTGCTGCTTTCTCTCTCACTCTGAATCAATGGCTCCCAAGAAAGAAGAAGTGATCTCAGGTTGTGAACTTCAGCGAGGAGGCTTCAATGCCTGCTCCGACGAAATCAGATCAGTAATAGGAATGCTGGAGGCATCGGGACTAGAGTATGTCCTATGTGAACCCTCGATTCTTCTCCACCGGGAATTGGGCGAGTTCTTTGTCGAAGCAAAACTCGACCACACTGAAACTCGGATAAGATCCATGGTGGGAGGCAAGAAGGTCAAGATATTCGCAAAGAGCCTTGGGAAAGCACTGAATCTGCCAAGCATCCAAGGGGAAGAGAAAGAAGAAGAGCTGACCTCTGAGGAAATGTCCGTAAGCTACACATGGTGCGGACACACCGGGAAGACCTACGGGTCTATCAAGAGGTCTGAATTCAATCAGAAAGGGAAGCTGCTAGATGACATTGTTGGCAAAGTGTTATTGTGCAAGCCTGGTTCCCACGACCGCATATCCAAAGACATGTTTGCATTCATGGCCAGAATAATCCACTCCAAGAAAACTAATTGGAGTGAATTCCTCTTCCTGAGAGTGAAGAACACCTTGAAGTCCCCCTCGTATGGAAGAATAATTTCCCTTTCTCTTCTAAACATCCAGGGTGATTCATTGCATAAAAGAATGGGAGTACCTCTTCATTACTCCAAGAAATTGGATGCTAAGATGCTGGATCGATGGGATAGGCCCATCCCCAAACCATCCTTTGATGACCAGCCTGCTCCCAAGAAATAGAAGAAACCAGCAACCCAAATAAACCCCTCCAAAGAAGAAGAGTCATCAAGCAGATCTGATGACATTGAACCATCCCCACACCATCCCACTCCATCCGTAGGAGAAACATCCACCAAAGAAAATGCTTTTGTATCAATCCATGAACCTGCTCCCACAGAGGTTATAGAAAATGCTGAAAACCCCAACTTAGGGAGTGTTCCTGCTGAGGGGAGTCACAACTTGGGAGCTCAGTCCAAGACACAGCGATGTTTGATGGAGAGCTTTCAGCTGGAGGCTCACATCAGGAGAATGGACAGGTTGAGGGGGAGACTCAACTGCGGTACTCTGCCCTAGATGCTCAAGGAAATGAGCCAACAGCAGACATCACTCTCTCAGACTGCCGAGAGCTAACTGTAGCAAGCAAAGTAGTGCTCATAGCTCCAAGTGAGCCCCTGCCAGAAGGTTCTAAAGGGAAAGCCAAGATCACAGCGCACATCAGTGAAGAGTCTTCTGAAGATGTCACTCATCTTCGACTCAGGCAGGATCTCTCTTACACATGATATCAACCCTACTTCTACTCAGCGAAAACATCTTGAACAATTCATAGTAAAAACTGTGGATAGTCTACGAAAAGAGATGAAGGGGAAATTTAGAAAGTAAAGAGCGAAATACACAACCTCAACACCCAATGCGCTCATTTCTATACTATGGCAGCTCCCGCAATCGATAAAATGAGTGAGGAAGTTAATAAAGTGGGACATCAAACCTGTTGGATCGGTAGGCACCCTTAGAGGGGGGGGGGGTGAATAAGGGTTTTAAAAACTTATAATATATTTTGAATAACTTTGAAAAAGCTTTGATTATTAAACTAGAGAAGATCAAGACAAATCAAGTGAAGTAAAAGTAAACACATGATATTATTAACTTGAGAAGCATGATTACAAAACTTGATCTCTTATCGAATCTAGAAATCAAAGCTAATAGAAAGACTCTTTTTGTTTTCTATACTGACTCGTATCCCCACGAACCGGTTGGCTTTAGTCGATCCTTCCCCGGATACGGCCTTAAGCCGCTCTAGCCAACCCTTCCCCGGATATGGCCTCGAGCACCCCCTAGACCTACACCCGAGACCTAGTCGCCAACATGAGGCGAATTTCATTCCTAAGTCCTACCCAGACCTAGTCGCCAACACGAGGCAAATTTACTAAACGATTACAGAAAAGATGTGAAATAAAAAGACAATAATGTAAAACTCCCTCTATGTGGATCTCTTGAAAATCACGATGATGACGCATGTTGAAATCTTCTCCACGGATCTCCTTTGGTCTTTATGGATTTTTGGGAGTATCTCTCTGAAACTTCCTCTCTATGTTGTGGCACGAAGCTCTGGAATTCTGGATCTCAAGAGGATTGGGAAGACGAAGCCAAGATGTCCTTTTTATAGACTTAGCGCTAGCGCCTACGCTAGTGCTACCGCCGGCGCTATCCCATATTAGGACACATTCTGCGCGGCAGAATCTTCAATCTGAGGAAACAATTCTCCCTTGCCTACTGTGCTCCTCGCTACCGCTTGCGCTATCAGATACCGCCTGGCGCTATCTCCTTCTATAAGTTCTCGAACGCATGCTGAAATCTTCTCCACGGCCAGCGCTATCAGATTCTGCTTCGAGCCAATATTTCATCGAACAGGAATTCGTCGACCGTTGCTTAGAGTTCGTCGAACGGCAGCTAGCGCCTGCGCTAGTCCTACCGCTAGCGCTAGTAGATGTATTGGATTTGTTGGCTCAACTTTGGGGGCAACCTTCTTATGTAATCCTTGAGTCATGTGGGTTTTGTTATCCTGCACACTTAAACACACAAGATCAAATACACATGGGATTTGTTATTCTCAAACCTAGGAGATGCGGAAGACCATGTTCCAACAAACTCCGCCTTTTGATAATAACAAATCCATTAATGATAAATCAGAGCATTAATATATAAGCATGAAGAACCATACTTGTGTGTGTGTGAGAGTGATGACTTAGGATAGTTTTAGCGTTTAGCATTTAGAATTTCTCCCTCTAAATACATGCTCCCCCTAAGTGAATGTTCTCCTAATATGTAAGTTATCATCTTAAATAAGCATTATAGTTTGATAGCAGATTAATATTTATCATGTTTGTTCTCTCCCTTTTGTTATTAGCAAAAGCGGGTAAGGAGACACCACTTAAAAATTGATAATAAGATAAAAGCATGATCGAGCTTATAGAGAAAGAAAGTGATAAGGAGTTTTAGAATACTTTTCATTTAAATAGATCAGAGTTTGAGTATTACAACATTTTCATAAATCAGAGTTTGTAGTATAACCAAAATGTAATGATTTCCAAGTAACTAAACTACCCAGACAATATGTCTACACCCTAGCCCCGTACTAAGTGACGGATGGGCAAGAGGAGCTGCAAACATGTCGTAGGTTGGGGTGTTAGTCCCATATGCAAACACTAGACACAACTTAACCTAGCACTCTTTCCCCCCAGTGCCTCGCAAGGCCCCACTAGAACCCTCCCCGGTTAAGGACAAGACATGACTAGAGATAAAGGTTATCTAATGTCTACAACCCTACGCCACCGCTATGGTGAGAAATGAAGTCATGGATAATAATTATTGGAAACATATAAGCGTTTTAAATCTAATGAAATAGCCTATGGATTTATATTTTTATTTGAATTTATGAAACCACTCACATAGCTATTTTGAAATCCATTAATGAATCAGAGTTTTTAATATAACAATATTTTTATAGAAATAAATCAGAGTTTTATAGCAAAAAAAATTATGTTAAAAGTAACCAATATAAAGTTTACCAAGCAAGTCTACCACTTGTTGCAAGAAAGGAATTTGAAGATTCAAGTGATGATGCACACAAAATGAAAGACTTTAAATAAGCATGAAAACGCAAGGTAAAATAATTATATGGTGATGATGCGGAAGACTTATAGAAATACAAGAAACATCTTATTATAATTAATGATGATCCATAAAAAGATATATGAGTTAAATTTCAAAAAGAAGATGTTTTGTAAATCATTTTTCAATTAAAATCTTTAAGTTTGATAACCAAGCATGAAATGATGTTATCAAAGAGAGATTACTACAATGTTACTTTAATTCACAATTTCAAAACATACCAAACATTGTAGAAAGCATGCTAGGTTATCTAGTGCATTTCATAAGTAAAGAATAGTATAGAATTAGCACTAGGATCCAATACTCATGAGAAGAAGTGTTATGGAAGATAATGATGTGTACATAAGTGTATTTTGAATAGAGTAAACAAATGTTTTAATCAAAAATACAAGAGATATGTAAAGTAAAGAGCACAATAAAACACAAATAATTTTACTTCCACGCACTTCAATGCACAAACAAAAATGTACAACTACCAAGGTGCTTTGCACACACAATGCTCATTAAGACTTATCAGGGTGCAAAGTAGTGCTTGGGGGATCACATGTTTTATTCTTCAATATTGATTTTTTTTGTGATCCGGTGTACTTAAGAATAAGTGGTTTTTATTTTAAAAGAAAGTTATGGTTTGCACAAGATACTTTACTATTCTTTCCAAGGTGCTCAACCTCACAACGCTTATTAAGACTTATCAGGAGGTTCAAGTAGTGCTTGGTGGAGTTATCTTTGTCACTTTATTTTATGATTTTGTTTTGTACAAAGTTCTCCGAATACACTTGTTTTGCAAACCAATATAATTTATGAAAACGATAACCACTTTTCTTAACTTTTAAAAGTGCAAATAAAGGTTGTGTAGGTAAGATACTTGTGCAATTTTAATTCATTGTACTATTACAAAACATACACAAGCATTCTTAGATTAAACACATATGTAGACAATGCCAAAATAAGTGAGTGAATAGCGATCATTATCAAACATAAAACATTTACTCATACTTAGAGGCATGCTAAGCTTAGTTCTACACAACTTTTTCACAATAATTGATGCACATGTTAATAGATATATCAAAGCATGATGAAAGCAATGTTCAAAGTAGTTTGAAAAGATAAATTGCAACATTATAGAAGTTCTAAATAATAGATTAATTCATGCTTGATTTTCAATGAAGTCCATACAATATTTTTTATATTTTTGAAGAATAATTTTTATTTAAAGTTTGAACTCATAAAATTGATCTTGGACTTCCCGAGGACTACCTTGTGAGAGGTTCGCTCAGTACTAGGTGATATGATGGGATGATAGCCCAAATCACCCTTTCGCAAGATACATATAAATCGAAAGTGTAAGTTCAAAATAATAATTTTTGATACTTGTTTTTGTTTTATATTTTTATATTTGATTTTTGCATATATGAATAGAAATCAAACAAATAACCAATGACAAATTTTTTTTGTAATTTTGGCTTTTGTAATTGTGTTTTAATTTTTCAAAAATCAAATAAACCCAGAAGTGCAAAAAATAAATAGTTCATATAGAATAATATATTTTTAAGAATTTTTCAAAATTTTAAAATTGCAGAAAATCAAATAGGTTCGCTAGCGCCGGCGTTAGCGCTAGCGCGGGAAACATTACCCGATTTTTGATGATTTTGAAATTTTTAATTGTTGATCTTGATTAAGTGTCATAATAGTAGTTTCATGCTGAAATTTCAGATTTTTAGGGGATGTCTAGATAGTGCAAATTTCATGAAACATTAGCGATTTTGTATATGACTTTACCTAACTAAACTTTGCATGAGGTGACATGAATGAACAAATCAAATATGCATGATTTTAGTGATTAACCATAATGTTCATGCACAGGAATACCATGGATAAGCCCTAGATGAGAATACCCAGCCTGCATGTCTTGGTAAACATATAAAGCCTAACATAGACACAAATATTCTTTAGGAGACAATGTTAGTATGATGAGTTTGAGATTAATGTTATACCAAGGTTTGTTGATATAATGTTGCATGTATGTAACAATAGAGATTCAAATTTTAGACATAGAATAAAGTGATGATTCTAATTTATTTATTCATATAGATATAGAGTTGATTCAAAGGTCTAAACTAGAAATAACTCACAATACACACATAATACACCAACCATGGTATGTAATTATAATATCAATTGTCATCAATTAATATATCAATTATAATTCACATAATTGTGATAGAGATGATTGTTCTTAGAAGATTTTTTGTATGACTTATGATATATGATGTTAGAGAATTTTAGCAAAGGACATCAATAGATCATGGTGGTGCATGTGAATTCAAATGACGTAAAATTCTTTCAATACATTTTAAGAATTTTTAATATATATATATGTGATTTTTGATGGGTGAACAATAGTGATGGTTTAGATCTTGTTTGGCATCAAGAAGTGAACATAATATAATTTTTTTGTTGTGAACAAAGATAACCATATTGAAAGTTGAGCTTTTATTTAGATCTTGAATTTTCTTTTAGATCATATTATTTCACTAAACCACATGTTGGTGAAGGCTAAAACTCTTAATAGCCTAATAACTGGATTTAATTTAAAATATCTTATAGCAAATTTAGAGTTTGATTCATATGGATAATATAAGATATTTAGAGGTAATGAATATAAGAATAAAAAATAGGTCATCAAAATAAAATATGATTTTTGAATTTTGATCAATTTGATTTTGTAAACTTATTAAGCTTTTAAGAGATAAAATCAAATTTCCAATAATATATAGGATGACCATGACATGATAGCTTAAAAATAAGAAAACAGAAAAGAAAAAGACATTAAAGCATATCATGAAGTAGAAATTTGTATAATTCATTTTGAAAATATTCTACTTCATGCATTTGGATGATACTAGTAGATAAGAGATTTAGGTGTCCAAAGTTGACCATGTGTGATGGTTCCTTTGGGTACCCAAATACATCGTGATGATTTTTGTGAAGACAAAGATGAATGAGTCCTTTCATGTGAAGTGAATGTTTCATTTTTAATTTTAGGTCTCCATTCAAACTTAGTTTTAGTATTATATGTTTGCATCAAATTTCCATATTCATTAAATTTAGGCTTAAAATAATGATGACTGTTGAAATCATTTTTCATAGAAAACTTTTGCAAATTTGAATTTAATTTTGGAGATACATAGTTTTGTAAATAATGGTGATTTTGATTTACAAATTCTTTATGTTTCTTATTCCCATTATTAGACTTAGTTATGATATTTATATTCATATTCAATTTACTTTTGGATATTTCTTGATATTGTGAATTTGTATTTACAATTTTCATAAGCAAGTTGATTTTTGATTTTAATTCATCATTTTTAATCTTTAAATTATGTCTAGCTTTATTATAAGCGATTGTGCTATTTTTAAGAGTGGAAACAATTGAATCAATATGATCTTGATAGTTGTTTCTATATTCATCAAATGTTTCATCCATCTCTTTAATTTCAATTTTATATTCTTTACACTTAGCACAATCATTTTCCAAAGATGAATTTTCTAAACATAATTTTTCATTTTGTTCTTTTATAAAAATAATTTCTTTTTCAAGTTCCTTAAATTTTTCTTTAATATCATTACAATCAAGACAAGGTTTTGTATTTTCAATTGAAGTGACATGAGTAAAGCTAGATAAATCAGATTTTGATACTACTTTAACTTTTGCTTTTAAATTTTTATTTTCTAAGCGCAATTTGCAATTTGCATTTTTTTAATTTCTTAATTTTGCGCTTTGTAATTTGTAGCAATTGTAAAGTAGAAATAGAAGTACAAAAGATGGGATTTGATTTCCTTACATTGCTTTCGGGAGAGGCATGATTTGAACATATGGTTTCTTTTAAATCTGTTTGGCACTCCTCTTCCGAAGACAGTACTTCTTCTTTTCCATTTGATGTGCACTTCATGGATCCGTCATGAGAGGAGCATTCTTGAAGACATGTGCAAGCTTGCATATTCTCCAGTTCTTGCGATTGTTCCATACCTGTAGAAGGAGAATCATACATTCCTTCAAGAAATTTCCATACTTTGTATGCACTAGAAAACAATATATTAGTTTGAAAATATCTTGAGATAAAGCACAAAAAATATAATGCATAGCTTTTGCATTTAGGTGACGCTCTTGTTTATTTGATTCATTCGTTGGTCCAACTATTGCTATATCTCATGCATTGATATCTAAACTTTTAATAAATTTTTCAATTAATAATTTCCACCCTTTATAATTTCTCCCTTCGAATAAAGGTGGTTTAGGAGATTTTTCTTCTTCATAAAAATTTACCCCACTAGTAGAAGCGAGATCATGAGACGCCATTATTCTCGGTTGTTAAGCCGATTTGGAATATCCTGGCTTTGATATCACTTGTTGGATCGGTAGGCGCCCTTAGAGGGGGGGTGAATAAGGGTTTTAAAAACTTATAATATATTTTGAATAACTTTGAAAAAGCTTTGATTATTAAACTAGAGAAGATCAAGACAAATCAAGTGAAGTAAAAGTAAAGACATGATATTATTAACTTAAGAAGCATGATTACAAAACTTGATCTCTTATCGAAGCTAGAAATCAAAGCTAATAGAAAGACTCTTTTTGTTTTCTATACCGACTTACCACGAACCGGTTGGCTTTAGCCGATCCTTCCCCGGATACGGCCTCAAACCGCTCTAGCCAACCCTTTCCCGGATATGGCCTCGAGCACCCCCTAGACCTACACCCGAGACCTAGTCGCCAACACGAGGCGAATTTCAACCCTAAGTCCTACCCAGACCTAGTCGCCAACACGAGGCGAATTTACTAAACGATTACAGAAAAGATGTGAAATAAAAAGATAATAATGTAAAACTCCCTCTATGTGGATCTCTTGGAGAAGTTGACGAAGACGCAGAGTATGATCATAGTTGATGCGGTCTTTCGTCACGATGATGACGCGTGTTGAAATCTTCTCCACGGATCTCCTTTAGTCTTTATGGATTTGTGGGAGTATCTCTCTGAAACTTCCTCTCTATGTTGTGGCACGAAGCTCTGGAATTCTGGATCTAAAAAGGCTTGGGAAGACGGAGCCAAGATGTCCTTTGTATAGCCTTAGCGCTAGCGCCTGCGCTAGTGCTACCGTCGGCGCTATCCCATATTAGGACATATTCTGTGCGGCAGAATCTTCAATCCGAGGAAACAATTCTCCCTTGCCTACTGTGCTCCTCGCTACCGCCTGTGCTATCAGATACCGCCTGGCGCTATCTCCTTCTATAAGTTCTCCCGGCAATTTTACTTCGAGCCAATATTTCATCGAACAGGAATTCGTCGACCGTTGCTTAGAGTTCGTCGAACGGCAACTAGCGCCTGCGCTAATCCTACCGCCAGCGCTAGTAGTTGTATTGGATTTGTTGGCTCAACTTTGGGGGCAACCTTCTTATGTAATCCTTGAGTCATGTGGACTTTGTTATCATGCACACTTAAACACACAAGATCAAATACACATGGGATTTGTTATTCTCAAACCTAGGAGATGTGGAAGACCATGTTCCAACAAAACCCACAAAATCCTGAAAGAGGAAGGCAAATTCTCAGATAATGTGTACTATGGTCTTAAGCAGATCGAGACAGATGCTGAAAATAACCGAAATCAAATTTTGAAAAAACTTAATGAGAACGCTCATACTTTAGATTCACATCTGCTGGAGGTAAACAACAATCTGGATGCAACCGAACAATCCCTGCATAACAAGCTGAATCAAGTCAGAGAAGGACTCAAGGAAAGGGTATTTTAACAAGCCCTAAATGGGGAGAATGAAATAATCAATGCCAGTTCACATCAGGCGATGTGGATAACAAACCAAATAAAGCAGTCGTTGCAACAACCCCCATCAGTCTATGATGCTGCCAATCCTTCTGCAACCACTGACTCTGCTGAGTATGGGATAGAATTTGGAGACTCAACTACTTCCAGAAAAAGAAAGAGAATTCAAAGCAACCAGTACAGGCAAAAGAAACTGAGGGAAATTCAGCTGGATCCACAATCTGGAAGGTGGAGTCCAGAATCAAGAGAAATAATAACAGAATCGTGGATCCAATTTGGATACCCTCAAGAGGATTATCAGAGAGTATACCAATCAGTTGAATGGAAGAAGCACCTGAAGTAGCTGGAAAGGAGGAAGAACCACAAGCTAGCATTCCCACAACATCCTCCTCCTCCCCCCAAGAGAATTCCCCTGCCCATCAACTACCTTCAAAGGCAAAGGCAGAAAAACAAAGGAGCAAGCAGCATCAGACGCTGATGGGGCAACAAATTATAATCTTAATTTGTTTTGATGGGGAAAATGAATGCTAATGTTTATTATTGAACATTTAATCTATTTATATGCTTGAAGAACATCTCATCTCTTTTTATGATTGCTGTTTTAAGTGTGATGTTACTATTTGAAATGATATATCTTTTTATGTGTGGCATTTATCATTGAGGTAAGTTAGGGCTTCTTCAAATAGGGGGAGATTGTTGGGAACAGTGCCCCGCAATGTTCTTGATTTGAAGAAGTGCTCAGCTCAATGATAAGTGCAAGCTATATTTAATGCTCCATCTAGCTCATGCTTGCAGAGATCGACAAATGTCAAGTACTTTAACTATTTCTGTAAGTACTATATATATTGTCAAGAAGGACAAGATTCGTAGACCGCTGAGACTCGGCAAGATCGTCGAACGCATCCTTGGCGTGTTCGTCGAACGCAGAAATGGGGCAGAAGAATGTAGCTCGTCGATCGCAGATTGCCGTTCGTCGAACGCAGAATGGATTTCGTCGAACTCAGAAGGAAGATCGACGACCACTGAGATTTTGCACCTTCTTCGAACGCAGAATCAAGATCGTCGAACTCAGAAGGAAGATTGTCAACCGCTGAGACTGGGCAAGATCGTCGAATGCAGAGAAGGCGCGGTATCGTCGACTTCACCAAAGTGGCCTTGTCGTCAAGAAAGAACAAACATCGTCGTAAAGAAAGCATGACGTCTGAAGAAAGACTAGCTGAAGACTAGCAGCTGCTGAAGCGTCGACATAATATCACTCATGTCGTCGAGAGAACAAGATGATTACGATGACACAGTCAGAGATAGCATATCGTTGTATATGCAGAAGCGGCAGAATGTCTCAAATCGTCGAGATATTTTCTTCAGAGGCAGAAGCAAGAAGAACTGAAGGTCTACCCAAGTTCAAGGCATCGACAAAGTCCTGTCGTTGAGATATTGTCCATGACGTTGTAACAATGGAAATATCATCGAGACAAATTCAAAAGTTGCAGACGCGCTGTCAGCATTTAATGTCGTCGTCTAATTGTCTAATCAGCGCGTGCTCTTAAGGAAAGGAGCGTCTGACACTTAAGGCACTTTTTCAGAAGAGAATTGAGGACCTCGCAGTCTTATAAAAGAGATAAGAGGTTGCCCTAACACGGCATCAATCAATCGATCGATCAACAAGAGAAAGGAAAAGAAAAAGAAAGAATCCCGCCGCTACACTTCAATAGAACAGTATTCTCGGCGGAGAAGAAGAAGATCAAGTAGAGAGCAAGCATCAAGTGCTCTCTGGAGAACCAGTCATCATCATCGACTGAAAAGTAGCCGATCAACACCAGGCAAAAAGAAGTGAAGGCAGAAGAAGATCCAATGCTGAATCTCCAGATCAAAAAGCATCTTCTTCAAACTTAAGAAGCCAATCCTCATCAGGCTAAAGTTGACAATCTTCATCCGGCAGAAGTAACAGTCTTATTACTGTAATCTCTTATAAAGGCTTGCGGCCTATTTGTCTAGCTTGAGGGCTGGAGAGCTGTGAGGCTTGAGGGCCAGGGCAGTGGACTTGCAGGTCCGACACCGTCTAGCTTGCGGGCTGGAGAGCTGTGAGGCTTGAAGGCCAGGGCAGTGGACTTGCGGGTCTGACACCATCTCGCTTGTGGGCTGGAGAGTTGTGAGGCTTGAGGGCCAAGGCAGTGGACTTGCGGGTATGACATCGCCTAGCTTGCGGGCTAGAGAGCTGTGAGGCTTGAGGGCCAGGGCAGTGCACTTGCGGGTGCGATTTGTCGAGCTTGCAGGCTTGGGGGCAGTAGGGGCTTGCGGGTTTAGGCTGCTGGGACTTGCGGGTCCGTATTGTAGGGCTTGAGGGCCTGAGTGTCGAGCTTGCGGGCTCGGGGGCTGTAGAGGCTTGCGGGCCTAGGCTATTGGGACTTGCGGGTCCGTGTTGTAAGGCTTGAGGGCCTGAAGTTTTTGGCGGAGTTTACCGATCCTAGCACACTGCTGGGTAGGCACAGAGGGACAGAGAACTACTCAAGACACCCGGTCTTGAGGAACCTCTATAGATCTTTTGTGTGCTTTCTGTGGTTTGCTCTTTACTTTATAGATATACTAACCAGAAATCAAGAACACCTAAAAGGGGATAACATAATTTGAAAAACCTATTCACCCCCCCCCCCCCCCCCCCCCCTCTAGGTGATAAAGTAGATACCCAATAAACAACACCTTCTCAATGTATGTACTTTGGGTCAAACCCAGTAACTTCTTCGATCTATCTCTATAGATCCTAATACCAAGTATATAAGTTGCTTCACCCCAGTCCTTCATAGAAAAGCTGTCCCCTAGCCTATTCTTAACAGCTTGCAGGGTCGGAATGTCATTTCCGATTAATAGTATGTCATCCACATACAAAATCAGGAAAATGACAATGCTCCCACTAATCCTCTTGTAAACACAAGGTTCATCCTCGTTCTTGATAAAACCAAACTCTTTGATTTTCTCATCAAAACGAAGATTCCAACTTCGAGAAGCTTATTTCAATCCATAAATGGATCGATTCAACTTGCATATTTTAGTGGCTTCACTTGGAGATACAAAACCCTTGGGTTGTGTCATATACACTTCCTTAAGGAGGTTTCTATTAAGGAAAGCCGTTTAGACATCCATTTGCCAGATCTCGTAGTCATAGTACGCAGTAATAGCAAGTAGAATTCTAATGGACTTGACCATGGCTACGGGGGAAAAGGTCTCATCATAGTCAACACCATGAATTTTCCTGAAACCTTTAGCCACCAGCTGGCCTTTGAATGTCTGTACATTCCCATCCATATCGGTCTTCTTCTTGAAGACCCACTTGCACCCTATGGGTCGTACCGCTTCAGGTGGTTCCACCAAGGTCCAAACTTGGTTTGTATACATGGAGTCCATTTCAGATTTCATGGCCTCAAGCCACTTCTCGGAGTCAGGTCCACACATAGCCTCTTGATAGGTTGCAGGCTCATCATCATGATCCATAAGCAATACGTTACCTATTTCAGACATGAGAAATCCACATCTCTCAGGCTCAAATCTTGGTCTATCAGATCTACGCAGGACTTGTGTTTCTTAAGCAGACTCTCTAGCTACAACAACTTGTAGTCCATGCTCAGGTTCTAAAATCGGTTCAGCTATTGTTTGTGGTTCTTGAACTTCTTCAAGTTCCACCTTTGCAGTCTTTCTGGATAAGAACTCTTTCTCCAAAAAGACACCGGTCCTTGCGACAAACACTTTGCCCTCGGACGGCAGGTAGAAGTAATACCCTTTGGTTTCCCTAGGATATCCCACAAGATAACACTTATTTGACTTAGGTTCCAGCTTGTCAGGCATTTGACGTCGCACGTATGCCTTACAACCCCAAATCTTAATAAAAGACATACTAGGACGCTTCCCAGTCCATATCTCATATGGTGTCTTTGGAACCGTTTTCGTTGGAGCACGATTTAATGTGAAAGCAGTAGTCTCTAAATCAAATCCCCAAAAGGAAATGGGCAAATCTGCATGACTCATCATCGACCATACCATGTCTAACAAAGTACGATTCCTCCTCTCAGACACACCATTATGTTGTGGTGTTCCGGGCGGAGTGAGCTGTGATACAATACCACACTCTCTCAGATGATCACGAAACTCATTACTTAGATATTCGCCACCTCGATCAGATCGGAGTGCTTTTATCCTTCTTCCCAGTTGGTTCTCTACTTCATTTTTAAACTCTTTGAACTTTTCAAAGGTTTCGGATTTGTTCTTTATAAGAAACACGTATCCGTATCTACTGAAATCATCAGTAAATGTAACGAAGTAGTAGTACCCACCTCTAGCCATAGAACTCATGGGTTTGCATACATCACTATGTAGTACACCCTAAAGATCATCAGCCCTCTCAATATGACCAGTGAAAAGGACTTTAGTCATTTTGCCCAATAAGCAAGACTCGCATCTCTCAAATGATTTATAATCAAATGAGTCCAATAATCCATCTTTATTGAGCTTAGATATGTGTTTCTCATTTATATGGCCCAAACGACAATGCCAGAGATACGTAAGATTCAAGTCATTTGTTTTTAGTCTTCTAGTATTTTCTATGTTATAGATCAGATGGTCTAAGTTCAAAACATATAGACCATTAAACAGTTGGGCAACGCCATAACAAACATCATTTTTATAAATAGAACAACAATTGTTCTTTATAATAAAAGAAAAGCCAATCATGTCCAAACATGAAATAGATATGATGTTTCTAGTTATAGTAGGAACAAAATAACAATTATCAAGTTCAATTACAAGCCTAGTGGGCAAAGAAAAATGATAAACACCAACGGCAACGGCAACAACTCTTGCTCCATTTCCAACACGCAGGTCTATCTCTCCTCTACCCAGCATTCTTCTCCTTGTCAGTTCCTGCACATTCGTACAAATGTGAGAACCACATCCGGTATCCAATACCCAAGATGAAGGAGCAGAAAGGTTTATTTCTATAACAAATATACCTAAAGTGGAAGTCATACTTCCCTTCTTCTTTTGCAGATCCTCAATGTAGAGGGGACAGTTCCGCCTCCAATGCCCTTCCTTACCACAATGGTGGCACTTCCCTTCCTTGGCCAGACCTTTCTTTTTCAGTGCAGAAGACTTGGGATCAAGAGGAGACTTAGATCCAATCTTCGTCTTCTTGAATCACTTGGCCTTGCCCTTGCTCTTATGCACCATCAGTATGGGGCTGGCAGGCTTGGCCTTCTTCATATTGATTTCGGCAGTTCTCAACATGCCTAGGAGCTCGGGCAGTGTCTTGTCAATTTCATTCATATTGTAATTTAAGACAAACTGCTCATAACTGTCCGGCAATAATTGCAGGATCAGATCAGTGGCAAACTCTTGGCCCAACGGGAACCCAGTCTTTCAAGGTTCTCTATATACCCAATCATCTTGAGTTCGTGAGTTCCTACTGGGTCCCGTGCTCCCATATTACACTGAAACAACGCCCTGGATATATCAATTCTCTTTTGGCGAGCTTGCCCTTGAAACATTTTCTTCAGGTGCTCCACCATCTCGTAACAGCTCATGTTCTCATGTTGCTTCTGAAGCTCAGAGTTCATGGTTGCGAGCATGAGACATTCTACATCCAAGGAGTCATCTCCATACTTCTTATAAGCATCTTTATCTACACGAGGTGCAGTAGAGGCTGGCTCCTCGGGGGGATCTTCTTCAAGGACATAGAGCTTACGCTCTTGCCTGAGAACAATTCTCAGGTTCCTGAACCAGTCTAGGAAATTCATCTCATTGAGCTTATCCTTCTCAAGGATGGCTCTCAGGGACAACGTGGAGTGTGAAGTATTTGCCATGAAAATTCTACAAAATAATGCAAAGTTTATTTAGTACTATATTTCAAAATACATTTTTATTTTAATAAGGACTTTAATTAAATACTCCCACTATTTTATTCAAATTGATAACCCTTAATATCAATTCGGAGAGTTTATGCGAGCTACTCTCTTAGTGGACATGATCCGTATTTCACCAACACAATGAGTCCACTTTGGCATTCCTCTCATAATGCGGTTATTTAGGTAGGCAACACTTGCCAATTGCATCAATATGCAACTCTTGTATGGTTAGTGAATAACTCTTTATTCGCATCCATCATATGGTGCATGCCAACCCAATGCCTCTAGGCACTCAACTTTTGAGGTCACCCAGTTAAGTTAGACCTGATGTCGACAGTGGGATATCACAATTATCCGCTCACACCCTTACCAAGATAGATTAATGCACCTTGCTTTGGCAAGCCCACACTTCATCGATCGAGGCAGGAAGAGTGTCATCCATTGGAAGGCATCCGTATACTTAATATTGGATAAGGGATTTTATTTATAAAATTGATTAACAATTAATCAATGTGCACTTATACAAAATTACAACATTCACAACCAAATACATCCCAGAAGTGCACAAAATAATATTATCAACGTTTGATAAAAAGGGCTAAATCTGAGAATTTAGAACATTTCTAAATCTCCAAATTTACATGCATTTGACAAAGGCAAAAAAACTCAACTTATGCAGTAGACAAGCTCATCTCTCAAAGTCGGATTCAAAATCTAGGACATTTGTTTTCACAAACCAATTAGAGGGACGGTTACTGCTAAGGAGAAACAATTTCTAAAACAATGAAATCGCAACGCAATTACATGCATTCCTGGGTGTTTTTCCAATCTAGAACATTTCTTCGAAATTCAAACATCCAGGAAGAAATCCAGACATTTAGAACACATCTAAATTTTTGATTTACATGCATTTGATTGCGCAACCTAGCTCTGATACCACTGTTAGGTTTTCTAATACCATTTCAAAAATGATAGAACGGCATATCACATATGCGCAGCGGAATAAATAACTAGAACAACCCAAAGAGTTAAGGACCTTGCGATTTTACTGATTCAAGAAATAAAACAACATCCACATCACAGTGCAGAAAATATACCTGAAGGGGATTTGAGTCGATACTCAAACCAAGGTGCTCCAATGTCAGATTCGAGATGGTGCGGCTGAGTTCCTTGTATAGAAATGGATCTGCACCTCTATGGTAGTCCACACGAGCACTGGAGAACCCTAGCCTCCTGTCACACAAGGTCTAGGTCGGAGAAGAATTGTCCTCTACGTCTTCACGGACTGCTAGGTCCGACTACAGGAAGAGGCGACAGTGGCGGCGGGATCGACCGGTCGGAACAGTTCCTTCTGGGGCTACAGGCTGAACTCTTCCACCACTCTCACTTTCTTTTGCAAAATTAGATCGCATCTATTAGGGCAAAAGAATCACATTCTTTTATACCCACGCGCAAAAAGAAGCTATCCGCACAGCCACGACTTTAAGTGAAGAAAACAGAATTCGTCGAACTGCGTTCGACGAACTGGCTAGCGTTCGTCGAACGCGCTGGCCGTTCGTTGAACGCGCTGGCCATTCGTCGAACGCGCTGGCCGTTCGTCGAGTGCACTGGCCGTTCGTCGAACGCATTGGCCGTTCGTCGAATGCGCTGGTCATTCATCGAACGCGCTGGCCGTTCGTCGAACGCGCTGGCCATTCGTCGAACGCGCTGGCTGTTCGTCGAACGGGCTGGACGTTCGAGGAACAGGCTCGCCGTTCGTCGAACGCGCTCGTCGTTCGTCGAACTCCAGTCTCAGCGGTCGACTAACACCAGTCTCAGCGGTCGACTAACACCAGTCTCGGTGGTTGACTAACACCAGTCTCAGCGGTCGACTAACACCAGTCTCAGCAGTCGACTAACACCAGTCTCAACGGTCGATGAAAACCTTCAGTTCGACGAACTGAACACTGCGTTCGATGAATGCCTGGTTCGACGAACTGAACCCTGCGTTTGATTAAGTCATAGGATTGGTCTGATTTCTCGAGAAATCCCAAGCCAACAAAATTCTTACTCCAATTTCTCCAAGCACTTTTATGTGCGACCCTATAGGCTCATATTGCGTTGGCAGTAAGACTAACTATTGATTGCTTTGAGATCACCTCAGAAACTCCAACAATTAGCTCATTCGGGTTTGGTGCGTTAAGCCTTTATGTTTACCTTTGTGTATCTCACCATGACCCAAGCCCCATTCAAACCTAAAGTCCTACCGACTCGTGCAGTGAACCAATCTAGTCCCGTGGAGAGAATATGAACATGCAAGCATATGGTCCCCGACACTAATGGATTTTAATGGAGGTCATCCTGAATCCTAATCTTAGGCAATGCTCATCTCAGCGATCCATCTATTTCTCCTTGCGCATGACTAGACGATTCACCGCAATTTCTATTTTGAGTAGAATAATAAATCTGTACCCTTTTTGGAATCTATAAACTATGTAGTATAATTAGAAATCTTTGTTGCTATATTTTTATGCATGTGAGTATGTGACTTCTCATTTTACTCTGTATCGCAATCTCCTAACCAACTACTTTGTTTTTCCCCTTAGCTTGAATTGGTTTGCTCGGGAAGCGCAAATAGGTAAGTATGGGGGTGTGATGAGTCCAATTTATATAGGGTTATTCGGACTCATTTGGGCTTGTTTTCAGACATATGCACTTCACTTTTAGTTCAATATTGCTCAAATTTCACTTGAACAAATTTCTTCACAAAGTGCACTCTTTGGGCCCGTTTTGGTGTGCAATTGTGCGATATGTTTGTTGGGGGTAAGCACACGGTGCTCCCAAACCCTTTTTATGTATTTGGATTGAGCTGGAAGGGTATTCCCAGCTGTATGATTGTTGTTTGGTGCTGTGCAGGTTGGTAGAACATCCACTATGCCCAGATTTCACGTCTACATGAAACGCACGATCGTGCGTTTCCTTGACGCACGATCGATCTGACCGTGCGCGTTCATCTTTGACCCAAAATAGCATTCTGGATTTGGACATGCGTTTTTACGCACGGTCGTGCGTTTGGTCGTGCATGAACAAAATTCTGCAATCTTTACTATTTAAACTGCGATTTTTTAGGTTTTTAGAACCCCGAATAGTTCCGCGATTTCTTCTGCCGTTACGGCGGAAAGCTCCGTTTTTGAAGGTTTCTTCCTCCCCCTTTCACCCGAGGCCACCTCGCATCATCCAAGCACTTCAAAGGAGAGATCCTAGCCCTACTCTCATCAACGGAGGAAGGAGTACACAGCTTTTGTGGCGGCCAGATCGTGATGCGGAGAAGACGGGTATATTGGAGGGAAGGTGACAGCTCCTCTGGACCCCGGACGTAGTTGTGGACCGAGCTGGGATGCGGATTGACAACCCGACGATTCCTACTGTGAATCCCAACAAGTCTCTGGATGTGGTTGTATTTCTAGCTTCTCCTCCTTTCCTCCTTATGATTGTAATTAGTTTCTCTTATGTTGATGATGTTGCACTCTATATTTGTTGAACTTCTTGTCAAATATTATGAAATGTTTTCAAGCTTATGAGTGCTTGAGGTATGCTTTCGTGGTGATTGTGGTGTTAGTGTTCCGTGTGCCACACTAGCAATTGCTAGTGGCGTGCTTATTGACGAGGTGCTTGCGACCCTCATTCTGCCGGTGTGACACACTCCATCCGCAAGCCTTCTCGTCCATCCGCGCAGCGAAGCTGTGCATAGCGGCCTGTGTAATCCATTCGCCTAACAAAACAGTGCGCTCAAGGCCTGCACAGTTCGATTCCGTGCTTATCCACCTCATCCGCTTGCCTATTCGTCCATCCGCCTAGCGAAGTAGTGCGTTCAAGGCCTACGTAGTTTTCCATCCCGCCTGGTGAAGCATTGCATAGCGGCATTGCATAGGAGTAGTTGTAATTATTTTCTTTTATTTTCCATAAACCAATCCACCCCGTTCACGTTTCACCCGACCTAAAGGACTTCGATCTCAAGTCCCTCCTCGAAAGTTAACTCCACCTTACTGTGTTCCTTCGAGATCGATACTCGGGGATTTGCTCCTAGTTTTATATTACTTGAACGATCGGTACACTATCGTTTTGTGCCGCAGTCTCGCTACTGCTTATAGCGGTGTGTTAGATTTGCGCATCATAAATGTTTCGACACAGTAGTTGCTTAATAGTAGATGAATCGCCGCTACTTAGGGTTTATGTCGACGCACCGTCGATATTACTTATTATTTAGCGCGCAAATCTATGTTGAGGTTGCTTCTAGATACAATTCTGCGCGCGTTGATATATCAATGTTGCGTCGACTAGTACTCGACGTAGCTTCGAGATTATTTAGAAACCCTAAGTCGACGTAGTCCTGTCGACGTTACGTCGAGTTTCAATTGACGTGGCTTCGAACTTAACCAGCAATTATTAAGCCGACGTATGCGTCGATAAGAACTTGACGCTGTGTCAAATTTTATTCGAATTGTTTTGCTCTGCGTGCTTCTCGACGCTGGCATCGAGTAGAAGTCAATGGTACGTCGACTTCTATTCGACTCAACCCCAAAAAAATATCTATTTCTTGTAGAAGATTCTTGCTGTTTTTCCCAGCAATTTTATTTATTGAACATAAATTATATTATTAGTTTCATAAACTATAGAGATGAATCAAGATAGAATTTACTCCCTTGGGTGAAGTTTGTTTCTTATCTTTGTCTTACATTTTCCTTCCACTATATTCTCTCCTGAGTGGGATCCTACCTATCCCTGCACAAGTAATTCAAACATTAGAAGGAACCCAGGTTACCTTGGGTTCTTTGCATTTACCATTATAGGGTTCAATGAAAGAATAGAAGGGTCTTTCATGATACCCTTTAGGATGATAAGGAATGGATCTCCCAAACCTATTATTTTGATGTTTGAAATGACTATAGAATGTATCAAAATATAACAAGTCAGCAGAGTGTCTTATTATCCTAGGTTTTACTTTACCCTATTGTTCTTTGTTATTTTATTTTCCTATGTTATTCTTACCTAAGCGTTTCACCTTATTAGTTTTACCTATCCTATCTGGCTAATTGGGACTCTCACCCTTATATGAGGCACTCTTCTCCCTAGGATGATAACTACTAGGTCTAACCAAAGACATTGGATTTTTCCAGGCAGGATTCCCAGGAGGTTCTGTGCTGGTTGAGGGTTTTGCCCCTAATCCTAGATGATTAAATCTCATAGAGAGATTTTTACTGATGTCTTTGAGCTTTTGACTCCTCGCATTGAGAGTGTCCTCAAAGGCCTTTGCCTCTGCTAGCTCTTCTTTTAGTCTTATATTTTCTTTCCTGAATTCTATTAGTTCTAATTCTTTATTATTAATTTCTTCCATTAGGCCTTGAGTTCTTACATATACATCATCTTTCTTTAAGTTTTCTAGTTCTAACCTAATAATGTCTAATTCTTTTTCTACCATAAGATGATCAATGCAGAATTCTCTAAAACAAGTTTTAAAATCTTTTGATTCAAAATCAAATTCATCAAAAATTGATACCTGCTCTTCTTCATCATCTGATGACATTCCCAGTTCCATCATGCAAGCTGCTTCAGCTTCTGCTTCATCTTCACTTTCAGATGAGGATGAGCTCTCCTCTGCTTCTGAATCACTCCAGGTTTCAGCAATGAAACATTTGCCTTTCTGCTTGTCCTTTCCTCTAAAGGTCTTCTTTTTCTTCTTCTCTTCTTTGGTGCTGCTTCTTTCTCTTTTCTCTTATGGGCACTTAGGAGCAATGTGCCCTGGCTTGTTGCATGTGAAGCAGATGATCTCTTTCCTTGGAGTTTTATCATACATGGGCCTTGAATCTCCTTCTCTTCTCCTTGAGTCTTCATTCTTGACCCACTTCTTGAATCTCCTAGCTAGGAGATTGAACATCTCATCTTCAGGAGTAGAGAGTTCTCCTTCAGTAGCTTTTAGAGCCATGTTCCTTTGGATAGGGGTTGGAGGGGTCTCCCTCTCTTCTGACTCAACCCTATTCTTTAGCAACATCTCATATGACTTAAGCTTTCCAAGCAAAGCTTCAGTGGAGATTTCTCTATGGCATTTGGACTCCCTTATTGCCCAGATTCTAGAATCCCATGAGCTAGGGAAGCATATGAGGATCTTATCATTAATTTTAGTCAAAGATATCTTCTTGTCTAAGCCTCTAAGCTCATTAATGATCAGACTGAATCTGTCATACATATTGGCAACAGATTCTTCAGCCTTCTTTTGAAAGTTCTCATACTGGGATATGAGAAGGGACTTTTTGTCCTTTCTTTCATCAGCACTTCCCTCCACCATTATGGTGAGTGAATCCCAGATCTCATTTGCTGATTGGCATTCAGCAACCTTCTGAAAAATGTCATCTGACATTGTTGACACTAAAATATTCATGGCCTTGGCTCTAAAAGAATAATTTTTTGCACTTATTTTAGTGAATAAGGATATTAAACTTTTTATGATTATTAAAGAAAATTATTCTCTGTTGCTACCGCTAGCGGTAGTGTTACCGCTCAGCGTTAGTGACAGAGAAAATATGTTTAGGTTAAACCAATGAAAATCAGGGAGCACAAATCAAAGATGAAGAAACAAACATATTTTCATTAATATTAAATTGAAATAGTTATGATTACAGAAACTTTTCCCAATGACGCTTGGAAATAGGCGACCAATGAATATTCTTTTTGTTTTCTATACCGACTCGTATCCCCACGAACCGGTTGGCTTTAGCCGATCTCTCCCTAGATAAGGACTCAAGCCGCTCTAGCCTTCCTATCCCCAGAAAGGCCTCGAGCACCCCCTAGATCTACTCCCTAGACCTAGTCGCCAACACGAGGCGAATTACTCCCTAAGTCCTACCCAGACCTAGTCGCCGTGTGAAGAATTCCCCTAGTCCCCGCAAGGCCCTAGTCGTCG
This sequence comes from Dactylorhiza incarnata, assembly GCA_033032865.1. NCBI lineage: Eukaryota > Viridiplantae > Streptophyta > Magnoliopsida > Asparagales > Orchidaceae > Dactylorhiza > Dactylorhiza incarnata. The sequence continues at coordinate 25,295,254 of JAWHQI010000003.1, forward strand.
TGTGGCGAATTCCTCTACTGAACAAAAGATATAAAGGTTACAATTAGAAATTAAAACAAAACACAAACTAAAAACTCCCACAAAAAGAAGAACTTGATGTCGATGTAGATACGATCGGATTGGTCTTCAAGTTCTTTGCGTTCACGAACATTGACAGAGTTCTTCGGGCTGCTTGGTGAAGGCTCTCACGAGTGCTCTGAATATATGGCTTCAATTCCTTCTGTATCAGCAAGCATTAATGGAGGAAGCACGCGTCTTTAAATAGAGCCAGCCACTACCACCTGCGGTAGTACTACCCCACCCCCCCCCCCCCCCCCCCCCCCCCCCCCCCGTGGTAGCCACATTAGGCAATGATCAAGCACGCAGATCGTGGCATCTTAGGCAACTTTTGAGCGCGAAACTTTGAGCTCCACCTAGCGCGCAGCGGTAATGCTAACGCTCCGCGATAGCGAGATAACCTTCCTTCAGCCAATATCTCCTTCCATAATTACTCCTCAATCATATGCAGACGGGAGGGTTCCAAAAGCTACCGCCAGGCATTATCCTTAACGCACAGCGATAGTACTTGCCAAAATAGCGTCCCGTCGACATTCCTTTTTCTCCATTGTTTCCTTCTCGTCAATTGTTTCCATTTATGCTAGCGCCAGCAGTAGTGCTAATGCTCCACGGTAGAGCATGCATTTCATCGAGCGCCGCAGTAGAGCATGCATTTTGTCGAACGCCGTTTTCATTTCGTCGACCTAAATTTCGTCGAACTCCTATTTCATTTCGTCGAATGGCATTTTTGTCGAACAGAATTTTTGTCAAACGGCAACTACTTTCATCGAACACCATTTCATCAATTCTCTAGCGCCAACGGTAGAACGCTCCGCGGTAGAGCACATCTCTTTTCGTCGAGCGCTGCTTTCATTTCGTCAAACTCGATTTTGTCGAACGGCTTTTTCGTTTCGTCGAACCTCTAGCGCCAGTGGTAGTGTTACCGCGTCGCGGTATCAACAGACCATCATCCTGATGTCGCTTCGACGTCTTTCTTTTTCACACTCCTTTGGGGAATGAATGTTGAAGATCCTGCACACTATAAACACAATGCAAGTATGATCAAATACAATAGGATTTGTTATTGTCAAACCAAGAGACGCGAAAAGCATGTTCCAACAAACTCCCCCTTTTGATAATAACAAATCCCTTTAGAAAGAAATAGTTCAAAAGATAGGAATTGTGTTTATTAAAAAGGATAAACATGAAATTTAAGACATGTGCATATGCTCCCCCTAAATGAATGCTCACCCTAAGTGAATGCTCCCCCTACAACAAAACTTCCTATGAACTTGACTTCCCCAAACATGTGAATTTCTTTCAAATTTATTCTCCCCCTTTTGGTATTATCAAAAGAGGGTGGAGAGAAGGTCAAACAGGAACGTGTGCAATAAATGTGTAGAGAGGGAATGAACATGATAAAGAGATAAATGCTTAGGAAAGATACAATATATAGGAGTGAAAAAGAAGAATGTGAAGAAATTGTCATAAAGAAACCACTTATTAGGAAAACGTATTCATGATCGAGCGTACAAGTAGTAAAGAGGTGGAAAGCGTGAAGAAATATATTTTTGAAGTGAACATCTATATAGGAATGGTGAAGCATAGTAGATGATTAAGAGTTTTATACCCAAATAATAGATGTTGTAGCAATTTAAGAACACAAAATGATTTCAGTTGCAACATAACCATACACTTGTTTTGAAAAGGAAATATTCATGATCGAGCGAAAGGAGAGAGTAGCACAGCGGAAAAGATATAGGAAAAGTGTGAAAGAACATTAATTAATGAATATATAAAAATAATAACTTTCCTTTTTAAATTAATTTTAAGAGGTGTAGTACTTGTTTAAGGGAGAAGCAATGTTGTGTGACAAGTACATGTAAAGAATAAGCATGAAAACAATGTAGGCAAGTAGGAATGCGGAAAGTTAAAACAAGGTTAAAAAGATTAATATTTTTGTAATAGTTTGACCATTTCAACAATTGAGCAATTTAACTTTGAAAATTTTCATAATCAAATAGGCAAGGATGAATTAACATATCCAAAGAGATAATAACTACAATGTAACCAATTCATATTTCAAGTAAAGAAAACATTGTAGAAATCATGCATTGTAATCTAGTGCTTTTACTTGAGTTTTAGAGAATTATGTAATTTTGCATTAGGATCCAATTCTTATGAGTAGAAGTTTTATGAAAATCAATGATGTGTGCATAAGGTGTTTGATAAAAGTATACAAGTGAAATGATCAAAAGACATGACATATGTAATGAGATAGTGACAACAATATTAAGGATGCAATCTTATAATTACTTTCACACATGAATTCTAGAATCAAGTTTCAAGGCACAAACAATGAGTACAACAACCAAGGTGCTTCGCCCACACAATGCTTATTAAGACTTATCAGGGAGCAAAGTATTGCTTGGGGGATTACATAAGCAATTTTATTGATTTTTATTTTTAGTGATCCGGTGCACAAATAGAAGTGATAAAAGATGAATGTGTTTGCACAAGACACTTTACAATTCTTTCCAAGGTGCTCAACCTCACAATGCTCATTAAGACTTATCAGGAGGGTGAGTAGTGCTTGGTGGAGTTATCTTTGGCTTTTTATTTCAGATTTTTATTTTGGGCCAAAAGGTCTCCGAATTCACTTGTTGTTGCAAACATTATTATTATTGAAATAACACTTCTATATCGTGCATGAAATTTATTTTTGAAGGACGGTGTAGGTAATTTAGACATACAACTTAATATGTTAAAACTATTACACTACACAATCATGCAAGACTAAGATTATGAACACATGTAGATTATCAAAGTAGTGAGTGTATGAATCATTGATAAACATAAAACATTACTCATACTTAGAGGCATGATAGGCAATCATACATAATTATCTATAGACTATTTCATTGCACATAATCAGATCAAAGGTCAAGGCATGAAGATAAAACAATGTTTAGGAAATTTGAAATTAAAATTAGACATTGAAGACTATCTTTAAGTGTATGCCAAACACAATTTTGACCATTTTGAAATAAAAATAACTAAGATGTTTGCTCTTGTGAAATATTATAGTCAAACCAAAATTTTGTAAAGAGATAAAACAAAACAAATAACAAAAACATAATTTTGATTTGTTTTATAGTTTGTTTTGTTTTTAGAATTTTAAAAGAGAATAACAGGAACTGAAAAATAAAAAAATAAAAAAGAAACTAGAAATTCAGAAATACCTACTACCGCCAGCGGTACCCAGCTATCGGCGGGCGGTAGTGACAGAACTCGAATATTGGGGGAAACGTGAAATTTTTCAGAATTTTTCTTTTGAATATATTTGTGCAGATTAGTGACAATGAAGTTCAGCAATGAAATCAGACATATGCATACACAAAAATATGGATTTTGCAAGTTTATGCTAATATGTCCAAAAACCCAAATTCTAGCCTAAGGTGTCACAATACACTTTCAAAATGCTTGTGTTTTTCACATGCATGAGAGTTCAAAAATAGATAATATGAAAAACATAAGATAACATGTTTGAGCACAAATATGCATGAGTGAAATGATCATAAGTAAGTGAAATAATATTCATGCAATCAATAAAATATAAGTATGTCTAAGATCAAGATACCCTAATCAACATGTTTACACTCTAGCCCCATACTAAGTGACGGATGTGCATGAGGAGCTGCACGCATGCCGTAGGTTGGGTGTAAATCCCATATGCATACAAAAGACAACGCTCAACCTAGCACTCTTTCCCCCAGTGCCTAGCAAGGCCCCACTGGAACCCTCCCCGGCTAAGGACAAGACCTGACTTAGAGGTTAGATTTCTAATGCACACAATCCTACGCCATCGCTATAGTGAGACACATAATGTGGTTAAATGATCATGGGCATACTAAGCATTTAATCTTATGGAAAAATAATTTATAAATTATGGCTTTTATGCAAGATTAATTTCTCATTATATTTGTTTTTAAAGCACATATTTATTATGAATTTTAACTTCAAATTTTTTAGATTTTAGTTAAGCATGATAGGGGCAAACAAATGACGCAAATATATTAAGTAAATAAGCAAAACTTGTGCATTTTATAAATTTAGCCTAATACCCCTAAAATACCTTTTAAATCCATTTCGACAATTATTTCATTTAGTCTTAAAAATATCATATGACAAATTTAGTTTTCAAATTTTATAAGACTTTTAGGAAATGGATTTAAAAGGATAAACATAAAGGATAAATAGACCACTTGAAAAATGATATGACTTTTTATTCTACTTTATTCAATTTGATTTATTTATAAATTTTGGTTTAATATGTGAAAGTCATGTCATAAGTTATATAAAGTGATCATATCGTGATGGTTCAACGAAAAGAAAATAAACAAAAAAAAATAGGTTAGGCATATCATGAAGTAGAATAATGATATTTCATATTTAGTTGATTTCTACTTCATGCAATGATTGGATACTAATGAATGAGAGATTTAGGTATCCAAAGAGGACCGGGTATGACGGTTCCTTTGGGTACCCAAATACATCGTGTTTGCTTTTAGGGAGATAGTGATGAATGGGCCCTTTTTGAGTGGAGTTAATGTTTCATCTTTAACTTTGGGCCTCCATTCAAACCTTGGTTTAATATTGTTTTTATTTGTTAAATTTCCATGATGATTTTGTAAAACATTGTTTATAGGAAATTTGTGAACATTTAATTTTATGTTGGGAGAAACATGATTTTGTAAATAATGGTGTTTTTGACTTTGATTTACAAATACTTTGTGTTTCTTACTCCCATTATTTGTCTTAGTTAAAATATTCATATTCATATTCATATTCAACATGCTTTTAGATATTTCTTGATATTGTGAATTTTTATGTATAAATTTCAGAAGCAAGTTGATTTTTGTTTTTAATTCATCATTCTTGATCTTTAGATTATGCCTAGCTTTATTATAAGCTATTGTGCTATTTTTAAGAGTGGAAACAATTGAATCAATAATATTTTGATTGTTATTTCTATATTCTTCAAATGTTTCATCCATCTCTTTAATTTCAATTTTTAGTCTTTACACTTAGCACAATCATTTTTCAAGGATGAATTTTCTAAACATAATCTTTCATTTTGTTCTTTTATAAAAAGAAGTTCCTTTTCAACTTCCTTGCATTTTTCTTTTAAATCATTAAATTCTATACAAGGTGTAATGTTTTCAACTAAGGAGCCATGGGTAGACCTAGATAACTCAAGATTTGATTCTTCATTAATTCTTGCCTTTAAATCTTTATTTTCTAAGCGAAATTTACAATTAACATTTTTTAATTTCTTAATTGTTCGCTTTATAATTTGTAGCAATTGTAATGTAGAGATAGAAGTACAAAAAATGGAATTTGATTTCCTTACATTGCTTTCGGGAGAGGCACAATTTGAACATATAGTTTCTTTGACATCTTTAGGGCACTCCTCTTCCGAAGATAGTATTTTTTCTTCTCTTCCATTTGATGTGTGCTCCATTGATCCATCCCGTGAGGAGCTTTATTAAACTTTTGTGCAGGCTTGCATATTCTCCGGTTCTTATGAATATTCCGTACCTATAGAAAGAGAATCATAAGTTCTTTCAAGAAAATTCCAAATTTCATATGCGGTAGGTAAAGTATAAATAAGTTTGAAAATATTTGGGTCTAACGCACAAAATATACTATTCATAGATTTTGCATTTAAAACAATTTTGTTTCTAGTTAGTATGCTAGGTGGCTTTTCAATAGTAATATTCTAAACTTTTTCATCTAAGGCCTTAAGAAAATTTTTCATTAATATTTTCCACCCTTTATAATTTTTGCCCATAAATAAAGGTGGTGATAATACTTTTTCATTTATATTAAAAAATTTCCCCACTAGTAGAAGCGAGATCATGATCAAGAGACGCCATTATTCCCAGTTGTTAAGCTGATTTAGAATAACCTCACTCTGATACCACTTGTTGGATCTGTAGGCGCCCTTAGAGGGGGGTGAATAAGGGTTTTAAACTTTTTTTTATTATTAAAGAAAATTATTCTCTTTTGCTACCGCAGCGGTAGTGTTACCGCTCGGCGATAGTGACAGAGAAAATACATTTAGGTTAAACCAATGAAAATCAGAGAGCACGAATCAAAGATGAAGAAACAAACATATTTTCATTAATATTAAATTGAAATAGTTATGATTACAGAAACTTTTCCCAATGACGCTTGGAAAGAGGCGACCAATGAATATTCTTTTTGTTTTCTATACCGACTCATATCCCCATGAACTAGTTGGCTTTAGCCGATCTCTCCCTAGATACGACCTCAAGCCGCTCTACCCTTCCTATCCCGAGAAAGGCCTCGACCACCCCCTAGATCAACTCGCTAGACCTAGTCGCCAACACGAGGCAAATTACTCCCTAAGTCCGACCCAGACCTAGTCTCCATGTGGCGAATTCCCCTTAGTCCCCGCAAGGCCCTAGTCATCGTGTGGCGAATTCCTCTACCGAACAAAAGATATAAAGGTTACAATTAGAAATTAAAATAAAACACAAACTAAAAACTCCCTCAAAAAGAAGAACATGATGTCGATGTAGATGCGATCGGATTCGTCTTCAAGTTCTTTGCGTTCACGAACGTTGACGGAGTTCTTCGGGCTGCTTGGGGAAGGCTCTCACGAGTGCTCTAAATATATGGCTTCAATTCCTTCTATATCAGCAAGCATTAATGGAGGAAGCGCGCGTCTTTAAATAGAGTTAGCCACTACCGCCTGCGGTAGTACTACCTCCCCGCGGTAGCCACATTAGGCAATGATCAAGCACGCAGATCGTGGCATCTTAGGCAACTTTTGAGTGCCAAACTTTGAGCTCCACCTAGCGCACCGTGGTAACGCTTACACTCCACGATAGCGAGATAACCTTCCTTCAGCCAATATCTCCTTCCATAATTGCTCCTCAATCACAGGCAGATGGGAGGGTTCCAAAATCTACCGTCGGGCGTTATCCTTAACGCGCCACGATAGTACTTGCCAAAATAGCGTTCCGTCGACATTCCTTTTTCTCCACTATTTCCTTCTCGTCAATTGTGTCCATTTATTCTAGCACCAGTAGTGGTACTAATGCTCCGCGGTAGAGCATGCATTTCGTCGAGTGCCGCGGTAGTGCATGCATTTCGTCGAATGCCGTTTTCATTTCGTCGACCTTAATTTTGTCGAACGCCACTTTAATTTCGTCGAATGGCATTTTTGTTGAACGGAATTTTCATCGAACGGCAGCTACTTTCGTCGAACACCATTTCATCGATTCGCTAGCGCCAGCGATAGTGCTAACGCTCTGCGGTAGAGCGCATCTCTTTTTGTCGAACGCTGCTTTCATTTCGTCGAACTCAATTTAGTCGAACGGATTTTTCAGTTCGTCGAATCGCTAGCGCCAGCGGTAGTGTTACCGAGTCGCGGTATCAATAGACCATCATCCTGATGTCATTTCGACGTCTTTCTTTTTTACACTCCTTTGGGGATTGAATGTTAAAGATCCTGCACACTATAAACACAATGCAAGTATGATCAAATACAATAGGATTTGTTATTGTCAAACCAAGAGATGCAAAAAATTATGTTCCAACATAGAAAATCACAGCACAGACACAATGAATTTTATAGAGGTTCCCCAAAATGTGGGTAGTCCTCTCTTCTACCACCTGGTAGGAATGCACCACCTGTGCCTGAGTCTTTTGATCAGGAGACTCTTAAAACCAATGATATTTTGATAAGGAGATCATGAACCACCAGATCTTTTGATAAGGAGATCTTGAACCACTGAATCCTTTGAAGAGGGATTAATAAAACTCTTTTATGGGAAATAGAAAGTGAAGGAGAAGAAGGAAGGTTAAAGGAATTCTGTTCTCAGAATTCTTGTGAAGGCTGTATGAAATTCAGCCTCTTAGTTATTCCAAAGAATTTGCTCTTGATTAGCCCCTGCTTTTGATGATAATAGATTGCAGGAGCTTTGAATTGTCAGATTCTTTTTTCCTCTGCTGATTGAGATCTGGCAGCCAAAAGATGGTGATGAAGAGCAGCTATTCAGATTCTTTATTCTATCAGATGAAGAACACCAGATCCTTCTATTCTCTTTCACAGCACTGTATTAGGGTTCCTGAGAGAGAGGGAGAAGAAGACAGGAAACGCCAATTTTAGAAGAGACGACTGATTGTGATTAATGCCCTGTTCTTCACTTCCTTCTCTATCCTTATATACCCTGTCTCTATTTTGAATTTGTTTCCTTGTTAGGTAAGACCTGAAAAGGTATATTTGATAGACATTCTATTTCCTTCCTTAATTACTTCTTGACCCGTCCAACCAGAAGGTGTATACTTGCAAGAAAGCCTTTTTCTCTTTCTTTAATGTTTCCTTCTTTTTCAGGTAATTATTAGACCGTTGGAGAATGGTCTGAGAGATGTGGGCTATGATAAAAGCCTCAGAATGATAGCTGTAAAGATTAAACTTTCACAAACTGTATTCGACGTAGCGTCGAATTAACTTCCTCTCTTATCGACGCTGCTTCGAGTTCATCTAAGAGCTGCTTCGATTTCTTCTGTGCTCTGACTGAACTCGGCTAGTTGTCATTGCGTCGATTCCTTATAGATGCACCTGTCGAGTTGAGTAGCTTCCACTCTGACTAACATTAACTACGTCGAGATGAATTCAACGTTGCGTCGACTTTAGATGGCTTTGACATGTATTCCCTTCTGCGTCGAGTTTGAAGTAGAAGTTGCATCGACTTCTCAAGTTCCTTCAACAAGTCTCTGGTCTCTGCGTCGATATCTATTCGACATAACGTTGACTAGTGTTACTTCGACAGTAGAGTTGAGCCACTTGGAATTCTAGTCAGAGTAGCATTGACATTAACTCGATGTTGCATCGAATTCAATTCGATGCGATTATTAACTTTGCCCAAATTTGCAGCCCTTTAACTGGTCTTGACACTCTAGGATGAGTGTGACATCCTAAGACATCTAGAGACCAAGTTTCCCTCACTATACAATGGGTAAATTAAATCCTTGTGAATAAAATCACTTTTAATTAATTTGTTAAGTTGAATCAAGGGTTTTTCCCAATAATATGGCCTTTGTTACTTCTGTTCAAGGCTGGGCCATTCAGCCATCGTTGCTAGAGTTGGAGAACTTGCTTTCTTTGCAAGAGAGTTTGGCCAAGCAAATGGTGGGGTTGTCAGTATCTAGGGGAGACAATGAGGTTCTATATTCAGGGAAGAAGAAGCGTTGGGACAAGAAGAAGAAGTCATCTGGAGATGATGGTCCTTCTACATCATATCAGCAGGACATGAGTTATGCTCCTTAGAGTGATGAGAAGAAGAAGGAAGGACCAAGATGCTTTAGGTGCAACAAGCCTGGTCACTTCAAGAAGGAATGCAGGGTCAATCATCAGCCGGGGCACACTGCAGGAAAGGAGGGAGTGTGATCCAGTTCTAATAAATCTGATTGGGGTGAGGGTGTCTTCATGACAGGCACTTGTGTTCATGCATTAGCATCTGTCAACTATCGGGACGATTGGATCATTGACTCAGGGTGTGGTCATCACCTCACCGGGGATGAGTCAAAATTTGCCTCATTGCATGAGTACAAAGGTAATGATGCCATTATTACAGCTGATGATACTGTTCATATAGTAGAGAAGGAGGGCGTTGTTTCTTTTTGCAGTGATCGGGGTCCTGTCACTCTCAAGAGTGTATATCACGTGCATGGAATGAAGAAGAACCGCTTTTCTGTGCCCAACGCGGTGGACGTGGGTTATCATGTTCTGTTTGGGCCAACAGAAGTGAAGTTTCTCCGTAACGTATCAACAGTGAAAGCTGATGTTACTCATACTGGGAGTAGGGTGAAGGACTTATACGTGTTATCGACAAGATCTTATGTGGATAAGATGAGGGCGAATGATAGCGCTGGTATTTGGCACGAAAGGTTGGGGCATGTCGAGATGGACAAGCTGAGAGCTATGGCTATGAAGAACCTTGTGAAAGGTCTGCTTAAGTTGTCATCCTATGGAGACGGTCATGTTTGTACAGGATGCCAATTTGGTAAGGCTCATAGCCTACCATTTGGCAAATCGGAGAGCAGAAGTAAGGTGTCGTTGGAGTGCATTCACGGTGATCTGATGGGACCAACCGTCACCCCAAGCCTAGGAGGGAGCAGGTATATGCTGATCTTTGTTGATGACTACTCCAGGTATACTTGGGTATATTTCCTGAAGGAGAAGTCAGAGGCGTTCGAAAAGTTTGTGGAGTTCAAGGAGCTTGTTGAAGGTCGGCTTGGTCTGCGGATCAAGAAGTTGAGAACCAATAATGATGGCAAGTTCACCTCGGGGGAATTCTCGAGCTTCTACAAGAAGTGTGGCATTCAACGGGAGCTCACTTGTGCTCATACTCCACAACAGAATGAAGTTGCAGAAAGAAAGATCCGTCATCTGACAGAAACCTGCAAGTGTTGGCTTCATGCCAAGAGTATCCCAAAGTCTTTTTGGGCATAGGGAATGTCTTGCGCGGCTTACGCCATCAACAGGATGCCCCTCAGTCCTATCTTCATGAAAACTCCACATGAACTAATGTTCAAAGAAAAGCCCAGCATAAATCACTTTCGAGTGTTCAGATCTACCTGCTACGTGCATGTTCCTGATGACCTTCGAACGAAGCTAGATGCGAAAGCAAGGAAGCTAGTCTTCGTCGGTTATGATGACCGAAAGAAACGGTGGAGATGCATGGATGCAAAGAAATAGAAAGCTATGGTCTCAAGGGATGTGGTATTCGACGAGCTAACGTCTTACCAGGGTAGCTCATATGTGGAGATATGGGCAAGAAGGTCAGATGGTGGGCAAGAAGAAGCTGCAAGGGAAGTTCTGGTGGAGTTACTTATTTCTCCAGGTGCTCCAGGTGCTTCTGCTCTGGGTCAAGCGCTTCAGGTTCTGAAAGCAGGGGGAGCAATACTCCAAGTGTGCCCGGGAGAAGAGCTAGTCCAAAAGTTGCAGTACAAGAGGTGGATCAGGGCAAAGCCCTGAGGGGGTCCAAGAGGACTATTATTCCACCAGCTCGATATACAGGGGGAAACCAGGTGAGCTTCATCTCATGTTTCTTTGCTGGTCCCTTGGATGAGTGAGATCCGTCATGCATTGAAGATGCTACTAGAGTCAAGGAGTATGAAGATTCCATGGATGAGGAGATGGGTGCCCTCAAAAAGAATGAAACCTAGGACCTTGTGCCCAAGGCTGATGACATTACTCCTATGACATGCAAGTGGGTTTACAAGATGAAGAAGAAAGCTGATGGGAGTATCGAGCAATACAAGGCTTGCCTTGTAGCTCGGGGGTTCTCTCAACAGTATGGAGAAGACTATGAAGAGATGTTTAGTCTGGTAGCCAAGATGACTTCGGTACGGGTGGTGATTGCATTGGCAGCTTGCCAAGGATGGAAGATTTGGCAACTCGATGTAAAGAATGCTTTTTTATACGGCGAGATTGACAAGGATATCTTCATGGTTCAGCCACCAGGATATGTATCAGAAGTTCATCCAGGACACGTCTGAAAGCTCAAGATGGCTCTTTACGGGTTGAAGCAAGTGTCTTTCGCATGGTATGGGAAAATCGCAGAATACCTCCAGTTCTATGGATACTTTGATTCAGATTCAGACTCGAGTGTGTTCGTAAAGAAGACCGGGGAGCTGCAAGTCTTGGTGCCCAGAGGCTAAGGTAGCTAAGCTTTGAGCTGAATTAGCTATCAGATTCAAGATGAAGGATCTGGGGGAGCTTCACCATTTCCTTGGAATCGAGGTGGAGAGGAAAGAGAGCGGTATGCTTGTTTCCCAGAAAGGTTATGCGGAGTGGATGGTTAATCGATTTGGCATGCAGGATGGGAAGAGCAGCTCTACTCCACTGGAGGTTGGTCAAAAACTTTGGCGGGATGAGGGGAGGATTCTTCCTAATTCGTTGGTGTTCCAGGCTCTTGTTGGGAATCTGATATATCTGACGATTACCAGACCGGATATTGCATATGCAGTTGGCAGGGTAAGTCGGTATATGGCGGAACCCCGGAAACCTCATTTAGTAGCGGCAAGAAGTATCTAAAGTACGTGAAGTCAAACTCAAACATGGGTCTCCTTTATGGGAGAGACACGTGCTTTTGTTTGCATGGATACATGGATGCCAATTATGGGGGAGATTCAGACGATCGGAAGTCGACGTCTGGTTTTGTTTTCTTATGCGGATCGACGGCTATTTCATGGTGCAGCAAGAAGCAGGATTCTGTGTCCATCTCTACCACTGAAGCAGAGTACAAGGCTTCTGCCTTGGCAGCTCAGGAAGCCATCTGGCTTAGAAGATTGGTGTAGGATGTCCATAAGGAGGTTAGAGGTCCTACTCTGTTGTGTGGTGCAACGAGAGTGCTCTCAAACTGGTTAATAATCCAGTCTATCATGCACGGACCAAGCACATCAAGATCTAGCATCATTTCATTCGGGAGAAGATGCTGGAGGGATCCTTGATGGTTGAGCATGTACGGAGTGAGGACAATGTCGCTGAAATCTTCACGAATCCGCTGACAAAGGGACCATTTATTTGGTTACAAGGTTTGCATGGGCAGACTTCCACTTCCCACTTCAAGGGGGAGTGTTGAATTTCGAAGTGTAAGTGGAGGTCAGGAGGTTTAAGCATCAGACCGGGCGGTCTGGCAAAAATGCGGAGGTCAGGAGGTCTTATATGTAGACCACGCGGATTGTCTTTCCTCCGTGAACTGGCGGTTAGCTAGTGGTAGGTGGACTTGGTTCTCAAAACCACTTAGTGTCAGCTCCGATTGTAACCGGGCGGTAAACATTCACGGTTACATTTGGTGTTAGTTCTCTGGCCGGTTATTTGCTCGCGGGCTGGCAGGTGTTTGCTGGTTTTGCTGGAAGTTGCGAAGTGGTCCGTAGGCTTGTTATTAAGTCGCCGAGCTGTTAAGCAGGATTCTCAGCAAGTCACGTGAGTTGTCTTCTACCCGCTACCAATATGGGTGGTTATCCTATCGCGTAGGTGGTGACCACACTCCTCACCACTACTATAAATAGGAAGCCCCTGGCTCGTCATAAATAACGTGAATAGTTGTACCTCTTGCTCATGGTTCTGATTTGATCAGAGGAGGCCGCGACAGATAAGTCGGTAGCAGTCAGCGGCGGGTAGCAGCAGGAGGTCGTGGCTAGCGACAAGGCAGTTTTCTCTTTGGCGGCTTTCAATAAAGATCAGTTCGGGCAGTTAGGCGGTCTGCCTTTGCCGAACTGTTTTCTGTTCATTTCTTTAGCAACTTGCTCGCGGTTAGGAGCGACCAAGTGATAGCGATCAGGCGGCCTTGCTTGGGCGAACAGAGTGGGCATTGGAATAATGGGTAGTCCGCGTGTTGAGTTGCGGGTTGGTGATCTCGCGGTAAGTCGCGCAGTCAGCTTGGCGACTTGGCGGTTTGTGCAGACAACCTTTGTTAGCCGGGCGGCTTGGCAGGTTCATGTTGTAACCGTCAGCTTCTTTTTTATTTGCTTCTTTCTCCTTACTTGGTGTACTGGTAAATCATGTCTCTTCATGTATACCTCGAAATGTACAAAAGATAGTTGATTCAAGATTTCTCTTGTTCCTTCATTGTTTCTGATTTCTGGTGCTTAATATGGTTGAGAGTGTTCCTTCGACCTGGTTCCCGTTTTCTGCTTATTCAGAAATTTTAACATTGGGTACCCAAAGGAACCATTACACTTGGTCATCTTTGGATACCTAAAACTCTTATTCATTTGCATACAAAAAAATGTGTGAAGTAAAAATAAACTAAAATGAATTACTCAAAATCTACATCACATTACTAAATTTAAAAATAGAAATATTTTTTCAGTTATGTCTGCCTTTTGCAATTTTTTTGTTTTGCCCTTATTTCTATTGAGCCAAAAATCTTATATATTGATTTTTTGAAAGAATACATTTTTTGCACATTCACTTTACTTTAAAAACTTATGCCTAGTAGTAAAATTTTTGAACTAAAAGCTAAAATTCAGAAGTTCATAAATTGACCATTCAAAAGTTGTTTTTCTATTGAACTATAAAATTTAACGTGGATTATATGATATGTGCAAAATTATTTACATAAAAATTGGATTTAAATGACTATTAGGGGTCTTAGGTTAAATTTAAAAATGTGCAACTTTTTGATTATTTTTCTAATCTCTTTGTTGCATGTGATAGCCCCTATAATATAATATCCTAATCAAGAGAAATCGGAATTGAAAAACCAAAAAAACCATGTGTGTTTGATGAAAAATCAAACTTCTATTGTTACCGCCTGCCGCTAACTCTATCGCCAGCGGTATCTGTATTGTCTGAAAAATTCCCGAGTCTCTCAAATTCATTTTCTTGCTGAAAATTATAATATTACTCTAATTCGTAAAGATATATCAAAAAGTGAAGTAAGAAAAAATCTAATCAAATATTGTACCAGGAACCTACTTCACAAAAATAAACATAGAAGTGCAGTCAAATCATAAAACATAAAATCTAAATAAAAATCAACATTTAGAAAATTCTCTACCACTAACGCCAACTGTAGTATCTACCGCCAGCGATAGCAACAGAAATTGTAATCATGTCCAAAACCTACTTTATTACACACAAAATAAGAAAGTTCAATCCTCATTACCCTTGCTGCAACTTTCTCCTCTATCTCTCTCTCTCTCGTCTAGTCTGAGAAACTGATCGTCGGGGTGGCTCCTCCTTGGGATTCTCTCAATATGCCTCCTTTGCTGGTGTTGGAGTAAGCTTGAGACCCTTCATGATAAACTGCATCATCTTCGACAACCGGTTCATCTTCTTCTTCATCTCAACTCCCTGCTCCTCAAACAACTCATGAATCTCACGTTACGTCTCTCAAACAGATTCATTATGTCAGATTGGATGTTATGCTGAAGGAGGCCTACCCTGTGATGGAGGATGAATGGAGAGAGTAAAAAATACCACAGGATGACAATCAAGAGTACAATACTCTTGATTGATTGTCAGATACTTCTTAAAAAGAATCCTTTGAATAATCCCTCCCTTTGGAAGGGTATTTAGTCTCTGCCACCTCGGATCTTTTAACTTAAATGTATACCTCATCATGGACAGGAGAAGATCAGCCACATAAAATGGGATTACCTCCAATATATGATAAGTAGCCATACTGAGCTGGGTCGTGATCATTCGTGTGTCCCCAACCATATAAATAATCGTATGTCGGAGGATCTCCTATATAATAAATACATCGGGCATCTGGGTAGAGACCGTGGGTATCAGCTCCATAGTATCATCCTGACCATCAAAATAATATTTATAGGAGTCCAATTTCTCAGGGTATGAAACCTCTCCTCTATATCTAGTCTCATATCACATTCAACCAGGTCAAACTCTTCATGTAGATCTTTATATGAAATCACCACCTCGTGGCCTTGGAGAAATTATCGCACTCCACCATGGAGATCAGACCGATCTGGCTCCTCCATTCTATTATTAAACTCTCTAACTAGCATGGACGAAATAAATCATCTACAATCGCTAAAAGAACCCCCAAATCAACCATTAAGACATATATATGAGAATGATGGGACATATCTATCCCAACGAACATTCCCACACCAATAGTAGCATCCTCCACACCAGGAAATACTTCATGAAAATTTCAATCCTTGTTCACATATGTACAACATGCACGTGAACTAGAGGAAGCCATAATCTGAAATCACAATAAACAAAGGAGGAGAAAACATTAAAATCATAAATCTGGTACTACCGTGGCGTGTTAGAAACTAACACTAGCGGCAGCGGACGGAAACCCTATTCGTCTTCCTCCTCCAGTCCTTTCAAATAAATTAAAAAACAAGTTAAAAATTTCATAAAAATGATGGATCTAACATATCTTAACACATTTAAAAAGAAAATCCAACATTAACAACAAGATCTAAACTAATTTTCTTAAAACTCGTCAAATAAACACATTCTAACACTCCTCCATGAAATCATCCCACAACTCTTACAATCTAACCTAAATATCAACTTTAAATCACTAAAAGAGAGGAAAATGGCAATAGAAAATCATTCCTCTCACTATCTCCGGTGGAAGAAGGTCATACAAGCCAAGAAACCCTAGGGAAAATGAAATCAGAATGAACCAGGAGCTTTTATATTTATGCAAATTACCGTGGCGTGGTAATTCCTATCACTGGCGGTAGGGTAAATTCTGTAGCTGGGGTCACATCATTGGCATACTCTATGGTTAGTAAAACTTATGGTCATGGTGTCAATGCTCTTCTAAAACTATTTGCTCCATAACATGTGTCACGTACAAATACTCAATCGAAGTAAAAAATAATGTTTTAGGATTTTATGCCAAAGTTGCAAAACCCGCATATTGTGTGTATTCTTGTCTGATTTCTTTGCTCTAATACATAGCCCTTACACTAAACAATCATAATCAGGTGAAAATTTTCAAAAAATAGACATTTTCCTAAAACATTACTTCTGTTACTAACGCGCAGTGGTAAGTTTTACCACTAGCCCTAATATAAAAATGCTGAATTTGCTATTTATTTTTAAAGTTTTGTATTTATATTCATTTCATGTTTACTCTAAAGACTAAAAACAACAAAAAATGTGTAAAATAAAAAAAATGTATGTGTCTTTTATATATATATCAACTACAAAATTGAAAAACAAACTAGTAAAAACTTATTGCAATTCATTGAAATATTTCAAGGATGATTATGTTTTCAAACTACAAAATCTAAAAAAAACAAAAAACACAACAAAAATGTTTTCAATTATTTTTCATATTGTCTATGAAAATTAAAAAATTTATAAAAACTGATTTCTATTCGTTGAAATGTTTCAAGGATGATTATGTTTATCTTTTCAAGATTAATTTAAAATGTTAAATTCTAATTTCAAGTATCTTAAAACATTGTTTTGTGTCATGCCTTGAACATTATCTTATAATATGCAATGAAATTGATTATAGAAATCATGTGTAAGATTGCTTAGCATGCCTCTAAGTATGAGTAATGTTTTATATTTGATAATGGATTACTCACTCACATCTTTGATAATCTGTATATGACATTAATCTTACACTTGCATGATTGTGTAGTGTAACAACTTAATATTATTGGTTATGTAATTAGTTTACCTACACCACAATAAAAACCTCTTTCATGCGCCCATATTTGAAGAAGTGTGTTCATTCAAAACTCTTTATTTGCAAAAACAAGTGAATTCATAGACCTTTGTCATTAAGCTAAAATTCAAATGAATAATTGACAAAGATAACTCTACCAAGCACTACTCACCCTCCTAATAAGTCTTAATGAGCATTATGAGATTGAGCAACTTGGAGATAATTGTAAAGTGTCTTGTGTAAACTCTTTTATACACTACTTCTTCTTGTACACCGGATGACAAATAAATCAAAGAAAACATAATATATGTGATCCCCAAGCACTACTTTGCACCCTGATAAGTCTTAATAAGCATTGTGTGTGCAGAGCACCTTGGTAGTTGTACTATTTTTCATGGGCATTGAAAACAATTTTAGCTTTATAGATGAAAGTAATTCTAAAAACGCATTTTCAATAATGTTGTGTTTATTCCATTATACATGTCATGTGTTTTGATTAAATCATTTGTATACTCTTATCAAAAACACTACTTGTAGACATCATTATCTCTTATAAAACTTCTACTCATGAGTATTGGACTCTAATGCATATCCATATTTTTTACAATATTTAGTAGATGCACCAGATAACATTGCATGATCTCTACAATGTATAAGTTTAATTGCTTTATGAATTTCAAACATTGTATATTTCAATCTTATCTTGATAAAGTTGATCATGCTAACATCTTTTTAAACTTACTTTTCACTACGCATTGTATTCTCAATCTTGATTATTTACTCTCTAAACAACTGATATTTGATCTTGGCCTTCAATTAATAAAACATCTATTTTTTACTAGACTAAAACTCTTACTCATTTACTATGCTTAAACTCTTATAAAGGTGTTTTCTTTACAAAATATTTCAACATGCTTTCCACTATTTTTACTACTTGAAAGCTTGATCATGGATATTTTTTTACACAACAAGTGGTTTTGTTTACTAAACTATTGGTACTTCACTCTTTCAATTCAAATTTCCTTTACTCAATCACCATGGGTATCACTAAATAATAAATCTTTGTTATGCTCTTTCCCTTCTCTACAAATATATTACACATTAAACGATATATTTTTCTCTCCACCCTCTTTTGATAAAACCAAAAGGGGGAGAATAACTTTGAAAGAAATTCACACTTAATGGGAGTAAAAAACATAGGATGCTTTGATGAAGGGGGAGCATCTATATAGGGGGAGCATATGCATTCTATCACGCTTATCCTTTTCTATAAACACAATTCTTATATTTGAATGATTTCTTTCTAAGAGAATTTGTTATTATTAAAAGGGGGAGTTTGTTAGAACATGCTTTCCACATCTCTTGGTTAGAAAATAACAAATCTCATTGTATTTGATCATACTTGCCAAGTGTTTATACTGTGCAGAAACTTCATCTCTCAGGCCCCCATGAGTACGAAAAAGAAAGACGGCGATTCTCTATCACTACGATGCTCTGCTGCTAATGGGGCGCATTAACGATGTCGTTGGCGATAACATCGACATAATTGGAAACAACGCTGAGATGGAAATATCATCGAGAAAGGAATGTGGATGGGACTCAGATATAACAAGTATTATTACGGTGCATTAAGGCTAATGCCTGGCGGTAACTTATGGAAGTCCCGCCATCTCGCTACTGATTGAGGAGCAAAAGAGGAAGGATATCTGATGACTAGGAAGGATATATAGCTAACATGGCGTGTTAGGATTACCGTGGCGTGGTAGGAGGGACTGCCTATTTTGGAGTAAGAATGATGCCTAAGATGACTCAATCCGTGTGCCAGCCAAATTCCTAAATAGGTTACCGCCCTGCAATAATGCTACCGCTGGCGTTAGGATCCAAGTTTGTGTAAAGAGCGGTCATCCTCCTTTTAGCGTGTGGAGATACAAAGAATAAAAAGGTAAAACTCCTGAACTTTTGTGAGAGCCTCCTCCTTGCAGCCAATAGAACTCCATCAATGCTCGTGAACGCAAAGAACTTGAAGACGGATCGATCACGCCTACATCATCTTCAAGTTCAATCTTTGAGTGGGTTTTTGATGTTTTAGTTTTTATTATTGATTGTAAATCTTATTTTTTGTCGGTAGAGAAATTTGCCCATGGTTGGCGAGTAGGGCCTTACGAGGATTGGGTAGAATTCATCGCATGGGTGTGGTGACTAGGTCTATGGTTTGATCTATAGGGCATCTCGAGGCCTCATTTAGGGAGAGATAAGCTAGAGCCAACCGATCCTTGGGAGAAGGGTTGGTATAGAAAACCAAAAAGTTTTTACACTCACCTCAATTCCAAGCGTCATTGGGATTAAGTTTTTGTAATTTTGTTTGAAGAAATAATACTATCTTTTACTCTAATTTTGACTTGGTATCTCTGATCTTTAAAATCTAAACATAAAAGGAGTTTTCTGTCACTAACGTCGAGCGGTAACATCTACCCATGGCTGTAGCAACTACCCCTTGCGTTAGCAACAGAGTTTCCATCTCTCTTGCTTTGTGCAACACAGTTTATTAAAAAGGCTCACATCATTGTCTTAACTGAAATATTTTCATAAATTTAATTCAACTTATTTGAATAATTTAAACTAAGCTTTGAAAAGTTTTAAAACCCGTATTCATCCCCTCTCTAAGGGCGCCTACAGATCCAACATGAAGTGCTCCAAATCTGACGGGTTCTCTTCCTCTAGGCAGAGACCATTTTGAAATCAGAGTTCCTACAAATCTGAACCCAAAAATTCCAATTTGTCCTCTATTTCAGTGGTTTTTCTTCCTCCAGGCCCAATCTGGAATATATCATTCAATCCTTCTGAATTTCATTTTAATTTTGTTGGTGCATGTTCGACTCTATGCTTAGGATTTGGGATTATTTTTAGTTGAACAAAGTGTTTAGCTTTTCATTTTTCTAAGTTTTTTTATGTATTTAGGGTTTAATGTTGGGAGATGATTTTTGAAGATTTGATAACTACATCTTTAGTTGTAATCGGTATAAGCACACTCACAATATTCATTATTTAAAAAAATGTATTTCATTGAGATTTACTTATATTTACTATATATATGAAGATCTCAAATGTTCAAATGATGAAAAGGATCAAAAAGTTGAAGTTGGTTTGAGCAAGCATTTTCAATCCGATAAAGTTTTTTATTCGAAGGAGGAGTTAATAGAGTGGGATCAATATGTTAGGAAAAGTATTGGCTATGTGGTTAAAATAAAAATATCTGATCAAGTTGTTGGGTGTCTCACAAATGGTGACTAGGGTATGATAGTAGCGGTTACTATTGAAAGAATCAAAAAAAGAAGGGTTGGGGGAGGAAGGTGTTTTCCCGGAATCCCCCGACCTCTTCTCCTGTCAGAAGGAACCCCTCCAGCGGTCTCAGATTCGAGAGACCGCCAAAATCGCTTGCTCCCCCTCCATCGCTTCCTCCTAAGGCACAGGCGATCAAACCACTATCAGACCTCCATACCACGCGGTCTGGTCTCTTTCTCCTTTTTTGTTATTATCACCCCCTTCCTCTGCCTCGGTTCTCCTGTACCCCGGGCAACCCGTAATTTTTGAATCTGCCCATTTGGACAGCCTCTGTGTTTATAAATAGAGGGGTAAGGGTACCTGAAAAGAGAATTTTGGCTTTGAGCTTCCAGCTTACAACCTGTGTAAGCGGTCTCAAATTCTGTCACTTTTCTACCTCTCCCTCTGGCCTGTTTTGGACCCCCTTTGTAGTCCCTTTTTTTATATCAATTCCAGCAGTTTTTCCTTCTCTTTATCTCTCCTCTAGCATCCTCATCCTAAGTAACCAACACTCCATATTTCCTTCCCCTCTCCTTTAGTGTGAGTCCTGAAGGTTCATTTTTTGTACTAACAGAACGAACACGCTACCTTCAGATTCAGAGTGTTTAGGTGAAATCAGTGGACATTCAAGATATCAAACCGCGTGCATCATTCTCGCCGATCTCCCAGCGGTCACCCCTCGAACAATCTGACCTCCTTGGAGGATCTGGAGCATCATTTTAAGCTTCACGTTGAGCAAGCTCTTCGATAGGGCGCCCGAGATTGCCAAGAGACTGCTCAGGCTCAGTAAGAGTCTGCCAGGCAGTTTGAAGTTTTGAGTCAAACCCTGGCCGCGATCTCTTAGAGGTTTCTCCCCCAACCAAGTCAGGTTGCTACCCTTGACCGCTCGGCTGGCGGTCACCCTCTTGATCGTGCGACTCCCTAGCCCGCAGCTCCTGTGCAACCTCAAGTTGGGGAGTTCGCAGTTCGCCAGGATTTCTTCAGAGAAGCAGCTTAGGGACCTCCCGCTAAGGCCCTGAATTTCCAGGAGGATTATTCTTACCCTCCAGCCCCTGCTGTTGTCATTCCTGCTCCTTTCGACGTTTTTGAAGCAGAGGATCCATCTCCCTTTACTGATAGAGTTCATTGGGAGTCAATTCCCAACGGCTTTAGAGAGCCTCGTCTGCCCATGTTTACAGGGGAGAATGACCCAATCTGCAATCTTCAATCCTTCGAGTCCGATGTTGCTCTGAGGACTCTCTTCGATGCGTTGAAGTGTAAGTTGTTGATCACTTCCTTCGATGGGCAAGCCTGAGAATGCTTCTACAAGTTACCTTCCCAGTGCATCTCGAGCTTCGCCGTCCTGAGGCATGAGCTTCTTCTGAGCTTTGCAACCTCTAAGAAAAGGAAGAGTGGCCCTGCGGCTCTCTTCAAGTTCAAGTAGGGAGAAGGCGAGACTTTAGCTCGCTTTATTGATCATTTTCAGAAGGAGATTCTCGGAATAGCTCTGATTAATGGCCTGCAAGAGGGACCTCTCAAGTTTGAGGTCACGACCAGGGAGCCCAGCTAGTATCAAGAGCTGATTACTATTGTCAACCTCCATGTAGAGGGGGAGATCAATGACCCTGTATATGTTTCTAATTTGACAAGTAAAGCCATCCAGAAAGGTTCGACAGGTTTTATCCAGCCCAACCATCATCCAAACTGCCTCATCAAGAGTTTAATCCTCCTTATCAAAAGGAAAAGAACTCCAATCATCACCGCTCTCATCTGGGGAATCAGCAGTTCCAGCCTAAATGGTCTTTGCTGTCAACCCTGGCTGCCCAGATTCAGCAATCCACACAAGTCCATTAGATTCAATATCCTCAGCCACCTCTGCCAACCCCATTTCATCCATCCTTCAACGATTCTCAAGAATCCTTCACTAACCTCGGCATTTCTATGAGCGAGGTAGTTCAGGTTCTTCAAAAGCAGCCCTTTTAGAAAAGGCCTGCCCCGATCAACTCTGACCCAAGAACCAAAAATCCGCCAATCGTGGCTCTCTACTGTGAACATCATAGGGAGAGAGGCCATGTGATCAAGAAATGTAGAGCTCTCCGCTTGCTGGTTGAAAAGCTCCTGAAGGAAGGAAAATTCAAAGATCTGTTCCAGAAGGGAGATTCTTCCAAAGCTTCGACCTCCAAGTGCAAGGAGGTAGCGGAAGTTCTTTGGGAATGTGAAGAAGTGGATGATGTTGGCTCTCTTGGCAACATCGGATATCCAGGTGAGTGCATAGATGCAAATGATGAAGGTACTCTGGGTAATCTCTTTTGCATTCATGGAGGTGCAGGACTCGAATCTTCCAAGAAAGCTAGCCTCGCAAGAGTCTATCAATCTGAGGTTGTAGCTACCTCCTCCTCAGCCCCAATTCGGGGAATAGTCACCTTCGGGCAAGAAGACCTTTCTTCGACCGCCAACCCTTGTTGGGAATATTGCCCTCAATATTCCTTTGATTTGAAGAGGAATCACTCACAATGCTAAGTACAAGATGTATTTGATAAAGCCATATTTTTGTAAGATATACTGGCTCAGGTAACTCAAGAGAAAGGGCCAATCATGCCCTTAGATCAGGAGAAATCATCTCCTAAGGGATGAAGAGTTGTCTCAGCTGAACCGCTGAGATTTGGCGTGTTCGTCGAACGCAGAACTCAGTTCATCGAACACAGAACTCAGTTCGTCAAACACAGAGATGGAATAGAAGCAAGCGCTGAAACTTGGCATGTTCCTCGAACGCAGAACTCAGTTCGTCAAACACAGAGATGGAACAGAAGCAAGCGCTGAGACCTGGCGTGTTCGTCGAATGCAGAATTCAGTTCGTCGAACGCAGAACTCAGTTCGTCGAACGTAGAGAAAGAACAGAAGCAAGCACTGAGACTTGGCATGTTCGTCGAACAAAGAATGAAGTTCGTCGAACGCAGAGTATGGCGAGTTCTTCGAATGCAGAGTATGGCTGAGGATATTGAATCTAATGGACTGGTGTGGAAATAATAAATAAGCACAGAAGGTATATACGAATTCCTTCTCGCCATATTGTGTGACAACTAGGTCGAGGTTAGATCTGAGGATATTCAATATCCTCAGTATATTGAATCTATGCAGAGTAAATTACCTCGACCTACGCGTCGGATTCTGAGGATATTGAATCTATGTAGAGTATGGGTGAGGATATCCTCAGCCACGCCCGTTACTATTTCTACTATCTCAGAATGAGTCCAGGTTGACGTTCTCCCCGAATGATTTCTTCACACCCATTATAAAAGGGATACAATAAAATGTATAAGATAAAAATAAAATAAGATAAACTCCCCAAGAAATTCAGAAGGTGAAGACGAAGGCGATGTGGACGTTGGTATTCTTGAAGCATTCATCCTTCGTATAGAATATACATTGTAGACCTTCACCTTCAATATATTCTTTAGATCTTCATATTAGCCCAAGGGATATCTCTCAATTGTTGTAGATGAGCCTCTCATAAAAGAATCAGAATTCTAGATTATGGGCAATAGTATGCTTGTTATAGAATGAGAGGAGTTGCTCTTTAAATAAGCTCGGGATCTAACGCCTGGCGTTAAGAGTTAACGCCAACATTAGATGCTTGTATACATCGTGGCTAAGATCGTGCAACCGTCGAGATCGTGGCAGATCGTGGACTCAATGCGAGCGTTAGCTCTAACACTAGCATTGTCTTTTTGTACTCAATGATACTTCTTCTCGACGTCATTCCCTTCTCGACAACATCCCTTATCGACGATAAGTTAACGTAGGGCGTTAGCTCTATCGCTGGGCGTTAGCTCTCTTTCCAGAGAATTGTCTTCATTCAGCATACTACTAATAGGGATATGTAGTTATAGTTATAGTATAACTTGCACATTATAAACACACAAAATACAAGATCAAATACAACATAGTATTTGTTATTCTCAAACCAAGAGATGTAGAACATAGGCTCCAACAATCTCCTCCTTTTGATAATAACAAATACATGTATGAGAAATTAGTGAGATTAAGACAATTTGTGTTTATAGATAAGTATGGTAATAAGATATGCATGAATAACAGCTTAAGAGCGTGATAGAATTAAAAGCGATAATGCATACTCTTTCTATATGAAATCCTCCCCCTACATAAGTGTTCTCTTATAATTTACTCCCCCTAAATATCTATTTTACTAGATTTCTCAATTTATTCTCCCCCTTTGTTATTAGCAAAAGTGGGTAGGGATGAGTGTATGTTTACTAAGATTGATTAGGAACCACTTATTGAAGGATTATCATGATCGAGTATAGGATAGTGTATGCACCTCCTATATGATTACTCCCCCTACAAAGATACCTTTTTTTAGTTTGATATTATTATAATGCACTCCCCCTAAATATTAGATTTATGCAATTTATTCTCCCCTTTTGGTAGTATCAAAAGAGGGTTTAGGTGAGAGTATGCTGATAGAGAAAATCATATTCTCCAATCTATTCTCGATTAAGGCAAGTGTACCTATCGAAATATTACATAGGATATTAAAAATATCAAGGTCGTATTAAAATTCGGATCTGTCGAGTACTGCACCTTCGAGAAAACAACTATTAGTTTATCGGAAGGAAATTTTATGAGAAATTGTAAGAAGAACAAAATTACGAAATAAAAAAGAACTAACTTGATCAGAACAACCCTTGAAATGAAATAAAACATAATAATTTATATTCGTCTAATCCCATCCTTGACTGTGGAGATTCCTGAAATATGAACGCATCTCTCTCGAGGAATACGCCCAACTGAAATTAAGAATATCAACCCAACTCTCATTCTAATTGATGACCTAATACTCGCCTTACCGAAGTGAATCCCGCTATAGGATTTGACTCCTATCCAGAAGATTTTCGTCAACCTCTCTCGAGGGTTGCGATCAATTCTTTTTATTCATGAGTGATCAATTCGTACGCATGAGCCTCTCAGCTAACTAGAATACGGAATCAAATACGAAAGTCCACACATCGATATATGAACCCAATATAAATCATGAATAAATAGAAGGTAGAAAAGAACGATCATAAAGAGAAATATTGATTTCATTACAATGAATAAGATCTAAAAAATTAACTACTAAATAAAAATGCATAAAAGAAAATGACATGAAATGAAAAAGAGACATTGCTGGAAAATAAATTAGATTGTCATTTCATAATGAGAAAGAAATACAAGAAATAAAACTACATTGCATAAAATAAAATAACATGAAATAAGAATAACTTGAAATAAAAATACTGAAAATGGAAGAGCAAACCTACCCAAATGGGCAGGGGAAGAGCGCCTCTCAAAACTTCTAACTTTTTATCTCCACTCTCTTGATACTTGATATCTTTTTTTAATCCTTGGAGCCTTGCTCTTTTATAGATGAAAAACTATCTAGATTCATCCAAGGAAGTAAATAATTGTGGCTTTTGAAACTTCAAGAGGCATAAAGAATTTCGGCAACTTTCATGGAGGAAATGAAGGGTTGCATACATATAATTAATTGGTGGGCTGCTCCTAGAGGAATAAGAATAGCCACGTTGCATGACAATAAGGAGTTGAATGGGCTGGCTGGAAGCAAAATCAAAGTGTTGATGTGGAGATGAAATGACTCATTGCATTAAACGTGAATGGAGAACTGAAGTAATGAGTTGTATTTTAATAATGATGGGTGTTGAATTATAATACTAGTAATCTCCGGGGAGGGTTGATGCATGAAAGGAAATGAATAATTGAGTGGGCCCGACTCAGGTGGCATCAACGTATAGAACAGGAGGGTGGCTGGTGAAATGGATAATAATAATCAAGATTGCATAAAATGATTAATGCTAATAACGTGAATGGCTTGAATATATAGTAGGCAACTTGAAACAATAATAATAATAATAATGCCTCTTGGAGTTGATATTGCATGCATGGGGAAATAATTAAAAGGTTTCATGTGGCTGTATAAAATGGAAGTGGCAACATGCATGAAAATGTTCTACCAATACGACAACTTAAATTAATTTGCATGGTGAAATCTTAAGCTTGGGCAGGTGACGGCGATGGCGTTGTGGGCAACTTGGACTTATGCGGCATGAGCTTGCGGAGTTGGCGAAGATGGCGTCGCGGAGTTAATTTCTTGGACTGGTGTAACTTGGAAGATGGCGTGGCGAAGCGGACGTTGCAGCAACATGAAATTATTAGATGAGTGTAGCTCAAACGTGTGTAGCCAACGTGATAACTTCAGTGAATAATTCATTTATCAACGCCATGAGCGCGGTCGCGATATTTTTCCTACAAAATAGAAATAAAAAATAAATAAGTGATCAAAATATAAAACAAATGATTTATAAATGAAAATACTAAATATATTACTAATTTATAATAAATATTATACTAAATTATACATTAAAGATAGGCATAATTTCTACTCATCATATGCAATAAGGATTAATATGATCGATGTAAAGAAGAAAAATAGAATGCAATCAAAAGCTTGTTAAATACTACTTATTGAGAAAAATATAAGCATGATGGAACATAAAGTATAAAACAACATAACTGAAATGATAAAGTAAGCATTCTTATTTTAAGATACCACTTGTTGAAAAAATAATAATCATGAAAGCGTAAGTAGTAAACATAGCGGAAGAATATAATAAGCACTCTTAAATATAAACATCATTTTAGAAGGTAAAATCATATAAAGGATAATGAGTTTTAAATTTGAAAAGTTGATGTTTGAGTTAAAGATTGAAGAGATGTTATTCCATTAAGATAAAATTGCAAGCATGATTTTATAATATTATGAAAAGATACAAAACTACAATGTAATAAAATTTGCATTTCAAGTAAATATAAACAATATAGCGGTCATGCATTATTATCTAGTGCATTTACTTAAATTTGTAGAGAATAGTGTGGATGAGCATTAGGATCCAATTCTCATGAGTAGAAGTTTTATGAAAGATAATAATGTGTACAAAATAGTGTTTTGATAAAGTATACAAGTGAATCAATCAAAAACACATGACATATATAATGAAATAACACAACATTAAAATACACAAATATTATTACTTCCACAATATTTCAATGCACATAAAGATATTTTTTTAAAAGAGAAGTGGTGAAAAATTTGTTTGCACAAGACACTTTACAATTTTTGATGGAGTTTTCCTTGTCATCTTTTTTTTTGCTTATGACCAAGGACTCCAAATTCACTTGTTTTTTGCAAACATATAAGTTTTATTTTATAGACCACATTTCTCTAATCACAAGTGCATGAAAATAAAGAATTGAAATAATCAATTCAATGTTGTGTAGGTAATCTATTTATGCATTTTAATTATTTATGTTATTACACTACACAGTTATGCAAGGATAAGATTGTAAACACATGTAAGTTATAAAAAATAAGTGAGTGAATGAATCATTATCAAACATAATACATTACTCATACTTAGAGGCATGCTAAGCATTTCTACAAATGTTTATCTACTATGAATTTCAATGCACATAACAAGATAATTTTCAAGGCATTATAAATACAAAACAATATTTTTAAGAAACATGAAAGTTAAATTAAACATTGTATTTAATCTTTAATTGATATAATTAATCATCCTTGACAATGGCAATGAATAACTATCAATTTTTAAAATTTTTGAATTTGTATATAAGTACAAAACAATAATCACACATAAAGAGAAAAACATATTTTTGTTCTTTGAAATTGTTTTGTAATTTTGTATTTGTTTTTAAGTATTCAAATTCAAATATTTTCTAGAAAATATAGAATTCTTTAACATGCCTATCAGTAAATGATATTCTATGCTAGAGAAATAAACTCAAAATAATGCATGAGAAAGTACCAGAAATTTTTCAAAAAAAAACATTTCGAGCTAAGGGGCTAATGCCAGGCGTTAGCTCTTAACGCCAAAACAGAACTGCAAATTTTAATTTTTTGAGAAATGTTTTCTTAATGCAGTTGTATTATAAAGATGTCTTCTTACTGTTGAAATTTTAGACTTTTTAAAGAAGATTTGAAGGCTCTTTTAAGCATGTTTTTGATGATTTTTCAAACTTGTGTTTTATAAAATCATTAAAGCTCAAAATAATAAAATATGCAAGCACAAGATGCAAAGATAGAACAAAAATAATATACATGATTTAAGTATAAAAGGTGAGGTGATGTTCATGCAATGAATAAAATATAGGTATATCTAAGATCAAGATACCTTAACTACATAACTATGCTCTAGCCCTGTACTAAGTGACGGATGAGCATGAGGAGCTGGACGCATACCATAGGTTTGGGTATTAATCTCATATGCATACAAAAGACGATGCTCAACCTAGCACTCTTCCCCCTCAGTGCCTCACAAGGCCCCACTGGAACCCTCCCAGGTTAAGGACAATACATGACTTAGAGGTTAGGTCTCTAATGCTCACAATCCTATGCCCTCGCTATTATGAGACACATGTCATAGGTTAATGATTATGGACATACTATGCATTTTAGCTTAAGGATGGATTCATAAAATATGAGTTTGTTTTTGTTTTAGAATATATAGTAGATTTTAAAGCCTCATAGTAATCATGAATTTTAAAGTTCAAATTTCTCTACCTTTAATTTAGCATGTCATTATATTGATACACCAAGCTTAAACACTAAATTGAGCATATACCAAAAGGTTCAGCTAGGATAATAAATTTGGATGCAATATTATGCTAAATATGCAAAATATATATAATTGGTTTGTATGTAATCAATCATAGAGTTTTGAATTTTCATAGACCAAAAATGAAGTGACAATTCTATTTGATTTCATCTTGTTGATATCAAGTTAATTCTTAGGTCTAAATATAATGATACATGCAAACAATAGAGATGCACATCACACGCACAAAACAAGATATGAAACTATAATACCAAGAGCCATCATATAATTCATAATTCCTAATATTGATAGAAATAGTTGATTTAAGATAATTCTTGATAGATCATGAATTATGATATATGATAATAGTGAATTTTAGAATAGGATATCAATAGATCATGGTGGAGTGTGTGAAATCATATTCATCATTTTTGTAATTTTTCAATTCTAATTTTTCTAGATTATGATTTTCCATTATAGGGGCAATTATATGCAGCAAAGAAAAATAGACAAATATGCAATAAGTTGTGCATTTAATATTTTAGCCTAAGACCCCTAAAAGCCCATTTAAATCCAATTTTGAAAGTAATTTCATTAGTCTTGGTAATATCATTTAGCAAATTTCGCATTCAATTTATAATGATAACATATGACATTTATAGTCAATGGATTTAAAAATGATAAAACATAGAAAGAGAAAAGATTGATCACTTGAAAATTGTATGAATTAATATTCAATTTGATTTATTAACCATTAGGCTTAAAATGTGAAAGTCATATTGCATAATATATCTAAGCGACCATAGCATGTTGGCTCAAAAATGAGAAAACAAACAAAAGAAAAAGACATTATGCATATCATGAAGTAGAGTATTGTATATTTCATTTTGATTTATTTCTACTTCATGCATTTGATTGGATATTAATAAATAATAGATTTAGGTATCCAAAGAGGACCAAGTGTGATGGTTCCTTTGGGTACCCAAATGTAGTGTGATGTTTTATGAGGAGACAAGGATGAATGAGCCATTTCAAGTGTTTCATTTTTAAGAATGGGTCTCCATTCATACCTTGGTTATTTTTTTTAAATTCATATTATGATTATATGACATCATTTTGTGGTGATAATTGGTTGAAAAACAATTCGTTTGAGAATTATGTTTATTGATATTGTTTTTTTAGAGTAGATTGATGTTGATAATCATAAAGAGTTTTAGAATAGTCATTCTTAGAGAGTTTATAAAAGTGATGGTCTTTCTTAAGAATTGAATGTTGAAAGAGTGAGTGTTTATGGTCATTAAATAAAAAGTTCTTATTAACTTTTTTATTTTCATTTCCACTCTTTTCTTTAGACCAACTCTTATAATATGAAGTTAAGCTCTTGGACTTTTGATTTATTAATAAACTAGAGATAAGAGACTGTTTATTACTTGAGAAATTTTAATTAAACAATTTCAACGATTCTAGTTTACTAGTTAGAGCATCATT
Organism: Dactylorhiza incarnata; assembly: GCA_033032865.1. NCBI lineage: Eukaryota > Viridiplantae > Streptophyta > Magnoliopsida > Asparagales > Orchidaceae > Dactylorhiza > Dactylorhiza incarnata. Next base: position 25,325,990 of record JAWHQI010000003.1, read on the forward strand.
TTCTTTTATCAATTTTTCATTATGCACTTTTGAAGTTAAAAGACCTTTTTCCAAAACCATGAGTTCTTCTTTAAAAGTATTATAATCAAAATAAGGTTTAGCATTTTTAATTAAAGAGCATGAAAGTGAATTTGAACCATCAATATAAGATTCTACTTTAACATTTGATTTTAAAGTTTTATTTTCTAAACGTAATTAGGAATTAGCATTTTTCAACTTTAAAATTTTACGTTTAGCAATTTCAAGCATACGATGTGTAGAAATAGAATTTGTTACAAAAAGAGAAGATTTTGATTTTCTTACATTTCTATGGGATGCGGCAAGATTTGAACCAAAGGTTCCTTTGACATCTTCTTCGCATTCATCTTCCATAGTTGAATTTCCGTCTTCTCTTTTGCTTGATGTGTTGCCATCATTTAAGTCCAATATTATGACGTTGTATTCTTCTATTTTATATAGATCTTCCTCCAAGCATGAGTCCTCATCGGTTTCTTCTCTTGGATCCATAAGGAATTGCTCTTATTCATCATCTATGGAAGGAAGACTATAAGTATTCTCAAGAAATTTCCAAACTTCAAACCAGTAGGAAGCGTATAAATAAGTTTGAAAATATTTTGATCTAGAGCACAATATAGACTATGCATAGAATTGGCATTTAAAACATTTCATTTTTATTTATAATATTTAGGGGCATTTTACTGGTAATATTCCAAACTTTAATATCCAAAGATTTAAGAAATTATTCCATAAGAGTTTTTCACCCATTATAATTTTCACCCATAAATAATAGTGGTGATAATGATTTTTCATTTTCATAAATTTTTTCCCTTCTAGTGGATGCAAGATTATGAAGCACCATTCTTCCTGGTTGTGAAGCCGTTTTGGAATAACCTACCCTTTGATACCACATGTTGGATCTTATGGCGCCCTTAGATGGGGGTGAATATGGGCTTTATGGAATTTAAATCTTATTTAAATTTATCAAAGTTTACGACCGAAGTTTCAGAATATTTTATAAGAAAATATATTTTAATATCTCAGATAAGATTATATTGACGATTCCTTTTTAAAGAAGACGGAATTCAATTTTTCTCCACTACTGCCAGTGCTAGTGCTAATGCCTGGCTTTAGTGACAGAAGTTGAATTCCATAAGTTAATGATCAAAATGAATCTTACAAAATATTTTGCTTTAGTGCTTTATTGCAAATATAATTTAAAACATTTTTGATGATGAAATAAAATCAATTGAACGAAACATTAAAAGATAAAATTTTATTTCATAAGAAATTGATTACACAAATATTTGCTTTAATGCTTTGATGAAAATATAATTTAACACATTCTTAAAGAGGAAATAAAATCAATTTAATGAAAGATTAAAGGACATGATTTTATTTCATAAGAAATTGATTATACAAACGTTTGATTTCTATAGCGCTAGAAATCAAGGAGAGAATATGAAAAACCTTTTTTTGCGATTCACCGGTCCTTCTCCCAAGGACCGGTTGGTTATAGCCTATCTTACCCCAAATAAGGCCTCTAGCCACTCCCTAGATCTAATCTTGACCTCATCACCATGCACAAGGCAACGAATTCCCCCTAAACCTCACAAGGCCTAGTCACCAACAATTGCGGCGAATTTCCCACGGAATCCTTCTCGGAATCCGACGTTCTCCCCGAACGATTTATTCACACCTATTACAAAAGGAATACAATAAAAGATTATAAGATAAAAATAAAGTAAGAGAAACTCCCCAAGAAATTCTGAAGGTGAAGACGAAAACGATGTAGATGTTGGCATTCTTGAAGCGTTTGTCCTTCGTATAGAATATGCGTTGTAGACCTTCTCCTTTAAAATCTTCTTTTAGATCTTCATGTTAGACCATTGGAGATCTCTCAATTGTCGTAGGCGAGCCTCTCACAAAAGAATCAGAATTTTGGATTTAGAGGCAATAGAATGCTTGTTATAGAATGAGAGGAGCTGCTCTTTAAATAGGATTGGGATCTAATGTCTGGCGTTAAGAGTTAACGCCAGCGTTAGCTGCTCGTGTACATCATGGCTGAGATCGTGCAACCATCGAGATCGTGGTAGATCGTGGACTCAACGTGAGTGTTAGCTCCAATATTGGCGTTGTCTCTTTGTACTCGATGATACTTCTTCTCGACGTCATTCCCTTCTTGACAACATCCCTTATAGACAATAAGGTAACGCGGGGCGTTAACTCTAACGCGGGTCGTTAGCTCTCTTTCCAGAGAATCATCTTCATTCAGCATACTACTTATAGGGATGTGTAGTTATAGTTCATGTACAACCTGCACACTATCAACACACAAAATACAAGATCAAATACAACATGGTATTTGTTATTCTCAAACCAGGAGATGTGGAACATAGGCTCCAACAATAACTAGGCCAAATGCCCTAAAATTTATACCATAAGTTAATCATGACCCAATTAAAAGATGGTCAGAAATTCATAATTTTCCCAATTATTTTGGCCATTTATAAAAAAATACTTTAATAATAATGTACACCCACTTTACATATGTAGTACAACTTCCAGAAGTCAATGTACTCCCAATAATTTACCAGTGAGATGTAATATGGAAATATCATGACGGACTGAATTTCTTAATTTTCCATAATATTTATGACTACTATTTAATATTTAAACATTTATGTCAATTGGTCTCATTGCACAGCAAGTACCAAAATAACTGATTCATAAATTTTAGAAACATTACCATAGACTTATAATGATCCAAAAATAGTCTAGACAAATTTTCAGAATTTTTGAGCTAATATTAACCATATAAATTTCATTAATACATAAGTGTAACAAAGGACATTTTTGGAAATTTATAGGGTAAATGACTTCCAAAACTCCTACCAAAATTTCTGGAGATATATTTCAATGTAGAACATCATATGTCAGAATATTGGATTTTTCTCTAGAATTTAGATGATGTTAATTTCATTTATATACTTATGTGACAAAATCAATTATGCTCAAATAATTAGGGAAATCAACTCCAAAAACTCTAATAAAATTTCCAAAGGTATATAATACTCTAAAATATCATGTGATAGGAAATCAAATTTATCCTAAGTCATTTGATCACTTTTATTTGATTAATACAATTATGTGACATTAATGTTATTAATTAAATACTTAGGATTTTTCCTTCCAAAAATCTTATTATTTATAGGGATAATGCCCTCCATCATAATAGGTTTATTGCCCAAATATCATGAGCATACAACAAGTCATTAGTTATAAATTCACAAAACACTCAAAGGTGTTTATGCACACCAACCTTCCATACCTCTCATTCCTATGTATGTGAATTATAATGTTCTACAGTGGTCCAAATGACCTCTGTTGGACATGTGTGTAACATCCCTTGTTTGAGAATAACAAATCATATATTGTATTTGATCTTGCTTGTCGTGTGTTTATAGTGTGCAGGAACTATAGGTGCAATACTCCACAGGTAGAAAGCAGCTGAAATCAACTTTCTGAAAGATACACTACCGCCAATGTTAGTGATACCGCATGGCACTAGCGCTACCGCCTGGCGCTAGCTCAAGTTCATGCGCACAACGCCATGCCGCGACGGTTTTGTAACTGCTCCACACGAATGCTACCGCAGGCGCTAGGAGCTACCGTAGGAGCTATCTCCATGTTCTATAAATTGATGGCTTCTCTCTCGTTTTGGTTAGAGCTTCCAGAGAGATTACTTGTGCCAAAATTCCAGAGCTGTTACTCTGCTGAAAGTTCATCTCCCACTCAAAGCCAAAGAAGTTTTCTGGAGAAGGAAGTCGCCACGCTGCATCCGAAGAAAGATCGGTTCAACCTCGCTTATGCTACAGCAATCCTTCATCCTCATCTTCAGAAATCTTATAGAGGGAGTTCTTGTTATTTACTTTATTTCATTATTGTGAATTTTTTAGTAAAATCGCCTTGTGTTGGTGACTAGGTCCTTGCGCGGCTTATGGGGTAATTTGTCGCGTGAGTTGGCGATTAGGTCTAGGAGATTAGATCTATGGGGTGCATGAGGCCATATCCGGGGTTAGGATTGGCTAGAGCAGCTTGAGGCCATATCCGGGAAAGGATAGGCTAAAGCCAACCAGTTTGTGGGGATACAAGTCGGTATATAAAAGGAAAAGAAATTTACTCTTGTACGCCTCTGATTTCTAGCGACATTGAAATCAAATTTATGTAAACACTTTTTATATAATACAATCATGTCTCTATTTGTGTTTACTTGATTTCTTTCATTTGGCGTAAATTTTATTATTGCAAATTACTTTTTGCTAAATTGTTATTTTGCTCTCATTTATTCCTAAACAATTTAGTAATTTCCTTAAAATTACAAAAAGAATTTTTATTCCCTTATTCACCCCCCCCCCCCCCTCTAAGGGCGCCTATCGATCCAACAACCTCAACTTTTTATATGTGATATTTTATGATCTAGCAAACACATCACCCAAGATGTGGAACATTTTGAGTTTATTTAACCTCCTTTATTTCATTAATATGATAAATCGTATTTAACACAAAACCTTAGAAAAAAGTTGCCCCAAAATTATGATTTTTAGGCAAGGGATGTATTTATGACATGAACTTATGTCCAAAATATTAGACCAATCCAAGCATCTATGTGATCTAGATCTACAAAATAAGGACTGGTCACCCTTTAGGACACACCTCAGTATAATAGCCCTATAAGGAGTTGTAGGCCACCAAACCTGGTGATTAAATGCCCTGTAGATAGAAGACCTCAAGGGATACAAAAGTTGTCTCAGACACTTTTGTCTAAAAAGGCCTCAAAGTAGCTTAAATAATTAATCTAAACTTAAGTATAAAGTGTGACAAAATGATTTCATCATATTAATATGGTCTGCGTATAAACATTAGCTTAGATCTGACGGATGTGGTTCATCGTCCCCGATAGGCTGACGGGCAGGATTCGACATTACAGGAGCCTCTTCGTCTTGCAATTCCCGGCCACCTGAGGTCCACCACTGTCGGCCACCACCACCTCCGTTGAGGTGGTGGCTATCGATTGGCGGCGACACAGCCATCGGAGGAGGTGTCTCTGACAAACCCGAGCGGGGTGAAGAGCTTGAAAAAACCGCACCTATATCACATGGATTGTGGCTCAATTAAGCCCTATTTCTCAGCCTAATGATCTAGAGAGCTGGCACAAAGGGAGAGGAGGAGAAACATACCTCAATTGTGGCTCGGCGGCTGGTGCTCCAACGAGTGTCCATTGATCTCACCATCTCTGATGAGATTGCTCGATCTGTGGATTCTCCAACAAATGCTCTGCTCCAAGAGGATGACTCGACTGTTAATGACCTTCTGAAGCTAATGGAATGGTCAAATATAGGTGGTGATGGTTGTATAAGGAGGATGGAGTGTAGGGTGTCTCAGCCATGGCTTTTACATCTTCCACTCAACAAATGGGCGGCTGCCATGCTCTGAAAAGACTGTTCACAGTCTAAGGAAGTTGTCTAGGGTCTTGGGCAAGGTGGTAAGGGGTCATGGAAGCTCCCTTACTCAAAGAACCTCTTTACCTTAAGGGGGAAATGCCATTTTTTCCCTCAATCACCTTCTCTCTCTCCAATTTCAGATGTAGGGTGCGAATAGGCTTGTGTCATGTTGGTTAGGCATGGGGTGGGGCCTTTGTTCACTTGAATTTCAGTTGGTCTTTGATTTCTTCCTATAAGGCCTTATGTTGACCATGGTTGACTTTTGGGTTGACTTGGTTAAATTGGTGGGTGGGTTAGCCCCACTTTAGGGTCATGGGTCATATGACCTTGCTCAAAGTCCATTGGACCATGGTATGGCTCCTATTTGGTCAATTGATCCATATGGTGTGAGTTTGACCCAAATTAGCGTAAGTTTAACTTTGATCAAATTGGAGGGATTTGTTGACCACTTGATGGGGCTTTTGGGTCCAATAGATCCCTAATGTGGTTAGAAGGTTAAGGGTGAAGTCAATTTGACCAATTTAAGGCCAATTGGTTCTTGATTAGGTTGATTTGGGATATGTTGACCAAGGGTTGACTTTAGTCAAAACCTTGAAATTGGGTCGAACCAATTAGTGATTATAGACCTAATGACCTTCCTTAGTGGTTAGGGGAGCATAGGTAAGGTCAATTTGAGGTATTGAAGGTCAATTGAGTCTATTTGTGTTGAATTGGGTTAAGTTGACCTAAGCTTGACTTTGGTCAATTTGGCCTATTTGGTTGATCAATTGTTGGGGTTCTTGGTCAAATTAGTCTCTATTAGGGTTAGGAACATAGTGGTGAGATCAATTATTGTTTATGAGTTTAATTTGGCTAATTTGACCTAAGTTGTCTTGTGCTCACTGGTGAGCACTATGTGAGTTCAACCCAACTTAGTGAACTCTAAGGTCATCTTCTTGTCTCCACTCACCCTTCTCTCCTCATGTTATGTACTAACATCTTTATGGGGTCTAGTAGGATTAGGGATGTTACACGTATCTCCTGGCAAATTAAAAAGGGTCGGTTCCGCGAACCTAGACTTCCTCTTGTTCTTTCTGAAGTCAGATCTTCCATGAGAGGTCGGCGCGCTGAACTCTGACTTCTTCGCATCTAAGCCTTTCCTACGCTAAACTCTTTGTATATCCATCTCCAAGGATCTTGCAGTATGTATTAACTTTTGAAAGTCGAACGGCATGAGGCCTGCCAGTAGCAGCCTCAAGTCATCTTAAAGTCCTTCGTAGAACTTGTTGGTTTTTATCTCATCGTCCTCCAATAATGACCCAGTCTGGTGAACTTTTGCAGGTAATTATCTACCGAGCGATGACCCTGAGTTAGATGTAGACACTAGTTTTGTAATGTGATACGTTAGGCAAAGAGAATAAATCTATGAAGGAACAACTCTGAAAAGCCTCCCATCGTGATGTTAGTAATTTGTGTGTCGCCAAACTTATTGACTTCCACTTCTTCCCACCAGAGCGCTGCCGCCCCGTTCAATAAGAAGGTGGCTAAAGTGACCTTCATTGCCACTTTTGTTGTTATCATGGTTAAGGTTCTCTTTATCCTCGGCAGCCAATCCCCCGCTTCCATTGGGGATTCAGTCCCAGAGAAAGTTGGAGTATTGAAGCTAAGAAAGTGCTTCACTTATTAGTCACGTGCTCGCCCCGCATCTATAGGCTCCACCCTAGGCTCAACTCGAGGCTCCACTCTAGACTCCACTGCGGCAACCGGCACAGGGGCCACATCAGGAGTAGGAGTAGTAGGTTGTGCATGCCTTCCTAGTTATGCATTGATCATGATGAAGACTGCTTCCGTGACCAATCTAATTATTTTAGCAGAGGGAGTGGTTGCTGACACTTCAGCAAACACACTACTTTTCGAAGTGTTATGGGGTTGGTATTGCCCCGCTCCATCCCTCGTCACAATAATCATACAATACACAATTTAGTGTCTGAAAACATGGCAAAACATCAATCAAGGAAGCTCAGGTTCCGCAAACAAGCATGTTTTCATTCCTAAGTGGACATTCTTAACAATTATTGTCATTTTAGGGGAATGCACATCACATGCACTCCATCCCTTAAAAAGGAATTCGGTCTCGAATTCAAAAAATTATGATCGACTCCTAAAGTCCGATACCAAATTGTAATACCATGCATGTACAAATAATATAACAATAGGTCCATCCTGAAAACCACGCCATATTGAACCGACAAGCAAGACATTAGTAAAATGATAAACAAAAACATGCTCTAATCAGAATAAAAGACACCATAATAGAAGCTTGTTTTAAAAGCAAATATATAAGAATGTGTGAAATTTTTCAAATCTTTATGAAGCGAGCAGGAGTTAGTCAACTTAAAGTTCACAAGCCAAACAACCAGAAGCAAATGGAGGCAAACAAGAAATCTTTATTGATAGCAGTACTTCAATTACAAGGCAAGGCATGCTTGGCGAGACATGATTTCGCCAGCACAAACACCAAAGAGAAAATTACAAAGTTGAAGATAACTTGAGACCGCTCAGACCGCGCGACCTCCCTAAGACTTGAGCAAGCTGCCAGACCGCAGCGACCTGCCGATCACAGAACACCACCAAACCGCACTCCTTCTTCCGAACTCCTGATTCTCCCGAACTCCAGCACCACAACTCCAAGCCGCAGACCGCCCGAACACTTTCAGAGGAAGAGGTGATCCCTGCTTCCCACACTATCCGCAGAAGCTGCACAAGAAGAGTTCAATCAGCGGACCGCCCGGTCAGACAAATAGAGACCGCAGGAAAGAAGAGAACTTGGCTTACACTTGGTGTGTCTTTTTATTTCTGCCGATGGGTCCTATTTATAGGCGTGAGACCTGATCCAGTCACCACCCTATGAGATAGGATCACCACCCTCCAGACCACGCGACCTGAACGGTCATACCGCGCGATCAGCAAGAGTCCTCCTGCTTCATTTTGGTGAACTCGCCAGCTTCGACATCAACTATGAGAGACCGCCACTCTCACAGCAGATCGCTACTCCAAGAGAGATCTCCAGACCGCCCGAAGTTGTTCACCCCCTGTGTTCTCCCGAGACCTCGAACACAGCCAGTTCGCCAACAGACCGCAAACTCCTATCCGCATGTCGGTCTCCACCTGAGACCGCGAACAGCGTCCAGCTTGCATACCAGTCTCTTCCTGAGACCGCAACCTGAGACCGCGCGACTAAGACCCTTAGTCCGCGAACACCACCAGAAAGCCCGGTCAACCACCAGACCGCATTCTGGAGAAACCTGGGACAAGCTGTGCGATCACACCAGACCGCCACAGCTTTGAGGAAGACAACCCGCCACACGGTCACGCACAGACCGCGCGCACCTGAAGATGAACAACCCGCCACGCGGTCACGCACAGACTGCGTGCACCTGAAGACGAACAACCCGCCACGCAGTCAAAGACAGACCGCGCGGCCTCCACCTTCAGCCTCCTTGGACCCATACCAGCGATCAAGCCAGGAGACCGCAGCTAGGCTAAGACAAGCCAGACCGCAGTGGCAGACCGCCAAGTCGTGCGGTCACGCCAGACCGCCCGACCTCCTCCCAGACCGCCCAGGTCCAAAAGTCTCCAAACTTCCACTTCAACAATTTCAACAGAATGTTCACCTACTCAGGAATGCTAACCAATTAAAGTTATGAACTTAAGGCCTTACATTCATCAAATGTATCAAACTCTAAAACATGCCAAGAATACATCGGCGCGCAGGCCGACAACACATGAAAAAGTAGTAAATAGTTTGGCTTTTGAGGGCCAGCACAACTTTGGGCTTCAGCCCATTATTTCCCGCTCGGCTCAGTAGCATCTGCGCCATCCACAAATAAGAGGTAAATGAGAGTCAGCTATGTTGGAAATTGCATTCACAATTACCTTGATTTGTGAGAAGTCACCCTTAAACTAAGATTGAATTGCTTTTGTATTTGATATGCTTTTCTAGTATTGTCTTGCAGATTATCATGGCTAAGTGTAAGCCAATGTCAGGTCACAATGGGTCTGCAAACACAGTTTCATAAAATGTAATCCCTCATTATATGAAACATGGTGATGACTCATGTGTGATCTCACTATTGGAGTACACTTCTTTTTCAAGACTATTGAAGACTTTGGAGTGCGGCTGCAGCATGTGTTCAAGAGAAGAAAAGAAATTTTTGTAAAACAAATTTTTCCTAAGGATATGTCTCGAGAGATCAGACATGTCTCGAGAGATCGTGGTTGTCTCGAGAGATCTTAAGTCTGAAATCTTTGCAATGTCTCGAGAGATCATCGAGTTCTCGAGACATCCCTTTCCTGCTCTCTCTGTTTCATGTCTCGAGAGATCCCTTATGTCTCGAGAGATCCCTTATGTCTCGAGACTTCTGTCCGTAAATTTCTGTTTCGTTTTCTCTATTCTGGACGGATCGTAAATGCTCCTTCTCGTTTCTAACGGCTATATGGAGTGCTTTTAAGGCTGGTTTATCCTTTAATTGCTACTCTCCATATATAGGTTTGCTCTTGGATTATTTAAAAAACAAGTTCCAGAATCGTTCTAACCCTAATCCCTCTCCCGATCAAAACGAACGAGAAAAGCGCCGCTCGCCGTCGTCTACGATTGGAGATCGATCTACTCTTTGGAGTTGCCGATTTCTATCAAGAAGGATTCGATTGATCCATGCTCAGGTTCTGTAATCTTTATTGGATCGTTTCGGATTGCCAAAGACAGATTTGAAGGATCGTTGTTCTTCCTCATCGTTCTCAAAAGCCATTCAAGAAGAAGGAAGAAAACGCCTCTGTTATTCTGATCTGGTTTAGTTTTGTTCAAACCCTTTTCAATCTGTTGTAGGAGTTGTTATCTCCGAGTTGTAGGAGAGGTTGTTCTCCGAGTTGTAAGAGAGGTTGTTCTCCGAGTTGTAGGAGAAAGTTTTCTCCGAGTTGTAAGAGAGATTCTCTCTGAGTTTGTAGGAGTTTGACTCCGAGACTGTAGGATCGTTCTTGATCCGAGATTTAGTGAGTAGTCAAGTCTAGCTGTGGTGCTAGATTGGCGAGGCCGGCAGTGGAGTACCCAAGTACGGGGAACCACTATAAATTCCTGGTGTTATCTGTAGCTGTGAATAATTTTGTGTGCTGTGCTTTACGTTTAATTTTTAATTCCGCAAAAGACGTAGAGATCACCTATTCACCCCCCTCTAGGTGATTTAGGTAGGGAACTAGATACTTCAATTGGTATCAGAGGGTCGCTGTTCGTTGCTAGGTTAACACCTTGAACAGGATTCATCCTTCTAGTTGCTAGCAAGCCATGGATAGAGTCAAGGAATCCTCTCTGAAATTGCCCATCTGCACCAAGGCCAACTTTCCTATGTGGAAGGAAAGAGTCCGTTTTTATATGGAAGTTGCAGATCCCAGAATCTTCCAAGTCGTGGAAGAAGGTCCCCATGTGCCAATGACCGCTTCGTCAACAAATCCTACTGTTCAGATACCTAAGAAAATGATGGATTTGACTAAGGATGAGATAGCTCTTGTTGCTCTTGACAAGAAGGCTAAAAACATAATTGCAAGTGCAGTGGACGATTCCATGTTGCAAAACTTAATTCACTGCAAATCAGCCAAAGAGATGTGGACATCCTTAATTGTTCTAATGGAAGGTACTGACGAGGTAAGAGAAGATAGAAGGTCTCTACTTAATCAAGAGTACGAGGCGTTTAAGCAGAATAAGAAGGAGTGCATTGCTGATGCGTACGAGCGATTCTTCAAAATAGTCAATGGTCTGAGAAACTACGATAGGGAGTTCACAAACGGTGAACTAAATGACAAATTCTTGCGTTCCCTAACGAAAGACTGGGATAGCAAAATTGTTGCCATAAGAGAGTTTGGAAAACTGCCAAGTCTAGAACCTCAGAATCTGTTCGGAAAGATGTTGTCTCATGAATTACAAATGAACATCCGAAAGTCTGAAGAGGATGTAAATCGAGCTTCAAGCAAAGAAAGAACCTTAGCTTTGAAGGCAGAGAATTCAAAGAAGAGCAAAGCAGTGATACCGATCAGAGAAATGGAATCTGATAATGAAGAAGAATCAGAAGCCAGCTCCTCCTGTTCCGAACTGTCTGATGGGGAGTTCTCTTTAATTTCCCGTCAGTTTAAGAAACTGCTGAACAAGCGAAGGCACATGAACAACAAGCCGTCTTCCTCGGATCTTAAATATTCTCGTCGTGATGGCGAATTTCACAGGAAGGGCTCAAGCAATAATGACAGGTATAAATCCAAACAGAACAAACACATTTCTTCTGACATCATTTGCTACTGTTGTAATAAGCCAGGGCACATGATTGCTGAGTGTCCCTATAAGAAGAAAGAAGGTGGAAGGAAAGAAGACAAGAAATCCATCCATGGAAAGAAGAAATCAGATAGAAGCTTCGTCGCTAAGAAAGCCAAAACTTTGAGCGACAGTGACTCCGATGAGTCGAGTGATGAAGAAGAAGCTTACTTCGGTCTGATGGCTATGTCCGATGATGAAGAAGCACCCCCGTACACTGGAAAGGTAAATGATCGCACTATCCTATCTGATTCTGATTATGCTTCGGCTGAACAAAAGGATAACCTCTCAGACGATGAATCTGAGCTCATGTCTCAATATACCAAAATGCTCCAAAGCTTTGACAAGTGCCGAAAGGTTGTCAAAACTCAGGGTAAGGAGATCATGACTCTCAAGGAGGTGGAATCTAACTTGAGAAAAGAAGTTGAAGAACTTTCTTCTCTCAAAGAGGAAGTCCAAGCCTTGAAAGACAAGATCAAAAGCTCGGAAGAGACTCTTGCCCTGAGAGATCATTCGATAAATGTCTTGGAGGAACAGCTTGCGGCTGAGAAGAAGTTGGTTGAAGCATTCTCTCAACCTAAAACTGTTCTGCCAATTATTGGTACTTTTACCACTAAGGCAAAAGGAAGCGGTATAGGGCATGAAGCTAGTACTAGCAATTCTTCAAAAAATACAATTGCTAAGAAGAATGGTCTGGTTGCTAAGAAAGCTACTACCAAAGAAAAAGGGAAAGCTCATCAAGAGCCCGTAGCATTCAAGAGAGTCATATTCCCTACGAATGCTTATGATTTGGAGAGTTCCTATGGTCATTTCACACGACCAATTCCTTATTCACCTGTGAATGATCATAAGGAATGGGCTCCTCCCCGAAACTTTGGTGATAGTGCTTTTCAAGCACCCTATCAAGAGATTAATCAGAAAGGGTACGGTCCATTTGTTCATGGTCCGAGTGCTAAGAAAGCACCAAAAGTGAATGATGTTGCACCAAAGCCGAAGAAGACAATACCACCTTGTGTGTGTTGCCCCCATGAGGCATCCTCATCTAAAAGGGCTGCTCCTGCAAGAGCTAACGTTCAAAAAGTTAAGCAGGAGAGTGTAAAGAGAAGGTACAACAGATTCGACTGTTGGTGCTGCGGCAAAATTGGTCACTTTGCCGTTAATTGTTGGTTTAATACAACGTATACTAGGAGACCACAAGTGAACGTTGCAAGGCAGACCACTCGCAATGTTAACATTTATCGTGGTGCTCAACTGACACGGGACCAAGGACCCAAATCTGTTTGGGCTCCTAAGGCGAAATGATTTATTTTTGCAGGTATGTCCAAAGGCCAATAAAAATCCTATCTGGTACTTGGACAGTGGATGCTCTCGGCATATGACCGGGACAAGAAGCCTTTTGCAAAACTACATTCCAGTTGCGAACGGTCCAAAAGTTATTTTTGGCGGCTCAGACAGAGGAATAACTAAAGGCTATGGTATGATTTCTAATGGAAATGTATCGTTTTCCGATGTAGCTTATGTGGAAGGATTACAACATAATCTGATAAGCATAAGTCAACTTTGTGATAAAGGATACATTGTTGATTTTCATAAAGATAAGTGTTTGATAAAGTCGGCTGAAAATCATGAAACGATCTTATCAGGCATTCGCTGTAGAAACATATTTTGTTTAAATTTTCTTTGTATATCATCTTCTACACCAGTATGTCTTTTGGCAAAAGATAGTGCATCTCTTGTTGACCAATGGCACAAGAGATTAGCACATATAAATCTCAAAACTATTAATAAATTGTTTTCTCAAAACTTAGTGCGAGATGCACCAGATGTTAAGTGCATTAAAGATAGACCTTGTCATGCATGTGTAAAAGGCAAGCAAACAAGAGCTACCTTTAAGAGCATTATTGGCAAAGATTCAACCAGGTGTTTATACCTACTCCATATGGATTTGTTTGGTCCTTTGCAAATTAGAAGTTTAGGAGGAAAATCTTACACATTGGTTATTGTAGATGATTACTCTCGTTTTGCCTGGGTATTCTTTCTGAAACATAAGTCAGATACCTTTGACACTTTCACTAGTTTTGTCAGGCAAGTCCAGAATGAATTTAACTGTTCGGTGGTCAAAATCAGAAGTGACCATGGTACAGAATTTGAATCTGGAGCCATGACAGAATTCTGTGAAAGCCTCGGTATCTTTCATGAGTTTTCCTCTCCTCGAACTCCACAACAAAATGGAGTAGCTGAGAGAAAGAATAGAACACTTATTGAGGCTTGCAGAACCATGTTGAGTGACTCTTCACTACCTGAATATTTCTGGGCTGAAGCTGTCAATACTGCATGCCATGTGCAAAACAGAGCACTCATAAACAAAAACCATGAAAAGACTCCTTATGAACTTCTAAGAGGCAAGAAACCGACCATTTCTTATTTTCGAATCTTTGGTAGTAAATGCTTTGTGCTAAACAATGGAAAGCATTACAAAACTAAGTTTAGTGAAAAGAGCTTTGAAGGTATTTTTGTAGGTTATAGTAGTCATAGTAGGGCATATAGAGTTTTTAATAAGAAAACCCTGGTGGTAGAAGAATCTATTAATGTTGTATTTGATGAGACGAGCATGCTTCAAGGCAGCTCTTCTAGCATTTCTTCTGTAGACACGGGTTCAAAGCTGCAGGACTTAAGCTTGGATCAGCCAGTTGTAGAAAATTCTCAACACTTCATCAAAATACCCCCAATAACTACCTATGAAGAAGATCATCCTGATGAAGAGCCAATCCAAGTGGAGGAAGATACTCCGACGGTAGAACAAATTCCTATTGGTTCAAATCATGCAAGGAACCTCGGACTACGACAAATGAGGGATCATCCAGTTGATCAGATCATAGGAGATCCTCATGAAGGAATAAGAACAAGACGAGGTACCATTAACGAAAATATGCATTTAAGTTTTCTTTCGCAGGTCGAACCAAAGAAATTCCAAGAGGCAAATGAAGATCCATCCTAGATAATTTCTATGGAAGAAGAATTAAATCAGTTCAAACGATGTAAGGTATGGACACTTGTTCCAAAACCCAAAGACAAAAATGTCATTGGAACAAAGTGGGTGTATAGAAACAAGCTGGATGAAGAAGGAACAATCATAAAGAACAAAGCCAGGCTTGTAGCTAAAGGATACAGACAAGAGGAAGGCATCGACTTCGATCAGACGTACGCTCCAGTAGCAAGGCTCGAAGCGATCAGACTCTTCCTTGCTTATGCTGCTTTCAAGGGTTTCACCGTATATCAAATGGATGTCAAATCCGCTTTCCTAAACGGAGACATTAAAGAGGAAGTATACGTTGAACAACCCCCAGGTTTTGTTAATTCTGAACATCCCAATCATGTTTATTTATTACAGAAAGCTTTATATGGTTTGAAACAAGCTCCTCGAGCATGGTATGAGACGCTGTCTAACTTTCTTCTTGAGAACAAGTTCACAAGAGGAAAGATAGATAAAACATTATTTCTTAGGGAAGTAAAAGGCAAGATTTTGCTAGTGCAAATATATGTCGATGACATCATATTTGGCTCTACGGATGATAACCTCTGCAAAAAGTTTTCTAAACTTATGCAAGGGAAATTTGAAATGAGCAGTATGGGTGAGCTGAAATATTTCTTAGGACTTCAAGTGAAACAGTCTGAAGATGGAATCTTCATTTCTCAGACAAAGTTCACTAAGGAGTTGATTAAGAAATTTGGAATGGAGAGTGCAACCTCTATGAGGACTCCAATGAGCTCAGCTACGTCTCTGGACAAGGATGAGAAAGGGAAACCTTTTGATGAAACCAAGTACAGAAGCATAATTGGCTCCTTGCTCTACCTTACTGCCAGTAGACCTGATATAATGTTCTCTACATGTGTATGTGCTAGATATCAGGTGAACTCTAAGGAATCCCACTATACTGCTGCAAAGCGAATCTTGAGATATCTTAAAGGCACACCAAATCTTGGCTTATGGTACCCAAGAAGTAATGATAGTGAACTAATTGGTTATTCAGATGCAGACTTTGCAGGTAGCAAAGATGACAGAAAAAGCACTTCCGGGACGTGTCAATTCCTCGGAAGGAGACTTATCTCCTGGAGCAGCAAGAAGCAGAATTGTGTTGCAATATCAACCGCCGAGTCGGAATACATTTCTGATGGCAGTTGTTGCGCACAACTTCTCTGGATAAGAAATCAACTTCAAGACTACAACATGAAGTTCAAAGACATTCCTATATTTTGCGACTCTTCCAGTGCAATTGCTATCGCAAATAATCCAGTCTCTCACAGTCGGACAAAGCACATCGAGCTACGATATCACTTTATCCGGGAGCAGGTGGAGAAGGGTGACATAAATCTGAGTTATGTCCCCATGGATAAGCAAGTTGCAGACATCTTCACGAAGCCACTGGATGAGACCAAGTTCTCTTTCTTCAAGACTGAACTTGGAATGCTCAACATGGAGTAATGATCAAGTCAATCAAAACCTTGGCGACAGGAAGTTTTCTTATGACAAGTCATGTCTCGGGACCTGGCAGGATTTCTCGAGACAAGAAGAAGATTTCGAGATAAGGTGATGTCTCGAGACACGGGTAATCTCTCGAGACATCAATGAAGAAAATATCTCCTGAGCTCTCGAGACATAACCGATGTCTCGAGACATAAGTTTTTTTAAAAAGGAATCCCAAACGTCAGGTACGCGCTAATTCCTCTTTCTAATTTTCTATTTTTCGTAAAATCAGAATATATATAAATACGAAATCGGAAACTTGATGTTCACGCGAATCATCTCCCGAGACCTCCTCGACCTTTCGTCTCCCTCTCGAGCAGTGATCGTCCGCGACTCGACTCAGCGTTTCGGCAGTTGTCGGTGGTTCTCGGTGGCTCTTGGTGCTTCATCTCTCTCCGTCGGCATCTCTCCCTCCCTCTTGCTGCTATGGCTCCCTCTCCTCATCCGAAAATTGGAGTCGGCAACGAGGTTATTCGGTCAGGTCTTGCGAGCTTATCCGATGATTTCAAGTCTCTGTTTCGCTTACTTGATGCCGCCGGTCTCACTTTCGTTCTTGAGCATCCTTGCCGGATTTTGTTTGATGAGGTTGAAGAATTCTTCATCAATGTGAAGCCAATCAAGGAAGGAAGTATGTTGATCTCTTTCGTTAAGGGTATCAAAATCAAAGTCTCTCCAGAGACTCTTGCTAAGTATTTGCAGTTGTCTGAAGTGGAAGCTGAAGAAGAGCTAGTTGACAATGATTGGTTGACTACAACAAGGTTCTGTGGTCTTGATTCAGATTTTCCTACAGTTAAAAGGAATAAGTTGAATGCTGCGGGGAAGCTCCTGCTGGACATTATCTCAAACGCACTATTCTGCAAGACAGGCTCTCAAGGACATGTGTCTGAAGAGATGTTTCTGTTGATGATTGGCATTGTTACTGGAAAGAAGAGAGATTGGGCCTCAATCTTATTCTCAAATATCAAAGCTTGCATAAATTCTCCTAACTTTGCCCGGATCATCTCACTGTTTCTAAATCAGTTTAACCCTGCTATTTTTAACATGTCCAAAGGTACAGTTATCCATCATCTTAAGAAGATCGATGTCAACTCCTTGCAGAGATGGGACATTCGAATCAAGAAGCCGGAAATGGCTGGTGCTCCTTCTGAGGGGGAGACTCTTAAATCTGCAGTTGCAAGAGAAGCAGAAACTCCAGCTCCTTCTTCTGAAGATCAAGCACCCTTCGTAACATCATTTCCACTTTCATCTCGGACTCGCTCTAAAGCTTCAGGTCGAGCCAAGCTTTCAACCCGTTCAAAAGCCAAAGGTCAATCCTCATCAGCTCCAACAGAATCCATTCCAGTATCTGAAGAGCACAGTCCCAGTGGCCAACAGGCAGGGTCTGGTGCTGATTTTGTTTTTGAAGATGATGATGTTATGTCAGTTCATGAATTATCACCTCCCCTAGTACATGTTGAGGGGGAGTCAGAGTTTGACACAACCAAGAATGCTCCAGATGAGCTAGGTTGTGCAGAAGGTAATAAGGTTTCTTCTCTCGAGATTGAAGAAATCCCTGATGATGCTCCTGGTGCTGTCCCTGCTGCTACTCTTCCATCCTTTCATCCTTCCCCTCCAATCCATGATGCAGATTCTCTTTTGGGCAAGATTGAAGCTTTGCTCAAGAAGCAGAGTGCACAGTTTGAAAATTCTTTGACAACTGTTCACAGGAAGATTGCCTCAGTTGAAAGTGAACTAGGCAGAGAGTTAGCTAAGATAAAATCCAATTATGAAAATCTCTCTGAATTGGTGTGCCTAGGGAGCAAGCAAATTGATCATGCAACTGAAGGTGTAGGCACAGTGTTGGCTCAGACTATTATACTGACACAGCTTCAAGAATCAGTGTCTGACAAGGCTGAAGCCAATACATTCAAAATTGTTGATGAAGTCGGAAAGTTCAAAGATGATACTCTCCAAACCCTATCTGTAGAAGTCAGAAAGGGGGAGGACATTATCATGGATAGAATGACAGATCTAGTGGAAAGCTCTGTGTCAGCTATTCAAAGTTCTTGGAAATCTCAGTTTGATCAGTTCTCCTCTCGTGTGCAGAAGCAAATTGCTGACGTTAATGCTTATTCTTTCAAAACAGCAGCGTGGCTTCATAATCAAATATTTCCTGAATTGGAAGTTGATCCAGATGTTCCCGTTCCTCAGTTTTCTCCAAGGCCAGAAGAACTACTTGGGAAGGCTCCTATAGTTGAAGATCAATCAGATAGGGCTGGGACCAAAAGAAAAAGAATGTTTAGTGAAGGTCCTTCTGCTAGTCGATCTGTTCCAAGTTCTAGCTCTACAGGTCAGTGCAAAGCTAAGGTTGAGAAAAGTTTTCCAGAAATCTGGAGCCCAGTCTCAAAAGACATTATTCTTGAAACCTATAAGTTAGTTCATGAAGGTAAAATGAATAGATCTGAATGCTACCGCTCTCAAGAATGGGAAAAACATGAGACAGCTCAAAGGAAGCGAAGGATTCATTTCAGAGCTTTTGGTTATAATAATGCTGATGCTCCGGAACCCCCTCCGTTTTACCATCCCAAGCCTCATGCTTATTTCTCCAGACAAGAAGAAAAGAGGAAAAGGAGGTCTTGAAGGATGATGATGATGCTGACAAGACATATTTTGTTTTCATTCTGATTTAGTGAACATCAAGTCTTCTGAACAATTCATTTTAGATATATATATATATATTTGATGTTTTGATGTTCTTTACTTTTTCATTTCTATATCTTTGTGTAGTGTAGCATATTTATTCTTTAACTGCTGTAATTCAACTTAGTGTACAGGGTTCTGACTTCTACAAATAGGGGGAGATTGTTGGAAATTGCATTCACAATTACCTTGATTTGTGAGAAGTCACCCTTAAACTAAGATTGAATTGCTTTTGTATTTGATATGCTTTTCTAGTATTGTCTTGCAGATTATCATGGCTAAGTGTAAGCCAATGTCAGGTCACAATGGGTCTGCAAACACAGTTTCATAAAATGTAATCCCTCATTATATGAAACATGGTGATGACTCATGTGTGATCTCACTATTGGAGTACACTTCTTTTTCAAGACTATTGAAGACTTTGGAGTGCGGCTGCAGCATGTGTTTAAGAGAAGAAAAGAAATTTTTGTAAAACAAATTTTTCCTAAGGATATGTCTCGAGAGATCAGACATGTCTCGAGAGATCGTGGTTGTCTCGAGAGATCTTAAGTCTGAAATCTTTGCAATGTCTCGAGAGATCATCGAGTTCTCGAGACATCCCTTTCCTGCTCTCTCTGTTTCATGTCTCGAGAGATCCCTTATGTCTCGAGAGATCCCTTATGTCTCGAGATTTCTGTCCGTAAATTTCTGTTTCGTTTTCTCTGTTCTGGACGGATCGTAAATGCTCCTTCTCGTTTCTAACGGCTATATGGAGTGCTTTTAAGGCTGGTTTATCCTTTAATTGCTACTCTCCATATATAGGTTTGCTCTTGGATTATTTAAAAAACAAGTTCCAGAATCGTTCTAACCCTAATCCCTCTCCCGATCAAAACGAACGAGAAAAGCGCCGCTCGCCGTCGTCTACGATTGGAGATCGATCTACTCTTTGGAGTTGCCGATTTCTATCAAGAAGGATTCGATTGATCCATGCTCAGGTTCTGTAATCTTTATTGGATCGTTTCGGATTGCCAAAGACAGATTTGAAGGATCGTTGTTCTTCCTCATCGTTCTCAAAAGCCATTCAAGAAGAAGGAAGAAAATGCCTCTGTTATTCAGATCTGGTTTAGTTTTGTTCAAACCCTTTTCAATCTGTTGTAGGAGTTGTTATCTCCGAGTTGTAGGAGAGGTTGTTCTCCGAGTTGTAGGAGAGGTTGTTCTCTGAGTTGTAGAAGAAAGTTTTCTCCGAGTTGTAAGAGAGATTCTCTCTGAGTTTGTAGGAGTTTGACTCCGAGACTGTAGGATCGTTCTTGATCCGAGATTTAGTGAGTAGTCAAGTCTAGCTGTGGTGCTAAATTGGCGAGGCCGGCAGTGGAGTACCCAAGTACGAGGAACCACTATAAATTCCTGGTGTTATCTGTGGCTGTGAATAATTTTGTGTGATGTGCTTTACGTTTAATTTTTAATTCCGCAAAAGACGTAGAGATCACCTATTCACCCCCCTCTAGGTGATTTAGGTAGGCAACTAGATACTTCAAGCTATGAGCTGACCACAAACGTCATAATGATCCCACCCACTGGCCATTCTAGCTGGCTCTGGGGTGCGTCACCCCTCACCTACATGCAAGCCGCACATGCAATATATAATATAATATAATAAATAAAGTCTATCTACTCTACACAAGGTGAGTTTCAAGCACAAACAATCTTCTAGGTTGAGCATCAAAGAAAATGAAACCTAAGTATGCAAATGATGTCAGTTGGGTTCACGTCGAGGTTCCCCACAACAACCGAAGCAAATGCACATGAGGCTAGCATAACATCAATTCATCACATCACAAACGTGGGTACTCACGCCCACACATTTCATGCACTCAAGACATGCTTTTAATGTACTCTCTCATGAGTACCAACACGACCCTAAGTATTTCAAACTTAGGTGGGAAATGATCTTTTGATGGTCTAGGCTAGCATGGTGTATATGAGGTTAAGACCTCACACCGATCTGCATGGAATGGGTTCAGATTGACTTTGCAGATGCTCAGTTCAACTAGAAATGATGCGGGTACGACTTCAACTCGGCCCGTAAGTGTTTAACATTTACAAGTACTACCAAAATATCTAGCTACGCACCTAATCCATTTGAGAGGACATAGGCTTCGCAAGCACAACTGACGTAAGAGGTCCAAGCCAACTTCACTACGAATTTGTGGTGAAGGTTTGTATTCAACCACATCATAATCATGGGGCTTCCGTAAGGTACTCTAAGAGACGCCTAAATCTCAAGTACCGTACCAATATGACATATTTCACAGAGTCATTCTCCGACATGCATACTAGGCTTAACCTAAATGCAATGTCAAAATCAAGCTTCGCCGATCTTGGCTAACGGTCATGGGTAGGCTTCACACAAAATGTCTAAATCCATACGTCTACCGGATTTCTATATGCAATAAATGTCGGGGATGGACACAATCTACCAGGTGTTCCAAAGAACCAAAGGGAGCCTTGCACTCCACTAATTAGAGGAGAAGACAAACCCTATGCAAGGCTATAAAGTGTGTGAAAGGACTAAACAAGTTCTAAGACCGAGAAGAAGGATCGTTACCCTTGTTGATCTCTTTGTCGCCAAGAATCGAAGATTTGAGTCGGATGGAAATGACCGCTGCGGGTTCCTCTCTGTGGATTCGGACACGGCTCGCAACTTGGAGCTCTGAAGCTCCAACAATGGCGGAATAAGCTCTTATCCTTTCTCCTTGCTTTTCTTTTTTCTCAATCTTGAAGAGAGAAAAATCAAGATAAGAATAAGACCAAGACTTATCTTCAACTAACTTTATAAGATTCATAAGAAATCTTATCCTTTAGATCCAAAGACCACGCTTTTTTGACAGCGTTGTGATCGTAAAGATGAAACAACATTCTGTCTGTTTACTGTCCATGTCGACCAGAGCTCTAGTCGACAAAGATGAGGCTTCCAGTTAACAGGGCAGAGGCTTCCAGTCGACAGGGCAGAGAACTCTTTTAGTCGATATTGGCAATGTCTACTTAAGGTATCACCAACATGCTAAACCCTTCTAGTTGATATTCTCAATATCGACTAGGGATCTCGCCAACATGACTAAGCTTCTAGTCAATTTTGAGCAGGTCTTCTAGTCGACCAGGATAGCTTTTCTAGTCGCCATTTTTGCAATGAATTATTATTGAGAAATGGGGTATTATAAGTAAACTGGGCGATGGACATTTCCTTCTTCCTTGATAAGTGTTGGGGACTTGGAGAATGAGATCAAGAACTATAAACAACAACTTACTAACCCGCGGGACGAGGCGAAGAAAGCACAAGAAAGCGGATGCCGCTAGTAGTAGAGGACACAATATTGGCCAACAGCGGTGAATGCCTCTCTTTCTGCGGGCTTTTTATATTTCAAAAGGATCTATTTCAAGCTATTATAGGAGTGTTGAACAAAGAAGGCAACTGAGTGATAGGCACTTGTGACCGCACCTACCACATGATAGATTCTGGCCCAAGTTCCATTCCTTCCAAGCACCCTGACCCTCTATTTATACTAGAGAGTAGGATTCCTAGCCGGTGGGGGCATTTAATGTTGTATTAAATACTCCACCGCTCGTGGAAACTAGAAGCATCTGTGGCAGAAGAAAGAGGGCGCGCGGGCACGAGAGGTCGTAACCATGCACACATGCTCATCGGAAGGGGTCCAGATGGGCTCTATAGAGTACCTGTCGCGACCCCTCTGAAAGGTCGAAGCTGCTGGCTGGAGGGCGCAGGTCTTTTGGCGAATAACCCTTTGTACACCCTTGCTGAGAAGATAAACTTTGGAAAAGGCCCGCAGATACTCTGGGGGTATCCGCCCAAGACTTCTGTTGAGGGGGACATGACTGCGGACACTTCGGGGAATCCTCCTGGAACTTCAGAGACTGGCAGGGCAGGTGCTGCTCGAGGCCACAGGATTTGAGTTAATAGAATTCCCGCACTTTTTTGAGTCAGTGCTGGCTCTAAAAAGTACACAGGTAACCGCAAAAATTGCAACTCATTTTTTACTCCGCTAAAAGCTATAAATAGGTCGGGGCAGTCCCTTCTGAACATATTGCTAGAGAGAACCTTAGAGACCGTGAACTCTACCTGCTGAAATTATGAACGACTAGCTCTTTACTATGTTGGCTGAAAAGGCGGCGGAGACAAAGAGAGTCGCTAGTGCAAAGAAACCACACAAATCCCCCAAGAAACAAGGAGGATCGACCAAGCAACTGCTAAAAATTAAATCCCCCACCAAGCCTTCCACGACCACCAAGCCACTGAGCGGGCTCCTTCTTGAAAGGAAACGACCTCGGGGTCCATGACTCCTGCCGAAATGGACAAACATCTGAAGGGCTTCACCGGCCTAAGTGATCTCTTTTTGAACCAAGGGGCCTTCGATAACATCCTTTTGGACTCAGAGATCACATACACCCTACAGGTGGACCCTCCGAAGACAAAGGCAAAGGTGAGATGAGCAAAAATGACACCCCTGGCGCTGGACCATCGAGGGGAAAAGAGGGTGGGCACCTCTGCGGTGGAGCTGGTGAAGAATGACATGGAGAATCCAGTGCAGGACCCGACACATGTGGATGTAGCGGGCATGCTGGCCTTGCCTGCTACTATGCCGGGGCTGGAAATCGCACAGGTTGCAGATCCAGATCCATTCCTAGCGCACACCACCGACAAATACCAAGAGCATCAACCGCAGGTTCTGACGGGCACTTCAAGAGGAAAAGTAGACGATGAGCCTAGTGATGAGGCGAGCGATGGAGAACATCCAATCAACATTGTGGACTCGCCGACCATCGAGGATGCACACCAGACCGAGCCAGATGGCGAAAGCAAAAAAAATGTCGAGGAGATGGAGATGAAGAAGAAGACGAAGAAAAAGAAGAGAGAAGAGAAAAATAGGGGAGAGGAGGGAGAAATTATCACGGACACTCCCTTACTGGGCGCTGGGATGGACACGACGATGAAGACTATTGAGCCGCTGACCGACCCTCTCCCGGACTTCGTGCTTGCCTTCGATGGAGGCGTCATGTAGGGTAGGAAGAAAAAAAGGAATAGGAGTGAACCCGGGGCAAGAACTTCAGGGTAACTCCAGCGGTGGGGTTCTACGATGAAAGAGGTAGTTCGCAAGGCCCGTCGGCGAAGGCTCAAGGAGAAGTTCACCGTATGTTCGTCGAGGATGCTCCTTTCCTGCCAACCAAGTTATTTAAGAAACTATGACTAACTTAAACTATCTTTTGTTCCCAGCGGGCTCTCCTGCGGATGCTGGGGGAGAGTCTATGAGCAAACTGCGCGAGGAGTAGGAGGTGGTGAAACTAGAACTCTAGACTGCCCGCGCGCGAATAATGAAGCTGGAGAAGGAGATGGAGGCTTGAAAAGGGGATGGTGTACGCGCCGCCGGGTGCGGCCATCCACCTATTCTAACATTAAAAGTCGTGGGGGGCTCAAAAATTGGCATCTCTGGAGGATCCGCTTTGAAGATATGTAAAGAAAATGAGGGATAACATCCGTGCGATACATACCACAGGCGCCAAGACAAACATGATCTTCGCGGGGGCGCTCAGTGCGCTTGCTGAGATGACAGATGGCCTGGTGCATGTCAGGGTAGAGAGGACGTATCCCGATTAAATATAAAACTTAAAAACAAATAATGGTTTTGTAATAACTTTAACTTAACTTTTTATGACCACGCACTCTAGGCCGGTCTCTGTGAACAATCTCTTTATTTTTCTTTGAATGTGGTTGTGTGAACACTATTTTGTCTGCTGGAATTCTTGTGATTGCGTACTCTTTCTTGTCGTGAACATTTGCGCACTCTGCTTTTTATGGCAGGGCAGTTGAGGTGGCGCGGTTGATTCTTGCACACAGTCTAAGGAGTCATCATTGTTGTCATTTCGTATTTTGAGGCGATGGGCTTCCACACCGTCTATAAATAGGGATGACCCTCTTCGTTGTTCGTATATAACCATGAGTGATTTGGAGAGTGAGTGAACTTTTTCTGCGGATGCGGGCGTAGGGCAAACTGTCACCCAACCTCCACACTCAGTGAGCACTTCGGGGGACTTATAGAACGAGATCGAGAACCGAAACAACCACTTACTAACCCGTGGGATGAGGCGAACAGAGCACAGAAAATGGATGTCGCTAGCATCGGCGGACACCATATTGGCCGGTGGCGGAGAATGCCTCTCTTGTTGCGTTATTTTTATATTTCATAAGGATCTATTACAAGCTTTTACAAGAGTGCTGGAAAAAGAAGGCAACCTAGTGGCAGGCACTGGTGACCGCACCTACCACAGGGTAGATTCTGGCACAAGTTCTATTCCTTCCAACCCGACCCTCTATTTATACTAGAGGGTAGGCTGTCTGGCCGGTGAGGGGCATTTAATGCTGTATTAAATGCTCCTCCGTTCGACGAAATTGAAGCATCAGTTGCAGAAGAGAAGAAAGAGGGTGCACATGCACGACATGCCGTAATCGTGCACACATGCATGCAGAAAGGGGTCCAAGCGGGCTCTCGAGAGTACCTGTCGTGATTCCTCTGGAAGACCGACGCAGCTGGCTGGAGGGCGCGAGTCTTTTGGCAAATAACCGTGTGCGCGCCCTTTCTGAGAAAATCAACTCTTGGAAAAGGCCTGAGGATACTCCGGGGGTGTTCTCCCGAGACTTCTGCTGAGGGGAGAACGTGATTCTCCGGGACGCGGCTGCAGACTCTTCAGGATTCTGCCTGGAACTTTTGTGACCTGCAGGACGGGCACTGCCCGAGGCCGCAGGATTTTGGGTTAACAACCAGGATTGAGTTGAGCGCATGTGACGACACTGCCAAGTATAGGAAAAGGGATTCTCTGACAGTGAGCTTGGAGAGTAGCGTGGGAGAGCTAGGTATTGCTGGAGGTGTTTGAAGGCTGCTTGAAACTCATCCGTGCTGAAATTCGGTGTTGCGTTCCCCGCGGAGTGCTTTGAAGAACGAGAGGTATTTGTCCCCTGTCCGAGCCAGGAAACAGGAAAGTGTGGTTATCCTCCCGTTGATGGGTTGAACCTCCTTGATGGTGCGAGGGGGAGATATTTCCTCCAATTGCCTTGATCATCTCGAGGTTGGCCTCAATTCCTCGCTTCATCACCATGAAGCCTATGAACTTTCCAGCGATAGTGTCAAATGCGCATTTGGAGGAATTTAGGCGTTGTTGAGAATATTGCCCTCAATGTTCCTTTGATTTGAAGAGGCATCACTCACAATACTAAGTACATATTGTATTTGATACAATCTATTTTGTCTCAAGTATTGTACAGGGAGATGATAATTCATACAATGGAATAGATTCAAAGGTGTGATGTTTAATCAGCTGAGAAGGTCTCACTGTCTCAGCTGAACCGCTGAGACAAGACCAGGAGCCGCTGAGAAGGCATCTGGGCAAGCTGAGCTGCAGATAGAAGAAAGCGCTGAGTCTTGGCAAGTTCGTCGAACGAAGAATGAAGTTCGTCGAACGAAGAATGGAGTTCGTCGAACGAAGAATGAAGTTCGTCAAACGCAGAGACGGGACAGAAGCAAGCGCTGAGACATGGCGTATTCGTTGAACGAAGAATGGAGTTCGTCGAATGAAGAATGGAGTTCGTCGAACACAGAGACGGGACGGAAGCAAGCGCTGAGACGTGGCGAGTTTGTCGAACGAAGAATGGAGTTCGTCGAATGAAGAATGAAGTTCGTCGAACACAGAGACGGGACAGAAGCAAGCGCTGAGACTTGGCGAGTTCGTAGAACGAAGAATGGAGTTCGTTGAACGTAGAATAAAGTTCATCGAACGCAGAATGCATTTCATCGAACGCAGAAACTTCTCTGCAGATCGACTGGATCCGCTGAGAAGAGGAAGCCATCTCAGCCCAACCGCTGAGACAGATTCAAAAGTAACATGGCGGGTTCTGCCCTTAGCGCAAGCTGCAGAAAGGCATTGTGGGGTCGACCAATCACTCCCATATCTGTCAGAAGGACGGCTGAGAGCCGTTGAAGATCAGGGATGTATAAAAGAAGAAGTTAGGGCACTTTTGATAAGGGCTGGTCAAGTGCTAAAACATATTAACTGTTCCATTGACGGCCTCCGTTCTCCTCATTCTCCTCATGCTCACTGAACAAGCAAGAAGAATCAGAGAGATAAAGATAGCACCTCTACAAGAAGGAGCAAGGTGATATTCCATCCTTCAACTGAAGAGGAAGATCAGTTTGTAGCAGCCATCATCATCTCCAGCTACAAGAAAGCACAAGTTGTGTAGGAACTACAGGAGACTTCTTCTCACTGCTATCTGTTGTAGTAAGCTTTAAAAACTCTTTTACTGTAGGGCTGTTAGGCCTGAGTTTGTAGGGTCATTTGACCTGAGGTTGTAGGACCAGAAGGTGGTCTGAGTTGTAGGAGGTGGAGTCCTCTGAGGTAGAATCTGTATGATCTGAGGTAGGGCTGATTTGCCTGAGTTCTAGAGCTGAGAGGTCAGCTTGAGGTAGAACCAGCAGGTGGTCTGAGTTGTAGGAGGTGAATTCCTCCGAGGTAGGGTTGCTGTGCCTGAGGTAGGGTTTGTGCAAACCTGAGAGATCCTGAGGGATCTGTGTTGTAAACTCTTAGAGTTGAGTTTGGAGGAGTTGGCCTTGTCTAACTCATTGTTAGAAAGGTGAAGGGGGAAAGAGGACTACTCAAGACACCCTGTCTTGAGGAACCTATATAAATGCTTTGTGTGTTTTCTGTGTGCTTGTTAATTACTAATACTAAACCAGAAAATAGCTAGGCTAACCAGGGTAGAAAAATAAGCCTATTCACCCCCCCCCCCCCCCCCCTCTAGGTGATTTAGACTATATCCTCTATAAACTTACAAGTGGTATCAGAGCGAGGTTGGTCAAGAAATACATAACCGTTTGACCAGATCCTATAAAGGAATAGTCTAACTCAATCCAATGGCCTCCTCTGGATTGAAGAAGGAAATGGGATCCATGAAGTTGCCCATTTGCAACAAAGAAAACTTTGGCATATGGAAACAAAGGGTCAGACTGTTTATGGAAGCATCTAATCCAAGGATTTACATTACAGTTGAGGAAGGACCTTTCATCTTTCAAACTGCCTCCACTATAGATCCAACAAGAAGAGTGGTCAAGGCATTCAATGACTTGACCAAGGATGAACTTGAATTGTTCACCATGGACAAAAGAGCCCAGAACATCATAGTTAATGCTATTGATGATTCCATATTTCAAAACTTGGTTCACTGCACTACTGCCAAGTAAATGTGGGATACATTAGTAGTATATATGGAAGGGACAGCTGAAGTAAGGGATGATAGAAAGTCACTCCTTAACCAAGAGTATGAAGCCTTCAGGCAGCAGAGCCAGGAAAGCATCTCCATGTACTATGAGAGGTTCTTCAGAATAGTTAATGAGTTGAGAACCTATGAGAGAGTGTTCACTAATTATAAGCTGAATGATAAGTTCCTCAGATCTCTAACAAGGGATTGGGACACAAAAATCTGTGCTATCAGGGAAGTGGTCAGGCTTCGTGAGATCCCCACTCACACATTGTTTGGAATGCTGCTCTCTTATGAGATGCAGTTGTCTGCAAGAAAGGAATAGGACACCTCAGCAAAGGCTCAGGCAAGGTTAAAATCAGTAGCTCTCAAAGCTGACAACTCCAAAATAAGCAAGGGCAGGATGGTGTCTCCTCCAAGGAGAAGTGCTGAATCTGAAACCAGCACCTAGGATATCTCTTCCTCTGATGAAGAGTTTGCTGCATTTTTAAGGCAGTTTAAGAAGATGATGAAGAGGAAGTAATCGAATAACAAGCCCTCCTCCTCAAATCACAACAAGGAGGATAACAAGGAGTCAAAGCATCACTCCAGGAATGACAGGTATGTCTCTAACTCTAAATTTAATTCCTCTAAAGTTGTTTGCTATTGCTGCAACAAGCTAGGGCATGTCATTGCAGACTGCCCAGTCAAGAGAAAAGAGAAGGATGAGAAGAAGGCTCATCAGCCAAGAGGCAAGAAAGGAGAAAAATTCTTTCTAGCTAAGAAGGAAAGGAGCTAGAGTGAATCTGACTCCAGCTCATCAGAATCTGAAAAGGAAGAAGCCCTCATTGGGCTGATTGCTGTTGAAGAACCTGCAGCTGAGGAAGATGAGGACTTTCCTACAGCAAAGGTGGGCATTAGGGCCACTCTATCACATTCAGACAGTGATATGGAGGTGGATGAAGATGTTACATAATATATTGGCCTAATGGCCATAACATCAGATGATGAAGATTGTTAGGACACACCTGACAAGGTACCTACTCCTCTCCCTTCCTCTAAGTATCAATCAATTCCAGAATTTGATGCACACTCATCAACTGATGATTATGATTTAGAATCTGAAGTGGATGTCAATCAATTGATTGACGAGTATGATGCTCTCTTGGGAGCTCTAAGAAAGAGCAAGAAGCTTGTTAAGAAGCAAGCTAGGGAGCTAGAATCACTCAGACCCATCAAGGCTGAGATTAATGAGGAAATGGGTATGCCCCACAATGGGGGCACCAATTCCTGTGAGCTCAAGAAGATCATAGGCAAGCTTCATGATGAAAGAAACCAAAGGGAAGAACTCATTAGGAAACTTGAGAATGATCTTCTTAAAGAAAGAAGCTTAGTGGCTCAATTCTCTAAGCCCAAAACTATACTGCCCATCATTGACACCTTCTCCTCCTATGGAAATAGGAGCGGATTGGGTTTCAATGAAGGGGCAATAGGTGCTGGGAATGGAGAAAAGGGGAAAACTAAAGCTGAGCCTCATACCACCTTTCAGAAGGTAGTACTTCCCTCTAACAAGTATGACCAGGACAGTGTCTATGGTCACTAGATGAATGAAAGCTCCAATAGCTTGGGAAATACTCCTAACTTTAGGAGGAGAAAGGGCATGGGGATGAGTGCATTGAAGGCTCCCCATGAGGAAATCCAAATGGCCCATCATGGAACATTTGTGTTTGGTGCCACAGCCCCCACCTTCAAGGGTAAAGGAGCAACATCTTCCCAATCTCTTCCAGATAAGAAGCAGAATGGTAGCACCAGTACAAGCAACTCTCACTTGATCATATCTGATGCCATCAACACCATGTCAACTACCAAGTTGACATCTGTTGCTGACAAACAGATAAAGTCAAGAAGAAATAATTATACTAGAGCAGCTAGTCAGCTCTTGGCTGAGAGAAATAGGAAGAATGATGCTGCCTTCTCTACTGAGCATAAGCATTGTGATTCTCCACCCACCTCAAAAATTGCTCAGAAAAGAAGGTACAACATCCATGAATGTTGGTGCTGTGGTAAAGTGGGACGCTTTGCCATTGACTGTTGGCACAACCCTAGTGTGCCTAGTGCAAAGGAGAGACCTCCTGGAAGGGCTGAGGTGAGTAGAAGAATTCCTTATTATACTAACAAGAACCTAGGACCCAAGTCACCTTGGGTTCCTAAGGGATATTAAATCTGTTTTGCAGGAAATTCCATCTAGCCAATAAAAAGCAAACAAGGCTAATGGATAATAAGTGCTCCAGGCTCAACTCTGGACTAAGAAAAACCTCACCACATGCCAAGATGCACTGGTCAAGGGGGAGCTAAAAGTAAAAGTGGACATCCAATCGAGGGAGAGCTAGAAAGGGTTATTCAAAATGAACAAGAACAGCTAATAAAGATAATAGTACTCACATTGAGGGGGAGCAAGTTCTT
Organism: Dactylorhiza incarnata; assembly: GCA_033032865.1. NCBI lineage: Eukaryota > Viridiplantae > Streptophyta > Magnoliopsida > Asparagales > Orchidaceae > Dactylorhiza > Dactylorhiza incarnata. The sequence continues at coordinate 25,356,766 of JAWHQI010000003.1, forward strand.
GCTCAGGTTGAGGGGGAGATGGCCAATGCTAAGAGAATCAGAGAAGATGAAGGATGACCTAAAGGGGGATTTGGAAAATGCTTTCTAAACCCTCTCAGGGTCTGTAGCTGCTGCCTCCCAAACCCTAGAGGGAAAAATAGTTGAAGAAACCAGAAAGGGGGAGATGGCCAATGCTAAGACCAACTCAGAGTTAGCTTTGAGTACAAGGATTGCCCTCTGAGTTAGTCAAAGCTTAATATAATTTGTCATGAGTTTTGATAGAATACTTAAACAATGTTATCTTCTAAAATCAATGTTATCATGAATGTTATATAGATCATTTTCATGACAGGTTTTTGTTGGTTGTGTACCTTAGAATTGGGAATGTTCTGCCTTCTTCAAATAGGGGGAGATTATTGGGAATATTGCCATCAATGTTCCTTTGATTTGAAGAGGCATCACTCACAATACTAAGTACATATTGTATTTGATACAATCTATTTTGTCTCAAGTATTGTACAGTGAGATGAAATTCCATATAATGGAATAGATTCAAAGGTGTGTTGTTTAATCAACTGAGAAGGTCTCACTGTCTCAGCTGAACCACTCAGACAAGACCAGGAGCCACTGAGAAGGCATCTGGGCAAGCTGAGCTGCAGATAGAAGAAAACGCTGAGACTTGGCAAGTTCGTCGAACGAAGAATGAAGTTCGTCGAACGAAGAATGGAGTTCGTCGAACGAAGAATGAAGTTCGTCGAACGCAGAGATGGGACAGAAGCAAGCGCTGAGACTTGGCATGTTCGTCGAACGAAGAATGGAGTTCGTCGAACGAAGAACGAAGTTCGTCGAACGCAGAGACTGGACAGAAGCAAGCGCTGAGACTTGGCGAGTCCGTCGAACGAAGAATGGAGTTCGTCGAACGAAGAATGAAGTTCGTCGGACGCAGAGACAGGACAGAAGCAAGCGCTGAGACTTGGCGAGTTCGTCGAACGAAGAATGGAGTTCGTTGAATGTAGAATAAAGTTCGTCGAACGCAGAATGCAGTTCGTCGAACGCAGAAACTTCATTGCAGATCGACTGAAACCGCTGAGAAGAGGAAGCCATCTTAGCCCAACCGCTGAGACAGATTCAAAAGTAACATGGCGAGTTTTGCCCTGGGCGCAAGCTGCAGAAAGGCATTGTGAGGTCATCAATCACTCCCATATCTGTCAGAAGGATGGCTGAGAGCCGTTGAAGATCAGGGATGTATAAAAGAAGAAGTTAGGGCACTTTTGATAAGGGTTGGTCGAGTGCTAAAACATATTAACTGTTCCATTGACGGCCTCCGTTCTCCTCATTCTCCTCCTACTCACTGAACAAGCAAGAAGAATCAGAGATATAAAGATAGCTCCTCTACAAGAAGGAGCAAGGTGATCTTCCATCCTTCAACTGAAGAGGAAGATCAGTTTGTAGCTGCCATCATTATCTCCAGCTAAAAGAAAGCATAAGCTGTGTAGGAACTATAGGAGACTTTTTCTCACTGTTGTCTGTTGTAATAAGCTTTAAAAACTCTTTTACTGTAGGGTTGTTAGGCCTGAGTTTGTAGGGCCATTTAGCCTGAGGTTGTAGGACCAGGAGGTGATCTGAGTTGTAGGAGGTGGAGTCCTCTGAGGTACAATCTGTGTGATCTGAGGTAGGGCTGATTTGCCTGAGTTGTAGAGCAGAGAGGTCAGCTTGAGGTAGGACCAGCAGGTGGTCTGAGTTGTAGGAGGTTAATTCCTCTGAGGTAGGGCTGCTGTGCCAGAGGTAGGGTTTATGCAAACCCGAGAGATCCTGAGGGATCTGTGTTGTAAGCTCTTGGAGCTGAGTTTGGAGGAGTTGGCCTTGTCTAACTCATTGTTAGAAAGGTGAAGGGGGAAAGAGAACTACTCAAGACACCCTGTCTTGAGGAACCTCTATAAATGCTTGTGTGTTTTCTGTGTGCTTGTTAATTACTAATGCTAAACCAAAAAACAGCTACGCTAACCAGGGTTAAAAAATAAGAAACCTATTTATTCCCCCTAGGTGATTTAGACTACATCTTATATAAACTTACAAGTGGCATCAGAGCGAGATTGGTCAAGAAAGACATAACTGTCTAACCAAATCCTATAAAGGAATAGTCTAACTCAATCCAATGGCCTCCTCTGGATTGAAGAAGGAAATAGGATCCATGAAGTTGCCCATATGCAACAAAGAAAACTTTGGCATATGGAAGCAAAGGGTCAGACTGTTTATGGAAGCATCTGGTCCAAGGATTTACATTACAGTTGAGGAAGGACCTTTCATCTTTCAAACTGCCTCCACTATAGATCCAACAAGAAGAGTGGCCAAGGCATTCAATGACTTGACCAAGGATGAACTTGAATTGTTCACCATGGACAAAAGAGCCCAGAACATCATAGTTAATGCTATTGATGATTCCACATTTCAAAACTTGGTTCACTGCACTACTGCCAGGGAAATGTGGGATACATTAGTAGTATATATGGAAGGGACATCTAAAGTAAAGGATGATAGAAAGTCACTCCTTAACCAAGAGTATGAAGCCTTTAGGCAGCAGAGCCAGGAAAGCATCTCCATGTGCTGTGAGAGGTTCTTCAGAATAGTCAATGAGCTGAGAACCTATGAGAGAGTGTTCACTAATTATGAGCTGAATGATAAGTTCCTCAGATCTCTAACAAGGGATTGGGACACAAAAATCTGTGCTAGCAGGGAAGTGGCCAGGCTTGGTGAGACCCCCACTCACACATTGTTTGGAATGCTGCTCTCTTATGAGATGCAGCTGTCTGCAAGAAAGGAAGAGGACACCTCAACAAAGGCTCAGGCAAGGGAGAAATCGGTAGCTCTCAAAGCTGACAACTCCAAGATAAGTAAGGGCGGGTTGGCGTCTCCTCCTAGGAGAAGTGCTGAATCTGAAACCAGCACCTCAGATAGCTCTTCCTTTGATGAAGAGTTTGCTGCCTTTTTAAGGCAGTTCAAGAAGATGATGAAGAGGAAGCAATGGAAGAACAATCCCTCCTCCTCATATCACAACAAGGAGGATAACAAGGAGTCAAAACATCACTCCAGGAATGACAGGTATGGCTCTAACTCTAAATTTAATTCCTCTAAAGTTGTTTGTTATTGCTGCAGCAAGTCAGGGCATGTCATTGCTGACTGCCCAGACAAGAGAAAAGAGAAGGATGAGAAGAAGGCTCATCAGCCAAGAGGCAAGAAAGGAGAAAAATCCTTTCTAGCTAAGAAGGAAAGGAGCTGGAATGAATCTAACTCCAGCTCATCAGAATCTGAAAAGGATGAAGCCCTCATAGGGCTGATTGCTGTTGAAGAACCTGCAGCTGAGGAAGATGAGGACTTTCCTGCAGCAAAGGTGGGCATTAGAGCCCCTCTATCACATTCAAACAGTGATATGGAGGTGGATGAAGATGTTACAGAATATATTGGCCTAATGGCCATAACATCAGATGATGAAGATTGTCAGGACACACCTGACAAGGTACCTACTCCTCTCCCTTCCTCTAAGTATGAATCAATTCCAGAATCTGATGCACACTCATCAACTGATGATTATGATTCAGAATTTGAAGTGGATGTCAATCAATTGATTGACAAGTATGATGCTCTCTTGGGAGCTCTGAGAAAGAGCAAAAAGCTTGTTAAGAAGCAAGCTAGCGAGCTAGAATCACTCAGACCCATCAAAGCTGAGATGAATGAGGAAATTGGTATGTCCCACAATGGGGGCGTCAATTCCTGTGAGCTCAAGAAGATCATAGGCAAGCTTCATGATGAAAGAAACCAAAGGGAAGAACTCATCAGGAAACTTGAGAATGATCTTCTTAAGGAAAGAAGCTTAGTGGCTCAATTCTCTAAGCCCAAAACTATACTGCCCATCATTGACACCTTCTCCTCCTATGGAAATAGGAGCAGATTGGGTTTCAATGAAGGGGCAATAGGTGCTAGGAATGGAGAAAAGGGGAAAACTGAAGCTGAGCCTCATACCACCTTTCAGAAGGTAGTACTTCCCTCTAACAAGTATGACCAGGACAGTGTCTATGGTCACTAGATGAATGAAAGATCCAATAGCTTGGGAAATACTCCTAACTATGGGAGGAGAAAGGGCATGGGGATGAGTGCATTGAAGGCTCCCCATGAGGAAATCCAAATGGCCCATCATGGACCATTTGTGTTTGGTGCCTCAGCCCCCACCTTCAAGGGTAAAGGAGCAACAACTTCCCAATCTCTTCCATATAAGAAGCAGAATGGTAGCACCAGTACAATCAACTCTCACTTGATCATATCTGATGCCATCAACACCATGTCAGCTACCAAGTTGACATTTGTTGCTGACAAACAGATAAAGTCAAGAAGAAATAATTATACTAGAGCAGCTAGTCAGCTCTTGGCTGAGAGAAATAGGAAGAATGTGGCTGCCTTCTCTACTGAGCATAAGCATTTTGATTATCCACCTACCTCAAAAATTGCTCAGAAAAGAAGGTACAACATCCATGAATGTTGGTGTTGTGGTAAAGTGGAACACTTTGCCATTGACTATTGGCACAACCCTAGTGTGCCTAGTGCAAAGGAGAGACCTCCTGGAAGGGCTGAGGTGAGTAGAAGAATTCCTTATTATACTAACAAGAACCTAGGACCCAAGTCACCTTGGGTTCCTAAGAGATATTAAATCTGTTTTGCAGGAAAGCCCATCTAGCCAATAAAAAGCAAACAAGGCTAATGGACAATAAGTGCTCCAGGCTCAACTCTGGACTAAGAAAAACCTCACCACATGCCAAGATGCACTGGTCAAGGGGGAGCTAAAAGTAAAAGTGGACATCCAATCGAGGGGGAGCTAGAAAGGGTTATTCAAAATGAACAAGAATAGCTAATAAAGATAATAGTACTCACATTGAGGGGGAGCAGGTTCCTGCTCAGGTTGAGGGGGAGATGGCCAATGCTAGGAAAATGCTTTCGAAACCCTCTCAGGGTCTGTAGCTGCTGCCTCCCAAACCCTAGAGGGAAAAATAGTTGAAAAAACCAGGAAGGGGTAGATGGTCAATGCTAAGGCCAACTCAGAGTTAGCTTTGAGTACAAGGATTTCCCTCTGAGTTAGTCAAAGCTTAATATAATTTGTCATGAGTTTTGATAGAATACTTAAACGATGTTATCTTCTAGAAGCAATGTTATCATGAATGTTATATAGATCATTTTCATGATAGGTTTTTGTTGGCTATGTACCTTAGCATTGGGAATGTTCTACCTTCTTCAAATAGTGGGAGATTATTGGGAATATTGCCCTCAATGTTCCTTTGATTTGAAGAGGCATCACTCACAATACTAAGTACATATTGTATTTGATAAAATCTATTTTGTCTCAAGTATTGTACAGGGAGATGATATTCCATATAATGGAATAGATTCAAAGGTATATTGTTTAATCAGCTGAGAAGGTCTCACTGTCTCAGCTGAACCGCTGAGACAAGACCAGGAGCTGCTGAGAAGGCATCTGGGCAAGCTGAGCTGCAGATAGAAGAAAACGATGAGACTTGGCAAGTTCGTCAAACAAAGAATGAAGTTCGTCGAACGAAGAATGAATTCGTCGAACGAAGAATGAAGTTCGTCGAACGCAGAGACGGGACAGAAGTAAGCGTTGGGACTTGGCGTGTTCGTCAAACGAAGAATGGAGTTCGTCGAACAAAGAATAAAGTTCATCGAACGCAGAGACGGGACAAAAGCAAGCGCTGAGACTTGGCGAGTTCGTCGAACGAAGAATGGATTTCGTCGAACGAAGAATGAAGTTCGTCGAACGCAGAGACGGGCCAGAAGCAAGCGCTGAGACTTGGCGAGTTCGTCGAATGAAGAATGGAGTTCGTCGAACGTAGAATAAAGTTCGTCGAACGCAGAATGCAGTTCGTCGAACGCAGAAACTTCTCTGCAGATCGACTGAATCCGCTGCGAAGAGGAAGCCATCTAAGCCCAACCACTAAGACAGATTCAAAAGTAACCTGGCGGGTTCTGCCCTTGGCGCAAGCTGCAGAAAGGCATTGTGGGGTCCACCAATCACTCCCATATCTGTCAGAAGGACGGCTGAGAGCCGTTGAAGATCAGGGATGTATAAAAGAAGAAGTTAGGGCACTTTTGATAAGGGTTGGTCGAGTGCTAAAACATATTAACTGTTCCATTGACGGCTTCTGTTCTCCTCATTCTCCTCCTGCTCACTGAACAAGAAAGAAGAATCAGAGAGATAAAGATAGCTCCTCTACTAGAAGGAGCAAGGTGATCTTCCATCCTTCAACTGAAGAGGAAGATCAGTTTGTAGCTGCCATCATCATCTCCAGCTACAAGAAAGCACAAGATGTGCAGGAACTACATGAGACTTCTTCTCACTGCTGTCTGCTGTAGTAAGCTTTAAAAACTCTTTTACTGTAGGGTTGTTAGGCCTGAGTTTGTAGGGCCATTTGGCCTGAGGTTGTAGGACCAGGAGGTGGTCTGAGTTGTAGGAGGTGGAGTCCTTTGAGGTAGGATCTGTGTGATCTGAGGTAGGGCTGATTTGCCTGAGTTGTAGAGCTGAGAGGTCAGCTTGAGGTAGGACCAGCAGGTGGTCTGAGTTGTAGGAGGTGAATTCCTCTGAGGTAGGGCTGCTGTGCCTGAGGTAGGGTTTGTGCAAACCTGAGAGATCCTGAGGGATCTGTGTTGTAAGCTCTTGGAGCTGAGTTTGGAGGAGTTGACCTTGTCTAACTCATTGTTAGAAAGGTGAAGGGGGAAAGAGGGCTACTCAAGACACCCTGTCTTGAGTAACCTCTATAAATGTTTGTGTATTTTCTGTGTGCTTGTTAATTACTAATACAAAACCAGAAAACAGCTAGGCTAACCAGGGTAACAGAATAAGAAACCTATTCACCCCTCCCCCCCCCCCCCCCCCAATCTAGGTGATTTAGACAACATCCTATATAAACTTACATGCGCATTTGAAAGTGACGGAGAAGTTGGAAGCACTTTTCCAAGTCTTCTAAGTGCTGGTTGCGTCGAATGCTTTTCACCAACATGTCATCGACGTAAACCTCCATGGATTGTCTGATAAGATCCTTAAATACTTTATTCATCAGTCTTTGGTGTGTAGCTCTGACGTTCTTTAGTCTGATTGACATCACTTTGTTGCATTACACCCCCTTGTCTATTCGGAATACGGTGTGCTCCTCGTCCGTCAGGTTCATCCGATTTTGGTTGTACCCCGAGTAGGCATCCATGAAACATAGGAGTTCGTGCCCGGTTGTTGCGTCCACGAGCTGATCGATGCAAAGAAATGACAAGCTGTCTTTTGGACATGCTTGGGTGAGGTTGTTATGACACACTTTCTTCACTTCCCGGAGACTTTCTTTACCATGACCACGTTGGCGAGCCAAGTGGGATATCTACTTCCCGAATAAATTGCGCATCAAAAAGCTTGTCCACTTCTTCCTCTATTGTCTAGAGCTGCTAGGGCGCAAAGATGCGCTTCTTCTGGATCACGGGACTGATCGCAGGATTAATATTTAATGAATGTGTGATTACCTGTGGATTTACTCCGGGCATGTCCTTGGGGCTCCATGTGAATATATCTTGCATGCATAGGAAGTTAACGTACTCCTCCTACTCCTCAGGGGGCAGGAGTGACCCGATCTGCACCGTGCGGACGGGTTCTCCTGTGATGTATGGAACTTTGATGAGGCCCTCGACTGGCGTTGCTAGTTGCATGGTGGCCTCGTCCCGAAGGTCGAGTCAATGTGAAGAGTCGTGCCCCGCGATGGCCAAGCTTGATTCAGATAGCAAATTTGCGCTGCCCTTGGTCCCCCCAAACAACGCCGACGCCGCCGGGGGTTAAGAACTTCATTGCGGGGTGTGGTATGGTGGGGATTGCTATGAACGCGTTTTGGAGAGGCCTGTCGAAGATGGCATTGTATGAGAAGTTGCACTCTACGACTACAAACTGGATGTTGTGGGTTGCTTGTCTCGGAAATTTCTCTATTGTCACCGGGAGGATGACCATCCCCTGCACTGGGACCAGTTGATTGTTGAACCCATAGACTTGCCCGATTTCCGGAAGAACACATTCCTTACTTTTTTTCATGCTCCAGAATGTGGACATGAAAAGGACGTCGATGGAACTCCCATTGTCCACGAGAATCCATTTGACGCGGTGTAAGACCCCCTTTTTTTTTTTTGCAAAAACCACCGGGTCTTAGGCCCAGAACCGCCGTTTTGTGGTGACACCTTCGCTCGGGAAGGTCGTCACTACAAAACGCCGATCCTGCCGGCCAAATCGATCACAAGAAAAGTAAGCTATCATGAATAAAGCAAGCAAAACATGTCCACATCACATATAAATAAATCATCAAAAGATGTCCACAACCATAACTGAAAGAACGGAGAATAAGGTAACTAGGGCCTTGCCCAATACATCAAAGCCTCACTACATGGATCACTCGCGGAAGTAAAATAACTAAATCAACACTCACGGATCCTGTCATCTGAGCTCCTGAGCTAGACTGCCCCGCCTCCAGTTGCACCGGCCTCTGGTGCTGCTCCGTCGCCGCGGTCTCCTAAAATGATAAGGTCCACCGACCGTCAGTCATAAAGACTCAGCCAATTCCCCACCCCTCCCCCCAGGGCTCCTAGGCACCGGATGGAAAGGAGGAAGCGGAGGACAAACAAGGGGTAGAAACAAATGCAGGTGACAAGGTAATATCTACTCTACACAGGTGATATATATATATAAATGAAACAAAATAGAAACAGCAGGGTAAAGTAAAGGGAAAACAGTAAAGTGCAAAAGTAGAGGCAAGTAAGTGATATAAAATAAACCATTGATTTATAGGAATGCCCATACAAACCTATAGACCAAGGGGTCGTTTAGCAAGGCCTATCGTATAAAAAGTCCCATACCAATTTATACGATAGGTGTCAGGGGTTGAATGCAATGATTATGCTATGTCATGCAAGTATGTGATTATGCGGTGATCAAACAAGTGCAACTCACCCACTACGACTCTATGCGCATAGACCTTTAGTTCCCCCTTTTTGGAGCGAGCTAGACTCCTCAGGATACTCCCGTAGTGGCAAACGGAAGCGGTGGGTTGGGCCTCGCCCACCTCTAGGTTGGTATATGCACTACCCGACCTAGACCTATCGTACGCCTCCACAAAACCCGCAGAGCGTCTGCGTACTCTTACTGACTGGACCGCCAGACTTTTATGGCTAAGTGTAAATACCACACTTGCCGAGCCCAAGTGTTAACGTCGGTGCAACGACTGCCAACACGAAGGACCCACCACCTTATGCACATGCAAATTATCTTCCAACAATACCGAGCTACAAGCTCCCCGGGCTAACCCGCCCGTCACCAATAAATATCTCAGAAACAAAAGATCACCGGACTAAACCGGCTAGACTTCCATAAGCACACTCTCAGAGTGACTTTCCTGCCTTAGAAACTCAGGTGCTAAAAGATGCTAACAAGAAAAGACGATCTTTCGTCAATTCCCGGACGACCTAGCCGAGGGTGGCACCCCACCACCCTAAGACTTACCAAACCCCAACTTCTCTAGAGACCCATGCATAATACAAGGCTACCACCCATCCTTCATCACTTCAGGCCCTAGACAACCAAATTGACCTCTACCCCAAAGTTGTCAAATTGCTAAACGCAGACCACCCTTAACATTTTGATGCTCATGAGGAGAGGTGCACTAAATATCCAACTTCTTGACCCAAGGGATTTACTGGGGACCCATACTACCTACTTCAGATCAAATCTAGGGTTTCATAATTTTCCATTAATAATTGTATTTTAAATAATTTTCCAAATGGCCACATAACTAAGGTTTGAACTACAAGTATATTTTTCTGACCTCCAATGCCCACTCCAAATTACTCATAAATCAAGGGTACCTAATAAACAGTAGATATAAAGTTTTAGGGAAAACCAGCAAGATTTATTATTTTTAGAAATTCCAAAACACAATTATTTCCAATAATTTCCAAAGGAGGTACCCTCATATGAACTCCAATCCTTGTGCAAATTAACACAGTGGTGCTTATTAATAAAATATTTAATCCTACAAAGTTTGACCATGCTATTCAGAGGGTATGTTTGTAATTCCATCCAAGGATATATTTGCAATTTCTTTCAAAATGAACTAGAGGTACCAAACATATTGATCTATAAATTATGAGAAAATTACAGTGGATACATATTGATATAAAAAGGCAACCAGCAAAGTTTCATGCAACTTCAGAGACTTAATATCCTAAAATTGATCATCCCAAAAATTGCCCACAATGTGAAATATTACAATTTAACCCTCCAAGAGTTTACTCATGTTCTAACCAATTCTTCTAGAGATATATGACATTAAAACCATGATTATGACAGAAGATGGTAAATTGATAAATACTATTTCTCCCTAAAACCTCAAACCCTAAATAATTACAAATCTACCCTAGAGTTTATTACTTATGATTGGCAACTCCAAATCCCTCCAAACTCCTACAGTAGCATTCTCTGGTCACTAAGGCCATCTACCCAAAATTTCAAGTCAAGCCACTGAGGTTTGATCCCTCTTCCTTCATTAACCTCTAATTGCACCCCTTTAGGGTTTAGCCTAGGGTTAGGGTCTAACCTTCTCCAATAGCTCTAGTAGGAACTCCAGAGATTTATAACCTCAAAAACAAGTGGGTGACAGAAGATGATGATTCCCTAAGTGTTATTTCTTCCTAGAACCCCAAATTCCAATTATTTACAAATCTACCCAAGGATTTATTACCTAGGTTAGACAACTCCAAATCTCTTCAAACTCACAAGGGAGTCTTCTCTGGTCACTAAGACCTACCCACCAAAACTTTAGGTCAAACCACTAGGGTTTGACCCTACTCCCTTCATTGACCCCTATTTGCACCCCATTAGGGTTTACCCTAGGGTTAGGGTCTAAACCTATCCAAATCCTCCCAAACCTCTTGTGAGGGTATCATATCACTTATAAAAGTCAGAGGAGTCCAACACACCCCTATCCAAGGACAAACTCCCCTATGTCCTTCACAACCCCAAATTCCTCCCCATAGGGATCAACCCTATGACCTTGAGCAAAACAACTCCAATGCTCCCCAAACTCCTCATGGGGTCTCAACTTCATCCCACTGACCTTCCTAAAGAGTCACAAGACTCAAAGAACCTAATTGGTCAATGGACCATAACTTGGCTAAATGCACCCCAAAGTGCTCCAACCCTAAGTCCTAGGGCAAACCCACTCCCCAAGACTCCATAACACTCTTGGAGGTGATTTGGGTGGGGTTAGGGCAGTGGACATAATACCACTCCACTAGGAGGTGGTTTGGCTTTGAGAAGCCCTAAGTGTCCCCTTAGTACAATTTTCCCCTTAAAGGGCAAAACTTGGGCCCAAAGATTACCTAGTCAAAAGATCTCCAAATGAGATGAAATTTTAACCAGGGGTTTATCATGACCCTAATGGTACCCCACCAAAATTTGGTGGAGATTGGAGGTCATTTGGCCCTCCAATTAATTTGTGTAAGGATTATTAAATTTCCACAAAAACTTTAGGAAAAGTAACTTCTAAAAATCTGATACTCAAACCTAACCTAGGTATAGGACATATGGATGCTTAGCCAAAATATCATCTACATCAGATTAGCCATTTAAGAGTTATACTAATTTTAAGGTCTGGTTTGAGTTCTGACCAGCCTCACTAGAATGAGTGCTGTGGGTCCAATACTTAACCAAATAGCTTTATTCCACTCCCATTAGAAAGTAGACACCAAGGCCTACAAAAGTTATCTCTGAGCATTTTTCGAGTTATGGCCCCTAAGGGCCTTAAAATCGGGTCACAAAATCTGTCAAAATGTGTGACAGATAATCAAATTAAATGAAATAATCATTTCATGCCTGCGAATAGCAAAAGGCGGCCAATCGGACGGCTCACAGCCTTCGTCCCCGATGAGCCAACGGCCAGGATTTGCTGCGCCTGGGCCGACTTGATCTTGGATTTCCCGGCCACCTGAGCGCCGCCCCGGCCGACCAACGCCACCACCACCTCCGTTGAGGTGGGGGCCGGCGATGAGCGGTGTTTGATCGGCCGGAGGTGGCCGGAATCGTGTTCTGTAGGAGGATGCCCAACCCGATCAACGGGGGGCAAGGTCGGCTTGATTCCCGGCCAATTGGCCACGGATCGAGCCGCCGTCGATTTAGATCTAACCCTTAGAGTTCAGGGAGGAGAACGGGACCTGTTGGAGGGCTTGCCGTCGGGTCAATCTTGAGTACACCATGGGAGCCGCCGTCGGTTGAGAAGCCATGCCGATTCCCTCCTATAGTGCACGAAATTCTCTGGAAAGCTGGGGGTTTCTCTTCTCTCAAGTCTCTGAAGGTGAAGGGGGGTTCAATTGGGGGTGGTGATGGCTTTAAACATCATTGCCATTAAAGCCCCCCTTCGGTTTCTTCCATGGCCGGCCCCTCTCCATCTCCCCTGCCTTAATTCCCTTGTGTAACTGATGGAAACTCCTCCCAGCTGGCTGAGGAGTTGAATGGAGGCATCAATTGGGGGAGCCAAGAGGTAAAACCTCTTAATGGCCATGAATGGCCTCTTCTCTCTCCTCCAAAAATGGTGAAACCCCCATTTCCTCTCTCCTAACCACCATGGTCGGTTTCTACCCTCTCTCCTGAGCTTAATGAGGGCCCACATGGGCTGGTTGACCACCCAATTGAGTTAGCCCAAAGAGATTGGGTTAGGTTTGAGCATTTTGACCTAAATTGGGCAATTTTGACTTTTGGTCAAATTGGTCAATTGGGGAACCCTAGGATGGGGCTTTTGGGTTCAATAGGTTCTAAATTAAGTTTAGGAACTAATGGTGGAGTCAATTTGGTCATTTGGTTCTTGGTTGACCCAATCTAGGTTGATTTGACCAAAATAGGCTAAATTGACTTTGGTCAAATTGGGCCCTAGGGTTGACTTGGTCATGGGGCTTTTTGGTCCACTAGCTCCCCTATGACATGATAGCCCTATGGGTGAGGTCAATTTAATGTGGTGAAGGTCAATTGGGGTACTTTGAGAAGAAAGGTCATTTTGACCTAAAAAGGGCATTTTGGTCAATTTGCACCCCTGGGGGTCCCATGATGGGGCTTTTGGGTCCATTAGGTCTATAATGGTATTATAAACCTAGGAGTGTGATCAATTTGACATGGTGGGGGTTGATTGGCTCTAAATGGGCTACTTTGACCAATTTGAGGGTGTATGTTGACTTTGGTCAAATTGGTCTCTTAGGTTGACTTCAATGGGCCCTTGGTGCCCTAAGGGGACCCCTAAAGGGTTAGGGACACTAAGGTGGGGTCCAAGGGTTAAGTTGAAGCACTAGATTCCAATCCCAAGCTTGGAAGATGGGAATTGCTATTTGCAGACCAAGGTGGCTCCTTCCTCCTTTCCTAAGTTCTCAAGGTTAAAAGGCTCTTCCTATGGTTTTGTCATGGCTTAGTCATGACAAAACCAACTTAGGGGTCTAGCCGTTTGGGGGATGTTACAAATCCCAATACATAAAAATAAAAATTTCGTCCCCGAAATTCAGACAAGCCTATGGGGGTTTCTACTAGAGGAAAAACTGTAACATCCCAGAAAAGTAAGTTGTACCTGTTGTAAAAAGCTGCGGATATTTTTGCTTCATCAAGTCCAGTGGCTCCCAAGTATGTTCTTCCTGTCCATGATTCCTCCACAGGACCTTGACCAGTGGAACCTTCTTGCGCCGCAAGACTCGTAGCTCTGTGTCGTCTATCCGAACCGGCTCCCTTTGTTCCTGCCTCTCCCCCTGACGGGGTCGGACCTCCGTCCTTCCTTCTCCAGCGTCTCTGTTTCTCGGCTGATCTCTCCTGCCATTTCTTCCCTGGTCCTCCATGGGTCTCTTCCTCCCACGAACAACTTGCTGGTCTCCTTCCAGCTTCTTCGCCATCTCCAGAATCCTGGACATACCACCGTCGGAGACAAAAAGGAGGGCCTGCCTCAACTCGTCACGGAGGCCCTTATAGAATCTCTTAGCATATCCCGCATCGTCCAGTTGGTAGGATACCGCAAACCGGGACAGGTGGGTGAACTCCTGATGGTACTCCAGCACTGATCTACTCCCCTGCCGCAACTGCAGAAATCTATCTTCCAAGTCATCTCTTGCCGACTGTGGCACAAAATGCTCCAACAACGCCGCTTTGAAATCATCCCAAGCAACATCTGCTGCCTCTAATCCCGGGTACGATGTAGCCAGGAACCTCTTCCACCACCTCTTAGCATGGGATTCCAGGCATGAAACCACCAGTGGCACCTCCATGTCTGCCGGGCACTGGATTCCTGACAACATCTCCTCCATGATGTCTACCCATTCTTCGGTCCTCACAACAGTCTCCGTCCCGATGAATGCTGGTGGGGAGAGACCCCGAAAGATGCTCAGCCAGTTGGCTCCAGGGTTTTGCTGAGGAGCCGGTGCCTGCTGTGCTCTGAATGTCTCCAAAATGGCAGTCAGAGTCTGCCCCAACTCCGTCTGCTGGAACGGGGTAGGAGCCGGTGGTGGTGGAACGACGTTCGGAGTTGGCGGGACTCCATGCTGCGGTGAAGGTTCCGTTGCCGGCTACACAAGAAAGATTGCACTTATAAGGGACTTAGCTAAAGGGAAGGAAAATTTCAGTTATAAGTGGAATTTTACATGTGATTTCCCTTATGGGCACACCATTGCTTCCGCTGCTAGTTTGTCCGCAAACTAAGCTCGCGCGGGGTGGCCCAGGGTTTGTGGACTTCTTTTCCTTGGATCGATGTTTGCTCTGATACCACTAGTAAGACCCCCTTTTTTTTTTTTGCAAAAACCACCGGGTCTTAGGCCCAGAACCGCCGTTTTGTGGTGACACCTTCGCTCGGGAAGGTCGTCACTACAAAACGCCGATCCTGCCGGCCAAATCGATCACAAGAAAAGTAAGCTATCATGAATAAAGCAAGCAAAACATGTCCACATCACATATAAATAAATCATCAAAAGATGTCCACAACCATAACTGAAAGAACGGAGAATAAGGTAACTAGGGCCTTGCCCAATACATCAAAGCCTCACTACATGGATCACTCGCGGAAGTAAAATAACTAAATCAACACTCACGGATCCTGTCATCTGAGCTCCTGAGCTAGACTGCCCCGCCTCCAGTTGCACCGGCCTCTGGTGCTGCTCCGTCGCCGCGGTCTCCTAAAATGATAAGGTCCACCGACCGTCAGTCATAAAGACTCAGCCAATTCCCCACCCCTCCCCCCAGGGCTCCTAGGCACCGGATGGAAAGGAGGAAGCGGAGGACAAACAAGGGGTAGAAACAAATGCAGGTGACAAGGTAATATCTACTCTACACAGGTGATATATATATATAAATGAAACAAAATAGAAACAGCAGGGTAAAGTAAAGGGAAAACAGTAAAGTGCAAAAGTAGAGGCAAGTAAGTGATATAAAATAAACCATTGATTTATAGGAATGCCCATACAAACCTATAGACCAAGGGGTCGTTTAGCAAGGCCTATCGTATAAAAAGTCCCATACCAATTTATACGATAGGTGTCAGGGGTTGAATGCAATGATTATGCTATGTCATGCAAGTATGTGATTATGCGGTGATCAAACAAGTGCAACTCACCCACTACGACTCTATGCGCATAGACCTTTAGTTCCCCCTTTTTGGAGCGAGCTAGACTCCTCAGGATACTCCCGTAGTGGCAAACGGAAGCGGTGGGTTGGGCCTCGCCCACCTCTAGGTTGGTATATGCACTACCCGACCTAGACCTATCGTACGCCTCCACAAAACCCGCAGAGCGTCTGCGTACTCTTACTGACTGGACCGCCAGACTTTTATGGCTAAGTGTAAATACCACACTTGCCGAGCCCAAGTGTTAACGTCGGTGCAACGACTGCCAACACGAAGGACCCACCACCTTATGCACATGCAAATTATCTTCCAACAATACCGAGCTACAAGCTCCCCGGGCTAACCCGCCCGTCACCAATAAATATCTCAGAAACAAAAGATCACCGGACTAAACCGGCTAGACTTCCATAAGCACACTCTCAGAGTGACTTTCCTGCCTTAGAAACTCAGGTGCTAAAAGATGCTAACAAGAAAAGACGATCTTTCGTCAATTCCCGGACGACCTAGCCGAGGGTGGCACCCCACCACCCTAAGACTTACCAAACCCCAACTTCTCTAGAGACCCATGCATAATACAAGGCTACCACCCATCCTTCATCACTTCAGGCCCTAGACAACCAAATTGACCTCTACCCCAAAGTTGTCAAATTGCTAAACGCAGACCACCCTTAACATTTTGATGCTCATGAGGAGAGGTGCACTAAATATCCAACTTCTTGACCCAAGGGATTTACTGGGGACCCATACTACCTACTTCAGATCAAATCTAGGGTTTCATAATTTTCCATTAATAATTGTATTTTAAATAATTTTCCAAATGGCCACATAACTAAGGTTTGAACTACAAGTATATTTTTCTGACCTCCAATGCCCACTCCAAATTACTCATAAATCAAGGGTACCTAATAAACAGTAGATATAAAGTTTTAGGGAAAACCAGCAAGATTTATTATTTTTAGAAATTCCAAAACACAATTATTTCCAATAATTTCCAAAGGAGGTACCCTCATATGAACTCCAATCCTTATGCAAATTAACACAGTGGTGCTTATTAATAAAATATTTAATCCTACAAAGTTTGACCATGCTATTCAGAGGGTATGTTTGTAATTCCATCCAAGGATATATTTGCAATTTCTTTCAAAATGAACTAGAGGTACCAAACATATTGATCTATAAATTATGAGAAAATTACAGTGGATACATATTGATATAAAAAGGCAACCAGCAAAGTTTCATGCAACTTCAGAGACTTAATATCCTAAAATTGATCATCCCAAAAATTGCCCACAATGTGAAATATTACAATTTAACCCTCCAAGAGTTTACTCATGTTCTAACCAATTCTTCCAGAGATATATGACATTAAAACCATGATTATGACAGAAGATGGTAAATTGATAAATACTATTTCTCCCTAAAACCTCAAACCCTAAATAATTACAAATCTACCCTAGAGTTTATTACTTATGATTGGCAACTCCAAATCCCTCCAAACTCCTACAGTAGCATTCTCTGGTCACTAAGGCCATCTACCCAAAATTTCAAGTCAAGCCACTGAGGTTTGATCCCTCTTCCTTCATTAACCTCTAATTGCACCCCTTTAGGGTTTAGCCTAGGGTTAGGGTCTAACCTTCTCCAATAGCTCTAGTAGGAACTCCAGAGATTTATAACCTCAAAAACAAGTGGGTGACAGAAGATGATGATTCCCTAAGTGTTATTTCTTCCTAGAACCCCAAATTCCAATTATTTACAAATCTACCCAAGGATTTATTACCTAGGTTAGACAACTCCAAATCTCTTCAAACTCACAAGGGAGTCTTCTCTGGTCACTAAGACCTACCCACCAAAACTTTAGGTCAAACCACTAGGGTTTGACCCTACTCCCTTCATTGACCCCTATTTGCACCCCATTAGGGTTTACCCTAGGGTTAGGGTCTAAACCTATCCAAATCCTCCCAAACCTCTTGTGAGGGTATCATATCACTTATAAAAGTCAGAGGAGTCCAACACACCCCTATCCAAGGACAAACTCCCCTATGTCCTTCACAACCCCAAATTCCTCCCCATAGGGATCAACCCTATGACCTTGAGCAAAACAGCTCCAATGCTCCCCAAACTCCTCATGGGGTCTCAACTTCATCCCACTGACCTTCCTAAAGAGTCACAAGACTCAAAGAACCTAATTGGTCAATGGACCATAACTTGGCTAAATGCACCCCAAAGTGCTCCAACCCTAAGTCCTAGGGCAAACCCACTCCCCAAGACTCCATAACACTCTTGGAGGTGATTTGGGTGGGGTTAGGGCAGTGGACATAATACCACTCCACTAGGAGGTGGTTTGGCTTTGAGAAGCCCTAAGTGTCCCCTTAGTACAATTTTCCCCTTAAAGGGCAAAACTTGGGCCCAAAGATTACCTAGTCAAAAGATCTCCAAATGAGATGAAATTTTAACCAGGGGTTTATCATGACCCTAATGGTACCCCACCAAAATTTGGTGGAGATTGGAGGTCATTTGGCCCTCCAATTAATTTGTGTAAGGATTATTAAATTTCCACAAAAACTTTAGGAAAAGTAACTTCTAAAAATCTGATACTCAAACCTAACCTAGGTATAGGACATATGGATGCTTAGCCAAAATATCATCTACATCAGATTAGCCATTTAAGAGTTATACTAATTTTAAGGTCTGGTTTGAGTTCTGACCAGCCTCACTAGAATGAGTGCTGTGGGTCCAATACTTAACCAAATAGCTTGATTCCACTCCCATTAGAAAGTAGACACCAAGGCCTACAAAAGTTATCTCTGAGCATTTTTCGAGTTATGGCCCCTAAGGGCCTTAAAATCGGGTCACAAAATCTGTCAAAATGTGTGACAGATAATCAAATTAAATGAAATAATCATTTCATGCCTGCGAATAGCAAAAGGCGGCCAATCGGACGGCTCACAGCCTTCGTCCCCGATGAGCCAACGGCCAGGATTTGCTGCGCCTGGGCCGACTTGATCTTGGATTTCCCGGCCACCTGAGCGCCGCCCCGGCCGACCAACGCCACCACCACCTCCGTTGAGGTGGGGGCCGGCGATGAGCGGTGTTTGATCGGCCGGAGGTGGCCGGAATCGTGTTCTGTAGGAGGATGCCCAACCCGATCAACGGGGGGCAAGGTCGGCTTGATTCCCGGCCAATTGGCCACGGATCGAGCCGCCGTCGATTTAGATCTAACCCTTAGAGTTCAGGGAGGAGAACGGGACCTGTTGGAGGGCTTGCCGTCGGGTCAATCTTGAGTACACCATGGGAGCCGCCGTCGGTTGAGAAGCCATGCCGATTCCCTCCTATAGTGCACGAAATTCTCTGGAAAGCTGGGGGTTTCTCTTCTCTCAAGTCTCTGAAGGTGAAGGGGGGTTCAATTGGGGGTGGTGATGGCTTTAAACATCATTGCCATTAAAGCCCCCCTTCGGTTTCTTCCATGGCCGGCCCCTCTCCATCTCCCCTGCCTTAATTCCCTTGTGTAACTGATGGAAACTCCTCCCAGCTGGCTGAGGAGTTGAATGGAGGCATCAATTGGGGGAGCCAAGAGGTAAAACCTCTTAATGGCCATGAATGGCCTCTTCTCTCTCCTCCAAAAATGGTGAAACCCCCATTTCCTCTCTCCTAACCACCATGGTCGGTTTCTACCCTCTCTCCTGAGCTTAATGAGGGCCCACATGGGCTGGTTGACCACCCAATTGAGTTAGCCCAAAGAGATTGGGTTAGGTTTGAGCATTTTGACCTAAATTGGGCAATTTTGACTTTTGGTCAAATTGGTCAATTGGGGAACCCTAGGATGGGGCTTTTGGGTTCAATAGGTTCTAAATTAAGTTTAGGAACTAATGGTGGAGTCAATTTG
Organism: Dactylorhiza incarnata; assembly: GCA_033032865.1. Lineage (NCBI taxonomy): Eukaryota > Viridiplantae > Streptophyta > Magnoliopsida > Asparagales > Orchidaceae > Dactylorhiza > Dactylorhiza incarnata. The sequence continues at coordinate 25,376,338 of JAWHQI010000003.1, forward strand.
GTCATTTGGTTCTTGGTTGACCCAATCTAGGTTGATTTGACCAAAATAGGCTAAATTGACTTTGGTCAAATTGGGCCCTAGGGTTGACTTGGTCATGGGGCTTTTTGGTCCACTAGCTCCCCTATGACATGATAGCCCTATGGGTGAGGTCAATTTAATGTGGTGAAGGTCAATTGGGGTACTTTGAGAAGAAAGGTCATTTTGACCTAAAAAGGGCATTTTGGTCAATTTGCACCCCTGGGGGTCCCATGATGGGGCTTTTGGGTCCATTAGGTCTATAATGGTATTATAAACCTAGGAGTGTGATCAATTTGACATGGTGGGGGTTGATTGGCTCTAAATGGGCTACTTTGACCAATTTGAGGGTGTATGTTGACTTTGGTCAAATTGGTCTCTTAGGTTGACTTCAATGGGCCCTTGGTGCCCTAAGGGGACCCCTAAAGGGTTAGGGACACTAAGGTGGGGTCCAAGGGTTAAGTTGAAGCACTAGATTCCAATCCCAAGCTTGGAAGATGGGAATTGCTATTTGCAGACCAAGGTGGCTCCTTCCTCCTTTCCTAAGTTCTCAAGGTTAAAAGGCTCTTCCTATGGTTTTGTCATGGCTTAGTCATGACAAAACCAACTTAGGGGTCTAGCCGTTTGGGGGATGTTACACGCGGAGGCAAGGTTCTTCCACCCTAACGTTGATGACGAGGGGATCTCGATTTGGTAACTGTATCTCTCTCAGGTCCTCATCCCCGAAACGGATGGTGTTGTCTAGGCGCGCCTTCTTGTTGAGGTGGTCCTCTTTGCGCTGCGTGACGTAGAAAACTCGGTCTTCATGGGCGGGGGGACACTGCAATGGTTCCGACAACCTTGCTTGTGCACCTGCCCCACTGTGCCCCTAAGCATGTCCGGAGCTGGGAGATTGCATGCTCGAACTGGGGTGACTACCGCCTTCGCATGTTGCAGGCCGCACAGAAATCCTCTTTTGCGTCATTGCTATTGAAGCGCTTGCGTAGAACAAGTGTTGTCTTCAGAAATTTTTTAGAGCTTTGGGAACACTTTCCCACAGACGACGCCAAGCTGGTGCGGGTCACTCGGTTTTCCTCCGATCTAGAGAATCAGACAGCCTTAGCTCGAGAGTGAGACGAGCGTGCAAACAGTACAATGAAACCCAAGCAGCAATGACACGAGGCGTTTTAGCGTGGAAAACCCGGAAAGGGTGAAAAACCACGTGACCAGATCCGTGTCGGCCAAAATTCACTAGTTCTTTTGAGGTTACAAGAGTTCCCAATTCTAGGAGGATGACCACTGACGAACCTGCCTAGGCCGCCTAGTTCGCCCAGGGGCTACTTTCGTCATTTTCAGAAAATTGGTCATCCAGGTGACCGGAACGGAGCAATTTCATTCGTCAACTCAAGATCCAGCCAGACGCAATTACCAACATGTCCCTTCAAGAAAGTTATAAAAAGGCTTGAGGCCTTCATTCGGGGGGACGCAATCCAAGAGGCAAGAGAGAGCTCTGAGGTTTTCCGACGAGGACTTAGCACTATGCTCGCTCCTTCGCTCAGAACTCGCTTCACTCTCTCCTAAGACCGCTCTCTTTCGAGACTCAAGAGAACACTCCCGCCAGCACCAGGGAAGGCTCTTGAGGACGCATCGTGAACTTAGATTTTTTTCTGTCCAAAAGACTTATAAACAGAGAGGTGACCTATCACCCTCTGAAGATCTCAAACTCTTGTAACCACAAAGGAACTAGTGGAATTTGACCGGCACAGATCCAATCACGTGGTTTCTCACCCTTTTGAGTTTCCATGCTAAAATGTCTCGTTGTCATTGTTGTTGGTTCACTTATCACTGTTTGCGCGCTCGGGTAACTCTCGAGCTAAGAAAGTTCATTTCTCTGGACCGGGGGATAACCGAGAGTCCCGCAACAAGGGTGTTGTTATTAGCACCGCAGTTTTAGCATCGGCAGACATGGTTTCCAGAAATTGCGCCACCGCCGGGAGGACTCACCTTGAAATTGCGAAAGTGGGTAGAGGGAGACGTGAGCGTGAGTGGCGTGAGAGGCGTGAGAGGCGTGAGAGGCGTGAGAGGCGTTTATTCTTGCCCGTGCTCCAAATACGTGCACGAAGGACTAGTACGGTTTTGAGCGGCAGAAGCCGTTTTATTGAGGCAATAATGATAAAACTAAATACAAGATTAAAATAATTAAACCCACGATACCTAATAATTTACTCTCTTCATCACCCTCACTTTCAGCCCATTCCTCATTTGCAGTATGATCGACAGCTTGGGCTCCACCACATGCCCCTCCACTATTTCCACTCTGAACTGTTTCACCACCGCCGCCGCCGCCGCCTTGAGCTCAGCGAAAGCAAGCTCCTTCCCCAGGCACGTCCTGGGCCCGCAGTTGAACGACATAAACTTATACGCAGGCTCGTGCCGCAACCTGTCCTGCTCCGTTATCCACCGCTCCGGCAAGAACTCCTTGCAATCCTTGCCCCACACACCCTCCAACCTTCCCATCGTGTACGTCGAGAACAACACCTGCATACCCGGCTTCACCGTATCCCCGCTCGGAAGCGTGTCCTCCGCCACCACACCCTTCGCCTCAAACGGCACCGACGGATACAGACGAAGCGCCTCGCACAAAGCTGCATGCAGGTACACCCCCTCCCCCGCCACTCCGCGCCGGAGTTCCTTCAACAACCTCTCCTCCACCTTCGGGTTCTTGCACAGCAGGTAGAAGAACCATGCCAGCGCCACCCCGATGGTGTCCCTCCCAGCAAGCATGAGGTTCAGAGTCGTATCCCTCAGAAACTTGTTGGTTGCACTCTCGTCGCCGGCCTCCGCGTATTCAATATAGGCTTTGAGGAGGCTGTCGCCGCCGGCAGAATCGGCGCTGGCGCCGCTCTCTCGCTTCCTCTTCGATATACTCTCAGCGATAAAATCATCGATGATCCGCCGCGCCTCAGCCAGTCTCTTCTCGAAGCCTACGTTGAGATGCCGCATCAGCTTCCACCATGTCGCTGGAAATGCGTGGCGGAGCATGATCGCGTTCATGGCGTCGTCCATAGCCTTCGAGAACGGCACAACTGTGAAATTCGGGTTAAGCGAAGCGGAGTCCTCGCCGAAGACCATGCTGCAGGTGATGTCGAAGGATAGTCTTAAGAAGATATCTTGCAGGTCAACTATTTTGCCCTGCTCGCTGACTTTTTGCAACAGAGGTAGAAGAGAATTGTCAACCTTGTCGCGGATGCAGCTTGCCACGAAGACTCGAAATCTCGGGTGCGTGATGAGTATTTGCGCCTTCCTTCGCTGGCTTCGCCAGGATTCATCGTCGGCGTTGAAGATGCCGTCGCCTAGGAGGTCGAAGATCTCGGAGAACTCGTGGCCTTTGGGATAGTTGTGGAAGTTGGCGTTGAAGACGTGGTTAACATTAGCCGGATCGCACGTGATCAATAACCTCATACCGGAGAACCAGGGGCCAATAAACAGGTAGGTGCAGCCGTTGTGGACGAGGATTTCCGTGGCTAACTCGTGGAGCCGGTGGAGGTTGACGGCGAGTCCGGGAAGCATGCCGACGATGGGCCACTTTGTGAGTTCGCCGCGCGTCTTCCGGTGCCGGTACAGAAGGAACAGCAAAATGCAAAGGATGGAGAGAAGTAACTCTGGGTTAGATGGGTGGAATATCTCCATTCGGATTTTTTTTTGCTTTGTTTGCTATCTCTCTGTGTCTATTTATAAAAAGCGCCAAGAAGACCGGACGTGATATCTACCAAAAGTGTCCGGCTGATGTGGCAGATTTTTAATATATAACTTATTTATATATTTACAATTTTTCGGTGATATGAAAATATGATATATATATGAAATATCTTGTCACGGGAGCTATTCACACCATCGGATTTCGCTCTTTAAATCAGCCGCCCTCCGATTTATATGACGGTTAAAAATAAAATTTTCATAGGATTCCTAAAGCTAGAATGGGTGAAAGATAAAAGAGAGAAAAAAAAAGTGAGAAGAGAGATGTTGTGTGGCTGGGAGGGGGAGAGAGTGAGAGAGCATAGAGAGAGAAAGAGATGGAGGAGAGAGAGAGAAAGAGAGGCGGCGGGAGAGAGAAAGAGGAGAGAGAGAGCACGAGTGAGTGGGTGAGGGAGAGAGAGAAAAAAAAAAGAGCGATAAGAAAATTATTTTAACAAATACGAATATTTTTTTGCAAAATAAATACTGTAATATTGATTTAAATTTTTTTACGGTCATTTCGAGTACTCATAAGTATATGTTACGGGCGCAGCCCGTAAATGCGTCGCTGCCCTCGTCAAATGTCGCCGCTCACGCCTTTGCACTCGCATAGGGCCGGAGGCCCGTGCCGTTTCACTCGTGTGTGTGTATATATACATATATCTCCTACCATATATGAAAATATGATATATATGAAATATCTTGTCATGGGAGCTATTCACATCATCGGATTTCGCTCTTTAAATCAGCCGCCGTCCAATTTATATGATGGTTAAAAATAAAATTTTCATAGGATTCCTAAAGCTAGAATGGGTGAAAGATAAAAGAGAGAAAAAAAGTGAGAAGAGAGATGTTGTGTGGCTGGGAGGGGGAGAGAGTGAGAGAGCATAGAGAGAGAAAGAGATGGAGGAGAGAGAGAGAGAGAGAAAGAGAGGCGGCGGGAGAGAGAAAGAGGAGAGAGAGAGCACTAGTGAGTGGGTGAGGGAGAGAGTGAAGCGACGAGGGAGAGAGAGAGAGAGAGAGAGAAAAAAGAGCGATAAAAAAATTATTTTAACAAATACGAATATTTTTTTGCAAAATAAATACTGTAATATTGATTTAAATTTTTTCACGGTCATTTCGAGTACTCATAAGTATATGTTACGGTCGCCGCTCACGACTTTGCACTCGCATAGGGCCGGAGGCCCTTGCCGTTTCACTCGTGTGTGTGTGTGTGTGTGTATACATATATCTCTTACCATATATGAAAATATGATATATATATATGAAATATCTTGTCATGGGAGCTATTCACACCATCGGATTTCGCTCTTTAAATCAGCCGCCGTCCGATTTATATTATGGTTAAAAATAAAATTTTTATAGGGTTCCTAAAGCTAGAATGGGTGAAGGATAAAAGAGAGAAAAAAGAAGTGAGAAGAGAGATGTTGTGTGGCTGGGAGGGGGAGAGAGTGAGAGAGCATAGAGAGAGAAAGAGCTGGAGGAGAGAGAGAGAAAGTGAGAGGCGGCGGGAGAGAGAAAGAGGAGAGAGAGCATGAGTGAGTGGGTGAGGGAGAGAGTGAAGCGACGAGGGAGGGAGAGAGAGAGAAAAAAAAGAGCGATAAAAAAATTATTTTAACAATATACGAATATTTTTTTGCAAAATAAATACTGTAATATTGATTTAATTTTTTTTACGGTCATTTCGAGTACTCATATGTATATGTTACGGGCGCAGTCCGTAAACGCATCGCCGCCCTCACCAAATGTCGTCGCTCACGCCTTTGCACTCGCATAGGGCCGGAGGCCCGTGCCGTTTCACTCGTGTGTGTGTGTATATATATATACATACATATATACATACATATATACATATATATATATATATATACGAGTGACAGGCACGGGCCTCCGGCCCTATATGAGGGCAATCGGCGGGCTTCGCCCGCTCCGCCCCCCCTCCCAGCGGGCTTCGCCCGCCCCTCAGCCGCCCGTTTAATTTTTATTAAGTATATAACCCTTCCCCGCGGCCCGGAGTAATCACTCCTGCGTTCGTCGAACGGTGGCCATGACCGTTCGTCGAACGCAGGAGCGCCTGCGTTCGACGAACGCAGGAGCGCCTGCGTTCGACGAACGCAGGAGTGTCACCGTTCGTCGAACGGCGAACCTGCGTTCGACGAACGGCGAGACTCATGCGCTTGACGAACGGCGGAAGGTTCGCCGATCGTCGAACACAGGTGGCTTCTGCGTTCGTCGAACGAAGGAGTGCCACCCTTCGTCGAACGCAGGTTCGCCGTTCGACGAACGGCGGCACTCCTGCGTTCGTCGAACGCAGGCGCTCCTGCGTTCGACGAACGCAGGCGCTCCTGCGTTCGACGAACGCAGGCGCTCCTGCGTTCGACGAACGGTCATGGCCACCGTTTGTCGAACGCAGGAGGTTTGCCGTTCGTCGAACGACGAACCTGCGTTCGACGAACGGCGGAACTCTGCGTTTAACGAACGGCGATGCCACCGCCGTCGTTGGCCCTGCCGGAGCCCCGCCGAAGTACCACCGGCAGGTTCGCCGGAGACCGGCGAACCTGCCGGTGGCCTCACGTCGGCCAGCCGACTGGTCCGCCGCCGCCGGCAGAACAAAAGGGGGAGGGAAGGACGGGAGGGAGGGGGCACGAGATTTCGCTGGGTTGGAGGGATTGGGTTTTTGGAAAAATGGCTATTCGCAGGCCTTTTTTCTGATTTGATTTGAGATCCAATGGCTGTGATCTGATTTTGTCTCAATTTCTTTGCCATGAAGTTCCTATTTACCTTGCCATGGACACAAAAACGATATTTCTTTTTAAGATAGTATATAGATATATATATATATATATCTAAACCACTATAAAGGAAATATAAAGTCATGGCTACGAAATTAGAGTAGCCGTCTGATCACGCCTTCATAATTCTGCGGCCGTCCGATCGAACTCAATAAAATCACACACTCTCTCCACATTTTATTAGGTCTCATAAACCTACAACTAGGGTGTCCTAAACCTATATAATGCATAAAATAAATTTGAAACTCGGGTTAAAAACATCCCTGCCGCTATCAGCAAGAAACAAGCACAAACCAATCAGCTAAAGGCCCGCAACAATCCAATAACAACAACAGTTCAAACAACCAACGCATGGCGTTCTATTTGTACTCGAAAGTTCATTATTTTTACCCTGTGTGGGACTAAACGAAATAAAACAATATTTTTATAAAAAAATGTCGGTGCCTGCTGAGAATCGAACCTGCAACCTCCTGTTCAGAATCTCACCACGTAACCATTACGCAACGAAAGCTTTCGTACTAGATTTCCAACATATGTAATTAGTAAGTTAGTCTAGCTGGTAAACCAAGGTGAGTTGTACATATCCGTTGATTTTTTACGTACATTGTTATAAGATAAAATATTGGAATTATTATTGTTAAAAATTTTGATCAAATCTAAGATAAAATAAAGTTTGTATATATAAAGTTGTTGCGGGCGAAGCCCGCCGTTACAGTGCGGGTACTGTTGCGCTTTGGTGCAACATTGACATTTCCAACTTTGCCCTTATCAGTTTTTAAAAATAACATGCTTTCATCAGCCGTGGAAGAGAGAGAGAGAAGAGAGAGGGAGAGAGTTAAAGAGAGATGTAGCTCAAATGTCTCCCACACGACAAATGTCGCCCCCACGACAAATGTCGCCCCTACGACAAATATCACCCCCACGACAAATGCCGCATTGGATTGGGCCGGAGGCCCATGCCTGTCACTCGTGTATTTATATATATGTTGGGTATTATAACCACAATAACCTTGATTTGAAGAAGTATCCCATAAACTAAGGTGAATTGATATTGTATTTGATATATCCTTTTAGTTATGTGTTTGCAGATTCTAAATGGCTAAGTACAAACCAATATCAGGTTTCAATGAGTCATTAAACACAGGCCTATGCAATGTAATTCCTCATTGTGTAGACCAAGGTGTTGACTCATGTGAAATCTCTCTATTGAGGTGTACTTTTTATTCAAGCACAAAGGAAGAGCTAAGAGAAAGTTGCTGGTGTTCCTCTGATTTGGAAGAAGAATTTTTCCTAAGTATTTTCGTCGAGTAACAAATATTTTCGTCGAAGGATAATTATTCTTCGTCGAGTAATATCTTGCTACTCGTGAAATCTTCATCATTTTTCTTCCCGTCTAATCTTTAAGTTTCTAAGCATTCGTCGAGGAAGAATTCATGGAGGAAGAATTAGTCGAGGAAGAATTCGTCGAGGAAGAATTCATCGAGTAATGTTCTTGTATCAAACAAATTGGTTCAGCGCTATTTTGTTTTTCAAATCGCAGATGACTTTCCTTTAGGGCTTCCGCCATGTACAATACATGTGGAAGGTGTTGGAACATGGTCTTACGCATCTCCTAGGTTTGAGAATAACAAATCCTATGTGTATTTGATCTTGTGTGTTTAAGTGTGCAGGATAACAAAGTCCACTCGACTCAAGGATTACATAAGAAGGTTGCCCCCAAATGTGATCCATCAAATCCAACACTCCTACTAGCGCCGGCGGTACCGCTAGCGCTAAGGAACCGCTGAGACGAAACCAAACCGCTGAGACGGAACCGTTGAGAAGAAACCGCTGGGATGGAAAACCACTGAGATGCAAACTGGCGCTCGACGAACTGCTTACTCTACCGCAGCGCGCTAGTACTAGCGCTGGCGCTAGCTTTCACTCGATGAACTATAAGCTGCGCTCGACGAAATGCTCATCACTGCGTTCGACGAAAATTCGATCGAAGAAAAGAATGCTTAAACGCAATTCCGGGAGCACATATAGAAGGATATAGCGCCTGGCGGTATCCGATAGCGCAGGCGGTAGCGCGGAGCACATAAGGCAAGGGAGAAATGTTTCCTCGGATTGAAGATTCTGCCACGCAGAATATGTCCTAAAATGGGATAGCGCCGGAGGTAGCACTAGCGCAGGCGCTAGCGCTATGGCTATAAAAAGGACCCCTTGGCTCCATCTTCCTCATCCTCTTGAGATCCTAAATTCCAGAGCTTCGTGCCACAACATAGAGAGGAAGGTTCAGAGAGATACTCCCACAAATCCATAAAGGCTTAAGGAGATCCGTGGAGAAGATTTTAACACACGTCATCATCGTGACGAAAGACCGCATCGACTACGATCATACTCTGTGGGTCTTCGTCTACTTCTACAAGATATCCAAATAGAGGGAGTTTTATATTATTGTCTTTTTATTTCACATCTTCTCTTTTAAATCGTGTAGTAAATTCGCCTCGTGTTGGCGACTAGGTCTGGGTAGGACTTAGGGCTGAAATTCGCCTCGTGTTGGCGACTAGGTCTCGGGTGTAGGTCCAGGGGGTGCTCGAGGCCATATATGGGGAAGGGTTGGCTAGAGCGGCTTGAGGCCGTATCCGGGGAAGGATCGGCTAAAGCCAACCGGTTCGTGGGGATACGAGTCGGTATAGAAAACAAAAAGAGTCTTTCATATTTCGCTTTGATTTCTAGCGTCATTGAAATCAAATTTTGTAATCAATTTTATTAATAATAATCATGTCTCTCTTTGTGTAATAAAATTGATTTGATCTTCATTTCTCTAAATTGTTTACTATCCTCTCCTTCATTATAAAATAATTTAAATCTTTATTCAAAATCACTATTTTAATCTCTTATCATAAGCAAATATTTTAAAATATAATTAAGTTTTTAAAACCCTTATTCACCCCCCCCCCCCTCTAAGGGCGCATACCGATCCAACAAGTGGTATCAGAGCCAGGTTATTCCAATCGGCTTAACAACCGGGAATAATGGCGTCTCCTGATCTCGCTTTTCCGGAGGGTCAAGGGGTTAGTCGACCACCTCTCTTTACTGGGTCAGATTTTAACCACTGGAAAAATCGAATGATGTGTTTTCTTATGACCATGGATGTAGAAGTATGGAACATGGTAGAAGTTCGGTACTCTCCTCCTACAACTGTAGTGGGAGAGGCGACATTACTAAAACCCAAAGATAAATGGGATGATAACGATAAACTAAGGTGTAAAAATAATGCTAAAGCAATGAACGCTTTATATTGCGCCTTAAATAGGACTGAGTTTAATAGAATTTCTGCATGCATAACTGCTTATGATATTTGGAATCAATTGGAAGTTACTCATGAAGGTACATCGCAGGTGAAAGATGCAAAGCTAATCCAACTGGAATCTGAATATGAAAAATTCAGGATGGATACCGAAGAGGACATCAACTCGATGTACACTCGCTTCACCAAGATCGTCAACGCTTCAAAGGCACTTGGAAAGATCTACTCAGACGGGGACTTGGTGAGAAAATTTCTTCGCTCTGTACCTCCAAGGTTCAATCCAAAGGTGACGGGCATCTCGGAGTCACATAACCTAAGAACGCTCCAGATCGAGAACCTCATTGGGAATCTCAAAACCCATGAGGTAGAACTCCAAATTCAACATGAAGAATACAATATGGAGCCGAGAACAAAAGCATTAAAAACTGAGGCCAATGATGAAGAAGACGATAATGAAGAAGGTGTCTTGGTGAAGAACTTCCAAAGATTCATGCGGGATCCCGAAAGAAGAAAAACTTTTCACAAATACCTCACCAAAGGGTCCAACAAGCAAGGGTCATGGAAGAACAAGGCAAGCCATGATGATATGGATAAATCTCTTTCGAGTGTTTCAACTGCAGGAAGATCGGACACGTTCGAAGTGAATGTCCAAAAATTCTAGAGAAGGAGAAGGAAAAGAGGCACAAAACGAAGAACAAGATGAAAAAGTATACGTCTTCCGAGGAGTCAAGCGCAACAAGTTCAAGAGACGATGAGGAAGCTAACATATGCTTCATGACAAAAGGCGACGATGACGACTCTAGTGTTCTTAGTGACACTGAGGTAACTCGTCTTACCTTCGAAAAACTTTTTGATGAATTTGTTCAAACCTGCAAAGCCTACGATAAAAGTATATAAGATAATGATATTTTAAATAGTGAAAATGAATCTCTCATCAAAGAAAATCATAAGCTTACCAAAAAAATAATTTCTTTGGAAAAGAGAAAGGTTTCATGCCAAGAGTGTGAGCACTCCTTATGTAAGGCAAAAGAACTTGAAGTTTCTCTTTCTAAGGCCCTCTCACAAATCAAAATTCTTACAAGAGAAAAGGGGGACTTAGAGAGAAAACTAAAAACCTCTCTCTTACAAATTGAAAATAACAAAAAGGGTTTTGAAAATAAATGTGTCATGTTTGTTAAAGAAAATTCATCTCTTAAAAAACAAACTCATGACCTCAATATGACCATCAACTAATTTGGAATAGGTCAAAAATCCCTGGGCATGATTTTGGGGAACCAATGTTATGGTTCTGAAAAATTTGGGCTCGGATATCAAAGTGACCACTACCGCCCGACGCTAGCCTCTAACGCCGGCGGTAGCCCATCATTTAAAAAATCTTCTATTGTTTCTAAAAATCAAACCTCATCCAGTAAGAGCAGTGTAGATTTTCAGAAAAGGGTCCCAACCCCTTTTATCTCGTGTGCAAATTGTCATAGGTTTGGACACACGTCTTGCTCTTGCAGGAAAATAAAACAGGGATCTCTATAGCAAATCTGGGTACCTAAGGCATCCACTTATTCTATGGGTGGTACCACTTGGGTATCTGGATCTTTTCCCTCATCTTCTTTCTAGATTTGTAGGAAGGCTAAGGACAAGGAGTATGTCTGGTACTTGGACTGGGGTTGCTTCAAGTACTTGACAGGCAAAAATGCAAAACTCCTTAGCCTATATAAAAAAATGGGGGGGGGGGATAAAGGATTAAACGGATTAAGTCACATTCATAATCACAATCGTTTTTTTTGCATGAACATACTCTTTATTCACCGAAACCATGCATATTTGATTTGTTCAAACATGATATCTTGGGTTTTCATATCCTATCTTTTTCAAGTTATAAGCACAAGCCTTTAGACAAGTCAAAATGAAAACATAAGCAAATATATCTCATGCAATGATTATTTTGTCAAGTCGTATAAGAAATCACTAACGTTTCATGCAATTTAGACCATCCAAAACATCTCCTAAAAATTTGAAATTTTTGCATGAAACTACTATTGGGACACTTAATCAAGATCAACAATTAAAAATTTCAAACTCATCAAAAATCGGGTACTATTTCCCGCGCTAGCGAACCTATTTGATTTTCTGCAATTTTAAAATTTTGAAAAATTCTTAAAAATATATTATTCTATATGAACTATTTATTTTTGCACTTCTGACTTTATTTCATTTTGTGAAAAATCAAAATACAAATACATTTCTTTTAATTTTTTGGTCATTTGTTTAAAGTCTATTTTTTATGCAAAAATCGAATAAAAAATATAAAACATTAAAACTATAAAAAAAAACTGTATGGACTTTCCTGTGAAAATCAAGCATGATTTAATCTATTATTTAGAACTTCTACAATGTTGCAATTTATCTTCTCAAACTACATTAAACATTGTTTTCTTCACGCTTTGATATATCTATTAATATGTTCATCAATTATCTTGAAAAAGTTGTGTAGAACTAAGCTTAGCACGCCTCTAAGTATGAGTAAATATTTTATGTTTGATAATGATCTTTATTCACTCACTTATTTTGGCATTGTCTACATATGTGTTTAATCTAAGAATGCTTGTGTATGTTGTGTATTAGTACAATGAATTAAAATTGCACAAGTATCTTACCTACACTTCTTTATTTGCACTTTTAAAAAGTTAAGAAAAGTGGTTATGTTTTCATAAATTATATTGGTTTGCAAAACAAGTATATTCAGAGAACTTTGGACAAAACAAAAATCATCAAATAAAGTGACAAAGATAAATCCACCAAGCACTACTTGTGTAAGATCTCTTTTTCCAAAACCCGTTTGGGTACTTGAAAACTCGAACCTCTCCCGTATCGCACGGTTGAGGTGGATCTTCGCCCAGAATCGCTGCCTTGCGGTGTCACCAACACTCGGGTTAGCTAACACTGCTGAGCACTAACTCTGCCGGCTATACGATCATAAGTAAAATATGCCATAAAAAGGAAGAACAGAATAAAGGCATGTCCACAATGTCACAGCATCATATATATGTATATAATGAAAAACATAAAGTCCAAAGAGAAGTACAAGCAAAAAGGGCTTAAGCCCGATACATATCCAGAATAATGTACTCTCTCTCTCTCTACAACATGCGGAAACTACAACAAAACTCTCAAAATGCGGAAGTCTAACTATCTAGTCATCAACCTGTGGCGTCGTGGTAGTACGCTGCATCCGCTGCTCAGGTCCTGCCATCTCGTCCTGCTGCGCGCGGGACAACTCCGTCTCCTCGGACTCCTGCGGTCACACCGACCGTTAGTCATAAAGACTAAGTCGTTTTGTCCTCGCCTCCCTCCACGACTCCTAGGTACCGAGCGGGAGGAAGAAGCGGAGGACAACAGGGGGTAAACAAAGGAAGAGGCGACATGACACTAATCTAGCAGGTATATGTAAAACAGTAAAACTAGCTAGCAGTATAGTGCAAGTAAATGACAGTAAGGTAGAGTGTAATGTAAAGCAGTAATGGAAAGACAATGCGGTGCAGTAAGTAAAACTAAACTACCATCACAGATTCATACCTTAACTTATATGAACGCCCATACGACATATAAGTTAAGATGTCCAGGTAACCCATCATATAAAAGAGCCCATACTAATTTATATGATGGGGGTATGCTAATGTGTGTTATGCTATGCTATGTTTATGATGTGTATTATGCAGCCATGCAATGCAACTCACCCACACGACTCCATGCGCACAGACCTTTATAGTTCCCAATTTGTTTGAAAGGAAGCCAACCTTTCGGGTACCGACCGTCATGGCTCACGGTGGCAGTGGATCGGGCACTCCACATCCTAGGAGGGTATGGTCACTACCAAGCCTAGACCTCATGTACGCCTCAACGCTAAGAACACAATAGCGGAGCTCCTGCGTACTCTTGCTGGAATCCACCAGACTTTAAGGTCGGGGTGGGTTATTAGGGATTGTCCTCCAGACCGCGGTACTTAAACTTACCGGCCCTCTAAACCTCACCCTCACCTGAGTCAGCGTACTACCGTAGGTGACACGACTGACCTAGTACCGAAGACTCGCCACTATTTGCATAAGAAACAGGTGTTAACAAGTCCACCCGAGCTTCCGGCTCAGGGACTAACACACAAGCTGATCCAACCCATCTCCTTCCCGGAGGAGATCCATACCAGTTTGCAGACCTACTTAGGCTACTCTTGCCTACAATTTAGTTAGTGTTATATTTAGGGTGAATCTTGGACTTCCCGCGGTGTACTCCGTGAGGGGCCCCTAACGGTACTACAGATCAATGGGCTCAACCCCACTATCCTCCTAAAGACAATTACTTTAGTTAGTGATTAACGTTTGGTTCACCGCTCATCATTTAATATAGTTAATGTGACTTAGCTCATCTCCCGTCCCACCCAATCGGGTTGGACGTGCCTCCACACATCATATACTAACCCTAACACAACCTCACAACTAACCCTAGGATTGACCTTCCATGAATCATTGTGTGCTATAACTCAATTACTGATTGTATATAACTTCTAAACACTACTTAGTGGTCTGAATTGTCTAAAACTCAAAATTCTGTTTTTACTAAACGCAGACCACTAAGTTGAACTATCAACCCCATAAGGGAACCCTTCTAAAACCTCATCACCAGGGTCTCTAATAATTATCGTAGGCTACCACTGACCGTAATAAGGTATGCTCCAATTTCCATAATTTTCCATATTAATTTGGTATTTAATATAATTTAAAGTAGTTAAGGCCTTAAGTCAAATTGCACATGAACTACCCTCAAAATGATTCTTCATGCTACATGAAAATTATCAGTAAGGTAATATCCCATATCAAGGTGGTTCACTGAATTCCATGACCTTAGGGTGTGATTTGGCCTACTAAATCATCATAGTTGTATAATTACCAAAATGCCACTATAATTAGGAAAAATAGTAATTCACTTCTGAAAATTCTCCAAACATTACCAAGTGTCCAAATGAGGACCTAGAGTCCTCTGCCAAAGGATTGTGTTAATACCATGTGATTTGACATTTTAAAATGATTTAATACCCAAGTGATGTAAATTCCAATTTCTACATGAAGTACATGAATTACAAATCTACAAGCTTCCAAACAATGGTCATGGGCATATAATAACATAAAATTACAGATAACCAAGTATCATAACATTTCCCCATTATTTGACATTTTAAAAAGATTTAATTCTCATGTGTTGTAAATTCCAATTTCTACATGAGGTACATGAAAAACAATTCTACTACTTCCAAACAATTGTCATGGGCATATATTAACCTAAAATTACAGATCACCAAGTATCATGACATTGCCCCATGATTTGACATTTTAAAATGATTTAATACTCAAGTGTTGTAAATTCCAATTTCTACATGAAGTACATGAATAACAATTCTACAAGCTTCCAAACAATTATCATGGGCATATAACAACATAAAATGACAGATATCCAAGTATCATAATTTTACCCAATGGTTTGACATTTTTCATAATTAAATTCCTCTAAGCTAGTATGCACTTTAAAATTCCTACACAAGGCATAATACTTCAATAAATCATAGAAAAATTACTATAGTTCATTCTCATCCCTATTCAGCCACTGATAAAGTTTCAAAGTCATACAAGGTCATATGACCATGTATTTTATTTATTTAAGGAAAAAGGGTGGCAATCACATTATTTAGGAGAAAAATACTTAAATACCTCTAAAAATTCCCATTAAATTATCTAAGACATTTTATCCTCTTACAAACATGTCTACAAAGTTCTGAGCCAAGGCAAGGACATTTGGTCATATGTCCTTCACAAATCCCTACTTGCAACCTTAAGGGTTTACCTTTAGGGTTTTAGGTCACACCACCCTATTGGCTCCAAATGGCCCATTAGGGTGTGTCACAAGCATTTGAATATCAATACCTACAAAAGCATCAGGATGGGAGGAGGCTAACACACTCAACTCCTCAAATTGACCTAAACCCTAATTTGACCCTTAAAGGCCCTCATTAGGGTTTCCCATTTTCCATATCAAATCAACTCCAAATGGAGTGAAAATTTAGGCAAGCACTACTAATGTACTAAAGAGCATGCCACCAAAATTTGGTGTCATTTGGACATCATATGCTCCAAAAATCAACATAATTTAAATATCCTAATTACCACAAAAACCCTAGGTACAATTGTCCACCAAGGGCTGTCCTTTGGGCAGGGGGTGTCCCTAGGGTATACCAACCCATGGTTAAAAGCAAAGTTTCAAAGCTTGAGGGGTTTGGGCTAGGTAATTAATTTAGTGGACTGACCTAGTGTAGGACCAGTCCTAGTAAAACAGCTCCCTAGGGATCTGTTGGTCACCAAATGACTTGAACTCAATCCCTAATGAAAGTCAAGACCAAGGCCTACAACTTTCATGTTGGGCACTGATGGCGCAAATCTCGCCCACCACTATAGGCGGTAGCTAAACTGCGGCACGAAACGGCAGTGTACCGATCGTTCAAGTAATATAAAATGGGAATGAATCCCCAAGTATCGATCTCAAAGGAACACAGTAAGGTGGAGTTTATTATCGAGGAAGGACTTGAGATTGAAGTCCTTTCGAGTGGATGGATGCGGAAATGAGGGATTTGGTTTGTGGAAAATAAAAGAAAATATTACAACTACTCCTATGCAATGCCGCTATGCAATGCTTCGCTTGGCGGGATGGAGACTAGGCAGGCCTTGAGCGCGCTACATCGCAAGGGCGGATGGACGAGTAGGCAAGCAGAATCGAACTATGCAGGCCTTGAGCGCGCTGCTTCGTTAAGCGGGATGGATTACACGGGCCGCTATGCCGCGCTTCGCTAGGCGGATGGAAGAGTAGGCATACGAATGAGGGTCGCAAGCACCTCGTCGACAAGCACGCCACTAGCAATTGCTAGTGCGGCACACGAACGTGACAGCGGGATGGAGGATGGATGGTGGCGCACCTCAAGCAACTCAAACAGTAAAATATTTTACATAGACATGAAATGTATATAAATGCAAATAAAGTTAAGTGCTACTTCATCATAATATTAGCTCTAGTTGCATATACATCAATAAGAAAAGAACAAGGCAAGAAATCGACCGAATCCGAAGTCTCGTTGTAGATTCACGGTTGGAATCGCCGGGTTGTCAATCCGCGTCCAAGCTCGGTCCGCAACTACGTTCGGGGTAGAGAGAGCTGTCACTACTCTCCAATGAGCCCGTCTTCTTCGTGTCACGATCTGGTAGAGGTTGCAAACTTCCTCTTGCTTGATGGCGATGGCGGCTAAACCTTCCTTGAAGCTCTTGGATGAAGGAGGAGGCCGAGAGGAAGCTCCGGCTCAAGATTGGCGTGAAGAACAAGCCCAGAGCACCTCCCGATGGTGGGCGGCGATGGAGGGGCAAAATCGGGCGGAACGACAGAGCTGGGCGAGAAAAACGGCGAAGGATCCGACCTAATTCGCCAGCAGGTCGATTTATAGGCGCTGGAATAAACAGTGCGCACGGTCACTGGCGCACGGCCAGTGGTCGTGCGCGCTGGAATCCTGTGATCGTGCGCCTGCCTGGGTGGAGCCTGCAATGGAAGAAATTTATAAAATACCATGTTCGCACGACCAATGGCGCACGACCGGTGGTCGTGCGCACTATCGTAGGTTGTCGTGCGCACTGTCCGAGACAGAACTCCAAAAAAAGGGTTATGTGCACACGATCAGCGGCGCACGACCAGTGGTCGTGCGCAATAGAACCAGTGATCGTGCGCAGTGTTCCTGTATAGAATTGTACCGGGAACACCTGCACGACTCCTGTTCCAGCATACAACACCAATCTAGCCACTGAAGGTGGCACTTAACAATGCATGAAAACTACTAAAGAAAAAGAACATGAAATAACACCAAACACGGGCCTAGAGGTGCACTTAGCATGGAGTATCAAATATGAGTGAAAACATGTCTAAAGTGAAGTGCATAGACTAGAAAATCGGCCCAGATGAGTCCATAAATGTGTATATATTTGGGACTCATCACACCCCCAGACTTAACTGTTTGCGCGTCCCGAGCAAACCATCTCTCGCGGACAGGAAAAACATAGCTGACAAAGAAATTATCAAGCGGAGTACCATGCGAAGTCGCATGCTCATGTGCGTAGAAGTACAGTAGACAAAATTTCTAATTATACATATTAGTTTATACTTTTCTAGGGGCGTATTTATATATTACATTTACTCAAAAAGTGAATCACGGTGAATCATAAGGTCGTACATAGGAAGAAAGTAAACTGAACGCTGAGGCGAGCATTGCCAAAGATCGGGGCTCGAGACAACTCCATTGAAATCCATCAATGTCGGTGACCATAGGATTGCCCGTTCGCACTCTCTCCACGGCACTGATTTGACTCAAATGCGTGAATCAATAGAACTTTAGGTTTTAAATGGGGCTTGGGTTTAGGTGAGGTATACAATGATACGATGGCTCAAATACTAAACCCAAATGAGCTAGTGCAGAGATTCTCCTCATTCACCACACAAATACGTGGGTACACCACACCCCCAGACTTGGATTTGACTACATGGGTGTGTGCATCGCCTACTCCCAAACATACATTTATACACAGATTTTTCAATAAAGCTCACATCTTCTTCTTTTCTTCTCACTTCTCTTCTTTTTTTTTCTTATTTTCTTTTTTTTTTCTTCACATATTTTCAGCAATTTAAACAATAGAACACATCCACATCTTCACAAACATATCACCAAATCAACAACCCAACTAATGAAAATAATAAACAGCTAAAGCTCAGATTTGGGTGTGCGACTAGGATTGGCACTTAGGCTTTGGTGAAATAAAAGTGGGGCTGAATCAAAGGAATGGGGTAGGCACAACTGGGCTAGCGAGGAAATGATGATAGGAATGACACAAAGGCTCAACCGGGCCAAAATGATGGCCTATATCACATTCACGCAATTGACTTACCGTATACCCATGCTTCAAGAATCGCTTGGGGCAAGTTCTTAGCCACCGAGAAAGATAACCCTTTCTCCCGACTCGGGCAATACGAGGCTAACGAACGTCTACACACATCCCTATGCTACCGTTTGATTCATACCAGATTCACCAATTTTTGAGTGTAGTAAACAATATTTACGCTAATAAAAAAATATAAACTAAAAGCATAAAAAGAAATTGAATCCACACGAATTTCTAAACGAGACACGAGCACTCGACTAGGAGCACTACAGGAGTCAACATTTTACTCCGCCTTATAATCCTAAGCCAGCACAGTGATTTTCCAAATCACACAAAAAGACAAATTCAACTCGCGACGTGCCAACGGCTAAGCGCGCTCAAGTGGGTGCTGCGGTGTGCAATGAAAATAAACAAAACATTTTAAATGAAATCTTCTAGTATGCAGTGCAATAGTGCACGTGAGTGGGCACAAAAACTGCTCTCCCCCAGACTTAAACTAAACAATCCACAAAATATATGACATGACAATCAGAAAAGGCTAGGGAAAGAGAGTACCCAGTGCTCAGAAATGAGCACACCAGAAGATTGGCGTGTAAGCTAAAATGAGCCGCAGCATCCGCCATCCAGAAAAGATACCTGCAGGGGTCAGCTCCGCAAAAATAAAAGAAGAAGATAAACTAAAATAAACTACAGCTAACTAAGCAGGATTGAATAAAAATGAAATGCATGAGAAAGTAAGATAACTACTGGGGTTATTGTCATCCCATCACGACTTATTCAAAAACTAAAGGTTCTAGCTAATGGGCGTATGGAAGGAGAAGTGGACAGGTAACTGGCCTAATATCCGTGTCGGTAGCGGGTACCGATACGGTGATAGAACAGTCACTCCCCATACCTAAATAAAAATACCTGCTCTTCAAAGGTAGGGGAAGCAGAAAGTAAGAAGTGGAGGAGGAGTCCTCCTCACTATTCTCACCAAAAACATCCTTGCCTAGCAAGGTGTCGTCAACAGGGAGGTGGCAGGAGGAAAAGGCAATGAGTGGAGCTTCCTCAACGGAGTGGGAATCAACCTCCTCACATAAGAGGATGCTCTCATCATTGACTTGGGCAATATGCACCAAATCCTCCTGGGGTACCTGTGAAGACTCAACCTGCACAGGCTCGGATGAAAAGGGGGGATCGAGAAATAAACAAGACGAAGAACATAAATAATCAAAAATCGGGGGAGTGGTCCCGGTCTCACTCCCATCAGGATCCAAGGATAGATCGTTATCATCATCGTAAGTATCATAGCGAGAGGAACCCAAGAACTCAAGGGCCTCGGTGGTGAGTTGGACCTCCTCGTCCCATGAGGAAGTGCAAATCTCCTCATCAGAAAGAGTATCCTCCTCCTCCCACTTTGGAGCATCTTCCGAGTCCGAAGCATCACCCCGCTCCTTTACTTTGATAGGATCATAAAAAATGTGTGTAGAAAAATCATGCAAAGAAACTGGAGGAACACAAAGATTTGGTTCCTCCGCAAAAAGATCTGCTAAAGCCTCCCCGATGGAAATAATACTTTCCTCGTCATACTCAGGTGCATCTAGGAGCTCCCATTCCTCTCCTTGTTGGCTAACAGATGAGTGATCATCATCACTGGGAGTGAATCCATACACAGGGAGTGAGGAGTCCATGCACGAGACAAGCTCGGGGGTAAAGGGCACAATTGCCTCCATGGGTAAAGAATGAGCGATAGGGACAAGGTTGTCATGAGTGGAGGAGCAGCGGTCAGGATTGAAAAGACTAGGACAGTCCTTCAATTCATGACCCTCTCCTCGACACAACAAGCAAACAATGTTCCTACACTGCCTAGCATTTAACTCATTCATTTGGTATATATAATAAACCATCTTGTCATTAAAGCTAGGTGAAATATCCCTTGACGACATTTTCAATAATAAAAGCAGGTATAACGAGACTGAAATTCTTTGCAAGAAAATTTACACAAACTAATAAAACTTCTTGGATTAGTCTTGCCTAAAACTTTAAAATAAGAGGGAAAGAAATAATAACAAGCAATAAATAAGTAAAAAGCAAACAAAAATAACAAGGCGGCTATACACACTGGAAGAAACTTCTCTCTCTCAGCTCTCCCTCTCAAGAAAACTCACACGTCTGTGTTCCCCGGCAACGGCGCCAAAAACTTGATGGCGCAAATCTCGCCCACCGCTATAGGCGGTAGCTAGACCGCGGCACGAAACGGCAGTGTACCGATCGTTCAAGTAATATAAAATGGGAATGAATCCCCAAGTATCGATCTCAAAGGAACATAGTAAGATGGAGTTTATTATCGAGGAAGGACTTGAGATTGAAGTCCTTTCGAGCGGATGGATGCGGAAATGGGGGATTTGGTTTGTGGAAAATAAAAGAAAATATTACAATTACTCCTATGCAATGCCGCTATGCAATGCTTCGCTTGGCGGGATGGAGACTAGGCAGGCCTTAAGCGCGCTGCGTCGCAAGGGCGGATGGACGAGTAGGCAAGCGGAATCGAACTATGCAGGCCTTGAGCGCGCTGCTTCGTTAAGCGGGATGGATTACACGGGCCGCTATGCCACGCTTCGCTAGGTGGATGGAAGAGTAGGCATACGGATGAGGGTCGCAAGCACCTCGTCGACAAGCACGCCACTAGCAATTGCTAGTGCGGCACACGAACGTGACAGCGGGATGCAGGATGTATGGTGGCGCACCTCAAGCAACTAAAACAGTAAAATATTTCATATAGACATGAAATGTATATAAATGCAAATAAAGTTAAGTGCTACTTCATCATAATATTAGCTCTAGCTGCATATACATCAATAAGAAAAGAACAAGGCAAGAAATCGATCGAATACGAAGTCTCGTTGTAGATTCACGGTTGGAATCACCGGGTTATCAATCCGCGTCCAAGCTCGGTCTGCAACTACGTCCGGGGTAGAGAGAGCTGTCACTACTCTCCAATGAGCCCGTCTTCTTCGTGTCACGATCAGGTAGAGGTTGCAAACTTCCTCTTGCTTGATGGCGATGGCGGCTAAACCTTCCTTGAAGCTCTTGGATGAAGGAGGAGGCCGAGAGGAAGCTCCGGCTCAAGATTGGCGTGAAGAACAAGCCCGGAGCACCTCCCGATGGTGGGCGGCGATGGAGGGGAGAAATCGGGCGGAACGGCGGAGCTGGGCGAGAAAAACGGCGAAGGATCCGACCTAATTCGCGAGCAGGTCGATTTATAGGCGCTGGAATAAACAGTGTGCACGGTCATTGGCGCACGACCAGTGGTCGTGCGCGCTGGAATCCTGTGATCGTGCGCCTGCCTGGGTGGAGCCTGCAATGGAAGAAATTTATAAAATACCATGTTCGCATGACCAATGGCGCACGACCGGTGGTCGTGCGCACTATCGTAGGTGGTCGTGCGCACTGGTCGAAACAGAACTCATAAAATTGATGTTAAGTGCGCACGAACAGTGGCGCACAACCAGTGGTCGTGCGCACTATCGTAGGTGGTCGTGCGCACTGTCCGAGACAGAACTCCAAAAAAAGGGTTAAGTGCACACGATCAGCGGCGCACGACCAGTGGTCGTGCGCAATAGAACCAGTGATCGTGCACAGTGTTCCTGTACAGAATTGTACCGGGAACACCTGCACGTCTCCTGTTCCAGCATACAACACCAATCTAGCCACTGAAGGTGGCACTTAACAATGCATGAAAACTACTAAAGAAAAAGAACATGAAATAACACCAAACACGGGCCTAGAGGTGCACTTAGCATGGAGTATCAAATATGAGTGAAAACATGTCTAAAGTGAAGTGCATAGACTAGAAAATTGGCCCAGATGAGTCCATAAATGTGTATATATTTGGGACTCATCAGACACTTTTTCTAATTCGGCCATTAGGATGCCCTAATTAATTATTGAAGTGCACTGATTATTTAGGGGCAGAAATTCAAATGTATTGAATTAATTAATATAAAGAAAATGATCTTGCACAGATCTTAAAGCAGATCGGAGGGCATCCAGATCGTCTTCCTCCTTGAGCCGACGGACAGGATTGGCCCCGACCTGGGCCATCTTACTTCCTCCTTTCCCGGCCACCTGGTGGCCACCACGGCCGGCCATCACCTCCACCACCTTCGTGGTGGTCGGGGCTACGACTTACCGGCGACATGGCGGCCGGAGGAGGCGTTTTCCGGCGATCCTGGGCGTCTCGATTTGAGCCGAAATCCATGGATTTCGGAGGTGGATCCGGGCTCAATTGAGCACGATCCTTCAGCATTTTGTGATGGGAAGCTAGCATGGGGGGGAGGGGAGGAGAAACGAACATAGTATGGAGCTTGGCGGTGGCGACGGCGGTTGGCATGGTTTCTCCTTGCTCCGACGATCCTGCTCACAGCCGCGATTCTCCACCAATCTTCCCGCTCCAGTAGCTGATTTCGACTGCTCTCAGCGCTCTGAGGCTAATGGGATGGATAGAATGGGGTGGGGAGGAGTGTATACCCGGTTTTGAACTTAGGGGCTCACGATTTGCATGGTTATCACCATGGATGCCACCCCCCTGCTACCTCCTGCTTCCCTCTGGGTCATGCCCAGACCCACAACAATCAGGGGAGGCCCCTAGGCTGATTTGAGGTGGAGTGTAGAGGGGGGGGGGGGGGGGTGTTTGCTTTTGCTTTTTGCTTTTAGTTTTATGCTTTTAATCCCCTTTTTGGTCCCCTTCATTTGATTAATCAAGCCATGCTTGGGTTTAGTCCTATGGATGATGGTGGCATGCCCTTGGTCCATAAATAATTGGTTATATGATGGGGGTTGGGTCCCATTCAAGTTTAGGTTTGGAATTCACCTTAAAGGGCTAGGTTGAGCATGGTTGACTTTGGTCAACCAAGGTGAGTGGGTTGACCCCACTAGGTGGTCTTGGGTTCCTTGACACCACCCAATATTGGTTGGTCCATGGTGGGGCCCCAATTGGGCTAATTTAGCCTTAAGGTGTGATTTTGACCTAAATTAAGCTAGAGTTGACTTTGGTCAAATTGGTCAATTGGTTGACCAAGTGATGGGGCTTTTAGGTCCAATGGGTTCCTTAAAGTGTTTAGAGTGTGGTGGAAAGGTTAATTTGAACATTTGGAGTCAATTGAACCCTAATTGACTTAGTTTGGTTAATGTTGACTTATTGTTGACTTTGGTCAATTTCATGCAATTGGGTCCCACCCAAGTGCAATTCTCAAGGTAATGGTCTTCCTTAGTGGTTAGGGTGGTATGGGGGAGGTCAATTTGGTGAATTGAGGATCAATTGACCTAAGGGAGTGGTATTGGGCTATGTTGATTTTGTGGCCTTGGTGTGCACTTAGCACCCTCCACTTGGTCCAAGGGCCTTAGTGGCCACTCAGCACACCACCCATGCCCTATTACCAACTAGGGGTCTAGAAGGATTGGGGATGTTACAACTTGAACCTCCTGATAAGTCTTAATAAGCGTTGTGAGGTTGAGCACCTTGGAAAGAATAGTAAAGTATCTTGTGCAAACCATATCTTTCTTTCAAAATAAAAATCACTTACTCTTAAGTACACCGGATCACTAGTTTCAATATTAAAATAAAATAAAGTATGTGATCCCCCAAATACTACTTTGCATCCTGATAAGTCTTAATGAGCATTGTGTGTGCAAAGCACCTTGGTAGTTGTACATTTTGTTTGTGCATTAAAGTGTGTGGAAGTGAAATTATTTGTGTTTTATTGTGCTCTTACTTTACATATTTCTTGTATTTTTGATTAAAACATTTGTTTACTCTACTCAAAAATACACTTTTGTGCACATTATTATCTCCCATAACACTTCTTCTCATGAGTATTGGATCCTAATTCCAATTCTATACTACTCTTTATTTATGAAATGCACTAGATAACCTAGCATGCTTTCTACAATGTTTGGTATGCTTTAAATTTGTAAATTAAAATAGCATTGTAGTAATCTCTTGTTGATAACATTATTTCATGCTTGGTTACTTTATTGTTAGACTTAAAGATTTTAATTGAACAATGATTTACAAAAACATCTTATTTATGAAATTTAACTCATATATCTTTTTATGGATCATCATTGATTACAATAAGATGTTTCTTGTATTTCGATAAGTCTTCTGCATCATAACCATATACTTGTTTTACCTTGCACTTCCATGCTTATTTAAAGTCTTTTATTTTGTGTATCCTCACTTGAATCTTAACATTCCTTTCTTTCAACAAGTGGTAGACTTGCTTGGTAAACTTTATATTGGCTGCTTTAAACAAGAATATTTTTTTTGCTAAAAACTCTGATTTATTTCTATGAAAATATTGTAATACTAAAACTTTGATTTATTAATGGATTAGCTATGTGAACTTTTCTTTAAAAATTCAAATATTAAAACCCATTGGATATGAAATTATAATTTGATTTAAAACGCTTAAATATTTCCAATAATTATTATCCATGATTACATATCTCACGATAGCATGGGCGTAGGGTTGTAGACATTAGATAACCTAACCTCTAAGTCATGTCTTGTCCTTAACCGGGGAGGGTTCCAGTGGGGCCTTGTGAGGCACTGGGGCGAAAGAGTGCTAGGTTGAGTTTTGTCTAGTGTTTGCATATGGGACTAACACCCCAACCTACGTCATGTTTACAGCTCCTCATGCCCATCCGTCACTTAGTACGGGGCTAGGGTGTAGATATATTGTCTGGGTAGATTGGTTATTTGGAAATAATTACCTTTTTATGCCTAAAACTCTTATATAAAGGAGAAAACTAACATTATAATATGGATTACTTGGCAAATGTTATAAAAATCTGATCTATTTCAATGAAAAGTATTCTAAAACTCCTTATCATCTCCTTCTCTCTAAAAAGCTCGATCATGCCTTTATCTTATTATAAAAAATTTGTGTTTTGCTTCCTTACCCACTTTTGCTAATAACAAAAGGGGGAGAACTAACATGATAAATAAGATCCGCTATCCAAATGAAAACTAGAATGATTAATTAAGATGATAGCTTACATATTAAGGGAGAACTCACTTAGGGGGAACATGTATTTAGGGGGAGCAATTCTAAATACCAAAATCGATAATTATCCCAAGTCATCACTCTCACACACACACACAAGTAAGTTTCATCATGCTTATATATTAATGCTCTGATTTATCATTAATGGATTTGTTATTATCAAAAGGGGGAGTTTGTTGGAACATGGTCTTCCGCATCTCCTAGGTTTGAGAATAACAAATCCTATGTGTATTTGATCTTGTGTGTTTAAGTGTGCAGGATAACAAAGTCCACATGACTCAAGGATTACATAAGAAGGTTGCCCCCAAATGTGAGCCATCAAATCCAACACTCCTACTAGCGTCGGCGGTACCGCTAGCGCTAAGGAACCGCTGAGACGAAACCAAACCGCTGAGATGGAACCGCTGAGAAGAAACCGCTGGGATGCAAAACCGCTGAGATGCAAACTGGCGATCGACAAACTGCTTACTCTACCGTGGCGCGCTAGTACTAGCGCTGGCGCTAGCTTTCGCTCGATGAACTGTAAGCTGCGCTTGATGAAATGCTCATCACTGCGTTCGATGAAAATTCGATCGACGAAAAGAATGCTTAAGCGCAATTCCGGGAGCACATATAGAAGGAGATAGCGCCTGGAGGTATCTGATAGCGCATGCGGTAGTGCGGAGCACATAAGGCAAGGGAGAAATATTTCCTCGGATTGAAGATTCTGCCGCGTAGAATGTCCTAAAATGGGATAGCGCCGGCGGTAGCACTAGCGCAGCCGCTAGCGCTATTGCTATAGAAAGGACCCCTTGGCTCCGTCTTCCTCATGCTCTTGAGATCCTAAATTCCAGAGCTTCCTGCCACAACATAGAGAGGAAGGTTCAAAGAGATACTCCCACAAATCCATAAAGGCTTAAGGAGATCCGTGGAGAAGATTTCAACACGCGTCATCATCGTGATGAAAGACCGCATCGACTACGATCATACTCTGTGGGTCTTCATCTACTTCTCCAAAAGATCCACATAGAGGGAGTTTTATATTATTGCCTTTTTATTTCACATCTTGTCTTTTAAATCGTGTAGTAAATTCGTCTCGTGTTGGCGACTAGGTCTGGGTAGGACTTCGGGCTAAAATTTGCCTCGAGTTGGCGACTAGGTCTCGGGTGTAGGTCTAGGGGGTGCTCGAGGCCATATCCGGGGAAGGGTTGGCTAAAGCGGCTTGAGGCCGTATCTGGGGAAGGATCGGCTAAAGCCAACCGGTTCGTGGGGATACGAGTCGGTATAGAAAACAGAAAGAGTCTTTCATATTTCGCTTTGATTTCTAGCGTCATTGAAATCAAATTTTGTAATCAATTTTATTAATAATAATCATGTCTCTCTTTGTGTAATAAAATTGATTTGATCTTCATTTCTCTAAATTGTTTACTATCCTCTCATTCATTATAAAACAATTTAGATCTTTATTCAAAATCACTATTTTGATCTCTTATCATAAGCAAATATTTCAAAATATAATATAAGTTTTTAAGACCCTTATTCACCCCCCCCCCCCTCTAAGGGCACCTACCGATCCAACAAGTGGTATCAGAGCCAGGTTATTCCAATCGTCTTAACAACCGGGAATAATGGAGTCTCATGATCTCGCTTTTCCGGAGGGTCAAGGGGTTAGTCGACCACCTCTCTTTACTGGGTCAGATTTTAACTACTGGAAAAATCGAATGATGTGTTTTCTTATGACCATGGATGTAGAAGTATGGAACATGGTAGAAGTTCGGTACTATCCTCCTACAACTGTAGTGGGAGAGGCGACATTACTAAAACCCAAAGATAAATGAGATGATAATGATAAACTAAGGTGTAAAAATAATGCTAAAGCAATGAACGCTTTAGATTGCTCCTTAAATAGGACTGAGTTTAATAGAATTTCTGCATGCATAACTGCTTATGATATTTGGAATCAATTGGAAGTTACTGATGAAGGTACATCGCAGGTGAAAGATGCAAAGCTATTCCAACTGGAATCTTAATATGAAAAATTCAGGATGGATACCGAAGAGGACATCAACTCGATGTACACTCGCTTCACCAAGACCGTCAACGCTTCAAAGGCACTTGGAAAGATCTACTCAGACGGGGACTTGGTGAGAAAATTTCTTTGCTCTCTACCTCCAAGGTTCAATCCAAAGGTGACAACCATCTCGGAGTCACATAACCTAAGAACGCTCCAGATCGAGAACCTCATTGGGAATCTCAAAACCCATGAGGTAGAACTCCAGATTCAACATGAAGAATACAATATGGAGCCGAGAACAAAAGCATTAAAAACTGAGGCCGATGATGAGGAAAATGATAATGAAGAAGGTCTCTTGGTGAAGAACTTCAAAAGATTCATGCGGGATCCCGAAAGAAGAAAAACTTTTTACAAATACCTCACCAAAGGGTCCAACAAGCAAGGGTCATGGAAGAACAAGGCAAGCCATGCTGATATGGAGAAATCTCTTCCAGTGTGCTTCAACTGCAGGAAGATCGGACACGTTCGAAGTGAATGTCCAAAAATTCTAGAGAAGGAGAAGGAAAAGAGGCAAAAAATGAAGAACAAGATGAAAAAGTATACGTCTTCCGAGGAGTCAAGCGCAACAACTTCAAGCGACGATGAGGAAGATAACATATGCTTCATGACAAAAGGCGACGATGACGACTCCAGTGTTCTTAGTGACACTGAGGTAACTCCTCCTACCTTCGAAAAACTTTTTGATGAATTTGTTCAAACCTGCAAAGCCTACGATAAAAGTATAGAAGATAACTATATTTTAAACAGTGAAAATGAGTCTCTCATCAAAAAAAATCATAAGCTTACCAAAAAATTAATTTCTTTGGAAAAGAGAAAGGTTTCATGCCAAGAGTCTGAGCACTCCTTATGTAAGGCAAAAGAACTTGAAGTTTCTCTTTCTAAGGCCCTCTCACAAATCAAAATTCTTACAAGAGAAAAGGGGGACTTAGAGAGAAAACTAAAAACCTCTCTCTTACAAATTGAAAATAACAAAAAGGGTTTTGAAAATATATGTGTCATGCTTGTTAAAGAAAATTCGTCTCTTAAAAAACAAAATCATGACCTCAATATGGCCATCAACAAATTTGGAATAGGTCAAAAATCCATGGGCATGATTTTGGGGAACCAATGTTATGGTTCTGAAAAATTTGGGCTCGGATATCAAAGTGACCACTACCGCCCGGCGCTAGCCTCTAACACCGGCGGTAGCCCATCATTTAAAAAATCTTCTATTTTTTCTAAATATCAAACCTCATCCAGTAAGAGCAGTGTAGATTTTCAGAAAAGGGTCTCAACCCCCTTTATCTCGTGTGCAAATTGTCATAGGTTTGTGTTGGGGAAATGATTTATCTTAACCCCTAGAATTAAGAAGAATATAAATTCTAAGTATGAAAAATTAGGCTAAGTAAATATGCTTCGAATAGTATTCGACGCAACGTCGAAATACATTCAACGTCTATCTCAGAATGAGTCGAAGTAACTCTTAGAAGAATTCAACGCATTCTATGTCGACGTTACTCTGACTTCTAGTCGACGCATCTAGTGAAGTCGACGCACCTTAGTCGACGCTCCTTCCTTATTCTCCTCTCGACGTTCAGCCAGGATGAATTCGATGCTTACGTCGAATAGTAATCGACGCACGTCGATATCTATAAGAAATTCAAAAACATGCCAGATCTCTTTCCTTCTTTCTATAGATCTGATTTATATGGAATGATATTATTCTTTTATAGCCATTCTGAATCAGCCTTTCCATCTATTTGATTCTTGGCTAACTTGATTAAGATTGTTATGGATATTATTTGAAATCAGAATGAATTCTTTTCCTTCTACAAAAATATTCATTATGGAAACTCTTATCTCTTCCTAATTTTCTGTCTGCTAATTAATTATTCCCCTTTAGCAATATCTTTTAAACAGAGCTATAAATAAGGAGGAGATCGGCAGAGAATGATAACAAGGGTACCACCATATTCATTTTGAAAAAAAGGAAGAGCTCCCAAGTGAAAAGAGAGACAATTGAGAAATAGTGCTGCAGCAAAGATCAAGCTTTCATCTTCTCCTTCTTCTTCTGAAGCCATTCTGCTGCAAATTATGATAGCTCTCACAAAAGAGAGAAAAGCTTACAAATCTCCTTCTCACTATAGAAGAGAGATCATATTCACTATACTTGTGCTTCTAATCTTCTTGCTAGGAAGAAGATTCCTTCTTATATATATTGTCTTCTATTTTTCTACTTGTTCTATTTCTTCTTCTCTTTCTTATTTCACTTTTAAAACCTTGTAAAAGAGTTTTTAGAATCTCTCTTCAAAAAAATTCAGTTGTACTGGTTCTAAGAGTCTCCTTTTCAAAAGACTCAGTCTGGTTCTAAGAGTCTCCTTATCAAAAGACTCAGTGCAAGTTAGTGAATTCCTACCAAGGGGGTAGAAGAGTGGACTACCCAAAGTTTGGGGAACCACTATATTTTCTTGTGTTGTGCTGTGATTTTCTTGTTGTCATTTTTCTTCTTTACTTGCTTAATTCTTGTTGGTGTGTGGGAAGCTTAAATCTGTGATCATTACACACATATATATATAATTATTAACTTTGCACAAAAATATTTTTAAATCTCTATTCACCCCCCCTCTAGAGAATTCTAGTGAGGTCAACTGTGCACTTTCAATTGGTATCAGAGGGAGGTTGATCTAAAAAGGTTAACTCCTTGATCAAAAAGGTCCTACCTCTTATATATATATCTCTAAAAATTATTTTTCACATGGCACAAATCAAAGATTATGCTTCCACCAGACCACCAATTTGCAACCTTGAAAAGTTTGCACTTTGGAAAACAAGAATTAGAATTTATCTGAACTCTATTGATGGAGAATTGTTTGATGTAATTATGACAGGTCCTCCCAAGCCATACAAGAAGGACTCAAGTGGAAAGGTCACACAAACACTTGCTCCAAAGGCTGAATGGACAGATGAAGAAAAGAAAGCTCAAGCATGTGATGCCAAGGCTATGAATATCTTAGTCTCAACCCTCTCAGATGAAATCTTCCAAAAGATTGCTGAATGTGAGTCAGCTAAGGAAGTATGGGAAGCTCTCACCAAAATGGTAGAGAGAAGTGCTGATGAGAAAAAGGATAGAAAGGCACTACTCATCTCTCAATATGAAAACTTCGAGAAGAAAGAAAGTGAAAGTGTTGCTGACATGTATGCCAGATTCAGCCTCATAGTAAATGAGTTGAGAACACTTGAGAAGGACATATCTCTCACTGAGATAAATGACAAATTGCTAACTTGCTTCCCTAGCTCTTGGGATTCAAGAATCTGGCAATTTAGAGACTCCAGAAGTCAAAGAGAAATCTCAACAGATGTCCTGTTGGGTAAACTAAAATCTTATGAACAACTGTTGAAAACAAGAGCTGAGAAAGAAGAGAAAGAAAAGGCTCCTTCACTCTCAAAAGAAAAGAGTATTGCATTGAAGGCTGTTGAAGGTGAACCCTCTACAAGTGATAAGGAGCTGATCAGTCTACTGGCCAGAAGGTTTAAGAAGTGGATCAAAACAGAAGGATCCAGGAGGAGAGACTCAAGAACCAGGTATGACAAAACTCCTAATAAAGAGATTATATGTTACTCTTGCAGGGAACCTGGACACATTGCGCCTGAATGTCCTAAAGAGATCAGCAAAAAGAAAGATCTGAAAAGAACAGATCTAAAGAAGAAGAAGGAGAAAGGTTTTATTTCTCAATCATGGAGTGATTCAGAAACTGAAGAAAGTACCTCATCTGACAATGATCAGGAAGAGCTAGAGGAAACCTGTTTGATGGCCACTGAGAAGTCTGAGGATACATCTATGGTAAATATATTTGATGATATAGATTTTTCTTCCACTGATTTCAAAAACAATTTCAAAGAATTCTGTTTAGATCTAATCAAATCTGAAAAAGAAATAAAAGAACTAAGAAATGAATTAAACAATCTCAAGCAAATGAACACACAATATAAAAACTATGAGCTCAGTCTGGGACTCTCAGAGGAGGAACTAGATAAAATCTATACAGAAAATCTAACACTAAGAAATGAGCTAGTAAAGGCAAAAGCCTTTGAAGACTCTCTAAATGGGAGAAGTCAGAAGCTCAAGAATATTTCTGAGAATCTCACTAACAGATTTAGACAACTAAAGTTTAACACTAATGAAGAACCCAAACCTCAATCATCCAGTAAATCTGTCTGGAAACATCATATTCACTTCACTAGGGAGAATCATCCAACAGGAGAGAGGTCACATGAAAATCCAGAAACAACCACTGTCTTTAATAAAAATAATCTCATTACATATAAAGGAATCCTAGGTAAATATCCTCAGAAAAGAAATAAACATGCGTCGAATTCTTATCAACGTGCGTCGATTTCTAATCGACGCTTACACCAAAGTGCGTCGACTTCTACCCAACGAAACTTCTTCCATGCTTCGACTAAAAGTGAACACAGAATGAAGGAAGCATTGACCTTTACTCGACGCAACCTTGAGCACACGTCGACTTCATATCGACGCAACCAATCTGACAGAAATTTCTCCTCTTCCAAACAGTCCTCTCAATCTATGTCCTTCTATTATGAACACTATTTCTGCGACATTACCAAAGAAAATTGGTATGATAAGCCAATACCCCTAAAGGAGGAAGGATATTCTGAAAAACCCACTTATTCTTTCATTAAATCTTTTACTGTTGGGAGGAAGGGACCCCAGCTCAGCAAGGTCCAAACTAATGTTTAAAATCTTATGTGCAGATGTGTCACATCTCCAGGCTGTTGTGGTACTTGGACAGTGGATGCTCCATGCACATGACAGGGTACAGAAATCTGTTAACCAATTTTGAGGATAGACATGGACCACCAGTGACCTTTGGAGACTCTAGCAGTGGGCAAACCAGAGGCTTTGGAGATTTTAAAGAAGGAAAAGTTACCTTCAAGAATGTGGCAGTAGTCAAAGGACTGAAGCACAATCTGATAAGTATAAGTCAGATATGTGACAGTGGTAAGTATGAGGTAAAATTCACCACACTACTTTGTCATATTATTGATGTCAAGTCTGGTGCCATAATACTCAATGGAATTAGAAAAGGGAAAGTATATATAGTGGATTTTAGCTCCTCACCCACAGAAGTTTGTTTATTTAACAATATTATTGATAAATGTGAATTATGGCATAGGATACTGGGTCACCTAAACCACAAAACCATTAGTAAACTAGCAAAGAATAACCTAGTCAGAGGCCTACCAAATGGTAGGTACTCTAAGGACTCTCCATGTAGACCTTGCCAACTAGGAAAACAGACCAAATCATCCTTTAAACCAATTGGTAAGGATGACTCTCCCAGGATTCTCTACTTACTGCATATGGATCTCTTTGGTCCCATATCCACTCAGAGCTTAGGTGGAAAATCTTATACACTAGTCATTGTGGATGACTATTCTAGGTTTAGCTGGGTATTCTTTCTAAGAACTAAGTCTGAAACCCATAAGATTCTCTCAAAATTCATAAGACAGATTCAATCTGAGTTTAACACTCATGTTTCAATTATCAGAAGGATCATGGGACTGAATTTGAAAATCAGTTGATTTTTAGTTTCTGTGAGGATATAGGTATTAAACAAAGTTTCTCAGCCCCTAAAACTCCTCAACAGAATGGAGTTGCTGAAAGAAAGAATAGAACTTTAATTGAATCAGGAAGGACCTTACTTGTAGAATCAGGATTACCAAAAACCTTCTGGGCTGAAGCAGTCAACACTGCCAACTATGTTCTAAATAGAAGCCTCATTCACAAAACTAAATCAAAGACTCCATATGAGCTCCTGAAAGGAAAAACACCCATTGTTAAATATTTTAAAATTTTTGGATGTGCTTGATTTATTCTAAATAATGGGAAAGATCATCTTGCCAAATTTGACAAGGAGTCTGATGATGGAATATTTCTGGGATACTCATCATCTAGTAAAGCCTATAGGTGCTATAACAAGAGAACTCTTAAAATTGAAGAATCTATGCACATTATATTTGATGAAACTAACATGCTGTTTAAGGGGGAGGAAACTCCCACCAATTCTTTTCCACAGGAAAACAACAGCATAGAAACTCAGCTTGAGCAACTGGTTCTAGAGAACACAGATAATGGAAAAGAAAACCAGCTAGAGGAATCAAGTGAGGAATCTGAACAAGAACATTCAGAAAAGAGCATTCAAAACCAACTCCCACAAGAGAACATAGTTCAGGAAGAACAGGTGGACAATGATCCCATTGCTAATGAGGAAGAAGAACATCTGACAAGTCCAAGCAGGACAGGGGTCAATTTGAAAGATCATCCACAATCTCAAGTAATTGGAGACCCCAATACAGGAGTAAGAACAAGACACCAAGTCTCCAATGGGATGATGCTCCAATGCTTCTTATCACAAGTTGAACCAAAGAAGTTTGAGGAAGCAAATTGTGATCCTCACTGGATTATGGCCATGCAAGAAGAACTAGGCCAATTTGAGAGAAACAAAGTATGGAACTTAGTTGAAAGACCAAGAAACTACCCAGTGATTGGTACAAAGTGGGTGTACAGAAACAAACTAGATTCCACTGGAGTAATTGTCAGAAATAAGGCAAGACTTGTAGCACAAGGATATAGACAAGAAGAAGGAATAGAATACAACTAAACCTTTGCTCCAGTAGCCAGATTGGAGGCAATCAGGATCTTTCTTGCCTATGCAGCTTTCATGAAGATGAAAGTCTATTAGATGGATGTCAAGAGTGCCTTTTTGAATGGTGACCTTCAAGAAGAGGTATATGTGGAGCAACCACCAGGTTTTGTTAATCCCTCATCTCCTAACTTTTTTTATAGACTTAACAAAGCACTTATGGTCTTAAGCAAGCACCTAGAGCTTGGTATGAAACTCTCTCCAACTTTCTTTTAGAAAATTCTTTTGAAAGAGGAAAAGTAGATAAAACACTTTTTACTAGAACCCATAAAAATCAACTCCTTCTTGTTCAAATCTATGTAGATGACATCATCTTTAGCTCAACTCATCCCAATCTTTGTAAAAGATTTGCTAATCTAATGCAATCTAAATTTGAAATGAGTAGTATGGGAGAACTCTCTTATTTCCTAGGACTACAAGTAAAACAAAGTAGTGAGGGAATCTTCATCTCACAGTCTAAGTACACTAAAGAATTAATCAAAAAGTTTGGTATGGAATCAGCTTCTACTATGAAAACACCTATGGCAACTAATGCCATTATAGAAAAGGATAACAAGGGAAAATCAGTAGATCAAAAGACATATAGGGCAATAATAGGATCCCTTCGATATCTAACATCTAGCAGACCTGACATTATATTTGCCACTTGCATATGCGCTAGATTTCAGGTTGATCCAAAAGACTCCCATCTCACCTCTGTAAAAAGGATTCTTAGATACTTAAAGGGAACCCCTGAACTAGGTCTGTGGTACTCAGCAGAAACCAACTTTGAATTAATAGGTTTCTCAGATGCAGATTATGCTGGATGTAGGGTTGATAGAAAAAGTACATCTGGTACTTGCCAATTCCTAGGTGATAGATTAATATCATGGTTTAGTAAGAAACAAACCTCAGTCTCAACCTCAACAGCTGAAGCTGAATACATAGCTGCTGGGAGCTGTTGTTCACAAATCCTGTGGATGCAAAATCAGCTTCTTGACTACAAATTGGAGGTCAATAACTCTAAGATCTATTGTGATAGCTGCAGTGCTATATCCATAGCATCCAACCCAGTCCTTCATAGTAGATCCAAACATATAGAAATCAGACATCACTTCCTTAGAGACAATGTAGAAAAAGGTAAGATAACCTTAGAATACATTCCTACAGACAGTCAAAGAGCAGACATCTTCACAAAACCCTTGGATGAAACTAAGCATAATTACTTCATCAACACCTTAGGAATGCTTGATGGAAGCCTGTAACCATCATTGTTGGGGAAATCTAAAAGATCTAAGAAAGTATTTGAAGATACGTCGAATACATATCGACGCACCGTCGACTTTATATCGACGCAAGTCTATGAACACGTCGACAAAATGCTAGGATGACATATCTCCACGGAGCGTCGACTCCATATCGACGCATACGTCGACATCAATGCCCATGCGTCGACAACAATTCGCCATAACGTCGACCTCTTGTCAAAATTAGAATCAAATCCTTACTTCCTCTTTTGACGATTGGATTACCTGATATACCTTGATTTCTGTTTTCTTTCTCGACGTTTCACCTTCTTTAAATAATACCTCTTATTTCATAACATATACTCTCCTCAACCGCCAAAACTTCGTCTTCTACCTCTCTCTCTCTCTGCATCAATGGCACCAACTCCTGATCAATCGGCCCTCATCAAAGCGATGAACGATGCTCTTAAACAACTAGTAAATGACTTCCAGACTCGACTGAACCACTTCGCCAACGAGTGTGCTGCCATGATCAACACCTGTGCAGCCAAACTGGCAAATCTCTCTGCTTCTCTTCCTGAGCTTAATGCTCTCATTCAAGAACAGCCTCTGTCGCCAGAAGGGTTTAAATCCTTTATGCAGGATATAAACCAGGGGGAGAGTTGCTCCAGAAACCCCTCTTGTCAGGTTCTCTATCTCTCTTAAAAGCTCAGGGTTAATTTCCTCTCCAACTCTAAATATTATCTCTAAAGTATTACACCAACTTCTTTTCTTACAATAGGCTCCAATCTTCTCCAATCACTTTGACTACACCTTCAACAAACACTTTGGAGAGACCTCATCTTACCATACTGAAGGAGATCATGCTGTGGATTCAGCATTCAGAGTAGATGCCCCACATACCTAGGGGGAGATTGCTGTGGTAAAGAACACAGAAGTTCAGGGGGAGGAAGAAGCAGCCTCCTCTGATGACTGGAGAGGACAAGTGTGGATTGAAGCAACCCCATGTGAGGAAGAAATTTAGCATCACTCTCCTGGCTTCTCTGCCAGTTATATCAAACTGAAGACACCCCTACTTGAGGATATCCCTTCAGGAGAGATTGAAGGAGACAAACATCCCTCAGCAGAAATTGCCCTACCAGAGGACATTCTGCCTTCCATTGCAGATCAAACTCCTCTTCTTGAAGAAGTTCCTTCTCCACCTAAAAAGAAAACTCCACTTCAACCTTCCTCTCTACCTCCACTGCTACCTCTACCTCCACCAGTAACAAAACTTACTGAGCAGCTTAAAGCACCTACCCAAATCCTACCTAGGCAAAGTCCAGGAGGACAAATAAAAAGAAAAAGAGAAGCCACCCCCTACTGGCAAAAATTCTCCAAAGAAGAAAGAAAAGAATATGCAAAGGAAATGAAATATAAAAAGGTTGTTGAGGAGATAAAGAGGTTTGAAAAAATGCCTAATATCACTCCCAACAGTCCCGTAAAGGAATACCATGATCCTGACATGGAAAGGAGGCATGAAGAAATAAGAGAAAGAGAGCTGTATGAATATGAAGCAGCCAGGAAAGAAGTAGAAGATAGGAGGAAAGTCTGGATGAAAAAGATCAACAGGGGAATGACCAAGGAACAAATTCTTGCTGAATCTACCATCAAACTTCCAAAGAAACTGTTTGATGTTGAAGCTTATCAAAAGAAAAATCCTCAGGCAGGACTCATTCCAAAAAAGGGATAAAAACACAAGAGGGGTGTAGGGTGTGCTGAAGACACTTACATTCCTTATAAGAAGCCCAAAAGACCTGCAAAATTAGACAAATGGCTTGACTCACCCTGGAAAGGGAAAGGAAAGATGACTGAGATCCCTGAGAAACAGCCATCAGAAAAGAGAAAATATAGGCCAAAGGTTGACAACAAAGGACCACCTGAGTCTAGGCCTACTCAAAAGAAACCTCAAGATATTACAATTGAGATGATTGATGAAAATGCAGCAATCATCATCAGCAAGGGCTATTCTCTAAATGACACTCTCCCTGATGCTGACAAAGTCCTGGAGAAATTGCACACAATCATCAGAAATGTTCAGGAGCATCCAGATAGAGCCAGGGTCTATATTTTTGATGCCATTGAAAACTTATCTAGAAAACTTTATTCTACCTTTGTCAATTTCATGTACAACAAGAAGTTTCTAGCTTAAATTTTGTGAAAGACAATTACTTATTCTATTCTTTTCTGATTGCTTAGCATATTTCTTCTCTATATAAATGCTTTGCTTGGTTGATTAAAAGACTGATACAATTTCTCTCTATGTAGGGTTAAGACAAATAGGGGGAGATTGTTGGGGAAATGATTTATCTTAACCCCTAGAATTAAGAAGAATATAAATTCTAAGTATGAAAAATTAGGCTAAGTAAATATGCGTCGAAGAGTATTCGACGAAACGTCGAAATACATTCAACGTCTATCTCAGAATGAGTCGAAGTAACTCTTAGAAGAATTCAACGCATTCTATGTCGACGTTACTCTGACTTCTAGTCGACGCATCTAGTGAAGTCGACGCACCTTAGTCGACGCTCCTTCCTTATTCTCCTCTCGATGTTCAGCCAGGATGAATTCGACACTTACGTCGAATAGTAATCGACGCACGTCGATATCTATAAGAAATTCAAAAACACGCCAGATCTCTTTCCTTCTTTCTGTAGATTTGATTTATATGGAATGATATTATTCTTTTATAGGCGTTCTGAATCAGCCTTTCCATCTATTTGATTCTTGGCTAATTTGATTAAGATTGTTATGGATATTATTTGAAATCAGAATGAATTCTTTTCCTTCTACAGAAATATTCATTATGGAAACTCTTATCTCTTCCTAATTTTCTATCTGCTAATTAATTATTCCCCTTTAGCAATATCTTTTAAAGAGAGCTATAAATAAGGAGGAGATCAGCAGAGAATGACAACAAGGGTACCACCTTTTTCATTTTGAAAAAGAGGAAGACCTCCCAAGTGAAAAGAGAGACAATTGAGAAATAGTGCTGCAACAAAGATCAAGCTTTCATCTTCTCCTTCTTCTTCTGAAGCCATTCTGCTGCAAATTTTGATAGCTCTCACAAAAGAGAGAAAAGCTTACAAATCTCCTTCTCACTATAGAAGAGAGATCATATTCACTATACTTGTGCTTCTAATCTTCATGCTAGGAAGAAGATTCCTTCTTATATATATTGTCTTCTATTTTTCTACTTGTTCTATTTCTTCTTCTCTTTCTTATTTCACTTTTAAAACCTTGTAAAAGAGTTTTTAGAATCTCTCTTCAAAAAATTCAGTTGTACTAGTTCTAAGAGTCTCCTTTTCAAAAGACTCAGTCTGGTTCTAAGAGTCTCCTTATCAAAAGACTCAGTGCAAGTTAGTGAATTCCTACCAAGGGGGTAGAAGAGTGGACTACCCAAAGTTTGGGGAACCACTATATTTTCTTGTGTTGTGCTGTGATTTTCTTGTTGTCATTTTTCTTCTTTACTTGCTTAATTTTTATTGGTGTGTGCGAAGCTTAAATCTGTGATCATTACACACACACATATATATAATTATTAACTTTGCACAAAAATATTTTAAAATCTCTATTCTTCCCCCCTCTAGAGAATTCTAGTGAGGTCAACTGTGCACTTTCAGTTTGGACACACGTCTTGCTCTTGCGGGAAAATAAAACAGGGATTTCTAAAGCAAATCTGGGTACCTAAGGCATCCACTTATTCTATGGGTGGTACCACTTGGGTATCCGGATCTTTTCCCACATCTTCTTTCTAGATTTGCAGGAAGGCTAAGGACAAGGAGTATATCTGGTACTTGGACTCGGGTTGCTCCAAGTACTTGACGGGCAAAAATGCAAAGCTCCTTAGCCTATATAAAAAAAAGGGGGGATAAAGGATTAAACGGTTTAAGTCACATTCATAAACACAATCGTTTTTTTTGCATGAACATTACTCTTTATTCACCGAAACCATGCATATTTGATTTGTTCAAACATGATATCTTGGGTTTTCATTTCCTATCTTTTTCAAGTTATAAGCACAAGCCTTTAGACAAGTCAAAATGAAAACATAAGCAAATATATCTCATGCAATGATTATTTTGTCAAATCGTATAAGAAATCACTAACGTTTCATGCAATTTGGACCATCCAAAACATCTCCTAAAAATTTGAAATTTCTGCATTAAACTACTATTGGGACACTTAATCAAGATCAACAATTAAAAATTTCAAAATCATCAAAAATCGAGTCCTGTTTCCCGCGCTAGCGCTAACGCCGACGCTAGCGAACCTATTTGATTTTCTGCAATTTTAAAATTTTGAAAAATTCTTAAAAATATATTATTCTATATGAACTATTTATTTTTGCATTTCTGACTTTATTTCATTTTGTGAAAAATCAAAATACAAAAACATTTCTTTTGTTTTTTTGGTCATTTGTTTAAAGTCTATTTTTATGCAAAAATCGAATACAAAAATATAAAACATTATAACTATAAAAAAACTGTATGGACTTTCCTGTGAAAATCAAGCATGATTTAATCTATTATTTAGAACTTCTACAATGTTGCAATTTATCTTTCAAAACTACTTTGAACATTGTTTTCTTCCCGCTTTGATATATCTATTAATATGTGCATCAATTATCTTGTAAAAGTTGTGTAGAACTAAGCTTAGCATGCCTCTAAGTATGAGTAAATGTTTTATGTTTGATAATGATCTTTATTCACTCACTTATTTTGGCATTGTCTACATATGTGTTTAATCTAAGAATGCTTGTGTATGTCGTGTATTAGTACAATGAATTAAAATTGCACAAGTATCTTACCTACACTCCTTTATTTGCACTTTTAAAAAGTTAAGAAAAGTGGTTATGTTTTCATAAATTATATTGGTTTGTAAAACAAGTGTATTAGGAGAACTTTGTACAAAACTAAAATCATCAAATAAAGTGACAAAGATAACTCAACCAAGCACTACTTGAACCTCCCGATAAGTCTTAATAAGCGTTGTGAGGTTGAGCACCTTGGAAAGAATAGTAAAGTATCTTGTGCAAACCATATCTTTCTTTCAAAATAAAAACCACTAACTCTTAAGTACACCAGATCACTAGTTTCAATATTAAAATAAAATAAAATATGTGATCCCCCAAGCACTACTTTGCATACTGATAAGTCTTTATGAGCACTGTGTGTGCAAAGCACCTTGGTAGTTGTACATTTTGTTTGTGCATTAAAGTGTGTGGAAGTGAAATTATTTGTGTTTTATTGTGCTCTTACTTTACATATTTCTTGTATTTTTGATTAAAACATTTGTTTACTCTACTCAAAAATACACTTTTGTGCACATCATTATCTCCCATAACACTTCTTCTCATGAGTATTGGATCCTAATGCTAATTCTATACTACTCTTTATTTATGAAATGCACTAGATAACATAACATGCTTTCTACAATGTTTGGTATGTTTTGAATTTGTGAATTAAAATAACATTGTAGTAATCTCTTGTTGATAACATTATTTCATGCTTGGTTACTTTATTGTTAGACTTAAAGATTTTAATTGAACAATGATTTACAAAAACATCTTCTTTATGAAATTTAACTCATATCTTTTTATGGATCATCATTGATTACAATAAGATGTTCTTGTATTTTGATACGTCTTCTGCATCATAACCATATAATTGTTTTACCTTGCACTTTCATGCTTATTTAAAGTCTTTTATTTTGTGCATCATCACTTGAATCTTAACATTCCTTTCTTTCAACAAGTGATAGACTTGCTTGGTAAACTTTATATTGGTTGCTTTAAACAAGAATATTTTTTTTTGCTAAAGACTCTGATTTATTTCTATGAAAATATTATAATACTAAAACTTTGATTTATTAATGGATTAGCTATGTGAACTTTTCTTTAAAAATTTAAAAATTAAAACCCATTGGATATGAAATTATAATTTGATTTAAAATGCTTAAATATTTCCAATAATTATTATCCATGATTACATATCTCACCATAACAGGGGCGTAGTGTTGTAGACATTAGATAACCTAACCTATAAGTCATGTCTTGTCCTAAACCGGGGAGGGTTCTAGGGGGCCTTGCGAGGCACTGGGGGAAAGAGTGCTAAGTTGAGTTTTGTCTAGTGTTTGCATATGGGGCTAACACCCAAACCTACGACATGTTTGCAGCTCCTCATGCCCATCCATCACTTAGTACGGGGCTAGGGTGTAGATATATTATTTGGGTAGATTGGTTATTTGGAAATCATTACCTTTTATGCCTAAAACTCTTATATAAAGGAGAAAACTAACATTATAATATGGATTACTTGGCAAATGTTATAAAAATCTGATCTATTTCAATGAAAAGTATTCTAAAACTCCTTATCATCTCCTTCTCTCTAAAAAGATCGATCATGCCTTTATCTTATTATCAAAAATTTTGTGTTTTTCTTCCTTACCCACTTTTGCTAATAACAAAAGGGGGAGAACTAACATGATAAATAAGATCCTCTATCCAAATGAAAACTAGCATGATTAATCAAGATAATAGCTTATATATTAAGGGAGCACTCACTTAGGGGGAGCATGTATTTAGGGGGAGCAATTCTAAATATCAAAATCGATAATTATCCTAAGTCATCACTCTCACACACACACAAGTAAGTTTCATCATGCTTATATATTAATGCTCTGATTTATCATTAATGGATTTGTTATTATCAAAAGGGGGAGTTTGTTGGAACATGGTCTTCCGCATCTCCTAGGTTTGAGAATAACAAATCCTATGTGTATTTGATCTTGTGTGTTTAAGTGTGCAGGATAACAAAGTCCACATGACTCAAGGATTACATAAGAAGGTTGCCCCCAAATGTGAGCCATCAAATCCAACACTCCTACTAGCGCCGGCGGTACCGCTAGCGCTAAGGAACCGATGAGAAGAAACCAAACCGCTGAGAAGAAACCGCTGGGATGGAAAACCGCTGAGGTGTAAACTGGCGCTCGACGAACTGCTTACTATACAGTGGCGCGCTAGTACTAGCGCTGGCGCTAGCTTTCGCTCGACGAACTGTAAGCTGCGCTCGACGAAATGCTCATCACTGCGTTTGACGAAAATTCGATCGACGAAAAGAATGCTTAAGCGCAATTCTGGGAGCACATATAGAAGGAGAAAGTGCCTGGCGGTATCCGATAGCACAGGCGGTAGCACGGAGCACAGAAGGCAAGGGAGAAATGTTTCCTCGGATTGAAGGTTCTGCCGCGCAGAATATGTCCTAAAATGGGATAGCGCCGACGATATCACTAGTGCAGGCGCTAGAACTATGGCTATAAAAAGGACCCCTTGGCTCCATCTTCCTTATCCTCTTGAGATCCTAAATTCCAGAGCTTCGTGCCACAACATAGAGAGGAAGGTTCAAAGAGATACTCCCACAAATCCATAAAGGCTTAAGGATATCTGTGGAGAAGATTTCAACACGCGTCATCATCGTGACGAAAGACCGCATCGACTACGATCATACTCTGTGGACCTTCGTCTACTTCTCCAAGAGATCCACATAGAGGGAGTTTTATATTATTGTCTTTTTATTTCACATCTTCTCTTTTAAATCGTGTAGTAAATTCTCCTCGTGTTGGCGACTAGGTCTGGGTAGGACTTAGGGCTGAAATTCGCCTCGTGTTGGCGACTAAGTCTCAGGTTTAGGTCTAGGGGGTGCTCGAGGCCATATCCGGGGAAGGGTTGGCTAGAGCGGCTTGAGGCTGTATCCGGGGAAGGATTGGCTAAAGCCAACCGGTTCGTGGGGATACGAGTCGGTATAGAAAACAAAAAGAGTCTTTCATATTTCGCTTTGATTTCTAGCGTCATTGAAATCAAATTTTGTAATCAATTTTATTAATAATAATCATGTCTATCTTTGTGTAATAAAATTGATTTGATCTTCAATTCTCTAAATTGTTTACTATCCTCTCTTTCATTATAAAACAATTTAGATCTTTATTCAAAATCACTATTTTGATCTCTTATCATAAGCAAATATTTCAAAATATAATATAAGTTTTTAAAACCCTTATTCACGCCCCTCTAAGGGCGCCTACCGATCCAACAGATGGTTTTCCCTAAATCACGCTTATAGCCGTTGGAGAAGATGTCTATAAGTATCTTAGGTTTATTTTGAAAAAACCTAATCGCAAAATCGTGAATAAGCTCTCGTAATTTATGTCGGCTGACACCCTCGTTCTTGCACGTTTCTCTTATCGCCGATCAGAAATACTCTGCGATTCTTCTTCAAAAGCTAGAGTCGACAAGATCAACTGAATCAGATTTCTTCAATCAACATCTTGATCCTTTCGACTCTCCAAGTTCAGATCCTATTCTCAAAGTTCAAAAGATCTCTTCTTCCTCTACTCTACACCGACTGAAGGACTTTTATAAGGAAGAAGATATTCCCCTTTCAGATCTGAAGCAAAGGACTCTCCCTAGGGTTCCTAAGTTAGATTGCTTGTCAATCTTAGTGTATTGTAAATCACCCTTACATATCCTTGTAGGAGGTTTGC
Organism: Dactylorhiza incarnata; assembly: GCA_033032865.1. Classification (NCBI taxonomy): domain Eukaryota; kingdom Viridiplantae; phylum Streptophyta; class Magnoliopsida; order Asparagales; family Orchidaceae; genus Dactylorhiza; species Dactylorhiza incarnata. The sequence goes on from JAWHQI010000003.1 coordinate 25,420,777, forward strand.
CTCCGAGTTTTGTAGATCCTTGTTTAGGGATCGAGTTGTAGGAGATCTTGTTCTCCGAGTTTGTGTAGGGTTTGCTCCGAGTTGTAGGCGTGGTGACTCCGAGTTGTAAGATTTGGATAAATCTGAGATAGGTGAAGTAGCCGAATCTAGCCTTGGAGTGTTAGATAGGTGAGGCGGGAAAGTGGACTACCCACATCGGGGAACCACTATAAAATCCTTGTGTTGTGTTGTGCTTGTGTTTCTGTGTGCTTTTACTCTCTTATTTTTAATTTCGCAAAAAGCCATAGAATCCACCTATTCACCCCCTCTAGGTGATTTAGGTTGCGACTAGATACTTTCAATTGGTATCAGAGGTAGGTTGTTCTCTAAAGGTTAACACCTTGAACAAGATCTCCTCATCTAGTTGCAAGAGCCAGTATGTTTGGAATGGAAAGATCCAAGGATTCCTCCGTCAAGTTGCCCACCAAGGAAAACTTTCCCATGTGGAAGGTGAGAGCAGAGATGTTCATGGAAGCTATAGATCCCAGATTGTTTCTAGTTATTCAAGATGGACCATGTGTTCCCATGAAATCCTCCATTGGCTGCCCTTCCAAGCTTGTGCCCAAGAAAAATTCTTAAATGACTGAAGATGAGATTATCTTAGTCAACCTGGACAAGGAAGGTAAGAGCATTCTAGCTAATGCAATTGATGGTTCTACATTCAAGCAACTTGTTCACTACACAACGGCCAGGGAAATGTGGGACTCTCTAATAGCTCTTATGGAAGGATCAAAGGAAGAACGAGACACTGTAGCTGAGAAAAAGATCAGGACCTTGAGTGACAATGATTCAAGCTGTTCAGATCTAGAAGAGGAAACACTTCTTGGACTGACTGCCCGATCTGAGTCAGAAGGGGAAATACAGGATGAAACCTATCCTGAGCAGGTATGCATAAGGGCACCTCTGTCTGTCACAGACTCTGAAGCTGAGACAAGCTCATCAGAAAATGATGACATGTCTAATCTGGTGAATCAGTATGATGCTCCCTTAGTAGCTCTTGAAAAGAGCAAGAAGTTGATTAAATCTCAGGCTGAGGAAATCAGAATCCTTAAGCCCTTCGAATCACAAGTAAATGAGAAAACCAAGGAGGTGATTAGTTTATTGAATGAGCTCATTCTACTTCGGATGAAGTCTGAAGCTCAAGAAAGAACATTCAAGTCTCTAGAGAAGAAGCTTTATATGGAAAGAAAGCCAGTGGCTTAATTCCCTAAACCTAAATCAATTGATTCTGGGAATAGAGGGAAGAGCACAGCTAAAGCTCGGCCTCATACCACCTCTCGAAAGGTGTTGACTCCCTCTAACAGATCTGATCAGGACAGTATCCATGATCACTGGAGGACTGGAGGTTGCTATAGTAGGGAGAATATTCCTAACTATGGTAGAAGAAAGGGAATGGTAATGAGCGCCCTGAAATCTCCCCATGAAGAAATCCAAATGGCCCATCCTGGACCATTTGTGTTTTGTGCTCCAGCTCCTACACTCAAGGATAAAGAAGCATCATCTTCCAACCCTTTTCCAGCAAGGAAGCAAGCTGGGTGCAACATCGTAACCAACCCTCACTTGAACATATCTGATGCCATCAACACCATAAAAGCTTCAAAGTTATCATCTATTGCTGTCAAACAGATAAAGTCAAGTAGGAATGATTATGATAGAGTACCCAATCTGTCCTTTGCTGTGAAAGATAGGAAGAATGTTGTTGCCTTCTCAACTGAAAACAAGCATTATGATGCTACTTGCAAATCAAGAAATGCTCGGAAGAGAAGGTACAACATCCATGAATGTTGGTGTTGTGGTAAAGTGGGACACTTTGCCATCGACTGTTGGCATAACCCTTGTGTGCCTAATGCAAAGAAGAGCCTTTCTGCTAGAGCTGTAGTAGATAGAAATACTTATTATTATGCTAACAGGAACCTAGGACCCAAATCGGTTTGGGTTCTCAAGGGCAATTGATTGTTGATTGCAGGTATGTCCAAAGGCCAATACAAATCCTATATGGTACTTGGACAGTGGATGTTCATGGCACATGACCGGAACAAGAAGCCTATTACAAGATTATACCCCAGTGAAAGATGGTCCAAAAGTTATTTTTGGCGGATCCGATCGGAGAATTACCAAAGGCTCGATATGATTACTAATGGTATAGTCTCTTTCACAGACGTAGCTTATGTTAAAGGATTACAACATAATCTTATTAGCATAAGTCAAATATGTGACAAAGGCTATATGTTGGAGTTTCTAAGGTGGTCTCAAAGCAATCAACAGTTAGTCTTACTGCCAACGCAATATGAGCCTATAGGGTCACACATAAAAGTGCTTGGAGAAATTGGAGAAAGAATTGAGTTGGCCTTGCTTATATAGGATATGAGTGGAGGACCAATCCTGTGACTGTTTGGAATTAAGTTGAGAATGTCTCAATGGGAAATTGTTTAAAAGGTTTAAACGAATGGATTTATACTTGACAAATTCGGCTAAAGTGTTTAACCGAACTGTGCCAAATTTGGCTAAAGGGATTAGACGAATTCGGCTAAAGGGTTTAGACGAATTCGGCTAAGTCAAAATTCGGCTAAAGGGTTTAGACAAATTAATATAGCCGAATTTATATAGTCGAATTCGGTTATAGTGTATAGTCGAATTCGGTTATAGTATATCGTCGAACTGAAGGCTTTCGTCGAACGCATGCCTCTTGAGTTTGTCGACCGCATGCCTCTTGAGTTCGTCGAACGCAGGCCTCTTGAGTTCGTCGAACGCAGGCTTCTTCGAGTTCGTCGAACGCAGGCCTCTTGAGTTCGTCAAACGCATGCCTCTTGAGTTCATCGAACGCAGGCCTCTTAAGTTCGTCGAACGCAAGCCTCTTGAGTTCGTCGAACGCAGGCTTCTTCGAGTTCGTGGAATGCAGGCCTCTTGAGTTCGTCGAACAGAGGCCTCTTGAGTTCGTTGAACGCAGCCTTTGGTATATAATAGTTCACGTTCTTAGGGTTCGACACACATACAGACATATAGCCACAGATTGCGGCCGACCCTTTTTCGTGTTTTTGTGAGAGCAGCGCCGGAAGTGTTCCGCTAGGGCTTCTCTCCTCTTCCGACAGTTGACGCCTCCCTTGTCTCGGATCTAGCAGTCCGTGGGGACACTGAGAGCTTTTCTTGTCCGACTCATTCCTTGTTCGACAAGGCATTGAGGTTCTCCTCCGCTTGTGTGGATCTCTGTAGAGGGGCCGATCCATTTCGGTTCTTGGAACTCAAGATTGGTTCTACCATAAATCAATGAGGAGCATCTTGGTTGCGTATCGACTCAATCATGCAAACGTATATCGTTTTGTTGCCTTTTCTATTTCTTGATTCATGAAATCTGCAAGATCCTTTAACTCTTTGGGTTGTTCTTGTTATTTTTCCGCTGCGCATATGTGATATGCTGTCCACTTTATTGTTAAGAAAACCCAACAGTGGTATCAGAGCCAGGTTAACAATCAAGTGCGTGTAAATCGGGATCTTAGAAGCATTCTAAATGCCCTGATTTCTTCTTGGAACCCCGCCAATAACGCATGTGATTGCATTGCGATTTCGTTGTTTCAGAAATAGTTTCTTCTTTGCAGTAACCGTCCCTCCAAGTGATTTGTGAAATCAAATGTCTGAGATTTTGAATCTGACATTGAGAGACGAGCTTGTCTACTGCACAAATGGATTTGTTTTGCTGTGTCCAATGCATGTAAATTTGGAGATTTAGAAGTGTTCTAAGCATTCAGATTTAGCCCTTCTTATCAAAATGTTGATAATTTTTCTGTGCACATTGGGGATGCATTTGGTTTGAAATATTGTATTTCTATTTTGTGAATGTGCATAATGATTAAATGTTAATCAAGATGAAATGTTCATCGATTGTATCTTAAAATCCCTTAATCCAATATTAAGCATTTGGATGCCTTCCGATGGATGACACTCTTCCTTCCTCGATCGATGAAGTGTGGGCTTGCCAAAGCAAGGTGCATTAATCTATCTTGGTAAGGGTGCGAGCGGATAATTATGATATCCCACTGTCGACATCGGGTCTATCTTAACTAAGTGACCTCAAAGGTTCAGTGCCTAGAGGCATAGGGTTGGCATGCACCATATGATGGATGCGAATAAAGAGTAATTCACCAACCATACAAAAGTTGCATAGTGATGCAATTGACAAGTGTTGTCTACCTAAATAACCGCATTGCGAGATAAACGCCAAAGCGGACTCGTTGTATTGGTGAAATACGGATCTTGTCCACTAAGAGAGTAGCTCACATAAACTCTCTGAATCGAAATTAAGGGTTATCGATTTGATTAAAATAGTGGGAGTATTTAATTAAAGTCCTTATTAAAATAAAATGTATTTTGAAATATAGTACTGAAAATCTTTTGCAAATTTATTATAGAATTTCCATGGCAAATAAATCATACTCCATGTTGTCCCTGAGAGACATCCTTGAGAAGGACAAGCTCAATGGGATGAACTTCCTCGATTGGTATAGGAACCTGAGAATTGTTCTCAGGCAAGAGCACAAGCTCTATGTCTTGGAAGGGGAAGCCCCTGCAGAGCCGACCGGGAATGCTCCGAGAGCAGACAAAGATGATTACAAGAAGTATCAGGATGATACCTTGGATGTGGAATGCCTCATGCTTGCTACATTGTCCTATGAGCTTCAGAAGCAACACGAGAGCATGTGTGGTTATGAGATAATCGGGCACCTCAAGAAAATGTTCGAGGGGCAAGCCCGACAAGAGAGGTTTGACATATCCAAGGCATTATTTCAGTGCAAAATGGGAGCTCGAGACTCAATAGGGACTCACGTACTCAAGATGATTGGGTATATCGAGAACCTTAAAAAACTGGGTTTTCCCTTGGGCCAAGAGTTGGCCACAGATCTGATCCTGCAATCGTTGCCGGACAGTTATGAGCAGTTCGTCTTGAACTATAACATGGATGAAATAGAAAAGATACTGCCCGAGCTCCTTGGCATGTTGAGAACTGCCGAGAACAACATGAAGAAGGCCAAGCCTGCCAGCCCCATACTGATGGTGCATAAGGGCAAGGGCAAGGCCAGGGGATCTAAGAAGACGAAGATTGGATCTAAGTCTCACTTTGACCCCAAATCATCTGCACTGAAAAGGAAAGGTCTGGCGAAGGAAGGAAAATGCCACCACTGTGGTAAGGCAGGGCATTGGAGGCAGAACTGTCCCCTCTACATTGAGGATCTGCAAAAGAAGAAGGGAAGTGTGACTTCCACTTCAGGTATTTACGTTATAGAGATAAACCTTTCTGCTCCTTCATCTTGGGTATTGGATACCGGATGTGGTTCTCATATTTGTACAAATGTGCAGGAACTGAGAAGGAGAGGAATGTTGGGTAAAGGGGAGGTAGACCCGCGCGTTGGGAATGGAGCAAGAGTTGCTGCCGTTGTCGTTGGTGTCTATTGTCTTTCTTTGCCCACTGGGCTTGTAATAGAACTAGATAACAATTATTTTGTTCCAGCCATAACTAGAAACATTATATTCATTTCATGTCTTGACATGAAAGGTTTTTCATTTATAATTAAGAACAATTGTTGTTCGATTTTTATGAATGATGTTTGTTATGGTGTAACCCAATTGTTTAATGGTTTATATGTTTTGAACTTAGACCATCCGATCTATAATGTTGAAAATAATAAAAGACTAAGAACAAATGACTCGAATCTTACATACCTTTGGCATTGTCGTTTGGGCCATATAAACGAGAAACGCATATCCAAGCTCCATAGAGATGGACTACTGGACTCATTTGATTATGAATCATTTGAGAGATGCGAGTCATATTAATTTGGCAAGATGACAAAAGCCCTTTCACTGGTCATACTGAGAGGGAAGATGATCTCTTGGGCTTCATACATAGTGATGTGTGCGGACCCATGAGTTCTATGGCTAAAGGTGGGTTCCACTAATTCGTTATATTTACTGATGATTTCAGTAGATACGAATACGTGTTTCTTATGAAGAACAAATCCGAGACCTTTGAAAAGTTCAAAGAGTTTAAGAATGAAGTAGAGAACCAACTGGGAAAAATGATAAAAGCACTCCGATCTGATCGAGGTGGCGAATATTTGAGTCCGGAGTTTCGTGATCATCTGAAAGAGTGTGGTATTGTATCACATCTCACCCCACCCAGAACACCACAACATAATGGTGTCTCTGAGCGGAGGAATCATACCTTGTTGGACATGGTGCGATCGATGATGAGTCATGCAGATCTGCTCGTTTCCTTTTGGGGTTTTGCTCTAGAGACTGCTGCTTTTACAATAAATCACGTTCCGACGAAGACGGTTCAAAAGACACCATATGAGATATGGACTGGGAAGCGTCCTAGTATGTCTTTCATTAAGATTTGGGGCTGTGAGGCATACGTACGACGTCAAATGTCTGACAAGCTGGAACCGAAATCAGATAAGTGTTATCTTGTGGGATATCCTAGGAAAACCAAATGCTATTACTTCTACCTGTCGTCCGAGGGCAAAGTGTTTGTTTCAAGGACTGGCGTCTTTTTGGAGAAAGAGTTCTTATCCAGAAAGACTGCAAAGGTGGAACTTAAAGAGATTCAAGAACCATAAACAATGAATGAACATGAATTGGAACCTGAGCAAGGACTACAATCTGTTGTAGCTGGAGAACCTGCTCAAGAAACATAAGTCCTACGTAGATCTGATAGACCCAGATTTGAGCCTGAGAGATATGGATTTTCCGTGTCTCAAATAGGTAAGTGTTGCTTATGGATCATGATGATGAGCCTGCAACCTATCAAGAGGCTATGTGTGGACCTGACTCAGAGAAGTGGCTTGAGTCTATGAAATCTGAAATGGACTCCATGTATGCAAACCAAGTTTGGACCTTGGTGGAACCACCTGAAGGGGTACGACCCATAGGGTACAAGTGGGTCTTCAAGAAGAAGACCGACATGGATGGGAATGTACAAACATTCAAAGGCCGGCTGGTGGCTAAAGGTTTCAGGAAAATTCATGGTGTTGACTATGATGAGACCTTTTCCCCTGTAGCCATGGTCAAGTCCAACAGAATTCTACTTGCTATTATTGCGTATTATGACTACGAGATCTGGCAAATGGATGTCAAAACGGATTTCCTTAATGGAAACCTCCTTGAGGAAGTGTATATGACACAACCCGAGGGTTTTGTATCTCCAAGTGAAGCCACTAAAATATGCAAGTTGAATCGATCCATCTATGGTTTGAAACAAGCTTCTCGAAGTTGGAATCTGCATTTTGATGAGAAGATCAAAGAGTTTGGTTTCATCGAGAACGAAGATGAGCCTTGTGTTTACAAGAAGATTAGTGGGAGCATTGCCGTTTTCCTAATATTGTATGTAGATGACATACTGCTGATCGGGAATGACATTCCAACCCTACAAGCTGTTAAGAACAGGCTTAGGGACTGCTTTTCTTTGAAGGACTTGGGTGAAGCGACTTATATACTTTGTATTAAGATCTATAGAGATAGATCGAAGAAGTTGCTGGGTTTGACCCAGAGTACATACATTGATAAGGTGTTGAAATGGTTCAACATGCTTGAGTCCAAGAAAGGATTCTTACCCATGTCACATGGTGTGAGTCTCTCTAAGGACCAGTGTCCTAAATCTTTGGAAGATAAGGACCGCATGAAGTTGATTACATATGCCTCGGCAATTGGATCAATCATGTATGCAATGTTATGTACTCGACCCGTCTCATATGCTTTGAGCATGACGAGCAGGTATCAGTCTGATCCTGGTGATGGTCACTGGATAGCTGTCAAGAATATGCTAAAGTACTTGATAAGGACTAAGGATACGTTCTTGGTGTATGGTGGAGAGGAAGAGCTCGTTGTAAGTGGTTACACACATGCTAGCTTCCAAACTGATAAGGACGATTCAATGTCCCAATCAGGTTTTGTATTTTGCCTTAATGGAGGAGTTATAAGCTGGAAGAGTTCCAAGCAGGAGACAGTTGCCGATTCTACGACAGAAGCCGAGTATATTGTTGCTGCATATGCGGCAAAGGAGGCTGTGTGGATTAGGAAATTCATCGGTGAGCTAGATGTAGTTCCGAGCATTATTGATCACGTAGTTCTCTACTGTGACAACAACGGTGCAATTGCCCAAGCTAAGGAACCTAGATCTCATCAGCGCTCCAAGCACATACTTCGGCGGTTTCATCTTATTCGAGAGATTGTCGATCGAGGAGATGTGAGCATTTGCAGAGTACCAACTGAAGAAAACATAGCGGATCCACTAACAAAGCCTCTTGCGCCAAAGAAGCATGATGGTCATGTTAGATCAATGGGTATTAGATACCTGAATGATCATCTTTAGTGGGAGCCTGGTGAATTGCATGTTGGTTGGTTGTTTATTCATTTGATGAATTATGATATGTACTATATGTTTCATTTTATATTTATGGCAAGTTCTTTTATTATGTCAACTGTTTCTATATGATAGACTAATTAACATAATGAATGCCCTTAGAATGTTTGCTTCCATAGGAATTCAAGTACGTGACTTGAATGTGAGGGCCTATGTTTAAATGAAGCTTCATTCTTAAATGGTCCCTGGTCGAGGTATCATCTTAGAAATTAGGGCGAGGATGAGACCATAAGACTAGCATGTGCGTTGACTGATGACCGGTTCTCACAGGTCATGATATTGTGATATCAAGTCATCACATGGGTACTTGTTAGGAACAAATTGTACTGGACAGACCCACCGTGAGACTACTTTGTGGATTATTATATGAATGTGTCACAAGTAGGTCTCAAGTGACAATGGTGTTTGTGGTCCTTTGACCTGAAGTCACAACATTCATCGGGTGAGGAAGAGCATACTTTGATGCCATCTAAAGTCTTCTCTTGAGAAAGGTTGACGATAAGGGTGGTTGCTGGGTATGTTACGAATCATTTGGATGTTTGTGTGTGAGCAGAAATGGAATTTGTCCTCCTTTATGACAGGAGTTACATCCATGGGCCCCTTGATGGAATGAGACTGAGAAATGCATGGCCATGCTTGGTCGAGTCAATATATGATATTGAGCTCACCAATTTTTTGTCAGTCTATTCTAGATCAGGAAACTGGGATTGAACATTTATGAGGGTGACACGCTCCATGCCTCTAGTTCTATTCGGATGTAAAGGACAAAAGGACATGACAACACTGATACATTGGTCATGACAGGCTTGTTGAGTTATGAACTCTTATTGCTTGGGTAATAATGATGTATTGCTAGATGCCGCTCATTGTTTGTGAGACTTTTGTTGACACTTTGTGATCAAGTGGGAGACTGTTGGAGTTTCTGAGGTGATCTCAAAGCAATCAACAGGTAGTCTTACTGCCAACGCAATATGAGCCTATAGGGTCACACATAAAAGTGCTTGGAGAAATTGGAGAAAGAATTGAGTTGGCCTTGCTTATATAGGATATGAGTGGAGGACCAATCCTGTGACTGTTTGGAATTAAGTTGAGAATGTCTCAATGGGAAATCGTTTAAAAGGTTTAAATGAATGGATTTATACTTGACAAATTCGGCTAAAGTGTTTAACCAAACTGTGTCAAATTCGGCTAAAGGGATTAGACGAATTCGGCTAAAGGGTTTAGACGAATTCGGCTAAGCCAAAATTCGGCTAAAGGGTTTAAACGAAATTATATAGCCAAATTTATATAGTCGAATTCGGTTATAGTGTATAGTCGAATTCGGTTATAGTATATAGTCGAACTGAAGGCATTCGTCGAACGCAAGTCTCTTGAGTTCGTTGAACGCAGGCCTCTTGAGTTCATCGAACGCAGGCCTCTTGAGTTCGTAGAACACAGGCTTCTTCGAGTTCGTTGAACGCAGGCCTCTTGAGTTCGTCAAACGTAGGCCTCTTGAGTTCGTCGAACGCAGGCCTCTTGAGTTCGTCGAACAGAGGCCTCTTGAGTTCGTCGAATGTAGGCTTCTTTGAGTTCGTGGAACGCAGGCCTCTTGAGTTCATCGAATGCATGCCTCTTGAGTTCGTTCAACGCAGCCTTTGGTGTATAATAGTTCACAATCTTAGGGTTAGACACACATACAGACATACAACCACAGTGTTCCGCTAGGGCATCTCTCCTCTTCCGACAGTTGCCGCCTCCCTTGTCTCAGATCTAGCAGTCCGTGGGGACGCTGAGAGCTTTTCTTCTCCGACTCATTCCTTGTTCGACAAGGCATTGGGGTTCTCCTTCGCTTGTGTGGATCTCTGTAGAGGGGCCTATCCATTTCAGTTCTTCGAACTCAAGATTGGTTCTACCAGAAATCAGTGAGGAGCATCTTGGTTGAGTATCGACTCAATCCCGCAAAGGTATATCGTTTTGTTGCCTTTTTTATTTCTTGATTCATGAAATCCGCAAGATCCTTTAACTCTTTGGGTTTTTCTTGTTATTTTTCCGCTGCGCATATGTGATATGCTGTCCACTTTATTGTTAAGAAAACCCAACACTATATAGTAGAATTCTACAAGGACAAGTGCTTGATAAAGTCGTCTGACACGTCAGAAATGATTTTAACAGGCACTCAGAGTAGAAATATTTTCTGTTTAAATTTTCTATGCTTAGACTCTTCTACATCAGTGTGCCTTTTAACAAAAGATATTGCATCTCTATGTGACCAATGGCACAAGAGACTAGCATATATAAATTTCAAAACAATAAGCATGTTATTTTCTCACTATTTAGTTCGTGATTCACCCGATGTTAAGTGCATTAAAGAGAGACCCTGTCATGCATGCCAAATGGTCAAGCAGACTCGGGCTACCTTTAAGAGCTTTATTGGCAAGGATTCTACCAAATGCTTATATCTGCTCCATATGGACTTGTTTGATCCCATGCCAATTCGGAGTTTAGGAGGCAAGTCTTATACATTGGTTATTGTTGATGACTACTCACGTTTTGCATGGGTATTCTTTCTGAAACACAAGTCAGACACCTTCGACTCTTTCGCAATGTTCGTCAGGCAAATTCAGAATGAATTGGAATGTTCTGTGGTCAAAATAAGAAGTGACCATGGTATAGAATTCAAGTCTGGGGCCATGACAGAATTTTGTGAAAGTCTAGAAGCTAGTTCCTCGACCCAAAGGACATAATGTCATAGGGACAAAATGGGTTTTCAGAAATAAGCTGGACGAAGATGGAGTAATCATCAAGAACAAGGCCAGACATGTTGCTTAAGGGTACAAACAAGAAGAAGGGATCGACTTCGATCAAACTTTTGCTCCTGTGGCAAGACTCAAAGCGATCAGGTTGTTTCTAGCGTATGCTGCTCACAAAGGATTCAAAGTCTACCAAATGGACGTGAAGTCGGCCTTCCTTAATGGTAATCTAAAGGAAGAAGTGTACGTAGAACAACCTCCATGTTTTGTTGACTCCTCTCTACCTGACCATGTCTATTATTTACGTAAAGCTTTATATGGTCTCAAACAAGCTCCTCGAGCTTGGTATGAGACGCTCTCTAGCTTTCTTCTTGAGAATAAGTTCACAAGAGGAAAGATAGATAAGACATTATTTCTTAGGGAAGTAAAAGGCAAGATTTTGCTAGTGCAAATCTATGTCGACGACATTATCTTCGGATCTACGAACGATAACCTTTGCAAAAAGTTTTCTAACCTGATGCAAGGGAAATTTGGAATGAGTAGTATGGGTGAGCTGAAGTATTTCTTAGGACTCCAGGTAAAGCAATCTGAAGATGGAATTTTCATCTCTCAGATGAAGTTTACCAAAGAGTTAATTAAGAAATTCAGAATGGAGAACGCAACATCTATGAGGACTCCAATGGGTTCAACTATGTCTCTGGACAAGGATGAGAAAGGGAAACCATTTGATGAAACCAAGTACAGAAGCATAATTGGATCCTTGCTTTACCTTACTGCAAGTAGACCGGACATAATGTTTTCAACATGTGTATGTGCTAGATTTCAGGTGAACTCTAAGGAATCTCATTATGCCGCTGCAAAGAGGATTTTGAGATATCTCAAAGGCACACCAAATCTTGGTTTATGGTACCCAAGAAGTAATGACTTCGAGCTAACAGGTTTTTCAGATGCTGACTTTGCAGGTAGTAAGGATGACAGGAAAAGCACTTCCGGGATATGTCAATTCCTTGGGAAGAGGCTTGTCTCGTGGAGTAGTAAGAAGCAGAACTGTGTGGCTATCTCAACTGCTGAATCAGAGTATATCTCCGCAGGCAGTTGTTGTGCACAACTTCTGTGGATCAGGAATCAGCTCGAAGACTACAACTTGAAGCTGAAAGAGATTCTGATGTTCTACAACTCATCAAGTGCTATAACAATTGCCAACAATCCAGTATCCCATAGCCGGACAAAACATATAGAGATCCGCAACCACTTCATCCGGGAACATGTGGAGAACAAGGACATAAATCTTAGTTATGTTCCGACGAATAGGCAAATTGCAGATATTTTCACCAAGCCTTTTGATGAGTCAAAGTTCAACTTCTTCAAGATGGAACTTGGTATGCTGAACAAAGAATCCTGAAGAGAAGGCAAAGAAATCAGACTCTCAAACTTACTCAAGAAAAGACAAGTCCATTTTACGGGTAATTATGAATTTTGTCGGGTGAACTTTCTTTCTTCGACGAACTTGAATTTCGTCGGGTGAACTTTCTTTATTCGACGAACTTGCATTTCGTCGGGTGAACTGGTCATAGTCGACGAACTGACCCTTCGTCGAGTCAGAATTTCTTTCTCTATTCTAAACCTATTGGATCCGAAGAGTCATTTCCTATTAACATAAGGTACGCGCCTCTTTTTCTCTCGAAGTTTTAAATCTATATAAAAAGGCCTAAGATTTTCACGGGTCACAACACTTGCTCTGTCGCCAAACCCTAGATAGCTCCGACGATTCAGCTATCGACCTATGCTCTCGCCGCAAGCACTCACCGTTCTCTCTGCTTTCTCTCGCCATGTCTAGGAAAAGCCATGGGTTTCTCGATGTATGGGGAGAGCTTGTGCGCGCAGGATTCGCCTCTGCTCCAGATGAGTTCAGAAATGTGGTAATCTGCTTGGAAGAGGCTGGGCTGTCCTTCATCCTCGAGCACCCCTGCCGTGTTCTGGAGAAAGAAGTGATTGAGTTATATAAAAATGCATCTATTCGACACTCTGGTAGAGTTATCAAGTCGTCAGTCAAAGGAAAGGTTATCAAGATGAAGCCCTCTCGTTTAACAAAGTTTTTGAAGCTTCCAATAGTTGATGAAGAAGATTGTCTATTCAAAGAGGACCATATCAGAACTGTGCTTTTCTGTGGTTTGCCATGGGGCACCACATCTGTTAGAAGGAAAAATATGAATGAGGAAGGGAAGCTACTGTATGATATTTTGGGAAAAGTGCTTCTCTGCAAGGTAGGTTCTCACGACTACCTTTCAAATGATATATTCAAAATGGTGGCAGGAATTATTTGTAGAAAGAAGGTCGACTGGGGAACAATATTGTTTGACAAAATAAAAGCAAGTTTGATGACTCCGAATTTTGGACGGATCATCACTCTCTTTTTGAATCAATTGGATGGCCAATTGTTTGATGTGGCATCCGGGATTGCTCTGCATCCCGTGAAGAAGATTGAATCCTCAATCATTCAGAGATGGGACCGAAAAATTGTGAGACCTGGTCTAAAGAGGCCTGTTATAGTTGATTCAGACGAAGACAGGGAAGCATCTCCAAGGCAGAAGAAGAAGAAGAAAGTGAAATCAGTCAAGGCACCAGCCCAGGGGGAGGACTTGAATACACAAGGTCCAAGTATTCCTCCTGTTTCTCCTCAAGATATTCCTTCTCCCATTCCCTCTCCCATTCCCTCACATGTTCATTCTCCTTTCCCCTCTCCTAAAGATAGTGATCATCAGAAATCCAATTCTAAGTCCCAGGTTGATGACCATGACAGTGATGATGATGATGGTGATGATGGTGGTGAGCACCCTGATGCTGCAGTAAATTCAAGTTTGGTTGATAGAGTAATCAAGACTCATTTCTCTGAAAAAAAGCTTCTGATCAGGGCAAGAAATCCACATCTTGTGGACTTTATTCTGGTGTAGATGAACCTCTAGCTACTGACTATGTACATACTGAGGTGATTGAAGGCTCTGAGGGGGGAGCAGAGCAAGACAGTTGAAGTAGATAGAGATGAAATCAACTCCACTGCACTTGTACCCCATGAACCCCTCAGGATGTGCACTCTGGGCATGATCATGCTTCTCCAGGCAAAGAATATTCCCACATCTATATGTCTCTTGGTGAGAACTTTAAAGCTTCTTCTTCAAGACCTACTCCTGCAACATCCTCTCTAGGTGAATTGTCGAACACAATTGAGGCTCTGCTCAGGACTCAGGCTAAGCATATAGAATTTTCTCTCAGGCAAGTATACAACAAAATTTTAGAAGTTGAGAAAGATGTTAACAATGGTCTAGCAGCTATCAATCATAACATGAGAATTCTAAGAAGAGAACTTTATGGGAAGTTTGATAAAGCTGCTGAAGCTATGAATCTTTCTGCCCAAGGCATGTTTTCTCTGTATGAGCAAGCTGATAAGGTAGACCGAGGTCAGGTTGAGATCGCAAGAAGCAAATAATCAAATCCTCTACACTACTATTAGAAGCTTCTCTAATGAAGTTATCCAAAGCCTTTATGAAGAAGTCAGAAAGGGGGAGGAAAATATGGCAGCTAAGATGGATGAATTAAACAGAACAGTAGAGAGCAGATTTCAGGAAAGCAATGTGTATCAATCTCAAAATGCTGGATGGCTTCATGATGTTTTCACAGGAAGAGCTCCAGGCTCCTTTGCACAAAATCAAGTCTATCCAGAGCAAGCATATCCTGAGCAAATGTTTGAACAACCCAATGTTCCTCCTGCATCTTACTCTCCTGTATGGTCTGATCAGGAGGAGATTGCAGAATCTTCAAATCATCCAGATAAAAAGCAAAAGGCTAGCTCAGAAAGAAGACCTGTTCAAGTTGGAAGAGAAAGAAGGGGAGCTGGCATAATGTTCAGAGAACCAAGGGAGGAAAGAAGAAATAATGGTGAAAACTGGAGTCCAACTTCCAAAAATATAATCTTGGACACCTACAATCTGATAGAGATTTCAAATGAAGAGCCTCAGAATTATTATGATCAAGAAGAAATCAACAAGCTGAAAGCATCAAAGCTGAAAAGAAAAATTCATTTTAGAGAGCATGGCTACAACAACCCAAGTGCTCCTCCTCCTCCTCCAAAGTATTATCCAAAGCCCAAGGCTTATTTTGTCAGGCAGCTGAAGATGAGCGGGTCGGGAAAGGTCAGGATGCCTTAAGCAATGTGTTGTGACTGCATGTTAAACTCTTAAAAACTTTTATATATCTGAATGTGTTATTGCTATTTCTTTCACTTTGATAGTTATTATTGCTTGTGATTATTATTTTTATGTGTGCAATTAATCTTAGTAGATAGAGTTCTGACTTCTTCAAATAGGGGGAGATTGTTGGGTATTGTAACCACAATAACCTTGATTTGAAGAAGTATCCCTTAAATTAAGGTGAATTGATATTGTATTTGATATATCTTTTTAGTTATGTGTTTGCAGATTCTAAATGGCTAAGTACAAACCAATGTCAGGTTTCAATGAGTCATTAAACACATGCCTATGCAATGTAATTCCTCATTGTATAGACCAAGGTGTTGACTCATGTGAAATCTCTCTATTGGGGTGTACTTCTTATTCAAGCACAATAGAAGAGCTAAGAGAAAGTTGCTGCTGTTCTTATTATTTGGAAGAAGAATTTTTCCTAAGTATTTTCGTCGAGTTACAAATATTTTCGTCGAAGGATAATTATTCTTCGTCGAGTAATATCTTGCTACTCGCGAAATCTTCATCATTTTTCTTCCCGTCTAATCTTTGAGTTTCTAAGCATTCGTCGAGGAAGAATTCGTCGAGGAAGAATTCGTCAAGGAAGAATTCGTCGAGTAATGTTCTTGTATCCGACGAATTGGTTCAGCGCTATTTCGTTTTTCAAATCGCAGACGGCTTTCCTTTAGGGCTTCCGCCATGTACACACATGGAAGGTTTTCCCTAAATCACGCTTATAGCCGTTGGAGAAGATGTCTATAAGTATCTTAGGTTTATTTTGAAAAACTCTAATCGCAAAATCATGAATAAGCTCTCGTAATTTCTATCGGCCGACACCCTCGTTCTTGCACGTTTCTCTTGTTGCCTATCAAAATACTCTGCGATTCTTCTTCAAAAGCTAAAGTCGACAAGATCAACTGAATCAGATTTCTTCAATCAACATCTTGATCCTTTCGACTCTCCAAGTTCAGATCCTATTCTCAAAGCTCAAAAGATCTCTTCTTCCTCTACTCTCCGCCGACTGAAGGACTTTTATAAGGAAGAAGATATTCCCCTTTCAGATCTGAAGTAAAGGACTCTCCCTAGAGTTCCTAAGTTAGATTGCTTGTCAATCTTAGTGTATTGTAAATCACCCTTACATATCCTTGTAGGAGGTTTGCCTCCAAGTTTTGTAGATCCTTGTTTAGGTATCGAGTTGTAGGAGATCTTGCTCTCCGAGTTTGTGTAGGAGTAGTTTGCTCCGAGTTGTAGGAGTTGTGACTCCGAGTTGTAAGATTTGGATAAATCTGAGATAGGTGAAGTAGCCGAATCTAGCCTTGGAGTGCTAGATAGGCGAGGCGGGAAAGTGGACTACCCACATCGGGGAACCACTATAAAATCCTTGTGTGTGTTGTGCTTGTGTTTTTGTGTGCTTTTACTCTCTTATTTTTAATTCCGCAAAATGCCATAGAATCCACATATTCACCCCCCTCTAGGTGATTTAGGTTGCGACTAGATACTTTCAATATATATATATAATATATTATAAAGAAGTATCACTTTTGGCCATGACAAGATAAATAGACTAGGTAATAGAGACATTGGGACAATCTCCACCGTTTGATCTCAAATCAAACAATACGATGGTCTGAGAATATCCAATTTGGCTCAACCCTCATCCATCCATCCCCCCAAAATCCCGATCCCCCATTTCTAAAATAGAAGAGAGAGAGAGAGAGAGAGGAGAGAGGGCCGAAGAGAGAGAGAGAGAGGAAGAGAGAGAGAGAGGGAGAGAGAGAGAAAATAATCTTTTTAAGTATATACATATATTTTTTACAAAATAAGTATTATAATATTGATGAATATTTTTTTACTGTCATTTCGAGTACTTATATGTATATGTTGCGGGCGCAGCCCGCAGACGCATCGAGCACGGGCGAAGCCCGTGTGGAAGCGGGCGAAGCCCGTGTGGAAGCGGGCGAAGCCCGTGTGGAAGCGGGCGAAGCCCGTGTGGAGGCAGGCGAAGCCCTCCTGGATGCGGTCGAGGGCCGCCTGGATACGGCCGAAGGCCGTCCGACAGCATCGCGTCGGGGGCGGGCAAAGCCCGCCTTTGCCGGCCGGGTACTGTCGCGCCTGTCCATAGGGGCGGAGCCCCGTGTCGGGCACTTGTGTATATATATATTTATGTATATATATTTATGTATATATATTTTTGTATATATATTTACGACTGACAGTGCACGGGGGGACCCCGGGCCACGCGTGACAGTACCAGACTCGCGGAGGCGGGCTTCGCCCGCCGCTGGCGCATTGCTGGCAGGCGGCCTTTGGCCGCATCTAGGCTTTTATAGCCTGAGTCTTGTTTTTTATGATTTAAGCTCGATTTGTATCTTATTTGAAAAGGTGATGAACATGAAAGTTGTAGATCTCATCGAGAATAATAACTTTCATGTTGATCACTCTTTGATTTGAAGCTGCTTAGGGCCCCGATTTTAAGCCTCGAAAAAGGTCATGCCGAATCGGGAGTCTAAACGGCTTCAAATTAAAAACTGATCAACATGAAAGTTATTCGTCTCGATAAGATCTACAACTTTCATGTTAATCACTTTTTCAAATAAAATAAAAATTAAGGAGAAATCATAAAAACGTTACCAATCTGATTGGTGACGTCCCATTTCACCATGAAGGAGATTTTTTTATATATAGTACGAGTGACAGTGCACGGGGGACCCCCGTGCCCCGGGCGGCAGTACACTGCCCGTCCCGGCGGGCTTTGCCCGCCCCCGACTTGCTTCGATCGCCCCCGGCGAGCTTCGCCCGCCAATTATGTATATATATTAATTATGTATAATTAATTCTGTATATATATTAATTGTGTATAATTAATTCTGTATATATATTAATTATGTATATATTAATTCTATATATATAATGTTTAATTGTTTATATTTTAATTATATATTAGTATTATATATATATATTAAATTTTTAAAAAAATTAAAGACAAAAAACAAACCCCACCCTCGCTCCCCTCCCTCTCTCCCTGCCGCCCTCTCCTCTCTCTCTCTCTCTCTCTTAATTGTGGGCCCCACTCCCTTTCTCCCCTCCCTCTCTCTCTTAATTGTGGGCCCCACTCCCTCTCTCCCCTCTCTCCCTCTCTCTCTCTCCTTATCGAACCGATAAGGAGAATCGGACGGCGTAGATTTGTTGGCGGACCGGGTTACACCATAACTCTATATCTTTATATAATAGTATAGATAGATATGTATATATATTTATATGTATATATATTTATATGTATAGAGCTGAAAACTCTATGAATTTATTTTTCAAGATAAAAAGATGTCTTATATCTTATAAAAATTAAATCTTTAACTGAGATTTTATAATTAAAATTCAAATATTATATATTATGAAGTTAAAGGAATACGTAGATGAAACTAAATTTTTTTTTTCCGAAGTTTGTTCAAACTTATAGGACAGGATCCTCTTCATTTAAGTGACATAAAGGAGATAGGATCCCTGTCCAGCTAGGTGAGTGGTACTATTCATTTTAATTTGTTTTAGTTAAAAAAAATTTAGAAACCAAACTCTAGTATCTATTTTATGCCGTTGGATGTGGATCAGGGAATTGATACAGTCCATTATTCCATAATCGAAGAGATACCCACGCTGCTAAATGTGTGGCTCCCGTAAAAGCTGATGTGCTTATTTTTGCCACATACAAATTTTGATGACTAGTATACATCACCGCAATTATTTATGATTGACTACATTATCGAGTCACGTCACGTATGATGAGCTGTAAGGGTGGACCGTACGATGTATAATACTGCAAAGGATGGTTAAATTTAGTTTTTGACTCCATGGTTTGAGTTCAAGTTCATTAAGAAAGCCTTAATATTTCTTTCCCGTGAAAACTCAGAAATAAAAAATATTGATTTTATTTCTCAAAATCTTAACTATTAAACAAGAGCACCCCTCTTTATGTAGTACTGAGGAGACGAGAGAATATACAATTAGCGATGTGAGACTAATTACAAGTGAACAATATAGGGCAGTTACAACTGACAGTGGCATCGGGTCCATGGGATGTTACCCAAAGGCTAACCGCTCGGACTTCAACAGACAACTACACTGGGTGGTTAAACCAAGGGTAATTGCCCATCCTTATCATTCACATGGACTTCTTTATCTTATGCTTTAATACTCCCCCTTAAACTGCAACATATATGTCAATCATTCCCAGATTGACACAAATGTCTGAAAATGATGAAGAGATTGGTTTTGTAAAGACATAAGCCAATTCTCTATCGAAAGTGACAAATAGAGTGCAGATCTGCTTCTTCAAAACTTCTTCTCTGATGAAGTAACAGCCAACTCTAATATGTTTGGTTCTTTCATGGAAGATTGGATTCTTTGATATATAAATGACTGCGTTATTTTCACAAAATATGGGTAAAGGGTGATTGTAGACTTCTCTCAAATTCTTCTGAAGTGCTCGCAACTACCTTAAGTCACATGTGATTTGAGCCATACTTTTGTACTCAGCTTCAACACTTGACCTAGACACTACTACTTGTTTCTTGTTTTTTCAAGTGACAAGATTTCCACCAACAGACATGTAGAATCCTGAGGTGAATTTATGATCTTCTTTATCATCTGAATAGCTAGCAACAAAATAAGCTTCTATCCGTAGATAGTTGCTCTTTTGAAATAATAAGAAGAGGAGACGTCTCACTCCAAAATTTGTCCTCTACTATAGCCATAGGACATCGAGCATGTATTTCGCCAAGAAGAACAATTTCATTGAGATGGTTGGGCACATACTTGCGTTGGGAGAGAACATTTGAGTTGCAATTTCTTGTAATTTGATGCCCAAGAGGTATTTTGGAGAACCTTGGTCTTTTATGACAAATGTTTGTGCAGATGTTTCTTTGTCTTTGCTAATCCAGACGATTCATTCCAAGTGAGAAGAATGTCATCAACGTACATAGCAAGAATAACTAGTCCTTGATCGGCCTTCCATGTAAAATGAGAATGGCCACCCGAACTTCTGGAAAGACCCATTGTAGAGATGACCTGATTGAATTTGTCAAACCATGAACGGGAAATTTGTTTGAGGTCATAGATATCCTTCCCTAGCTTGCACACTTGAGACTCCCCCTGAGAAACATAAATAGGAGGTTACTCCATGTACAATACTTCTTGCAAGTCACCCTAAGGCAAGGAATATTTAACATCCAGTTGATACATATGTCAATCCCTATTGTGATGCCGCACAACTTCCCCTACATGTGGATGACTTGGAGATGTTACAACACAAGGACTTTCGGCGCCCCGGAAGTCAACATTATAACCTCCGCCCGCGTCACGCAAAGGATGCCTAAAGCCCTTTTTATTATCTTGCTTTAGTTTTATATTTATTTCCGTCGTTTTAAAACTGTAATATTTTAATTCCGGCATGTTTCTTATTTTGGGTGTGCTAATAGACATTTTATATGGTGTGCATTTAACCATCCGGGTTGATGAGATTTCATCTCAATTTTGGATGGTTGGATGGTGTTTGTAAACTCTTATTTAAAGGAGCCTTTTGATGAGAAATAAAGAATAGAATTTGAACCCTAAAAACTCCCCCCTTAGGAGGAATTTCGGCCAAGGCCTTCTCCAAGCCGCCGCCCCCCCTTGTCTCCCCTCTCTTCTCCACTTTCGGCCTCCCCCCTTCTTGGGTGTTTCCGGCGTGGTTTCTTGGTGCGACTCCAAGGAAGAAGGAAGGCAGCCCCTCAGTGTGACTCCGAAGGATCCATACGGTGCGACGCCGGTGGAAAGCGTGGAGAGAGTGATTCTCCCACAGTTATCAAGTGTGCTTTCATTTTCTGGGTTGGGTAATCTCTAAAATCTCAAAGAGCTTCTTTCTTTAGTTTTTGTGGAGGAAGAACCATCGTGTTCTCCGCGATTTTGAATATCGATCGTTGGTATTTTTCTGAACTTGAGATCTCTCTCCCGCGTTCTTCGTGTCCGGACCGTGTGGGTCTCGTTTGCTTGAACGGATCTTGGCCTATAGCCTTGGTTTTGTTCTCTAAAAGAGTAGCAATCTTTGTGTTGATTTGGGAACTTTGTCGACTCTCTTTTGACCGCTGTTTTAGAGTCGATCGTTCTTCTTTTTTTTGTTTGATATTGTGATGCGAATGACAACGTATGTGAGCGATAGAATGCTTGTGTAAGTGCGGTAGTTTATCGTGTGATCGAGGCGAGTTGGAGTGAAATCCGTGTAGATCTCCTTTAGGAGACGCCGCTGCATCAATTTGGTATCAAAGCTAGGTTATGTTGAGTTCTATCTCGGCACCATCCTTTCTCTAGACTTGCCGGCGCGTTCGTTGCTCGGTCAAAATCTGAATTTTTTCGGATTGGTCTGCATTTAGTAAAAATCAGAAAAAAAAAATTTCAAAACTTATCAAAAAAATCTGATTGTTTTTCTGTAGCTTCCTGAGTTCATTTCCAGCAACTTTAAAACTACAAATTTTTCATTTTGCTCTCGTTAGGTCCGTCAAAAAAATTCATCTTCATTCTAGTTGTTTAAACTTGCATGCGCACGAGACTAGGCACGGAGTACACCGTAGAGTTACCGTCCACCTCTGGGATGGCAGCGAACGATCAAGTAGATCCTAACACGGAGGCTATAGAAGAGCTACGTGGTGAGATGACGGAGATTAGGACCATGTTAACCCAGATTCTGCTGAATCAAAGGGGAACACCACCCCCACCGGCTAATGATGAGTTGCCCAATCCTCAACAACGGGTTCATGATTCGGATTCGGATGAAGGCTATCCTCGAGCCCCTCCTCATGGACGTCGTCCGGATCGTGGCACTAACATCACTAGAGCCATTAAGATCGACGCCCCCACTTACGATGGTTTGGGAGACCCCCAGGTTTTCCTTACTTGGGTAGTGAATATTGAATGTTATTTTGAATGGCACCATCTTACGGATCCCCAAAAGGTCCAGGTTGCCAGGATGAAGCTAACGGGTCGAGCGAAAATGTATTGGCTGAATGAAGAACGTAGGCTAGGAGCCGGGCAGGGAGTCCCACCCATTGGATGGCCGGTGATGAAGAACTTACTCACTGACCAATACGTCCCCGTCTACCACCGAACCCAAATGTTCGATGAGCTAGCCACCCTTCGGCAAGGCTCAAACTCGGTGGCTGAGTATATGGGCGAGCTGAAAGACCGTATGGTGCGTTGTGATCTTCGAGAGATCCCTGAGGTTACGCTATCGCGATTTTGTAAGGGGCTCCACCCTGACATTCAGAGGAAGCTATTGAGATATGGCCACACAGATCTGAATACGACATTCAATGCCGCTCTTGACATTGAAAAGCATCTGGCTTCGAAGGCCCACTCTCGTTACTCCCGCACGAAGAGCTTGACCACATTTGGAGCATCTTCATCTACCACCCACGATAAAGGAAAACCTAAGACCGCCGAGTCTAGATCGGTAATGATTACTGCGAGGAACTCTAGGAATCCCACGAGTGAGCGTAACCCCATAGGAAAGGTTAGCAAGGCTAACACCACATGTTATGCTTGCGGGGTTCAGGGTCACTACGCCTTTGAGTGTCCTACAAAAACCCGAGCCATAGCCCTGTTGGATGCGGAGACCGACCCCGCCGATCTGATTTATGAGGCTACTGAGGAGGATGACCCTGAGGGAGTCCCGAGTGATTTGGAGGACGAACGCTACCTAGGAGTGATGCAATGTATCTTGACCACCCCTCGTCCTTTAGATGATTGGAAGAGGATGAACATATTTTCCCTGATTTTTAGGAGTGGTGAGAAGTTATGTAAGCTGATTATCGATAGTGGAAGTTGCGTAAACGTCGTTTCTGAGAACGCCGTCACACGTATGGCCTTGACCGCGGAGCCACACCCGAACCCGTATC
This sequence comes from Dactylorhiza incarnata, assembly GCA_033032865.1. Lineage (NCBI taxonomy): Eukaryota > Viridiplantae > Streptophyta > Magnoliopsida > Asparagales > Orchidaceae > Dactylorhiza > Dactylorhiza incarnata. The sequence continues at coordinate 25,444,115 of JAWHQI010000003.1, forward strand.
AAGTAGCTTGGATTAACAAGATCACTGTTCCAGTTACCAAGCGATGTCTAGTTCCCCTCTCGATTAAATCATACACGGATGAGATATGGTGTGACGTATTACCGATGGATGCTTGCCACGTGTTATTAGGCCGCCCTTGGCTCTATGACCGTGATGTGACACATTATGGCCGGGCCAACTCCTATGAGTTTAAATTTAAGGGTAAGACCATTACTTTGAGCCCGACCGTTCCGAAGGAACCAGTTGCGTTACCTAAGGACACCATTGTTCCGGTCGAGAGGAAGACATTGAGTCTAGTAGGCAGGACAGAGTTTGTGAGGGACCCATTCTTAGATGGAGTGATGTATGCGTTAGTTCTTATGAGTACGAAGACTGATTCGAGCACGTTAGATGGGTTGCCTAGAGAGTTGCGGGCCTTGCTAGATGAGTATAGGGATGTTTACACCGACGAGCTTCCGTCGTCGTTACCCCCACTTAGGGATATACAGCATGCTATTGATCTTATCCCTGGGTCATCCCTACCCAATCAGCCCCACTATAGACTCCCTCCCGATGCCCACAAGGAGTTACAAGTCCAAATAGAGGACTTGCTGAAGAAGGGTTTCATTCAGACTAGTTTGAGCCCATGCGCTGTTCCAGCCCTTCTTGCCCCCAAGAAGGATGGTTCGTGGAGGATGTGTGTTGATAGCCGTGCTATCAACAAAATCACCATCAAGTATAGATTTCCAATCCCACGGTTAGATGATCTCCTCGATGTCCTAGCGGGTGCCACCATCTTTTCCAAGCTAGATTTGCGGAGTGGTTACCACCAGATCAGGATCCGTGAGGGAGATGAGTGGAAGACAGCGTTTAAGTCCAAGGATGGACTGTATGAGTGGCTAGTGATGCCTTTTGGGTTATCCAGCGCCCCAAGCACGTTCTCCAGGATGATGACTCATGTCTTCCAGCCTTATATGGGGAAGTTCGTGGTTGTCTACTTTGACGACATCCTTATCTATAGTACCACCCCCGCCGATCACATCTCACACCTGCGGATAGTTCTTTCCACCCTTCAGAAGGAAACTCTTTATCTGAACCTTAAGAAGTGCACTTTTCGAGTCTCTGAGGTAGAATTCTTAGGTTATATTGTTGGGTCCGAAGCTATACGAGTAGACCCCGGGAAGGTCCAGGTAATTAAGGATTGGCCAGAGCCGACTAGTATTTGAGAGGTGCGCAGTTTCCATGGGCTAGCTACATTTTATCGTCGTTTTATACGAGACTTTAGTAGCATCATGGCACCTATTACCGATTGTATGAAAAAGGGAGAGTTTGCGTGGTCGAAGTCTGCTACTTTTGCCTTCCGTAGGATCAAGCAACTCATGACCGAAGCACCGGTGTTACGTCTCCCTGACTTCACCAAGGTCTTTGAGGTTACTTGTGATGCGTCTGGGTTAGGGATAGGAGGAGTCCTAAGTCAAGAGGGCCACCCTATCAGTTATTTTAGTGAGAAGTTGGCAGGCGCAAAGCTCAATTATTCAAACTACGACCGAGAGTTCTACGCGATTGTGAGGTGTTTGCATCATTGGAGGCACTATCTTCTGTCCAAGGAATTTGTGCTCCTTTCTGACCATGATGCTTTGAGATTCATAAACGGTAGTCATAAGATCAGCCCACGGCACGCGAAGTGGGTTGCATTCCTTCAAGAATACACGTTTAACATTAAACACCTTAAGGGTTCGGAGAATCGAGTCGCCGATGCGCTTAGCCGCCTCACCCTCTTTCTGTCTACCATGAAAGTGCATGTTATTGGGTTCGAGCGCATTAAGGATGAGTATGCCACGTGTCCGGATTTCCGAGAATTGTACCTATCTGCACAGGACAACTCCCCCACCACTATCTCGGCCTTCACTATTAGAGACGGTTACCTCTTTCGGCACGGGAAACTATGCATTCCGCAATCTTCCCTACGACTACACATTATTTGGGAGTTGCATGGTGGCGGATTGAGTGGTCACTTCGGGCGTGACAAGACTATTGTGCTCGTGGGAGAGAAATTTTATTGGCCAAAACTTAAGGTCATGGTCGGACGTGTAGTGAGCAGTTGCCGAACGTGTCAAGTTTCCAAAGGTTCTAAGACCAATGTTGGCTTGTATACTCCGTTACCTATTCCATCTAAACCTTGGGAAGACGTGAGCATGGATTTCGTTCTAGGCCTTCCCCCCACGTTTCACCGACACGACTCTATATTCGTTGTTATAGATAGGTTCTCCAAGATGGCATATTTTATCCCTTGTAGCAAGACCAACGATGCATCTCATATTGCCAAGCTGTATTTTCAAAATGTCGTTAGCCATCGTGGGGTGCCTAACACTATTGTGTCGGATAGGGACGTGAAATTTACAAGTTATTTTTGGAAGACGTTATGGATTCTAATGGGCACTAAATTGCTATTCTCTGCCGCCTACCACCCACAAACGGATGGGCAAACTGAGGTGGTCAATCGAAGCTTGGGAAATCTTCTTAGGTGCCTTGTGGGCGACCATAAAGGCACATGGGACTTACTTCTCCCCCACGCTCAGTTGGCTTATAATAATTCCAAGAACCGATCCACGGGTATGTCTCCCAACGAGGTTGTTCACGGGTATAATGCTCCAGTGCCCCTTGACTTGGTCCCACTACCACCGTCGTATAAGGCCAGTCAATTCGCACAATCCTTTGCCCAACACATTCATGATCTACATGCACATATTCGGGCGACCTTGACCTCTCAATATGACGCCTATCAAACACATGCAAACCAAAATAGGAGAGCGTCAAACTTTAAAGTCGGCGACCAAGTTTTAGTCCGCTTAGTTCCCGAACGAATGCCATCTGGCACCATTAAGAAATTAGCACCGAGGCGAGCCGGCCCGTTCCGGATTTTGAAGAAAATAGGAGAGAATGCTTTTGTTTTGGATTTGCCTTCTGATTGGGGTGTCTCACCCATTTTCAATGTTTCGGATTTGACGATGTTTGTTCCGCCTCCACAAGAGTTGTCTTCTATGTCGTCTTCTCCTTCCACAAATGATTCTAATGGGTTGGGGAGTGGTAGGACGGATGATCTCTCTTCCATGCTTTCCACAGGTATATCGCCGGATGGTGAGTCACATCTTATTCCTAATGCTGACATGTTTCCAAGGTTTCCCAAAACCTTTTCTAACCCTGACAGGATATTGGACATGGAGCCCATTACTACTACTGATGGTGATACTCGCCGCTTCCTCATTCGATGGCGGGATCGTCCACCCTCCGATGACTCTTGGGTGCTTGAATCCGAGCTTCAAAGACTAGATGCCGCTCTGCTCCACCGTTTCCTCTTGGACCACGCATCGGTGATACGTGAAGTTGAGGGGGAGGGGGGGGGGGGGGGGGGGAGGATTGATGCCGCACCACTTCCCCCACATGTGGATGACTTGGAGATGTTACAACACAAGGACTTTCGGCGCCCCGGAAGTCAACATTATAACCTCCGCCCGCGTCGCGCAAAGGATGCCTAAAGCCCTTTTTATTATCTTGCTTTAGTTTTATATTTATTTCCGTCGTTTTAAAACTGTAATATTTTAATTCCGGCATGTTTCTTATTTTGGGTGTGCTAATAGACATTTTATGTGGTGTGCATTTAACCATCCGGGTTGATGAGATTTCATCTCAATTTTGGATGGTTGGATGGTGTTTGTAAACTCCTATTTAAAGGAGCCTTTTGATGAGAAATAAAGAATAGAATTTGAACCCTAAGAACTCCCCCCTTAGGAGGAATTTCGGCCAAGGCCTTCTCCAAGCCGCCGCCCCCCTTGTCTCCCCTCTCTTCTCCACTTTCGGCCTCCCCCCTTCTTGGGTGTTTCCGGCGTGGTTTCTTGGTGCGACTCCAAGGAAGAAGGAAGGCAGCCCCTCGGTGTGACTCCGAAGGATCCATACGGTGCGACGCCGGTGGAAAGCGTGGAGAGAGTGATTCTCCCACAGTTATCAAGTGTGCTTTCATTTTCTGGGTTGGGTAATCTCTAAAATCTCAAAGAGCTTCTTTCTTTAGTTTTTGTGGAGGAAGAACCATCGTGTTCTCCGCGATTTTGAATATCGATCGTTGGTATTTTTCTGAACTTGAGATCGCTCTCCCGCGTTCTTCGTGTCCGGACCGTGTGGGTCTCGTTTGCTTGAACGGATCTTGGCCTATAGCCTTGGTTTTGTTCTCTAAAAGAGTAGCAATCTTTGTGTTGATTTGGGAACTTTGTCGACTCTCTTTTGACCGCTGTTTTAGAGTCGATCGTTCTTCTTTTTTTTGTTTGATATTGTGATGCGAATGGCAACGTATGTGAGCGATAGAATGCTTGTGTAAGTGCGGTAGTTTATCGTGTGATCGAGGCGAGTTGGAGTGAAATCCGTGTAGATCTCCTTTAGGAGACGCCGCTGCATCATATTGACATCAACAGAGAAGAGTACCCGAATGATACTGATCCAGGAAACAAGAGATAAGATGTCAAAAAAATCAACACCATGTCTGGGTGAAACCTTTAGCAACCAAGCGAGCATTATATCTATCAAATATGCTGTTCGGATGATACTTGATGGTAAAATCTAGTGGCAATCTACAACATCATCCCTAGGTGGGGTAGGGAAAAGAGTCCAAGTACCCCTAGAAGTTAAAGTTCACATTTCCACATCCATTGCAGCCTTCGAGCACGGTAAGGAAAGAGCTTTGTGAAAAGAAGTTGGGATGGAGGTGGTAGAGAGAGAGAGAGAGAGAGACAGGGCAAAGTTTTTGCAAGAAGGGGGTAAGTTGGGCATATGACACTACATTGGTAATGGAGTGGTGAGCACATGCTCGGACCCCCTTGCGGAGTGCAATGGGAATATCAAGATCCGAGTTGTAATCAGTGTCAGATTTGTCCGTAGAGGAGAGAAGTAGCCTGAGAACTGGCGGAGGGAGCACCGGAGTAGATGGAAGGAAGAGTGAAAGTTGATGAGAAGGATAGGGTGAGGTGAAATAGGAGGTTGTGGTGATGGAAGACGAGCATGGACAATAAGAAAGGAGGAAGAAGATGTAGGAGGATCTGCTTGGGTGACTGGTGTAGAGTTGGTGGAGAATTATGTTGTGAACTCAAAGAAAGTAACATCAATTGAAACATATTGTTGTCCAATAATAAGGTTGTAACATCGATTGCCTTTCTAATTCACAGAGGACTTAATGAAGATACACTTGATAGTGCGAGCCGACATTGTTTTGCGACTATGTGCATGCGAGTGAATGAAGGTATTGTTGGAATCTTGTAATCTATCAGTAATCAAAAGATTAATCTTACTGCCAATGTAATACGATCCTAAAGGGTTGCACATAAGAATGTGCAGAAATTGGAGTGTTCGATCGTATTGGTTTGTGAAACTAAGTTCTAAATATGCATATAAGATATACATTGTACGGTATTTAGGACACACGACCTATGGCGCACGCCTGTATTCCAAGGGCGTGTAGGCCCAAAAATGGCGGGATAACGGTTGGCAGCAGTTCTGGACCAAAACGTGTGACTTTTGAAGGCACACACCCGAGGCACTACGCCCATTTGCTGAAGGAGTGTAGGTAGTTTTTCATTCCAGAGCCACGAGGAGGCATGCCTGCATGAACTGACACGACTTTTGGGACACACCCCTGAGGAACAAACTCGTGCGCCAAGTGCATGTGCACCAAAAAGTTGCGTATGTATTTGCGCTTATAAATAAGCCAATTTATCCAGAATAACCAATGTCCTTTTTGGAAGCCTAAATATAGTAAATCCATGAAGAACACATCTCTCTAAAGTGGAACTAGCATTTTGTAGTAGAGAAGAAATGATCATCTTCTAGCCCCGAGTTTGTTGGACGTATTGTGAGGTGTTTCTGGCATTCGTGTGGATACCTCTAGAGATGCTGATTGAATTCTACATTTGGATTCAAACCCAAGTTGATCTTCTCTGAATCTGATTTTGATGTAGGTATAAACTATATTCTTGATTTAGTGTATTTTACATGGATCTTGTTGTGGGTTTCCTATATTTCCACTGCGCATTTGATGCCCTTGAAACTGAGCAGGTAGTACACACGAATACCCATGAGGTAAGAGAGAACAGATTGGCATCGGGATACAAAATTGAGAACGGTGTCTTCTTTTGGAGAATATTGAGGGAAGATGACTGGTGAGGAAAACAATATAAGGATAACATGTCCCAATAGAAGCGGGGAACATTCATTTGACAGAGAAGAGTCATCACAACATCAAAAAGATGATGATTCTTTTGTTCCGCTACTACATTTTTTTGGGGAGTATACACACATCTGGTCTGATGAATAACACCATTAGAAATGCAAGAAAAGGAGAATTGGTTGCTAACATATTCTTTGGAATTATCAGTATGAATAACCTTTATAGAAGAACCAAATTGCGTGCGAAGTTCATTATAAAAAGTACCGAATATAGAAAACATTTAAGAGCGTTCTTTAAGAAGATAAACACATGTACATCTAGAGAAGTTATCAATGAAAGTTTATATATATATATATATATATATATATATATATATATATATATATATCACCCCTACCAACGGACTTGGTAGGACATTGACTCCAGATGCCTGTCAAACAGACGAAGAATGCATCAACACAGCTTGGTGGGATAAGAAAAGCAGTGATGCTTGAAATTCCAGGGGTGTCTTCACCTAGAAGGGGGGGGGGGTGAATATTTGATGTCAGATATTTTAAATTTATAACGGAATTAGTAATTTAAGCACAACAATCACACACAAAGCACAACATTGGCATATGCTATTTATAGTGGTTCCCTAAGACAATGGACTCTATGTACTTCACTGCCCCCTTTGCCTATCTAGTAGTGTGCTAGACTTGACAATCTCTACCAAAACTCAGATCCACAGATCCTATAACTCAGAGACCACGTCTTCTATCTTAGGTCCCGAGGACCCTACAACTCAGAAGCCCATTCCGGCTTCCTATGTCAGAGACCAAGTCTCTTATCTCAGATCCCACAAGATCCTACAACTTAGAATCACTAACTGGCTTCCTACCTTAGAGGAAAAAGTTTCCTACGATCAGGCCAGACATGGCCCTACATGTAAGACCCTTTTTTTTCTTTTGAAAACCCAGGTCTTAGGCCCAGAACCGCCGCTTTGCAGTGACACCTTCACTCGGGAAGGTCACCACTACAAAACACTGATCCTGCCGGCCAAATCGATCACAAAGAAAAGTGCATTAAAGAAGACAAGTCCACAGAATCAACATAAAATATAAAACCATAAAGGTAAATGTCCACAGATAATAACTGAATAAAAGATTGTTACAATAATAAAGGGCACATGCCCTATACATCATGTCCTCACTACAAGATCACTCGCAAAAGCTAACTACTAATCACTCACTGATCCTGAATCTGGTGCTCCTGTAACAGGTTGGCCCGCCTCCGTCTGCACCGGCCTCTGGTGCTGCTGCATCTCCTCGATCTCCTAAAATGATATCGTCCACCGACCGTTAGTCAAAAAGACTAAGCCTTATGTTCCCCACCCCACCCCCAATAGCTCCTAGGCACCGTGCGGGAGGATGAAGCAGAGGACAACAAGGGGTATAACAAAGAGCAGGTGACAGTGGTACAGGAAATGTTTCTACACTACACATGTGTATATATATAACTGAAGCAGTAAAGGGGCATAGTAAGAGCAGGTAAAGAATAAGTAAAGAGCAGTAAGTAAAGACAATATTAATAGAAAAGTAACCATTGATTTATAGGAATCCCCATACAAACCTATAGACCAAGGGGTCGTTTAGCAAGGCCTATCGTATAAGAAGTCCCATAACTGACTTATACGATAAGGGTAGGGGGTTGAAATGTAATGTTTATGCTATGACAGGCAAGGTATGCAGTTATGCTATGTTCATAAAAGTGCAACTCACCCACTTCGACTCTATGCGCATAGACCTTTAGTTCCTCCTTTTTGGAGCTAGCAAGACTCCTAGGATACTCCCGTAGTGGCAAACGGAAGCGGTGGGTTGGGCCTCGCCCACCTCTAGGTTGGTATTCACACTACCCTACCTAGACCTATCGTATGCCTCAACGCAAAACCGCGGAGCATCTGCGTACTCTTACTGGCTAGACCACCAGGCTTTCAAGGCTAAGTGCAAATTCCACACTTGCCGAGTCAACGTATTGACATCGGTGTGAACGACCGTACAATACCGGAGACCCACCACCTTCATGCACATGCAACATATTCTATTACCTATCTCCGAGCCACAGGCTCCCCGGGCTAACCCGCCCATTACCATAACCTTCCGAGCCACCGGCTCGCCGGACCAACCCCTCCGCACCAACGACATTACTGAGTCACAAGCTCACTAGACTAACTAGTCTGCTGCTACAACCACCGAGCCTACCGCTCGTACAACCAAACCAACTAACCTCCCGTAACTACGGGGTGCGTGTGTGTGCGTTATTGAGTTAATCTTGTATAACAACTACTTACTCCTACGACTTTTGGTTAATCTTGGACTTCCCGAGGATTACCCTGTAAGGGGCTCGCTACGGTACTAGGAACTGTAATGGGATGACACCCCAAAGTTCCCTTTCTCAAGACACTTACTGTTATTGGTATCTACCCTTAAGAATTCCTTTCTACCATTTCACTTGAATTAGACCTAAGTGCTTTAAGACACACCAGGGGAAAGACTATCTTTCGTCAATCCCCAGGACAACCTTACTCTTAACCCACCAAGTACACTTTCCTCACATACAGTTCCTTGGGTGGACTCACAAACTATCTAATTAACCCATGTGCACCACCTGCACACCATTTCCACCTAGTAGGTTGCTAGAAATCTAAGTTTCACAGTTTTACTATACACAGACCAAACTAACTATATGAAGCTCACAACTAGAGGTACTCCAAATAATCATCCAATTGACCCAAGATATTTACTGGAGGTCTATCATGATGTTATAAGACTAATTCCAGAGAATCATATTTTTCCCTAATTAATTAATATTTATTTTAATTTCTCCAAACATTTGCCAAGTATGAAAATGAACATGAAGTGTAAGTAAATCTTATGATATGACTCTCCAAAAATTATGATAAATATATGATGATCAAATAACATCAGAAACAGTATATCATATTTTTACAGTAAGAAATTCTCCTCTAAGTTAATTATTTATCATCTATCCAAAATCATAGTTTTATGAAGGAACCACCAAAAAGATCAACACTAAAATTATGGGAAAAATTACAAAACGCTTGTATTCACCAGAAAAGGTCACTGACTAAGTTTCAGGATTTAAGGAAATCATTTTCCTACTAAAATAAATAAATTAAGAAAACTTCAAATTAAATAAACTGTGAAGTAGCCTACTGATTTAAGTCTTCAAAAATTCTATAAAATTTCACAGAGCTTCCTAATGTTCTGAAAGGTCCTATCACCAATTTGCACAATTTAACAATGAGTATTGGACCCCCAATTATTTTTCTTAAGTCTAAATCAAAATAGGTGCCTTGTGAATGAAGTACTAGTTAAATCATTTAATAAAATTCACAAAATATACCAGAGGTCTAAACCATGATTATAAGGGCACCAACAAAGTTTCATCTCCATACAAGACCTTTTAATCCTGTTATCACCTCTTATAAGAAATTCCTCTTAAGGGATTATGACCTAATTCAAAAGGAATAACTGCTCCTAAAATTCTTATAAAATTACCGAGGGCCTATTTATATCCTATGAACTTATCCACCAAGTTTCATAACCATCCAGGGACATTTGACCCCATGTCCTTCACAAGGTCCTACATGCACACCTAGGGCTAAAACTAGTGTTCTAGGGCTTAACCACCTCCACACCACCCCATATCACTCATGGAGGTGTCTTAGGTGATCCTAAACCAGTTACCAAGGTTTCACCTCATGGTGATGAGATTTGACCTCAATACCCAAAATGAGCATTATACCCTATTTTGACCTACTTGACCCAACTTGGATTGACAAATTACCCAATCAAACAGTCCCAACTAGGCTGATATTTTTACCTAGGTCATAACATAACCCTAAGGAGCATCCACCAAAATTTGGAGGGCATTGGAGGTCATTTAACCCACTAATTAATTAATATATGATTTATGAAATTATCTCAAAACCTTAGAAAAAGGTTGTAACACCCCAAAAATCGTAGTTTGTCGAAGTAGGCGGAATGGTAGTGCGGCGCTCGAAGTAGGCTGAATTTTCCATACCTGCTCCTCGCGCACGACCCGCGGCCTCTTCTTCGCGCACGACCAGTGATCGTGCGCATGATCGCGCGTTAATTGAGAGGAGATATGGTCGGCTGAAAAGCTACGCGCACGACCAGAGGTTCTTCGCGCACGACCAGTGACCGTGCACCTGTGAACGTGCGCACTGTTTATTCTGCTCTACGAAAATGAACGGAGAAGATGATCCGGCCATTCAAAATTCTTGGAATTTGATCCAACGGCTGTGATGAATGGCTGGAGGGTATTAGGGCTTTTGAGAGGGGTTCTATCCTCATAATATCAAGGCTCATCTCTCTCCTAGGCTAGAGAAAGAAGAAGGAGGCAAGGAAGAAGAAGAGGAGATCCCGCCATTGATGGAGCTCCATTTCGCGAGCGGTTTCCAGATCTGGAGAGTGCAGCCCGGTGCGATCCTTTCCCTCTGTGTGAAATCTCAGATCCATGGCTAAGAAGAACGCTTCTAGGGTAACGATTCTTCCTCCCGATATTTAGACTTGTCAATTGTCCTCTCTTTCATTTCCCTATGCTTGCATGAGGAATCCCTTTCACCAAATGGGTGAAGTGTAGGATTTCCTCAAGTTCTTCGGAACTCCGGGTAGATTGTGTCCGTCCCCGGCATATTGCATGTAGAAAATCCGGTAGTCGTGCGGATTTAGGCATTGTGTGTGAAGCCTATTCGTGGCCGTGAGCCCGAATTGGTGATGCTTGATTTGCGACGTTGCATTTAGGTTAAGCCTAGAATGCGTGCCGGAGAATGTCTCCGTGATATATGCGATAGTATTGCGGGATTTAAGCGTAGGCATCTTGTGAAGGTCCTAACGAAAGCCCCATGCTTTGCGAGTGGTTGAATGCAAACCTTCACCACTAGAATTGTTGAGGAGTGTTCTTGTACCTCCTTATTGGTTACGTGTAAAGCCTAAGTCCTCGTGAAGGCTTGGGTGTTGTTACTTATGTTTTGTGTAGCACTAACAAGTGCTAAACCCTTACGGGCCGAGGTGAAGCCGTACCCACGTCGTGCGATAGATCGCGATGATTAGAGCACGGGCAAAGCCAAACCGAACCCGTTTCCATGCAGATCGGTAAGCGGTCCCTACCTCATGGAAGCCGTGTGATCATGGGAGAGGTTGTGGAAGGTGATTTACCTAGACCGACCAAAAGCTCTTTTTCCCACCTAAGGCGATGGCCCTTACGGTGGAGTGTTTTGTGGAATTGATGTTGTTAGCCTCATGCGGTTGTTTAGGCGGTTGTGGGGAACCTTCGGGTGAACCCAACCAATATCATGTGCATACCTAGGTTCCCTCCTTTTTGATGTGCAACTTAGAAGATTGATTGTGCTTGAAACCTCACCTTGTGTAGTTGCACTTTCTTTATATTAGTACTTGTGCTAGTATGGCTTGCTTGCAGGGTAGAAGCTCCGCCACCCCGGGAAAGGGGTGGGGTCGTTATAATTTGGTCAGCTGTGCTGACCGTTACTTTGTTTGCCACCGCTCGGTGGAATGTTCCTTTGTAGGTGCAGGTGAGACTAGTGGGAAATAGCGGGCGATGGCCCTATTGCCGAGTTGGCCCTTGAAGGCCAGCCTCCCTTTTCTGCTTTCTCATGTATTGCCGGCCTGCGTGCCGAAGTATGTTTTGAGTTTTGTACATTGGTGAATGTAAGGCCCTAAGGCCGTAACTCTATTTTATGGTTTCAATCCAATGATAGTGGACAGTTCTAAATGAAATGTTAAATCATTATGCTTTCGCTAGTGTTTAGTATACTCTGGTGTAGTTCTTTCTGTTTATCACCTTTTAACTCCTAGCTAGTGTGGTTTGTATGGCGTGGGGTTCCCGGCCGGACCTACTGTTATACTATTCGTACTAGCAGGGTGTTACAAAGTTTCTCCTAAAAATCCCATCTTTGGATATGATGTGTGTGTAGGTATAAGTAGACTATGTTTCAAATCTCAAGTCCATATCTTTTCCCAATCAAAAGTTATTCAAGAAATGGTGGCTGTCCTACACTAGGGACCAGCCCCACCAAAATGGACCTACAGAGAGCTACATAACTCCTTTTGGGGTGAAATCAATTTTAAAATAAAGTAAACTCCAAGGGTACAACTTTGGTGTTGACCACTTTTTCTGTAGAGGGGCCTAAGTATTTTTAGTAATTAGATCTAGGTACAACAAAATAAGTGACAGAAATTGCATAAACATTTATTTATATAACTGTTTCTGCGTTCGGCGAAAATTAAATATCGCTCGACGAAAGCAGAGCAACTCTACGTTCGAAGATCTCAACTGCGCTCGATGAAGGCAGAACAACTCTGCGTTCGACGAAATATTCGTTCGACAAAATCAGAGCATAACAACGCTCGACTAATACAGAATTAAACAGCGCTCGACTAAATTCTATTATAACAGCGCTCGACTAATCTAACAGATATCAACGCTCGATGAAAGCAGAGCAAATTTTTGTTCGACGAAATATTTCGTTCGACTAATTAAATGAAATAACGTAAACAGTATAACATTAAATATAAGATCTTGCACAGATCTTGAAGCACATTTGGACGGTATCAGGCCGTCTTCTTCCTCCAGTCAACAGCTGGGATCAACCGCGCCTGGGCTGCCTTCCTCCTTGTTTTCTCGGCCACCTAAGCGCCGCCCTGGCCTGCCAATTCCACCACCACCTTCGTCGAGGTGGTGGCCGGCGATTAACGGTGGTTGGCCGGCCGGAGGTGGCCGGAACAGGGATTTTAGGTCGGGATTTAAGCTCCAAAAATGGAGCTCTCGGCCTACCAGATTGGGGGCCAATTGGCCCCAATCCTTGCGGCCAACTTGATAACATCTATCCACTGAGAGAGAGGAGAAGAACCAGACCTTCAATCGGGCTTGATGGTGGTTGCTTCCCGGATTTGACATGGCCGCCCCCTTCAAGTTGTGCTCCTTGCCGATCTGAGCCTCCACTGCACGATTTCCTCTGGAAGGTTGGGGGTTTCACTCCTCTTAGTCTTTTGATGATGATAGAGATCTTAATCGAGGGAGAGGCGTGGTTACACATTGAATGCCATTAATGGCCATCAAAGGAGAATTTTGGCCATGGTTAAAACCACCAAAATCAGCCCCCATGTGGGCTGGAAAACCTCCTAAACTTCTTATAACTGATAGAGGGAGTGAATCCCATCAATTGGGGTGGGATTTGAAGGATCAATTGCATTTAATCCCATGAATGCTCTCTTTCTCTCTCTCCGATTTGGGGGAACTTCCCTTTTTCTCTCTCCTACTCACCAATTACAGATTTTTAAGAGGTAAAATTCAGAAAACAGCAGGCCCACTACATTTGGGCCTAGCCCAAATGGATTGGGCTAGATTAGGTTATATTGGGGTATTTTGACCTAAATTAAGCTTTTGTTTGACTTTGGTCAAATTGACCAATTGGGTTGACCCCAAAGGGTGGCTTGGGCTCCATTGACTTCCCTTAAAGGTTAGGATGGTCTAGAATTTGACAAGGTGAGGGTGAATTGCCCCTTATTAGGGCACTTTGACCAATTTAGGGTTAAGGTTGACTTTAGTCAAATTGGCCTCTTAGGTTGACCCCAATGGGTCACTGGTGCTTCAAGGAGACCTCTAATGGGTTAGGGATGATATTGTGGGGTCAAGGTTCAAGGTACACTACAACTCAGATTTCGGTCGGTAATCCTACAACTCATATCTCAGAGAGATCCTACAGTTCCAATAAGTTTTTACAAACTTTCTATAGACTCAAAATGATAAGCTTGAATGCTTTGGAGTGTTCTGTAAGCCTTGATGAAGATCAACTTCAACTAGAGTCTTCTTGCAGAGATCTTGGATGAAATAGTAAAACAATCTTCCGCGCTAATGGAGACTCATCTTATAGCTAAACGATCCTTGATCTGAACTTTGAGAAGTTATTTGATATGCTTTCTGCTTGACTTCTCCTTTCTTAAGATTTTTCAATATGATAATACTTGAGCGGCAAAAAACTTTTCTCTATCAATTTCCTCGTTCATTTAGAAGGTTAGGGTTTGTGTCCATCACATTCCCTTATATAAGACAGATGATGTCTAATGGTCGATTCAAGTATTGGCATTATGTCAGAGATTTCTTTCCTTAGCAGAAGTGACTGATTGACCCAATTCTCGCCGGCATTTATTGAGAAAATGCCAAATCTGCATTTTTAATTTGAATTCCACCTTTTCCTTAATTCAACTAGATGTCTAGTCGAATTTCATGTCATTCAGTCGAATGTGTTCTTCACATTCTGCTTCTAGTCAAATTCAACATGTCTAGTCGAAACCTTCTGATTCAGTCGAATTTACTTTTTATAGTTGGCTTCTGGTCGAATCTCACCCATCTAGTCGAATTCTCCTTATTTAATCGAATTCTTCCTTCATAGCATGCTTCTGGTCGAATCTGACTCATCTAGTCGAATTCCTCTTATTCAGTCAAATTTCGTCTTCAATCGAATCGACTTCTTATTAAGTGGAATTCTTACTTAGCGTAATTTTGTTGAAGACTTGTTTTCTCCGTGCTTCTTTAGGTCGAATCACCTTGACCTATCTGCACGATCGTGTAGATGTTCTATACGAACATTACTCATTATTTACATAAATCATCTTGATTCATTAACACGATCGATCTTCTGTTCAGTCAAATATTCATAGGTGCTTTGTATTCGAAGTGTATTAGAACGAATCGCCTTGACAGTTCTGCACGATCGGTCTATCATTAAGTTGAATCTAAACATAACATATTTTTTAATATAAGTCTTCTTGAAGAGTGACTTGGATTCTTCTGTACAAATAAATGTTTCTTCTGGCCGACTTTATACTTGGACCTTTCGCAGTCTTCTTCCACAAGATTCTTCTTGAAACTCATGCACATTTGTTTAGTTAAATCGTAGCTTAGATTGAATTCTTGTCCTCTATTGATGTCTACCCGATTCGGCTTAACTCTTCAACATGATCGGCTAGACCATCTAGGCATTCAACTACATGTTAAGTCGAATTTTGACTTAGCATGTTTATTGTTGATGTCTATCCAATTTGGCATAACTCTTGATCAGCATGATCTGCTAAACCGTCTAGGCATATGACTACATGTTAAATTGAATTTTGACTTAGCCTAATATTGATAGTGTCAACTATGCTTCTTTTCTTTAGCTTGTTTTCCAGACTTTGTTTGCTTGTTTCATAGCGAGTAAGTACAAGTCCAACATAGTCTAGGTCTTAGATGGACATGATGTCTTGCCCAATGAGGGACTACATTAGCTGGACTATGTCTCATGACACTAAGTCTAGCCCTGTTTTGGGCTTGTACTATCATACACCTAAGATCATCACAACAACAGCAAACACATCAAATACAAAAGTGTTCATCTATATTGTGAGGGCTTATTCAAATCAGGAACATTGTGGGCACTATTCCCAACAATCTCTCCTTATTTGAAGAAGTCACAAACTCAAATATTGATGATTTCACATAGAGATAATGAATGATATTAACATTATTTTAAGAACATTCTTAAAATTTTATATATGAATTGATTAACAAGGTTCTTGACTAGATTGTACTAAACCACCTTCTCCATAATGATCACACCCCTAACCCTCTTGCTCTCTTTGCAGCTCTGGGTTCAGCCTCTTCCTTCTTCTATTTCTGTCTTTCAAAGTAGCCGTGGGGTTTAGGAATATATTTGGGAGGGACTGGAGGAGGTTCCTTGTTTTTGAAGAGAAGTTTCCTTTTAGTTTCTGAATCTTCATATTTTTTCCATTCTACTGCATTGTAAAACCTACCTATGTTTAGATTCCCTTAATTGTAAGTGTCCCATGTAGAGAGAATGATGGTTCATGATTGAGGGCTCTACCTTTCAAAGTTGGGGTCTTTCTCCATTTCTTCTCAATAGATAATTTTTATTGCTTGTATTTCACTATCCTGAGTAGCTACTCCCTTTCCCTTGTCAGAGTAGGTAATAGTAGCATAATCAGTGTCATAGCTGGCAGGAGGCACATAGTGACCTTCATGCTCTTACAAACTTGGGCTAAAGTGATAGGGATGCACTAGAGAGAAGGGGTATGTCAGATCCTACTCAGACACTTGCCCTTCAGGTAGCATATATGGAGGAAGGCATAGGGCTATGTGAATTTCATTTAGCAGCCAACAGACTTGCTATCCCACCATATCCTCCCCCTTTCTAGCTTCCTTAGATATGTGCCTCATGATATCAGCCTGGGAGTCTCTCACTTCCTGACTCAGCAACTCATTGACCCATTTTAATGGTACTTTTATCCTTCTTTAGATTGTCAACTAAGAGCTGATTGCATACATCTAGTTTATCGAGAGTGGAGGTTCTGCTATCAGATATCTTCTTTGTCACATATTCGACTGCACTTTCCAAGTCTTTTGACTAGTTGATATGCTCTTCATGTAGCCACTCAAGTTTGCTGTCAATGTCTAATAAGACTTTATAAGTTTTGTCAACAACATATGCATCTTTTATGAACCAATGTGTGGTTTGAGCATTCAATTCAAGCATTTCTGCTCTCATATCATCAATCTTCTGAGTGAGTTCAAGTTTAGCACTTTTGACAGCTTTGCCACATAATCTTGAAATTCCTTTCTTTGTTCGACCAGTAGGATCCTCATCTGGTCAATGATGGAGTTTGATGGATTATCTTGACCAGGAGTAGCAGATTTACTTGGAATGCCAGCTTCCCGTATTTCTGCTGCCCTTTGAACTGCACTGCCATCGCCAACCATAGTTTCAGGAAAATTTGTTGTCTAGATTGGACTATCTTCTCCTTCCTCTTGTACTTCTAATAACATAATCCACTCTCTGCAGGATTTTTCTTTGACAACATCTTCCACAATCATCTCAGTGGATTGTTTCTACCATTGTGAAAAGTTCCAGGTCCTCTTGTGTAGACAACCCTTCATGGGTGTCTTTCTCAACCTCTATAGTAGGTATCTCAGTATGATGCTCCCCCTCAACTAGAGCACTTCCTTGAACACTCTCCCTCAATTATAGCAGGGGTTTCTGTATTTCTTACTTATGCCTCCCTAGAGTGTTCATATTCCTTCTGGGTCCCCTTGCTCACTTTGGAGCTACCAGCCTTCAGTTTTTCTGCATCCTTTGGGAAGGCTTGACCCCACTTAGTTAGAGCCTTCTTGTCAATTTTCTTGCTATAGTGGAGGGATGTACCAAAGGATTGATTCAATCCCAATTTCTCTACAGAGTTGCATAGGATTAGGGAGAGAATTCTCCCAAAGTTTGTGCTTTTCAAAGAGTCCTTCATTTTTTCAAACAACACTGCCCCCATTCTGTTCTTTTCTTTAGAATTATTCTTGCCATTAACTCGAACATCTCCTTGGAGATTCTGTCCTAAGATCTTGGTTTGCAAATGAACACTTTCCAAATAATGTCAGCCATTAGTTTTCCTGGGGTTGACATCTTATTCCTATATAGGGTTCGGATGGATGATCCAGTATACCCACGCCATTTTAGGGCTTCTTCATAATCACTAGGAATTGCTTCCTCTTATTTTTATCCTCCTCGATCTCCCGAAAGATTCAGGGTATTTGCTAGAGCACATGTCGTGATCTTAACGTGATGACCAACAACCTACATTTGAGCAACCTTTTTTATTGAGGAGATCTCTGCTTTCTGGAAGAACTCGATTACTTCTCTCTCAAAAATTTTGGATGGTTCAGAGAGAACGAACTCCATACCTGCATCCATGCACAGAGCTATTACTTCTTTTATATCTGTATCTTCTTTCTCAAATCCTCCTCTAAGAAGCTCATATCTGACATTGAATGCTTCTACTGAATGTTTTGGCACCATTTGTGACTGATTCTTGAGAGAGCGAGGTTTTGCGAAATTTTTTGGTGGGGGAGATTAGGAATGATGAGAGCTTAACCTAATATAACATTCCGCTATATTTATACATACAGGTTGAAGGATTCCAACATGCGCGTACCTCTTCATCTAGATCTGAACCATTAGATTTTATTATATTATGAAGGACGACTAGGATTAGCCCCTTTAGTAGGAAGTCTTTTTTGGTCCAAATAAATTTAAGTCTTCTGTGATGCTTCGCATTTGACTAGTGAAAGATTTGGGTTGATCTATAATACACCTAGTGGGGGGGGGGGGGGGGGGTAATTAGGTGTTTTTGATGTTATTTACTACTTTAAAAATCTAGCTAGCACAACACAGAAACAACACAAAAAAAAACACACAAGATTTATAGTGATTCCCTACAAGACAATGTGTCTAGAGGTAGTCCACTGTCACTCCCACCTATCTAGCAATGAGCTAGACTAGGCAACTTCTCCAACTTCTCAGATCTCTTCTCAATAAGAAAATCTTACAACTTGGGCTCACAAAGAACCCTACCAACAACTCAGACTTTACAAGTCTTACAACAACTCAGATGAACTCAGTCTCACGCAGAACCCTAACAACTCAGATCTATTACAAGATCCTACAAGCTCATGCTCACAAAGAACCATACTGAACTCAGGCTCACACAGAACCCTTCCAACTCAGATCTTTTACAAGATCCTACAAGCTCAGTCTCACAAAGAACCTTATAGAATAATACAGATGAGTTTGCTATTGTAGAAAAGAAGGCTTCAAGATAAAAGCATTAATTGAGCAGCCTTCTTCTTCTTCTTCTTGTAGATATAAGCCTAGAGATCTTGTGAATCACTGAACCTTTCTATTGAATCTTCTTCTTAGATGATAGATGCACTTCTTGTATAGGAAGAAGATTCTTTCTTGTCTTCTCATCAAAGTGATGAAGATTTTCTGCTTGAGCTCTTCTTATCTTCTTATCTTTTCTTGATCAGAATCAGTATTCATGTAAGAGAGAAAGTCAAGTCTACTTTTTGAAATCAAAAGTCTTTCTATTTATATTTCTCTGCAACTTTGCATAGCCCTTATCAATTTGCCAGTTTGAAAATGTTGACAGAAAGGGCATAATATTTTATCATAAATGTCTTGCCGTTCTTGAAACCTGCAGAATATGGAAGTAATAATATTCTTCATTAATTACTGTGCAATGACTATATTCTGTAGAGAATATATCATTTATTACTCCTTGATTAATGCACAAGATAAGCGGCGTGCACATTCCCTGCATTTCAATTTTCGAGAAAATCGGCGCATTAAATGCAGTTCAACATCAGTCAAAATGATAAATTTCTTTCAAGCTGATATCGTGTTGATCATGTCGATGATATATAATCTTCACGATGATATCGTCGACATACTTATTTCTTCAAGACTCTACTTGATATCACAATGATACTGCTTGTTATAGACGATATCGTCGAGATGTTTCCGTCTATATGATATGTCTTCAATCTTCAAGATGATATGTCTTCTTCAAGATGATATCGTCTAGACACCTGAACTTAGCTTTCTAAACGATAGAACTTCTTTAAAACGATATCGTTGAAACTGTTTCGATGATATGTTTCCTTTCTCAACGATATGTCAGCTAAGGCTCAAGCCGATATTTGACTTAGTGAATTTTCACTTCTTTTGTAGTTTTGATACTGAAGATATAGTCTTGATACTAAATATATAGCCTTGATACTAAATATATAGCCTTGATACTAAATATATAGTCTTGACATACCTCTCACATCATGAACTAAAATATACATAAAAACAACTTGGCTTATCTATACTTGTGTTCCTTCTTCAAATTTAGGAACATTGAGTGCACAATACCCAATAATCTTTCCATATGTAAAGAATCCAGAACCTACAAGTATAGATAGGCTTGACTAATAATGATATTCAACAAAGTTCAAACAAATAGAACTTTTATCACTGACCTAAGCACTTCTTCAAATCAAGAACATTGATGGATTGTGTTCTCAACAATCTCCCCCTATTTGAAGAAGTCATAACTCACCTCAATGATAAATGCCACACATAAGCATAATCATAATTAAAGATGCTCAGACAATCATGAAATGATTCAACAACCAATTATATAAGTAGATATGTTGTTCTTAAAACAAAATTTTTACAATCTTTTGCCCATGTCTTCTTCAAAACAAACAACTACGATGCTCAGGGCCTGCTGCTGCTTCCTTTGACTTTCTTTCTTTGCCTTTCATAAAAGCTGTTTTGCTTTGCTATCTTCTTTGGAGAAGGAGGAGGAGGACCATGAGGGAATGCTAGTTTATAATTCATCCTTTTTTCCATTTGAGTGAGATGAAAATTCCAGTCAGCAGAATAGTAAACTCTTTCAGACCCATCTTGAGGGTATCCAAGCTCCATCCAAGCTTCAGAGATGAGGGTCCTTGTTGGGAAAAACCCTTGTGATTTATCTAACAAATTACTTAAAGTGATTTCATCAGTTATGTTATATTAACCATGTTGTATAGAAAGGGTAAATTGGTCATTAGATGTCCTAGGATGTCACACTCACTTAGAGTGTCAAGACCAGGTCAAGATAAGCACAAATTCAGTTGGGTTAAAACTTGCGTCGAATAGAAGTCGATGGAACTTTGACTAGAAGTCGACACAACTCTGATTAGAAGTCGAAGCAACTTAATCTGCCCATCGAAGTATCAAGTCAAGTCGACGCAATGTCAAAAGGAACTCGACACATAAGGAAGAGCCTGTCGAAAGCATCTTAGAAGTCGAAACAACTTTGACTTTAATTTGATGCAGAAGATAAAGTTCAACTCCAAGTCTTCAACTCGATGGATACGTCGATAAGTAATCGACGCAACATCGACATCTGAGTTTAGCCAGAGCTAAGAAGGAATTCAAAGCTACTTCCATAAGAACTCAGAGGAACGTCGATATGAAGAAAGATGAAGTCCATGCAGTGTCGAATACAGACATAAGTAGAAGGTTTTCTGCTATCCTTTCTGGTGCTTTTCCAGATGTTCTGCAAGGCTGAAATATATTCTCCAACGGCTCATTTATTGCCAAGAAAAGAATGGAGTATTCCAGAAATACAATAAAGACATTCTTGGAAGTTATTCAAATCAGATGGATGGGTCGGGAAAAAAATTAGAAGGAAATATCAATTGTCCAATGGACATTCCTTCTAAGGACAACCCAGAAGAAGAAAGAAATTAAAATTCAAATGATAGAGAATAAGTATGCTGAGAGGAGAAGAAAAAGACAACCAACTGATAATATATTTTCTGTCTGTCGTCAAGTGCTTCTTGTTCTTCTTCTTCCTCCTTCAACCCTAAGACAGAACAGAAGAAGATCTCCTCTGCACAGGAAAAAAGAATAACAACTGTGCTGCTTCTTCTTCATTATCACATAGCAGCAAGAAAACAAAAGTGTAGAGAATTAGGATCAAGCTCATAACCCTTGCAATCATCACTATCATAAGCAAGGGTTCATCATATTCAGATCCTGAGATAAATAGAAGCAACAACATTCAAAGAAACAGTTTCTGAAGAATTCTGACAACAGAATTCTATTCTCTTATTTCTTTCTTCTCCTTCATTCAATAATTGTAAAAGAGTTTTAAGAATACCTCTTTCAAAGGATTCAGTGGTTCTAAGAGTCTCCTTATCAAATGTCTCAGTGGTTCTAAGAGTCTCCTTATTAAAAGACTTAGTGGTTCTAAGAGTCTCCTTTTCAAAAGACTCAGTGGTTCTGAGAGTCTCCTTATCAAAAGACTCAGACACAGTTAGTGCAATCCTATAAGTGAGGTAGAAGAGTGGACTACCCAAATTTTGGAGATCCACTATAATAATCCTATGTCTTCTGGATTGATTTTCTGTGTTGTCCCAGTTTACTGTTTCTAGTTTATATTTTCTGTATTTACGTTATTCTATCTTGGTAGTGTTGATTGCATAATATTTAGTAGTTTTATTGTGTGTGCATATTTAGGATATAAAATATTTAAAACTCTATTCAACCCCGCTAGAGAATACTTAGAGGCACAATGTGCACTTCAATTGGTATTAGAGGGAGGTTGATTATTAAAAGGTTAACACCATGATCAAAAGATCTCCTCACTCTTATTCTTTATTTAAAGTTAACTAAAACTATTTTCTAAAGAAAATGAGCTCTAAGGACTATGCATCAACAAGACCACCAGTGTGTAACTTGAATAAGTTTACACTCTGGAAGGCCAGAATAAAGCTCTATATGAACTCCATTGATGAAGACATCTTTGATGTTATCATTTCAAGCTCCCAGCTCCAGTCAGACAAGATGCCAGTGGATCTTCAACACATGAAGTTGTCCCAAGGAATGAGTGGACAGATGCTGAGAAGAAGCAGAAGATAAGTGATGCCAAGACAATGAACATTCTGGTCTCCACAATGTAAGATGACATTTTCTAAAAAGTTGCTGACTGCCAATCAGCAAAAGTGATCTGGGAATCTCTTTACAGAATTGTAGAAGGGAGTTTTGATGAAAGAAAGGACAGGAAGTCCCTTCTCATACCCAAATATGAGAACTTTCAAAAGAAAGCTGAGGAAAGTGTTGCTGAATTGCATGACAGATTTAGCATCATTATTAATGAGCTAAAAAATCTTGACAAGGAGATATCCTTGACAGAGATCAGTGATAAGATCCTCATGTACTTCACAAGCTCTTGGGACTCAAGGATCTGGGCCATCAGAGAGTCCAGATGCCATAGAGAGATCTCTACTGATGCTTTACTAGGAAAGCTCAAATCTTATGAGATGCTACTAAAGAGCATGGCTGAAACAGAGGCTAAGGAGACAACCTCAACTCCCATCAAAAGGAGTCTTGCCTTGAAGGTTGTTGAAGGAGAGCCCTCCACTCCTGAAGATGAGATGTTCAGTCTCTTAGCAAGGAGATTCAGAAAGTGGGTCAAGACAGAAGACTCAAGAAGAAAAGAGAGGAGCTCGAAACCCAGATTTGATAAGACTCCAAAGAAGGAAGTGATTTGCTTCTCCTGTAACAAGCCATGGCACATAGCCACTGAATGCCCAAAAGAACAAATGTACAGACGCAACAACAAAGATGAGCAAAAGAAGAAGTCT
The DNA here is from genome assembly GCA_033032865.1 of Dactylorhiza incarnata. Lineage (NCBI taxonomy): Eukaryota > Viridiplantae > Streptophyta > Magnoliopsida > Asparagales > Orchidaceae > Dactylorhiza > Dactylorhiza incarnata. The sequence goes on from JAWHQI010000003.1 coordinate 25,467,414, forward strand.
TTCACGAGGAAAGACACAAAGAGAGGTAAAGGTTTCATTGCTGAAACCTAGAGTGACTCTGAAGCTGAGTTAAGCTCCTCTTCATTAGAAAGTGATGAAGAAGCTGCTGAAGCTGCCTTCCTGAAGGAATTAGGGATCTCCTCAGATGATGAAGAAGAACAGGTATCATTGTTTGGGAATTTTGATTTTGAGTCAGCAGACTTTAAAACTTGCTTTAAAGAACTTTGCAATGATTACCTTAAAATACAAAAAGAATTAGAAACAGATAGGGAAGAATTAGAAAACTTCAAGAAAGATGAGTTATATTCAATAAATAAGGATTTGAGAAATGAAATTCAGGATAAGGAAGTAGAATTGATTGAAATAAGAAATGAAAATCTAAAACTAAAAGAAGAGCTAACAAAGGCAAAAGCCTTTGATGTCTCTCTCAATGGGAGGAGTCAAAAGCTCAAGGATATTACACAAAATCTCTCCATGAGATTTAAGCACCTCGGTCTAGGAGCAAACCCATGCACTATCATATAAGTCACTAGTAGACCAGCCTGGAAAAATCCAGTTAGATTTATTAGATCTAGTGACTTTCAAACAAGTGAGAGGAGTGCAATAACTAAGGATCAGGATATTAATAATCGAGATAAAATAACTGTATTTAATTGAGTAAATCCAAACAATGAAAATAAATCTCCAGGAAAGAGTAATTTAGAGAAATTAACCAACAACAATCAAAAGGCTAAAGTCAAAAATAGAATAATTAGACACTCTGCTGATCTATTATATTTGGATATATTTTATACACATTTCAAGTACCAAAATAATAAACCTAGGTTTGATAAACTCATTCCTTGCCATCCAAAAAGATATCATAAAAGACCCTTCTATTCTTTCATAGAACCTTATAATGGTAGAACTAAAGGGCCAAAGGTAACCTGGGTACCCTCTAATGTTTGAGCCACTTGTGCGAGATATGGTAAGACCCTTCCTAAGAGATAATGGAGGGGGAAGGAAGAACTAAGGCCTTAATAAAGAACTAAATCCAACAATGGGAGTGATTTCTTCTCTGAATCCCCTTGTTTAATTCCAACCTTGTGATAGGAATAAGAGGTCTGACCATATTTAATGTCCTTCTCCTGTCTATACCCCTTTAACAGCTCTTGTGTTGATTGATTTCCTCCTACATTGCTTGATTGACAGCTCCTTATAATTTGCTCTAGAGGATGATGTCTGCCTTGTCTTAGAGCAACTTGCAGTTTTTTGGGAAGGACTTTTGTCTTTCATTTAATATTCAGCCTTGTCTTTAGTTAATGACTTTATCAATTTCTACCCACTTTACTCCAGTCATGTGTCTAGTGCAACCACTGTCCAAATACCAAATGGGTTGGCATTTGGACATACCTGCAAGAAAGATTACTTACCATTAGGTAACCAATTGGATTTGGGTCCTAGGTTTCTATTAGGGGGATAAACTGAAATATCACACCTCTGAGTGGTCTGTATTCTTCTTGCACTAGGTATTGTTGGGTTGAACCAGAAGTCCAAGGCAAAATGACCACTTTTTCCACAACACCAGCACTCATACCTATTGTATCTTCTCTTATGCCTCACCATCTGGAAATGTTGGTGGGTAGGAGTGAAGAAAGCTGGCCTAACAGGCCTTGGGTGAACCTCATAAGTGTGAGTATGTAGTTTAGCTGGTCTCACTACATTTTGGTTCACCATCTTTGGAACATGCTTGGTGGGGACTGCCTTTCCCTTACATTTGGGTGTTGATGCTGCTGGTCCATGGACATGAGGACCTTGATTTTTCATTTGAGTCTCTTCAAGGGGTGCTTTAAAAGCACTCAGTCAAAAACCTACTCTTCTATGCGTGTTCGAGGGTTTACTGCCACTTGTAGAGCAGGCATTAGTCAGATGACCATATGCAGATTCCTGGTCAAAGACATTTGATGCCAGTTGCTTCTTCTTGAAAGAAGGTTGGGCTTCAGAGGCATTGCCCTTGACTATCTCCTTACCAAATCCTACACCACCTCTGAATGGTGCAGAGAATCTGTCAATGATGGGAAGGACAGTCTTGGGATTTGAGAAGCTGGCAAAAATTCTCTTCTCAGCCACCAACATTTCCTCAAGGTCCTTGATGACCTTGTTCTTCTGACCCAACTCAGCATTTTTGAGCTTTGTGGCTTCATTGAGTTTGTCAATTTTTTTGCTCGTAGCAGCCAACTTTTTAGCTGTCTCTTGGAGATCAGATTGGGCAGATTTCTGGAATGCTAACTCCTTAGATTTAGCTCCAAGAAGCTTCTTACTTCTTTTTAAAGAAAACCACAAGGCTTCATTATGCTGCACTAGTTTAGATTTAACCTTATGTGGGGATCTTGAGGGTATGTTGTTGCAAGTAGATTCACACTTACTATCATGCACAGAATCTGCCATTGATTTAGAATCAAAGACAGACAAGGGAGCTTTAATAAATACCTTCCCAGGAGATGTGTTCTCATCCTAGATTTCTTCAGTTATGTCCATGAGGCTAATGAGAGCTTCCTAAGTTTCTAATGTGAATCAGAATCACTAAGTGTTCTGATTTTCTTAGTAATGAATCCTTTCTTAGATTTCTTTTTGTCCCTTTCACTTCTTCTATCATCATTCTTCATTGATTCTCTCATTTTGGAGGGGCAGTCAGCAAACATGTGATCTATCTTCTTGCAGTGATAACAAATTGAGTTAGTCAAATCAAATTCACTGAGTTTAGATTTATACCCTTCCTCCCTTAAAGATTTGGGTTTATTATGTTGACTAGATCTTCTGGAGCTTGAGGAGGAGGTCCTATGGCTGTCTTTTCTCCTTCTAGACATCAGCCACTTGAACTGCTTGGAGAAAAGTGCCAATTCTTTATCAGTGTCATCAGCTTCCGATGTTCTTGCATAAGAAACTTCACTATCTTCAGCGATATTATGAATTATAGGAGTCTTGTCCTTTTTGGTACTTCTCAAGCATTCAGCCTTAAGAGCCATGGGCCTTTCTATGGTACTCCCCCCTTGAGTTTTCTTCTTCATCTTTTCTAGTGTTAAGCTGAAGTTCATAAGACAACAGTTTACCATACGAAATTTTAGGCTCTATATTGCCCAACTGGCCCATCTCCCCGATGGCACAAACTTTAATATCCCATTCCTTAGTGAGGGATATAAGGAATTTGTCAGTGAGGTCTGAGGTTGTAAACTCCCTTCCATAATTATTCAAACCATTTACAATCTTAAAAAATTTCTTATAATAATTGGATATATTTTCACTCTTATCATGCTTGAAAGCCTTATACTCTTGGTTTAGAAAGGACTTCCTGTCATCCCTTACTTCTTCAGTTCCCTCCATGTAGACCACCAAGGAATCCCATATTTCTTTTGCTGTTTTGCAAGGAATTAAGTTCTGAAATGTAGAATCATCAATTGCATTTACAAGTATGTGTTTTGCTCTCTTGTCCATAGTTACCAGGTCTAGTTCATCTTTAGTAAACTGAGACAAAGTTTTAGGGACTGAAGGAGTTGTTGGAGTCATTGAAATAGTCATGGGAACATAAGGTCCCTCTTCAATAGCCATGAATATTTTAGGATCTGAAGCTTCCATGAACAACCTGACTCTTTGCTTTCAGATGGCAAAGTTCTCTTTGGTGCAGATGGGCAACTTCATTGATCTCGTCTCTTTATGATGCTCACCAGCCATTGAATGATCACAACCCCATAAACTTGTAGATCTTGTTCTAAGTTGTTAAGCCTTTGAAATCAACCTCCTCTTGTTGAAACCAGGACTTGGATTCTTTGTGGAGCTCGGGCCCTCAACGAGTTGAGGGGTAGCTGGCGCTTACTGATTTTTTGGAAGGAACCGACCGGAGACTCAGAACTACACACAAACCATTGGTCGCAGCGAGGAGGTCCCACCACACACCCAGAAGATCTTTGAGCGCTTCCCCTCCCAAGCCAAAGCTGCGACTGGGCACCTTGGAGAGCCTGAGAGCTAAGCCAAGATCATCTTGAGAGGAAGAAGCTCAGAAAACTGAGATTGGAATCACTCCCAAGGTGCCCTTCAAGGTCTATTTATAGTTTTTTAAGTCCGGTCTGCTAATAGAGGGATTCCGCCTTACTCTTTTGCTATACGCAGCCCAAAATGGTCTGCCAACAGCCAGACTGCGCTGGTTGGAGTGGTTAACTGCAGACCACAAGGGGTACTTAGGTAAAATGATCACAAATCCAGGACTGGGCGAGCCACCCATAAGCGACTCTCTCGCGAACCGAGTGGCTTGGCTCGCTTGCCTCCCTGTGAGTAACCAACGAGGCACCTGGCCCGCTCGCCCTCCCGCGAGCGACGGAGAGAGCCCGACTCGCCCGACACTTTGGCTCACTAGTCCTCCTACTCCTTTTTCCTGATGGTTCCTTCGCTTTTACTCACCCTCTGGCGGACACAGGGGTTGTACACAATCCTTGCTCTTTGCGAGGCTACTTTAGGCCCGCGAAGAAACATCACGGCGAGGTCACCTCACCTGGGGTGCACCTTGCTCGAATCGAAGACTACATGCGGCTGATGCAGCGCGATGTCCAGTCAGTCCACGAGTACCACTATCCGAGGATCCCGTCGCGCTCCGGTGTGCGAGGTCGCGGCCACTGGAAATGGCATAATTACTGAATAGTCATACATTATTGTTATTTGTTTCTTTCACTAACCACTATTTCCCCCCACCACTGGGGTGATGATGAACAATTAAGGACATTGTAATAAGGTCATTCCCTCTCGCTTGCAGGCTTTCCTTCTTGCTTCGTATGTTTTGTTTCGCTATGCTAAAAAAAACGCTCGCTTATTGTTTGTTTTTGCTTGAAATATGTCTGGCACGCAAGACATCACTTTGCCTTCGCGGCCCTTGCTTTTCCTTTCTATAGTTTTGGCTCGCCGGCGGCGAGCAAGCGGACTTTGCCAGGACGCCAGCCCGCTTGGAGTGGATAATGTTGGATCTTGAGGCGCCCTTAGAGGGGGGGGGGGTGAATAAGGGTTTAAAAAACTTTAATATTTAATAGAAAACTTTTGATATTTTATGTTGAAGTAAGTTAAATCAAGAGAAAAGAGATTGGAATAATGAAATCAATTTTATTTAACATGAAAAGGCATGATTATCATTAATAAACTTGACTACAAAATTTGATTTCAATGATGCTAGAAATCAAAGCGAATAATGAAAGACTCTTTTCATTTTCTATACCGACTCGTATCCCCACGAACCGGTTGGCTTTAGCCGATCTCTCCCCAGATACGGCCTCAAGCCGCTCTATCCAATCTATCACCAGAAAGGCCTCGAGCACCCCCTAGATCTACTCCCTAGACCTAGTCGCCATCACGAGGTGAATTACTCCCTAAGTCCTACCCAGACCTAGTCGCCAACACGCGGCAAATTTACGAACCAATTACAAAGATGAAATAAAGGACAAAATACAAAATACAAATATAAAACTCCCTATGAGGTAATCTGAAGGAGACGTCGAAGAATCGCTGAAGATCGTTGAAGTCCAAGCGTGCGTTCTTCGCGTTGAGTTAGTGTGTTAATCCAAGCCTCCTTTGATTCCTCCTTTTGAAATATGAGCGGGAGATGTGTTTGTCTGGAAATACGACCCTCATAAAGTTTCTGAAGTTCTGGAATAGGGCTCCTGGCAATCAGTTTTTGGAGAAGACGAAATCCTCCAATTTGTAGACTTTGAGCTAACGCCAGCGTTAAGTGCTAACGCTAGGCGTTGACCATGTATAGCAACATATTTATGGATCGGATCTTCAGAAGAGGAAGGCGATTCTGCTCTTTAGGAAATGTTTTATTTTAGGCAATACTAACGCCAGCGTTAAGGATAATGCAGGGCGTTAGGCAAATCATTCCTAAAGTTCCTCCTGCAATCACGGCTGCTTTCTCCTTGCCAAAATCGTCGACCGGATAGCGCCCAGCGTTAAGACTAATGCCTGGCATTGATTTTCTTTCTTTAATCAGCTGGCACGCCATTTCGTCTAACATCATCTTCATCGAACGTCTCATTTCGTCGAACGCAGTTTCATTTCGTCGAACGCCATTTTCATCGAACGGCCTCTCATTTCGGCAACCTCCATTGCATCGAACGGAATGCACCCGACGTTAAGCTCTAACGCCTGGCGTTGAGTTTCATCTTTAATCAGCTGGCACGCTATTTCGTCGAACAGAAAATTTCGTCGAACACATTTCGTCGAACGGGCTTATTCTTTCGTCGAACACAGTTTTATCGAACGCCAGATCGCTGAGCGCAGTTTCCATTTCGTCGAACATAGCTTTCAGTTCGTCGAACGCAGCTTTCATTTCATCGAACGCTAGCGCCCAAAGTCATAACGCCTAGCATTAGACAACTTTCAATCCTTCATCTTGTGGTTAGTGCCAGACCATTGTTGCAGCAACCTAGTGTCATAACTATCCAAACCTGCATGCTAAAAACACAATGGCAAACAAGATCAAATACAAGTAGGATTTATTATTCTCAAATCAAAGGGATGCGGAAAACACATGTTCCAACAATCTCCTCTTTTGATAATAACAAATCAAATAGAGATAAATCAGATTCATAGATAAAGAATTTGTGTTTTATAAGGATATATGACACTAAGCAATTATAAGATAATGATAAGAATTATAGATCATTTAAAAGTGCCCCCCTACAAAGATGCTCCCCCTTAGTGTATACTCCTATAAACTAGATACATGCTCCCCCTTAATCTAGTGAATCCTACTCCGTTAATCAATATGATTTAGCATTTTATTCTCCCCCTTTGTTATTAGCAAAAGAGGGTGGAGTGAAACAAAACTAGAATAAAGAAGACAAAAGTTGGGACATAACTAAGAGAGGAGTAAGAGTTTTGTGTAAACAAAAAGTAAGTCATGATCGAGCTAAGGGAGTGAGTAGCACAGCGGAAAAATATATGATAAGCGTGAAAGAATAGCATTCGATGATTTTACCAAAAGAATTCTACCACTTGTTTTTCAAATTAATTTTTAAGAAGAATATTACTTGTTTGTACCACTTGTTAAAAGAGATGCAATATTGTTTGACAAGTACGAGTGAAAGACAAATCCTTAGAAATAAGCATGAGAACACATGGTAAACGGAATACATTTCTAAAACGAGAAATGCGGAAAAACAAAATTATTAAGAGTAGTATTTTTGTTATAGTTTGACCAGTCCAACAATATGTCTAGACTCTTCACATTTGAGCATTTAACTTTGAAAATTTTCATACCAAATAGAAAAGCATGAATCAACATATTCAAAAAGATTAGAACTACAATGTACCCAATTCATATTTCAAATAAAGAAAACATTGTAGAAATCATGCATTGCAATCTAGTGCTTTTACTTAAGGTTTTAGAGAATTATGTAATTTTGCATTAGGATCCAATTCTCATGAGTAGAAGCTTTATGAAAATCAATGATGTGCGCATAAGTTGTTTTGATAAAAGTATACAAGTGAAATAATCAAAACACATGACATATGTAGTGAAATAGTAACAACAACATTAAGATTGTAATCATAGAACTACTTTCACACATCACATCTAGAATAAAATTTCAAAGCACATAACATACGTACAACTACCATGGTGTTTCGCCCACACAATGCTCATTAAGATTTATCAGGGAGCGAAGTATTGCTTGGGGGATCACATAAGTTTTTTTTTTATAAAATTTTAATTTTAGTGATCCGGTGTACAAATAGAAGTGATAAAAATGGATTATGTTTGCACAAGACACTTTACAATTCTTGCCAAGGTGTTCAACCTCACAATGCTCATTAAGACTTATCAGGAGGGTGAGTAGTGCTTGGTGGAGTTATCTTTGGCTTTTTATTTCAGATTTTTATTTGGGTCCGAAGGTCTCTGAATTCACTTATTGTTGCAAACAATAATATTATTGAAATAACACTTCTATATTGTGCATGAAATTTATTTTTGAAAGACGATGTAGGTAATTTAGATATGCAGCTTAATATGTTAAAACTATTACACTACACAATCATGCAAGACTAAGATTATGAGCACATGTAGATTACCAAAATAGTGAATGTATAATTCATTGATTAACATAAAGCATTACTCATACTTAGAGGCATGCTAGGCAATCATACACAATTATCTATAGACTATTTCATTGCACATAATCAGATTAAGGTCAAAGCATGAAGATAAAACAATGTTTAGGAAACTTGAAATTAAAATTAGACATTGAAGATAATCTTAATGTGTATGCCTAATCAATTTTGAGCCTTTGAAACAAAATGACTAAGATGTATGCTCTTGTGAAAACTTATAGTCAAACCATAATTTTATAAAGAGTTAAAGCAAAACATATAACAAAACATATTTTTGATCATTTTGAATTATTTGAAATTTTTTGTATTTTGAAATAAAACAACCAAATTAATAATAAAATAATTTGAATTCAGACACAATAAACTGAGAAAAAACATTGGAAAAATACCAGAAAGAGACTAGTGAACGCAGAATTTTCATCTGGAGAAAAAGGCTAATGCCTCGCGTTAAGTAATTAACGTTGAAACAGTACTCGATTTTTGAGGTTTTTAAAAAAACTTTTCTTTGGCATAGATAGTATGTACATAGACCTTCTTAGGGTAGAAATTTCAGAGAAAGTTGATATGTTTTGAAGGCTAAATTAAGCATATTTTGGTGGTTTTAAAATATTTTTAGATTTTATATTATATAATATTTTTATTTTTTTTCATGAAAGAGTAAATATGGTGTAGTCATAATGGAACATAGATAGATGACCAGCAGAGAAATTTGCAATTATATAATAAAAGAGGATAACGCCTGGCGTTGAACTCAACGCTGGCGTTGCGTTCGCTTTATATAAAAAGCCCTAAATCCAAGTTCTTTTCTTTTCTCATCATTTCAGGTCGTTTCTTCTCCAGGTTTCGCCGCCAACACTCTCAGATCTAGGTAAAATTGATGTTTTTCTTCTCATATTTTTTGATTAAATCATTCCTCTACCCCTAAATTGAAATCCTTTAAAGTATTGAAGTGTTTTGATATGGTATATGATAGATCTATGGTAGTGAGATCTAGGGTTTTCAGGTTTTGAGTTGAGGAAAGGGTTTTTGAGATTTGTACAGAAAAAAAGTCTTTCCATTACCTCTTTTGGTTGTTTTTGAGTTGTGTTGGTAATTTTCCAATTATGCCTATCATTTTATGAAATTTTTGATTTATAAGTGTTTCTGAGGGTTGTCATTGTGTACTGGTAGTAATAGGAAATTATAGAGCATGCACTAGGCATTGACAATAATGCCTGGCGTTGATAAGAGAAATTTTGTTGATGGTTTGTTGTGTGCAGGTTTATGGCTTCTTCCAGTGGTCATGGAGTTCGTGCCAGAAAGTCATCAGCCCGTCCTCCACAAGAGTCTTATCAATCATATGTGGGGATTGAAAAGGCGAGTGTTGGTGTAGGCAGGGTGTTGCACATAGACCTCCCACGTCATGCTCATATTCAGAATCTCCTAGCAGCATCCGGAGTGTTGTCAGTGATTTTTAACGGTTGCTTTTCTATGGATTTTGTTCGGGAATTTTATAACAATTTGTATGATCCATTAGAAACGGAGCTTCATGGAGGAGTGATGTCAATGATCCAATCTGAAGTTATTCAAGTCACGCATGAAGATCTTCAGAATGAGTTTGGGTTAATAGAGAATGATTATCGTTTAGATGTGGTAGAAAAGAATAGAGCTGAGTGGGATTGGACACCAGTAAATCTGGTATTGTATAGGAAGGAGACAAAAGATCAAATTACGGATGTTTCTTCACTTAGGGAGGAAGCATTTTTAATTCAGGATATTTTACGACATACAATTATGTTGAAGTCTGGATACACAAAGAAGATCACTGCACAATTGAGCATAGTGACATATCATATTATGCAGGAAGTACTTTTTGATATGGCAGATCTTATCCTTTCTCAGATTCGTTATACTTTTAAGTTGAAGGATCCAAGACGGTCTCGACTCAACACTCTTCCCTTAGGAGGACTTATACAACAGGTGGTGATGGGGAAGTATGAGTATATAATCAAGAGTAACTATATTAATGATCTTGTTCCTGAGCTTTATTCAACTTCAACCCTTCAAGTCCCTCGACCATGAGATATACCATCATCTTCACAGCCACCCCTACGATGAGGTGTTTCACTTCGAGAGACGAATCGGGAGCATCAGGAGTCGTTTGAAGAATTCAAAGAGAATGCGACACGAAGAATGTCACAGATTGAGAAAATGATGCGATACATGATCAGGGCCCTGAAGTTGAAACCGACACCGACAGAAGAAAGGGATTGGGAGGTTCCCGTAGAGGATCCGCCACGTCGCTCGACTCGCGGTACTCGAAGGTCAAGGGAACGAGGCAGTTCAACTATTGGAGAATCAGACTCACTTAGTGAAAGTAGACAATTTTAAGGTGGTTTTCAGTTCTGTAATAATAGTGCATAGTATTTAGACAATATTATCTAACGCCTGGCGTTACTGCTTGCGCCCAACGTTGGCTGTTATCCTGCTTTTCCTTTTATTTTTGTTTTTATCTATTCTGTGAACTGTTTCTGCGGTGTGTTCTAATATTTATCTTCTGAAAAACATTTTATAAACAATGGCTTTTATGCAAGATTAATTTCTCATTATATTTGTTTTAAAGCACATAGTTATTATGAATTTTAACTTCCAATTTTTCAGATTTTGGTTAAGCATGATAGAGGCAAACAAATGACGCAAATTTATTAAGTAAGCAAAACTTGCATATTTTATAAATTTAGCCTAATTCCCCTAAAATACTTTTAAATCCATTTTGACAATTATTTCATTTAGTTTTAAAAAGTATCATATAATGGATTTAGAAGTATAAACATAAAAAGGATAAGTAGATCACTTAAAAAATGATATCGCTTTTTATTCAACTTTATTCAATTTGATTTATTTATGAATTTTGGTTTAATATGTGGAAGTCATATCACAAGTTATATAAAGTGATTATATCATGATGGTTCAACAAAAAGGAAAATAAACAAAAATAGGTTAGGCATATCATGAAGTAGAATAATGATATTTCATTTTTAGTTGATTTCAACTTCAGGCAAATAATTGGATACTAATGAATGAGAGATTTAGGTATCCAAAGAGGACCAGGTGTGACGGTTCCTTTGGGTACCCAAATACATCTTGCTTGCTTTTGGGGAGATAGTGATGAATGGGCCCTTTTGAGTGGAGTTAATGTTTCATCTTTAACTTTGGGCCTCCATTTAAACCTTGGACAAACATTATTTTTAGTTTTCAAATTTCCATAATCATTTACTTGAATATTTGGCTCAAAATGATTTTTGAATTTATAATTTGAAGGAAATTTGTTTGCATTTAATTTTAGGTTGGGAGAAACATGATTTTGTGAATAATGGTGATTTCGATTTTGATTTACAAATCTTTTATGTTCCTTACCCCCATTATTAAACTTAGTTAAAATGTTCATATTCATATTCAACTTGTTTTTAGATATAGTTTGATATTGTGAATTTGTATTTATCATTTTCATAAGCAAGTTGATTTTTGATTTTAATTCATCATTCTTAACTTTAAGATTATATCTAGCTTTATTATAAGCGATTGTGCTATTTTTAAGAGTGGAAACAATTGAATCAATATGATTTTGATAGTTATTTCTATATTCATCAAATGTTTCATCCATCTCTTTAATTTCAATTTTATAGTCTTTACACTTAGCACAATCATTTTTCAAAGATAATCTTTCATTTTGTTCTTTTATAGAAAGAAGTTCCTTTTCAAGTGCCTTGCAATTTTCTTTTAAATCATCAAATTCCATAAAAGGTGTAATGTTTTCAACTAAGGAGCCATGGGTAGAACTAGATAAATTAGAATTTGATTCTTCATTAATTTTTGCCTTTAAATTTTTATTTTCTAAGCGCAGATGTTTATTAGCTTTTTTAATTTCTTAATTTTGCGCTTTGTAGTTTGAAGCAATTGTAATGTAGAGATAGAAGTACAAAAAATGGAATTTGATTTTCTTACATTGCTTTCGGGATAGGCACGATTTGAACATATCGTTTCTTTGACATCTTTTTGGCACTCCTCTTCCGAAGATAGTATTTCTTCTTCTCTTTCACTTGATGTGCACTTCATGGATGTATCTGTCATGAGAGGAGCATTCTTGAAGACTTGTGCAAGCTAGCATATTCTTCGATTCTTGTGATTGTTCCATACCTACAGAAGGAGAATCATAAGTTCTTTCAAGAAAATTCCAAATCTCATATGCGGTAGAAAGAGTATAAATAAGTTTGAAAATATTTTGATCTAACGCACAAAATAAACTATTCATAGATTTTGCATTTAAAACAATTTTGTTCCTAGTTAGTACGCTAGGTGGTTTTTCAATAGTAATATTCCAAACTTTTTCATCTAAGGCCTTAAGAAAATTTTTCATTAATATTTTCCACCCTTTATAATTTCTTCCTTCGAATAAAGTAGGTGTAAGAGATTTTTCTTTTTCATACAAATTTACCCCACTAGTGGAAGAGAGATCATGAGACGCCATTATTCCCAGTTGTTAAGCCGATTTGGAATAACCTAGCTCTGATATCACTTGTTGGATCTTGAGGCGTCCTTAGAGGAGGGTGGGGGTGAATATGGGTTTTAAAAACTTTAATATTTAATAGAAAACTTTTGATATTTTATGTTGAAGTAAGTTAAATCAAGAGTAAAGAGATTGGAATAATGAAATCAATTTTATTCAACATGAAAAGGCAGGATAATCATTAATAAACTTGATTACAAAATTTGATTTCAATGACGCTAGAAATCAAAGCGAATAATGAAAGACTCTTTTCATTTTCTATACCGACTCGTATCCCCACGAACTGGTTGGCTTTAGCCGATCTCTCCTCAGATATGGCCTCAAGCCGCTCTAGCCAATCTATCACCAGAAAGGCATTGAGCACCCCCTAGATCTACTCCCTAGACCTAGTCGCCAACACGAGGCGAATTCCTCCCTAAATCCTACCTAGACCTAGTCTCATGAACCGATTACAAAGATGAAATAAAGGACAAAATACAAAATACAAATATAAAACTCCCTATGAGGTAATCTGAAGGAGACGCCAAAGAATCGCTGAAGATCGTTGAAGTCCAAGTGTGCATTCTTCGTGTTGAGTTAGCATGTTGATCCAAGCCTCCTTTGATTCCTCCTTTTGAAATATGAGCGGGAGATGTGTTTGTCTGGAAATACGGCCCTCATAAAGTTTCTGAAGTGCTGGAATAGGGCTCTTGGCAATCAGTTTTTGGAGAAGACGAAATCCTCCAATTTGTAGACTTTGAGCTAACGCCGGCGTTAAGTGCTAACGCCGGGCGTTGACCATGTATTGCAACATATTGATGGCTCAGATCTTTAGAAGAGGAAGGAGATTCTGCTCTTTAGAAAAGGTTTTATTTTAGGCAATACTAACGCCGACGTTAAGGCTAACGCGGGGCATTGGTCAAATCATTCCTAAAGTTCCTCCTGCAATCACGACTGCTTTCTCCTTGCCAAAATCGTTGACCGAATAGCGCCCAACGTTAAGACTAATGCCTAGCGTTGAGTTTCTTTCTTTAATTAGTTGGCACGCCATTTTGTCGAACAACATCTTCGTCGAACGTCTCATTTTGTCGAACGCAGGTTCATTTCTTCGAACGCCATTTTCGTCGAACGACCTCTCATTTTGGCAACCTCCATTTCGTCGAACAGAATGCGCCCGACGTTAAGCTCTAACGCCTGGCGTTAAGTTTCATCTTTAATCAGCTGGCATGCCATTTTGTCGAACAAAAAATTTCGTCGAACACATTTCGTCGAACGGGCTTATTCTTTCGTCAAACACAGTTTCGTCGAACGCCAGATCATCAAACGCAGTTTCCATTTCATCGAACATAGCTTTCAGTTCGTCGAATGCAGCTTTCATTTCGTCGAATGCTAGCGCCCAGTGTTAATTCATAACGCCTGGCGTTAGACAACTTTCAATCCTTCAACTTGTGGTTAGTGCCAGACCATTGTTGCAGCAACCTGATGTCATAACTGTCCAAACCTACATGCTAAAAACACAATGGCAAACAAGATCAAATACAAGTAGGATTTGTTATTCTCAAATCAATGGGATGCGGAAAAAACATGTTCCAACAGATAAGACCCCAGGGTGCCGAAAAATCACTGCACGATTCTGCTATCCGCACCCCCTGGTGCTTAGTATTCCTTCCTGCCCTTTTCATTTCTATAAATAGTCGCCATCTTTTACTTTCTAACTACCATATTAACTGTTCTCTAGCTTCCCTTCTCTCTTCCAGGATCTATCGCTAACTCTAGTTCGCACTTGCGACTTTCCTGGCTCGCATGTACTACCACCATGGTTGTCGAGGGCGAATCAGAAGGGCGAGCCAGGTGCGCCGAGGCTTTCCGCGACCACACAATCTTCTCCGCCTTACTCACTCGTGAAGAGTTCCTCGCCACGGTGGACAAGTACATCCCTTCAGGTTATGTAGCTCTCCACCCGCTGAACACCGCCTCTCTCAATGATCCGTCCACCGACGAGCTCGCCATCCCCATTGCTCATTTCGAGAATGGGTTGTGACTCCCACTCTGGCCAAAAGTACGCCAGGTAATTTACTCGGCCCTCACAGTTCTTGCTCTCCTCGCAGGGAGCATGATAACCTTTCCTTGGTGAACTTTTCAGGTACTCAAGTACTATGGAGTCCTACTGAGCCAGCTGACGCTGAATGCGATCGTGGTGGTGGTCGCATTCACCTGCTACTTGCGGGAGGAGAAGATCGAGTTCAGCCTGCTCGTTTTCCACAAAGTCTTCTCCTTCCGCGCGTACAAGGATGGGACAACCCACTTTGCGAGCCAGCATGTCACCTTCTGCGAGACGGTGAACAAAACCCATTTCTGGCACCAAAAATTCATCCTGGTGAAAGGACCGTTTGACAACATTCCCTTCCCCCCATTCCAAAGGGACGATGCGACCTACCGCTCACCTGCCTCGCTCGGCAGCGACGACGCGAGGCTTTACCAGTACCTGGACGGAAAGAACTTTGAAGTCGTCTACCTCTGACAAAGGGTGGACTCGCTGCTACCGGTCCCGCAAGGGGAAGGTGTGGCTTGCACTCACAAGCTCCCATACCCTTTTTCATTCTAAGCACAAACTCCCTCATTGCCTTCACAGGTGAGTGGGATCTCACCATGCATCCCCTGTATGCGAGGAGGGCAGTCCTCTCCTCCAGCTCCCTCGCCCTCGCGACCGCGGAAGCGTGATGAGAACCTCTTGGTTCGACTTCTGGCAAGAAGCGGCCGCCGCCTGTGAGTCAGCTCCCCGCGAAGCCCCCCCCAAGAAAAAGAACAAGGATGCCCCTTCCACATCCAAGGCGAAAGAGGTCATGGACCTCAGCGAGGCGGAGGTTCCGCTCGCCCCCTCCGCGAGAGAAAAAGCGGCCCAGGAGGGCGGTGAGCCGAAGGACTCTCCTGGCGGGCCCAAGCCTATCAGCCACAATAACTTCTGCCTGGGCGCCAAAATCCTAGATGCCCTCGACGAGCCGGTGCTCGCATGGGATCCTGATCTCAACAGGATCTCTTGCTCGTCGGTCCTCCCCTCCTGGGTTGAGAGTGATAAGGTGGGAGGTGAGGCGTTCTCCCTCGCCTTCTGGCTTTATGGCAGCGAGGACGCCGCCAATTTCGGGGCCCTGTGGTCCCGTCTGCTCATCAACGAATCCATGCGAGCCCATTTCTATTCCTTGGAGCTATCCCACATGATCGCTTGGAGGTACCTCGCCATAGAAAGGGATTCCAAAGATCTCCAGCGTGATCTCAAGGCGGCTACTGATGAGGTCGCGAGCCTCAAAGGGAGAGAGGCCATCTCGGAGGGTCTCCTCACTAGCCTTCAGGGTGGAATGGACCGTTCTCCACTCAACCTCCATCTCGCTCGCTATAGATGTTTCACTTAACTTACATTTTTTTCTTCCTCAGGATGCCGAGACCGCGAGCCAACTGCTCTCGTGGAATGCTGACCTGGAAGCAGAGGTCGCGTTCCTCAAAGTGCACGTCAGCGAGCTGACCAGGGCCGCGCTCACTCCATCCCCTCCACGAGCTGGGGTTCGCAAGGTATCTCGAGGCGAACAAGAGGCGACCCACAAGAATTCCCTGGGAGTAGACACCCTCATCTTCGAGACCCTTAAGGGAGCGGGTCTGCTTTCCCCGGATGCCCTAGAGCTCGTCATCGAGGACGTCGTCCCAGACCTATTCGCGCCGATCCCGGATCCTGACGACCGCAGGATCGAGGAGGAGCCATCTAGCGACCTGCATTAGCTCTTTTAATTTCCAATGTAAAATTTTGTTTTCAGCCAGTGAGTTCGCCGTTATTCTGTAACACTTTTGAGAAAAGAAAACATGAGCCATTTTTCTATCTTGTAATTGTCTTTCTATCTTGCTCGCACAACTACGCTTTTCTATGCTCGCGTGAATACATTTGTAATATTCTTGTGCTCTTACTTTTATCTGCGCTCGCACCTTCAACGCTATTATTTATGCTCGCATTCGCACCCTACCTACCAGGCGATTGCAGCAAGGTTTGCCATTTCATAGCATTTTCCATTGGACCCTCTGTTTCCTCTGGTGCCAAGAATGGTCTGCTTCGCACCTCTGGCTCGCCCAACGAGGTCCCTTGCGAGCGGGATCGACATTACCCTGCCTCGCTCACCTGCCCACTACTAGCGACCGACCTTGCTTGTTATCCTCCGTGACAGCGGACCACCCCAACTCGCTAGTTTTAGGTATTGCATATGAATTCTCCAGGAGTCATTTGCGAGCTAGGACCCGGCCATGCGGCCACCGCATCTAACCATCTCGCGATCACCCTTGGACTTGGTGTCTTACATCAGTGGCAGTTTCATATTCCTTGCGTGCGAGCCCTAGGGCTCGCCCTATCAAGGTCTTGAGAGGTTTGGCGAACCGAACCCCTTAAGATGGATGGCTTACTTGCCAGCCTCTCCAGAGATCAACCTGACTCGCTGTCTATGAGAGTCCGGCAACGGAATCGATCTGGGGCACTCCAGCACCAAAAACTTTCCACCTTGCCAGCCTCTCCCGAGATCCACCTGACCCGCCGTCTATGAGATCCCGACAGCGGAATTGATCTGGGGCACTCCAGCACAAAAACCTTTCCACCTTGCCAGCCTCTCTAGAGATCAAACTGACCCGCCGTCTATGAGAGCCCAGCAGCATAATCGATCTGGGGCACTCTAGCACAAAAAACTTTCCACCATGCCAGCCTCTCCAGAGATCAACTTGACCCGCCGTCTATGAGAGCCCGGTAATGGAATCGATCTGGGGCACTCCAGCACCAAAAACTTTCCACCTTACCAGCCTCTCCAGAGATCAACATGACCCGCCGTCTATGAGAGCCCGACAGCGGAATCGATTTGGGGCACTCCAGCACCAAAAACTTTCCACCTTGCCAGCCTCTCTAGAGATCAACCTGACCCACCGTCTATGAGAGCCCGGAAGCGGAATCGATCTGGGGCACTCCAGCACCAAAAAATTCCACCTTGCCAGCCTCTCCAGAGATTAACCTGACCCGCCTTAGGCGGTCTATGAGAGCCCGATAGCGGAATCGATCTGGGGCACTCCAGCACCAAAAACTTTCCACCTTGCCAGCCTCTCCAGAGATCAACCTGACGCGCTGTCTATGAGAGCTCGACAGTGGAATTGATCTGGGGCCCTCCAGCACCAAAAACTTTCCACCTTGCCATCCTCTCAAGAGATCAACCCGACCCGCCGTCTGTGAGAGCTCGGCAGCAGAATCGATCTGGGGCACTCCAGCACCAAAAACTTGGGGACTCCTACTTAGAAAAAACCTCCAACCCAATATAATGAGAGTAAAACATATAACAAGTCAATTACAAAAACCCTCACGGATAGAATCATTTCAGGTCATCCCTGCTCCTGGCCAGGCCAAGGGGTACCCCATCCATATCCCGGAGGTGGTACCCTCCTGACTTGAGCGCTTCGTCTACAATATATCGTCCCTCCCAGTTAGGATTGAGCTTTCCCACTGCGGCTCCTCTCCCGGCCGCATCAACCTTCTTCTGCACCAGGTCTCCTTTCTCGAACTATTTCACTCGGATATGCTTGTCGAAGTACAGAGAGATCCGCCGCTTGACATCTTCTTGCCGGACGGTGGCTAAGTCCCAGAGCTCCTCCACCAGGTCCAGATATAGCCTTTGCTCTTCCCATTTTCCTCTAGCCATTCTTCATCCCCCTCGCCCGCGGCGACCACCCTGGGGGACTTCACATCGAAATCCACTGGGATAATGACCTCGGACCCGTGGGAAAGCTTGAATGGGGTCTCTCCCGTGGCCGTGTTCGGAGTGGTCCTCAAGGCCTAGAGGACCGAGGGTAACTGCTCTACCCGGTTCCCCCTGAGGTTCTCGACCTTCTTCTTCATCAAGTGCCTTATAATTTTGTTCGCCTCCTCCACCTGCCCATTGCTCCTCGGGTGGTGGACTGACGCAAACCAAAGATCTATGCCGAGCTGGGTGCATAAGCTGACGAACTCGTCACTGGCAAATTGTGGCCCATTGTCGGTAACTATGGCCAGCGGGAGCCCATGCCTGCATATTATCTCACCCCATATGAAATTTCTAACTACTTGGGATGTTTCCTTGGCCAGCGCCTTCACCTCCAGCCACTTGGAGAAATAATCAATCATCACTAGCAAGAACCTTCTTTGGCCACTCGCTTGTGGGAAAGGACCTACCAGGTCCAAACCCCATATAGCAAAGGGCCAAGGTGCTGTGATGGACCGAAGCCTTTGGGCTGGCTGAAGCTGGAGAGGAGCGAACAACTGGCACTTTGAACACTTCCTTGCGAACTGCGTTGTATCCTTATCGAGGGTAGGCTAGAAGTAGCCTTGCCTCAACACTCTCCCCTCCAAGGTTTGGCTCCCGGAGTGGCTGCCACACTACCCCGAATGAATTTCCTCCAGGACCCTCAGTACCTCCTCCTATGATACACAACGGGCTAGGAGTCCCAAGAGTGTTTTCATGTACAGTCCTCCTGCATGCAAGGAATAATATGCTGATTTATACTTGAAGCGCCGCTTATCCACCTCCCCTTAAGGGAACTTTCCCGATGTCAAGAAGGTGATGAAGGGATTCATCCATGATGGTCGCTGGTCCACCTCCGTTAGCTCACCCTCCTCGATGGATGTTGTTGGAACAACCCTATTTCTGATTTGGGCTAGGATCACTATCTGATTGACTAAGGACAAAGTTGACCCCAATGTATAGTTTATGGGTCAAGAGTTTAGGCTGTTAGAACTCAAGATTTCATTCAGATTCTGCGTTCGACGAACTCCACACTGCGTTCGACGAACTGCTATCTGCGTTCGACGAATGGCTTGCATTCTGCATTCGACGAGCGGCATGCTCTCTGCGTTCAACGAACGAAATATATTTTGCATTCGATGAACGGCTTACATTCTGCGTTCAACGAACGAAGTATATTCTGCGTTCGACGAACAACTCAAATCTCAGTGGTCGAAGAATTTGTCTAAGTGCAGTGCTCGACTAATTACATTCTGTATTTGACGAATGACTTACTTCAAGCTCGTCTCAGTGGTCGACGATCTCATCTCAGCGGTCAATTATCCCGTCTCAGCAGTTCAGAGGTCGACGAACAGATTGTTACAGCGGTCGACGAATAGACCCCAGCTCAGCGGTCGATGATTTGCTCAAGCTCAGCGGTCGACGAAATTATCCAGGCTCAGCGGTCGACAAATCCTTCCATTTGACGAACTCCAGTCTGCGTTCGACGAATCTTTATCAGATGCTCAGATCGACGAAAGCACTTCTCTGCTTTACTTATTCAACTCTTCCAGAGCAAATTTTAATTGAGATCGACGAAAATCTTGAGGTCGACGAATCTGCGTTCGACGAATACCTTCAGATCGACAAAAGTTCTCCTCAGCTCAACAAAATTAATTATTCCAGCAAGAATCATTTGAGGTCAACGAACCAAATTTTGTGTTCGACAAAATTTTTTGAGATCGACGAAAATTCTCTATACAGCAAATTTATTTTAGAAAGAGTATTTATTTCATTCTCTGATCTCAGAGCAACAATAGCAACGGCTCTTTCTATCAGATAAGTAAAGGATAATATATTTCCTTTCTTGATTCAAAGATTATTGCCGTTGACGTTTCGGAAAAGGAAAGAGATATACGACGCAGCAGATTTACAGTTCCTAGAATATATTTTCAGATATATTTATTCCTTAATGTAACGCCCCTGATTTTCGTTAATTATTTTACGTACCCTCTGTGACGTAATTTTGGCGTAAGGGCGTTATGTCAGCTCGTCTGGTAGTGTTTCGAGTTTTAGCTTAGTTAAATCTTGTGATTTAGGTCAAGCAGGCGAGATTTCGCGTCGTTTCGAGTTAAAGTGAAGATTTTGAGTGGATATCAAGATTTTAGCTTCGGAAGGCTTTGTCCGGAGTTTGGCTCGTCGGAATTGAATTCTGACTCCGCCGTTGGATTCGTAGCACCGTTTTTCAGTTAAGGCGCGAATTTCGTTGAAACCCGAGGTGTTTTGATCGCCCTCGCAGTTTAAGTAAATTGGGGAATTTATTTATTAATTAAATAATAATTTAGGGTTATATATATAAGCCTAAAATCTCCTCCTCCTATTCATCTTCTTCCTCCCTCGATCAAATCAGCCGCCGAGCGAAAGGGCGAGTGCGGAGCTTCGAGGAGCGTTCGATCGGCGATTTCTAGGGCTGTAGTAGTCGGAATCGCGTTAGGAGAGAAGATTTGGAAAGCTCTCGGCGAGATCTTCGTTCTAGCGGTAAGCTTTTCCCGTTCTGTGGAATTTTTGGAGTTAGGGTAGTGACCTAACCCCTTCTTTCGACCCGAAAAGTTTCAGGAATCTGTGCTCGTGTGTTTTCCTAGCCGAACCATAGCTTCCGAAGCGAAGATCTTCGAGTTTGCAAGGTTAAGGCAAGTGGCTTCTTCCTCCTCCTCTTTGTTTGGTTAAATCTTGGTTTTACCTCCTGATAAATGTTTGGTGGGCTGTGGGCTCGTGTTTCGAGCGTCTTGTGTGATAGTTAGAAACCCTAAATTTTCTTCCCCGTGTAGCGTCAGGGCATTTCTCCCGAAAGACACCGTCGTTCCCTGGATTTTTAGCCGTTGATTGGTCCTTCTCGAGAAGTCTTTGAGTGTCCCGAGAAGTTGTTTTAGCCAAGTTTTCGAGAAGACCCCTCACCTCTCGAGAAATGCTTGAGTTCTCGAGAATTCCCTTGTCCTCTCTCGAGAAATTCCTTGAGCTCTCGAGAAATCCCCTGATCTCTCTCGAGAAATTGCCTTCCTCTCGAGAAATTGCCCTCCTCTCGAGAAATCAATTTCTCATCTCTCGAGAAATCCTTGCCTTCCTCTCGAGAAATTGCCCTCCTCTCGAGAAATCAATTTCTCATCTCTCGAGAAATCCTTGCCTTCCTCTCGAGAAATTGCCCTCCTCTCGAGAAATCAATTTCTCATCTCTCGAGAAATCCTTGCCCTTCTCTCGAGAAACTGCCTTCCTCTCGAGAAATGCTCCTCTTGAGAAATCCTTGAGCTCTCGAGACATTCCCCCATCTCTCGAGAAACTGCCTTCCTCTCGAGAAATGCTCCTCTCGAGAAATCCTTGAGCTCTCGAGAAGTTCCTTGTAGTTTTTCGACAAGTCCTAAATTTTGATGTGATTGCGAGACCACCGCCAGGGGCGCTGCCCCTTGGACCCCGTTAGGGGCTCTGCCCCTAAGACCCCGCCAGGGGTGCGGCCCCTTGGAACCCCGCAAGGTGCGCATGTGATTTCGTTGCGATTTCCATGTTTTAATCTTTTGTCCTCTCTAGTGTACCAAGATGATTGCCAGTGTCCCTTCGGTGCTCCTGATCTTGAAACCCTCTTGGTTGTATCCTTTTACTCGTTGTGGTCTGTTAACATTTGAGTTACTCTTATGATTCATATTGATCGAGGTGTACTTTGCCTTGACCCTATTTTTTCTTAGGGCCTTCCAGTGATTATCCTTTCGGGTTGCGTCCCGTGTTTAAATAAAATTTAAGTAATAAGAACTACTGTCTTTAGCCCTTCACAGTAGTTGTGTTTGGGGGACAGTGGGGGAAAATGTTATAGCCTTGCACGGTAGTCGTGTTTGGGTGGTTGGGTCTAGTGGTACCCCCACCTGCTTTTGGGCTTGGGGTAGCGGAGGTAGTTAACCGCTCCCGTATAATTTGAGCTGATCAGTCTCTTTAATCGATGAAACTAAATAAATGAACATGTTTTTTCCTCTTTTGGTATATAGTGCACTTGATGCTTGTTGGTTCTTTGTTTGGGGCTCTCTTTCGGTAACTTTGGCTTGGGTTGGTACCCCTTATGCCTTGCTTGTTTTTCTGCTAGATTTCTGCCACTTGTAATCCCTTGCTGAGGCGTTCTTTGTTTTATTGAATGCCTCAGGTTCAGAGCCGTAACGGCTAGTGGTGTAGCCTGAAGTTCAGAGTTTTAGTAGCTGTTCACCCCGCTGCTGCGAGGTAGTTGTTTTTAGTTACTTCTTGTGCTCAGACATACTAGTTGGTGCCAATGGGTTAGTGTCATGTTGTTGACGCCCATTGTGCCCCTTTCTATACTTTATAGATTATTTGCCAGATTATGCCACTACTTTTAGATCTTGTGTATCTTACCCTCTGGGAATGATTTATGCTAGGTGCATTATAGTTATAAAATGATTTTTCTTCATCCTCATTGCATTCTTTCTAACTGAAACCCTTAACTTTAAAGTCGACTAAAGGTATTTTCTACTCTTACAGTACGCCTAGTTATGTGCATATCATTTATTTCATGCTCCGTCGTTTGCATACATGTAGGACTTTAAGTAAACTAAATTAAGTACATTCCGCTGCAATTATATATACTTTCTCGGTGGACTAGTTGATCCACGAACTGAGAGACACAGTTCTTATCTCAAAACCCCTGATAAATGATTTCAAATGATAACTTATCATATAATCAAGTTTGTTTAGTTAAGTAATAGGTTCCCGCCTGAGCGTCTACAGTTGTCTCCTGTATGACGTGGCATCATGACGTGTATTTTCTCTTACTCTGATATTCTTAAATTCGGAGAAAATGCGGGTTGTGACACTTAATATAAGGGATCTGCAATTAATGTCTGTCAGAGATTTCAAAAGGGAAAATAGGAAGAAGATATAGCAGATTATTATACAGCATTATTACTTCCATTGTTTTTACAAGATAACATCAATACAGAACTTATTTTCAAACAGCTGTACAAAAAAAGGAAATAGGAAAGAAGAAATACAGGAAGAACAAGAAGAACAAAAAGCACACAAATCTTCATCTTCTTCCTCCAGTAGCTCTTACACACTGAGAACATCTTCAACAACACTTCTCTCAGTCTTTGCTGCAAGTTTTCAGATCTTCAAAAGAGCAACAACAAATTGGAGAACTTGTTCTCTCAGTTTTATCAGCTATCAGGAAGATCATTTGTTTCAAGAAAAAGCTCCAGCCAACCAACTGTCAAACATTTCATATCAGATAGAGGAGTTTTTCAACATACATCCACTAGAGTTTTCTCTCAGCATCTTGACAGAGAAGAACATCTAAACCCCTCTCTATCCCATCTTGTATAGGGTTAAAACTCCCTTCAAAAGTTTACCTCCTTGGTGGCAAGACACCTGATCAAAAAATCTAGTTGGTTTTGAGCACCTGATCAAAAGCTCTGTGGTGTGTGGACACCTGATCAAAAACCCCTTGGTGTGAGGGCACCTGATAAAAAATCCTAGTGGATTCCTACCTTGGGTGGTAGAAGAGTAGACGTACCCAGATTTATTGGGGAACTACTATAGCTCCTTGTGTCTTCTATGTTTGTTTTACTTTTCTGTGATTTTGTTGTGTGCCTTCTTAGTGTTTGTTTTTATTACTCACTCATATACACATATATATATCACTATTTTAATTCCGCAATAAAACTAAAGGAAAAGTTTTAAAACTCTACTCACCCCCCCTCTAGAGTTAATTTAAGATCTAACCTCCACTTTCAATTGGTATCAGAGGAAGTTGATTCTTTATAGGCTAACACCTGAATCACAAAGATCAATTAGATCTTAAATTCTTTCAGAGTTTTTATTCTATTTATTTTTGTTTTAAAAACTCATGGCACAAAACAAAGAGTATTCAAGCACAAGACCTCTTATGTGCAATCTCAGTAAGTTGCACTATGGAGAGCAAGCATTAGGTTATATATGAACTCAATTGATGAAGAAATATTTAATGTTATTTTGACAGGGCCTCCAACACCTACAGCAGCAACAAGTGCTAGAACCACAACTACCAACAATGTTGTTCCACCTCCTGAATGGACTGAAACCCAGAAAAGCAAAGGAGTGCTGATGCAAAAGCCATGAACATTCTGCCTCAAACAATGTCTGATGACATTTTTCAAAGAGTGGTGGAATGCTCCTCAGCAAGAGAAATATGGATTTCTCTCAATAATATGGTTGAGGGATCTGCTGATGAAAGGAAGGACAGAAGGTCCCATCTTATTTCTCAATATGAGAATTTCAAAAAGGGAGAATCTGAAACAGTAGCTGATATGTACAATAGGCTCAGCCTCATAATAAATGAGCTGAAGACCTTGGATAAAGTGATCTCTATCACTGGGATCAATGACAAGATCTTAATGTGCTTCCCCAGCACATGGGATTCTAGGATCTGGCCAATCAAGGAAGCCAGAAGCCTCAATGAGATTACTACTGAAACATTGTTAGGCAAGCTCAAATCCTATGAGCAGCTCATCAAATCCAGGGAAGCTGAACAATCAACTTCATCTCCAGCAATAAAGAGAGAAAAGAACATAGCTTTCAAAGAAGCAGAAGAAGAAGAAAAAGCTCCAAGAGATGAGGAGTTCATGAACCTTCTAGACAAAAGGTTCTATAAGATGGCCAAGAAGGATTTCAGAAAGAAGGACTCCAGATCAAGGGAAAAGCCAAGGTATGACAAGTCAAATTCTAAAGATATTGTTTGTTATGGCTGCAGGAAACCTGGACATATTCTGCCAGATTGTCCAAAAAATCAGAAGAAGGAAAAGAGAACTGAAAAAGAGGAAAGAAGACACTCCAGCAAGTCTTCCTCCCACAAACACCAAAAGAAGGGAAGAGGATTTATAGCAGAAACCTGGAGTGACACTGAATCAGAACAGTCACCCAGATCTTCAGATGATGAAGAAGAATCAAAAGAAAGTGACCAATGCTTGATGGCCATTTATGACTCAGGCAGTGAGTCAGGAAATGCATCATCTTCCATTGATGATGAAGATAATGAAGAAGAGAAGAACTTCTGCATGATGGCAATCAATGCCTCAGCCAACAATTATGATAAAGAAGAATCAGAATCAGAAGTAGAAGATGATGCTGATCAGGTAATATCTAACTTTGATTTCAATTCAGTTGGATTCAAAAATGAATTCAAGGTTCTTTGCTTAAACTTAATAAAATTTGAGAAAGAAATAATCTCACTCAGAAATATGCTAGCTGAAATGAATAATTTAAGTGAAGAGAATGTAAATCTTAAGAAAGATTTGGCTACCTCTAGAGAACAAATTATTCTCATTCAGAATAAACTTTCTGAGGCTAAGAAATTTGAAGAATCCCTAAATGGGAGAAGCATCAGACTGATGGACATTACAAGCACTGTTAATGCTAGACTTAATAGCAAACTAGGCTTGGGTGCTTCATCAAGTGAGCCACATCTGATTAAGAAGAACATATTATCTACACCTATAAAATTCATCTCTACTAAGAGCAAAGAGGTTGTAGGAATAAATAAAAATATTTCAAGTAAGACTGTCGAGAATAGCAGAATTCAACAGAATTCATCGAACGGAGCTCGACGAAATGTATCCACTTCGTCAAACGGAGCTCGATGAACTTTGAAGACAGATTTTCTATATAGTCATTATATGAATGATGCTCGACGAAATCTCAGTCATTCGTCGAACGACGCTCGATGAATTCAGCCCAGTTCGTCGAACAGAAACTATACAGAGAATTTGAACAATTCTTATACTTCACATTCTAAGAATCCTTTCACTAAATGGATAATACCTCCAAGGAGATATCATCCACAAGGTTATAAGGACCAACCTGAAATGTCTTTTATTTCAGATTTTTGTGGAAATTCAAAAAGATCCAAGGTAGTCTGGGTCAGGAACAAATAGATTATTTTTCTATTTTTGCAGGTACACAGCTGTCCAAGAATAAATGAAAAATGGTATTTGGATAGTGGTTGTTCAAAGCATATGACAGGAAATAAGGCCAACCTGAACAACTGCAAGGCAAAGCTTGGACCAAAAGTAATATTTGGAGACTCCAACTGTGGACAAACAAAAGGCTATGGAAAAGTCAAGGTTGGAGAAGTCACCTTCAAAGAGGTAGCTTATGTCAAGGGACTGAAGCACGACCTCATCAGCATAAGTCAATTATGTGATGAAGGGTATCAGGTAACTTTTAATAAATTAAAATGCCTTATTAAATCTTCTGATAATGTTATTGTTTTATCAGGTATTAGGCAAGGTAATATTTATTTAGTAAATTTCAATTCATCTAAATCAGAAATATGTTTATTTAATAAATTAAGCAAACTTAGTGAACTTTGGCATGAGAGATTAGGACATGTAAACCTTAGGACCATTGCTAAATTATCTAAAGACAATCTTGTTAGAGGATTACCATCAGGTTCATACAAGAAAGAAGGTCTTTGTAGGGCATGTCAACTAGGCAAGCAAACTAAAAGTAGTTTTAAATCATTATCTAAAAGTGATTCACCTAGAATCTTATATTTTCTACTATGGACCTTTTTGGACCTATTGCAACAAAGAGTTTAGGGGGGAAGTCTTACACTCTAGTTATTGTAGATGACTTCTCTAGATTCACTTGGGTGTTCTTTTTGAGAGAAAAGTCAGATAACTTTAAAGTTCTTACAGACTTTCTTAAGAGCATAAAGATTGAGTACTCTACTCATATTGTATTGATCAGAAGTGATCATGGAACTGAGTTTGAGTCTCTTCTCATGCAAGAATTTTGTGAGAAGGAAGGTATCAGGCATTGCTTCTCAGCTCCTAGAACTCCTCAACAAAATGGGGTAGTTGAAAGGAAAAATAGAACTCTAATTGAATCAGCAAGAACATTACTTGCAGATATTAATTTGCCCTTATCTTTTTGGGCAGAGGCTGTTAGCACAACAAATTATGTGATGAATAGGAGTTTGATACATAAACTTAAGGGTAAGACTTCTTATGAGTTACTTAAAGGGAAGAAAACTAAAGTTAACTATTTTGGAACATTTGGTTGTAAATGTTTTGTTCACAATAATGACAAGAAATATCTTAGGAAATTTGAACCAAAATCTGAAGAAGGAATTTTCTTAGGCTATTCATTAATCAGCAAAGCTTATAGGATATTTAACAAATCCTCTCTTAAAATTGAAGAATCTATGCATGTTTCCTTTGATGAAACTAATATGTTTTACAAGGAGAAGAATTCTTCTACCATAGAAAATTTGTAGGTACCTACACTATGTGAGAAGCTAGATCAATTAGCTCTACAAAAAGAAGGATTTCTAAATCCTGTACAGCAGGATGCTGAAGAAAGTGAAGAAGAAAATCATCCAGATTTTGCTGACAGTTCAAATCAGATAACAACAGAACATCTTCCACAGGATATCACAGCTGAACAAATTCCCCAAGTGGAAATCATTGCTGAACCCACTCCAACTGTTGATCACATCACAGTTAGAGATCATCCAATATCTCAAATCATTGGTGATATTTTAGCAGGTGTGCAAACAAGGCATCAAGCAAATCAGAATATGATGCATACTTGTTTTCTCTCTCAGATTGAACCTCAATCCCTACAAGATGCAGAACAAGATCCCAACTGGATCATTGCTATGCAAGAGGAGCTCAATCAGTTGGAGATAAACAAAGTTTGGGAATTGGTTCCTAGACCAAAGAATTATCCAGTCATTGGAACTAAGTGGGTCTACAGGAATAAACTAGATGCAGATGGCAACATTGTGAGAAACAAAGCTAGACTAGTAGCTCAAGGATACTCATAGGAAGAAGGAATAGACTATGATCAAACTTTTGCACCAGTTGCAAGGTTAGAAGCAATCAGGATCTTCCTTGCATTTGCAGCATACAAGAAATTCAAGGTTTATCAAATGGATGTGAAGAGTGCAATCTTAAATGCAGAAATCAAAGAAGAAGTCTATGTGGAACAACCACCAGGTTTCATCTCTCCGACTCACTCTTCTTTTGTATTTAAGCTTAAGAAAGCTCTCTATGGTCTTAAACAAGCTCCCAGAGCATGGTATGAGACCTTAGCTAGTTTTCTTTTAGAGAATAAATTCTGTAGAGACATAATAGATAAAACTTTATTTTTCAGGATACATAAAAATCAAACTCTACTAGTTCTAATATATGCAGATGATATTAATTATGGCTCTACTGATTCAAATTTATGCAAAAGATTTTCTAATCTAATGCAATCTAAATTTGAAATGAGTAGTATAGGTGAGTTATCATACTTCCTTGGTCTTCAAGTGAAGCAAACTCCAAATGGAATCTTCATATCCCAATCTAAGTATGCTAAGGAATTAGTGAAAAGATTTGGTATGTCTGTTTCTTCCACCATGAAAACACCCATGTTGGAACCTTAGTTTTGATTTGAGTTAGGATCCACCTTTATTGTCTAAGTTTCTATCATAACATATCTTATAACTTAGATCAAATCCCATTAAGAAAGAAGGTTGAAAATATATATATAAAATAGGCTGAGAAAATAAGAGAAGAATAAAATTTACATATGTTCTCTGCGTTCGACGAACGGCTACCTGCGTTCGACGAATGGCGCTCTGCGCTCGATGAATGGTATTCATTCTACGCTCGACGAAATCCATCCATCTTAGCGGTCGATGAAGAACACCTATCTCAGTGGTCGACGATCCCGTCTCAGCATTTCCGCGGTCGATGAACAGATTATGTCAGTGGTCGATGAACATACCCCATCTCAGCGGTCGACGAAAAGCTGCGTTCGATGAACTCAAGTCTGCGTTTGACGAACAACTCAATATTCAGCGGTCGACGATCCAGCCCGTCTCAGCGGTCGACGAATCCTTCCATTTGACGAACTCAAGTCTGCGTTCGATGAATATTCATCAAATGTTCAGGACGACGAATCAAATGATCAGGTCGACGAACATGAAGCTGAGCTCGATGAAATATCTGCAACATTACTTTAATATCATTCAGCTCGACTAAAATTATATATATGCTGTCAGATTTATTAAAGCAATATTTTATTAATTCCATTTATATATTGCTATATATATTGCTGCCTTAACAATACAGCCGTTGCAGCATTAAATGATATAGCCATTACAACAAGCCAAAGACGGCAATTTGTCTACTCGAGGATCTGGAAAAGAAAAAGATATTATATCCTTTCCTGTCGGCAAGGATTCAAATCAGCTGAACATATCTCCAGAATATATACAAAGAAAAGAGCAAAAAAGATAAGAAGATGATATAGAACAGCTAGCGGCGAAACAGGAAGAAGAGAAAAGAAGAACAGCAGCAAAAACAGAGAACAACATATTATTCTATCTTGTCTCGTTTTTGCTAAACTCTTTCTTGCAGATCATCTACATCCCGAGACACCAAATCAATATCAATTGCTCAGGATCTAAACTGCAAGAAGAAGAAGAGTAATTGCAATCCAGAGAAGAAGCTCCATCCACAAGCTGTCATCAATCTAAATCAGACAGGGGGAGCTCTCTTCAACATCATCATCAAGATCCAAACTCAACAACCCATCAGGATCTTCAAGAGTCTTCTTAGAAAGAGAAGAACACTATAACCTTTTTGTTTTTTTTTATTCCTTCCCATCTTGTAAAGGGTTATAACTCCCTTCAAAAGTTAACTCCCGGTGAAAGGGCACCTTAGCAAAAACCTGCATCTTGGTTTTGAGCACCTGATCAAAAGCTCTATGGTGTGTGGACACCTGAACAAAAACACCTTGGTGTGAGGGCACCTGATCAACAACCTCCTAGTGGATTCCTACCAGTGGGTAGAAGAGTAAATGTACCCAGGTTGATTGGGGAACTACTATATATCTTGTGTCATCTGGTTGTTTATTTTGTTTTATGTTTTATTTCTATTGCTGTGCTGTGATTACTTTGCCTTTTGGGTGTTTGATTTTATTACTCACTCAGCACTTATATATATAACATTATTTTGAAATAAACTTAAACAAGAGCTTTAATATTAAGAACTAAAACTCACTTTCAATTGGTATCAAAGCATATCAATTGACTTTCAATTGGTATCAGAGCAAGGTTGATTTTACACAGGCTAACACCTGAAATCACAAAGATCACTTAGTTCTTATTTTAAAAAAAAGGGTTTTTCTAAAATTTAATGGCACAAGCAGAAATTTCAATTTCAAATCCACCAATTTGTAATTTGGATAGTTTTCCTTTATGGCAAGTTAGAATCAGATTATATATGAATGCAATAGATGAAGAAATTTATAAATCTATTTTGACAGGACTTCCATCTTCAATCTCTTCAACAAATCAACAAGAAAAGCTGAAATATACTGATGGCAAGGCCATGGATATATTGGCTAAATCAATGTCAAAAGACATTCTTCAAATAATGGCTGATTGCACTTCAGCAAGGCCATCTGGAACTCCCTCTCAAGGATGGTAAATGAATCCACTTCTACATCTTTCACTAACTATACTTTTGATGCAGAACCATCATTTACTCTAACTGAAGAAGAAGAAGAAGAAGAACAAAAAGCTAGAGATTTCTGCATGTTGGCCATATATGGCTCATATCACAAATCAGATGCTGAATCTGAATCAGAAAAGGTAACTTAGGTAACTTCTATTCCTAATTTTAATTCTGATCAAATCAAATCTGATTTTAAAATAACATATATAGATTTAATATCTGAGAAGGAAATTAAAAAGGAGTTAACAAAAATAAATAATTTGATCTCTGAATATAATAAACCTAAAGAAAATTTTAAAATATCAGCAGAACAAATTATCTGTTTAAAAAATAAGTTAATTAAAGCTGAAAAGTTTAAACAATCTTTTAAAGAAAAAGAAATATTTTATGATCAGCAACATCAAAATAAATTTTCAAATTTGTACTTCAATGAAATAAAAGGCCAAAATATTTATCTATAAGGAAATTTTTTTCAACTGTTTAATATTTTTACTCAAATTATAATTAAACAACAGTTTTAAGATTCTTTTGAATTTTCTATCTCAAAAACAAAGTCAGATAAACTTCACATTTTTCCAGATTTTCTCCAAAATCAATTTGAGCATTCTACTCAGATTGCATAGATCAAAAATGATCAAAGCAGTAAGTGTGAGTCTCTTCTGATTAAGGGGATTCTATAGAAAGAAGGTATCAGGCATTGTCTTTTTGATTTTAAAATTCCTTAGAATCCAATAACAGCTAGCAATTCATATCATTAAAATCCCATTTAAATCAAAATCTAGGAATCAGAATTGCTCAAATGTATCTTAAAAGAAGAAGAAAACAATATAATTTATGATTAAATGTTTTCGAACAGAACAATAAATTTTCTATAATCTCTGACCCTTAAGCTTCAAAGACTTTTTATGCTTAGGTATCCTAAACCAAATAGGGGGAGATTGTTAGAACCTAGTCTTAATTTGGATTAGGATCCCAACTCAAATAAGGGGAGATTGTTGGAACCTTAGTTTTGATTTGAGTTAGGATCCACCTTTTTTGTCTAAGTTTCTATCATAACATATCTTATAACTTAGATCAAATCCCATTAAGAAAGAAGGCTGAAAATAGATATATATATATAATAGGCTGAGAAAATAAGAGAAGAATAAAATTTACATATGTTCTCTGCGTTCGACGAACGGCTACCTGCGTTCGACGAGCGGCGCTCTGCGCTCGACGAATGGTATTCATTCTGCGCTCGACAAAATCTAGCCATCTCAGCGGTCGACGAAGAACACCTATCTCAGCGGTCGATGATCCCGTCTCAGCGGTTCAGCGGTCGACGAAAAGCTGCGTTCGACGAACTCAATTCTGCGTTCGACGAACAACTCAATATTCAGCGGTCGACGATCCAGCCCTTCTCAGCGGTCGACGAATGCTTCCGTTCGATGAACTCAAGTCTGCGTTCGACGAATATTCATCAAATGTTCAGGACGACGAATCAAATGATCAAGTCGGCGAACGTGAAGCTGAGGTCAATGAAATATCTGCAGCATTATTTTAATATCATTCAGCTCGACTAAAATTATATATATGCTGTCAGATTTATTAAAGCAATATTTTATTAATTCAATTTATATATTGCAATATATATTGCTTCCTTAACAATACAGCCGTTGCAGCATTAAATGATATAGCCGTTACAACAAGCCAAAGACCGCAATTTGTCTGCTCGAGGATCTGGGAAAAGAAAGAGATATTATATCCTTTCCTATCGGCAAGGATTCAAATCAGCCGAACAGATCTCCAGAATATAAACAAAGAAAATAGTAGAAAAGATAAGAAGATGATATAGAACAGCTAGCGGCAAAACAGGAAGAAGAGAAAAAGAAGAACTACAGCAAAAACAGAGAACAACATATTATTCTATCTTGTCTTATTTTTGCTAAACTTTCTTGCAGATCATCTACATCCTGAGACACCAAATCAATATCAATTGCTCAGGATCTAAACTGCAAGAAGAGGAAGAAGAGTATTTGCAATCTAGAGAAGAAGCTCCATCCAGAAGCTGTCATCAATCTAAATCAGACAGGGGGAGCTCTCTTCAACATCATCATCAAGATCCAAACTCAACAACCCATCAGGATCTTCAAGAGTCTTCTTAGAAAGACAAGAACACTATAACCTTTTTGTTTTTTTATTCCTTCCCATCTTGTAAAGGGTTATAACTTCCTTCAAAAGTTAACTCCCGGTGATAGGGCGCCTTAGCAAAAACCTGCATCTTGGTTTTGAGCACCTGATCAAAAGCTCTATGGTGTGTGGACAGATGAACAAAAACACCTTGGTGTGAGGGCACCTGATCAACAACCTCCTAGTAGATTCCTACCAGTGGGTAGAAAAGTAGATGTACCCAGGTTGATTGGGGAACTACTATATATCTTGTGTCATCTAGTTGTTTGTTTTGTTTTATGTTATATTTCTGTTTTGCTATGCTGTGATTACTTTGCCTTCTAGGTGTTTGATTTTATTACTCACTCAGCACTTATATATATAACATTATTTTGAAATAAACTTAAACAAGAGCTTTAATATTAAGAACTAAAACTCACTTTCAACCCATGCCCTCTAATGCTGTTGTTGATACTGATGAATCGGGGAAACCTATTGATCAGAAAGTATATAGAGCAATTGTTGGCTCACTACTTTACTTAACAGCAAGTAGGCCTGATATAATGTTTGCTACTTGTATTTGTGCTAGGTTCCAAGTTAACCCCAAAGAATCTCACCTAATTTTATTAAGAAGAATTTTGAGATGTATAAAGGGTTGCCCTAATCTAGGACTTTGGTATCCAACAACATCTGAATTTGAATTAACTGGATTCTCAGATTCAGATTATGCTTGATGCAGAGTAGACAGGGAAAGCACATCAGGAACTTGCCAGATTTTTACACGACAACATCAATACAGAACATATTTTCAAACAGCTGTACAGAAAAATGAAATAGGAAAGAAGAAATACAGGAAGAACAAGAAGAACAAAAAGCACACAAATCTTCATCTTCTTCCTCCAGCAGCTCTTACACACTGAGAACATCTTCAACAACACTTCTCTCAGTCTTTGCTGCAAGTTTTCAGATCTTCAAAAGAGCAACAACAAATTGGAGAACTTGTTCTCTCAGTTTTATCAGCTATCAGGAAGATCATTTGTTTCAAGAAAAAGATCCAGCCAATCAACTGTCAAACATTTCATATCAGACAGAGGAGTTTTTCAACATACATACACTAGAGTCTTCTCTCAGCATCTTGACAGAGAAGAACATCTAAACCCCTCTCTATGCCATCTTGTACAGGGTTAAAACTCCCTTCAAAAGTTTACCTCCTTGGTGGCAAGACACCTGATCAAAAAATCTAGTTGGTTTTGAGCACCTGATCAAAAGCTCTGTTGTGTGTGGACACCTGATCAAAAACCCCTTGGTGTGAGGGCACCTGATCAAAAATCCTAGTGGATTCCTACCTTGGGTGGTAGAAGAGTAGACGTACCCTAATTTATTGGGGAACTACTATAGCTCCTTGTGTCTTCTGTGTTTGTTTTACTTTTCTGTGATTGTGCTGTGTGCCTTCTTAGTGTTTGTTTTTATTACTCACTCATATACACACACATATATATATCACTATTTTAATTCCGCAATAAAACTAAAGGAAAAGTTTTAAAACTCTATTCACCCCCTCTAGAGTTAATTTAAGATCTAACCTCCACTTTAAGATGTTCGGAAGAGGTCCGACACCGTCCCCACTACCCTGGGACTGAACTTGGCCAGGAGGTCTGCCGCGACACTATCCTCCCTTGGCACGTGATGGATCGAGAAGGTCTGGAACTGTCCAATGAGTCCCTTTACCTTTTCCAGGTATCGCTGAAGAGTAGTCTCCTTCACCTCGATCTCCCCCTAACCTGGAAAGCCACCACCATAGAGTCTGTTGAGACCTCCACATCCTGCACTCCTAATTCCCGGGCCAGCCGCAGGCCCGCCACTACTGCCTCGTACTCCATCGGGTTGTTGATGAGAGGAAAATTAATATTGATGGCCTGTTCGATCCTCATCCCGCCGGGTTGTTGATGAGAGGATGCTGAGACTGAGGGGGAGAAGAATGGTGAGATCCTTGCTCAAGTGGAAGAAGTGATTAATAAGATCATTAGGGCTGAGCATGCTGTCCATTTTGGATCAGTAGACCAAGAGGACCCAAGTAAAGATCCACAAGGAGACAACCAAGAGAATCCTGCTGATGAGACTAGAAGAGATCTGCGAAGTCCTGAAAAGGAAAAAGAGTCAAACCAGTCACCCATCAGAAAATCTCCATCTCCAATGGTTTATGGGAATAAAGAAGAGGAACCAGGACAATCCAGTTCACCTCCAGAGAATAGGATAGTGGAGTCCTCACTATTGCCTCAAATAAGAATGCTCCTGGAAGAACAAAGGCTAAAAATTGAAGGTCATGTTAACTCAGCCATCAATGATCTAAGAAGAGAACTATCTGCTGAAACTGCAAGCCTGAGAAATGATGTGAAGAATCTACAAGAGTATACTGCCAAAGAGATAACACTTACTCATCAGGGTCTATGTGATTCAGAGGATAATCAGATAATGCTCAGCAATAATATAGAGAAGGCTTATATAGCAACCAACATGTGGATGGTTAAATACAAGACAAATTTCCAGGATAAACTTGATCATCACAGCAAAGAGCTAGACAGTCATCTGCTGGAGAAAAAGAACCATTTGGAGAAAGGGATTTATATGCTGAAAGAAATAATACTAGTACTTCAGAAGAACCTCCAAAGGGAGATGTCAAGAGAAGTCATAAAGGTGGAGAGATCAATGATAAAGGCTAGTGGTGAGCATGCCATCTGGACCACAAATACCATCAGGGAAGCAATGAGTCTACCTCCTCTCCATTTTGATGAGCATGCTGAAGAGTACCCTGCTGAAGATCAATATGCAGACATTCCTGATGCTGCTACTGATTAGAGTATAGGAAAGGAAAAATTGGAAGAAGATGAGGTAAAAATGAGAAAAAGAAAATAAAGGGAGGAAATGGAGAAAAAGGATAACTATGAGAGATGGAGTCCTAAGTCTAGAGCCATCATATTAAAAGCATGGGAGATGGTGAAGGTAAATAAAGGTGAAAGATACAATGTATACAGTCCTCATGAATGGGCTAAATATGAAGATCAAGAAGAGTCAAGAAGAGGTCACAGAAGAGACAAGCAAGCAGGTAGAATCCCAGATGATGCTCCTGAGCCTCTCAAGTATCATCCCAAGCCATTTGAATACTTCACCAGACAAGCTGAAAAGGAGCAGGAAGCCAGTGCCAAGAAAGCAAAGAGTGAAGCTGCTATGAGTGCACCAGAGAAATAAATGGCTAAATATTTAGGGGCAAAATATAGAAATGTCAACAACTTTAAAACATTTGTCACTATTTATAAATGAAGTGATACTTGTCAAATTCTGTATTTACTCAAACATAACTGCAATGTCATTATTATATGCTTATTTGTTTAAGATGTACTTTATCATTGAGTGGGTTATGACTTCTTCAAATAGGGGGAGATTGTTGGGAACAGTGCCCAGTAGTGTTCCTAATTTGAAGAAGTGCTCAGCTCAATGATAAGTACAAGTTGTATTTAATGTCATATCTAGTTCATGCTTGCAGAGATCAGACAATATGTCTAGTACTTCAATAACTTGCCTAAATATAATATCGTCGAAAAAGACTGGACATATCATCGACAAGTATAGGCACATCTTAGAAATGATGGGCAAAGCAAAGAAGAATGATTATGTCTGATGTCATCAAAAAGGATCAAGCGTATCGTCGACAACAGCAGGCATATCGTCAACAATATGGAGAGCAAAGCAAAATGATGATATCGTTGTAACATCTACATCACCTAACAACGATATCATAAAAGTTGAGATGAAGAAGAAGACTCAAGCACAACACATGACAAGATGTCGACGATATCGTCGAAAAGAAGCCTTGATATCGATAAGGCTAAGTCAGAATGAATATCGTTGAAAAGAAGCCTTGACGTCGATAAGGATAAGTCAGAATGAATGTCGTTGAAAAGGCAAAGGGAAGGTCAGTGCCGAAGATATCGTTAAAAAGAAGCTGTGTCGTCGATAAGACTGAACAAGATAGTTATCATTGTAAAGAAGCCTTGTCGTTGGAAAGGCTAAGTAAGACTGATGCCGATGACATCATCATAAAGAAGGCGTGACGTCGAGAAGACTAAAGAAGGTCATACGAAGAAATGTAGTTGCTGAAGAATAGTCTGTCGACATGATAACAATTATGTCGTCGACAAGATAAGGTGGTTACAATGATATCGAGCAGACAAGAAGATCACGCCGATATCAGTAAGATGACATCATGATTGTTTTAAGTGCAAGTGCAGAGGGGATGTCCCGTGTCGTCGAAATATCTCTATCTGAATAAGAGGGAAGGACATTTGAAGATCTATCCTAGTTCAAGACAATGACAAGTCCTGTCGTCGAGATATTGTCCATGTCATCGTGACAGTGGAAATATCGTCGAGACAGATTCAAAAGTAGCCAGACGCACTGTCAGCATTTAATGCCGCCGCCTGATTGTCCAATCAGCGCATGCTCTTAAGACATGGGCGTCTGTCAGAATAGGACATCATAGGTGACCATTAAGCGGCTCATCCGTCCTATAAAAGGGAACAGTGATGCCCTAGAAAAGAAAATGGAGGACGAAAAAGCATCCCACTGAGCATTTTGAATACAACAGTAAAAGCAACGGTGAAGAAGAAAGAAAGAAGGGAAGAACAAAACGATCATCCAGTGTTCTTCAAGTTGTAGTCAAGTCTCGTCGACTGCTAAGAATCGTTCAAGAAAAGTAGCCGATCTCCACCAGGCAGAAGAAATTATTGTAAATCTTTATTTGTAAGGCTTGCGGGCCAAATCTATAAGATCTAGTTTCAGATCTAAGTGTCGAGCTTGAGGGCTTGAGATCTGTGAGGCTTGAGGGCTAGGGAAGAGGGACTTGCGGGTACAAACGTGTCCGGCTTGCGGGCTTGGGTGCAGTGAAGGGGCTTGCGGGCCTATGTTGCAGGCAAGACTTGCGGGTCTGTGCTGTGTAAGGCTTAAGGGCCTGAGTGTCGAGCTTGCGGGCTCGGGTGCAGTGAAGGGGCTTGCGGGCCTAGGCTGCAGGGACTTGCGGGTCCGAGCTGTAGGGCTTGAGGGCCTGAGTGTCGAGCTTGTGGGCTCAGGTGCAGTGAAGGGGCTTGCGGGCCTAGGATACAGGGACTTGCGGGTCCAAGTTGTTAGGCTTGCGGGTTGGAGACATTGGCAGAGTTTGCCGAGCCTAGCACACTACTAGGTAGGCGCAGAGGGAAAGAGGACAACTCAAGACACCCTGTCTTGAGGAACTTCTATAAGTCTTTGTGTGTTTTCTGTGCTGTGCTTTTCAATCTCTAAATTATTAACCAGAAAACAAGAACACCAAAAATGGAATAAAACAATAGGCTTAAAGATATTCAATAAAGTTCAAACAAATAGAACTTTTATCATTGACCTGAGCACTTCCTCAAATCAGGAACATTGCTGGACACTATTCCCAACAACTTAACTTCTACCAAATTCATGCCATCGTGGAGAAAGTTCGTTCCTCCAATTCGACCAGACTTCTACACGATAGGACTTACTTAGACTCTAACCTATTAATACTCAGAAAATATTCTAGAGTTTGACAGATTGGCTTTTATATCCTGACCCAAGGAATTAAATTTTGATTCCTCTTTCTAATTAAGATAAATTTTGCTTATGGAAAATAATCTTTTTCTAATTTATCTAGTACAACCACGAGCTCAATGTAGCAATGTGACCTCACTCATCATTGAGTGTACCAAGCTCAACTTTGAATGAACTAGTTTTACCTTAATCCAGGAGTATGACATCACTAACTTGTTGTTTCTTGAGAGGTCAATTTGATCATATTTTCACCTTAGTATCACCTTGCATGACTTCGAGAGTTGTCCTCCTTAGTCTCTGGGTTACTAGTTGACTCTCTCAACCTGAATTCTAGTGTCCTTGATGCATACATCTCCCCGGTCTACCTAATGTCCAAATACTAATTTGGATTTTGGGTGGTATTTGAACATACCTGCAAAATAAGTTTTTTTTCTTAGAAACCCAGATTTTTTTGGGTCCTAGATTATTGTCAGTTATAGGTGTAGGATATCTCTCAACATGAATTCTAGCAAACCTCACATTCTTTGTCCTAGGCACTTTTGGGTTGAACCAATAATCGAAGGCAAAGTGGTCGATTTTTCCATTACACCAGTGCTCAAATCTATTGTACCTACTCTTCTGAGTCACCATCTGAATATATTGTGGGTACTAGTGATCAGAGGAGCAAGATGATACATTCTTAGCATTTCCTGGATGGATCTTGTGGTTGTATGTATGGTAGAAGATAGGCTACATAATCACATGGTTCATCATAGGGAAAGGACTTTGAGGAAGTGCCTTTCCCTTTCCTTTCGTTGTTGGTGATGTTGAGCCAGATACAAATGATCCATGATCTTTCATCTGGATCTCCTCATGAAGTGCCTTGAAGGCACTTTGTTCAATATCTGCTCTCCTTTTTTAATTCTGTGGCTTTGTTCCACTAGTGGAGCATTCATTGGAGAGTGATAAGTAATAAAATATACGTATTTTAGTATAGTTATTAGTATAGTTTTAATTAATATTGTAAATTTTCTATGTAAATTAATGAATAAATTGCTTGTTTTATCATTTTTTGTTACTAACTTAGTTTTATTTTTGTTTTTGCAGATTTTGGCAATTTTTGTCAAGTCACGCCCCTGAGTCACGTCCGTGACAACAAGTCACGCCCATGACAACAAGTCACGCCCGTGACCCAAGGGCGTGTAATTGTAAAATGCCAATCTCTCCGCGTTCGACAAAAATCGAGCTGCGCTCGACGAACGCTCTCTGCCCTGCGTTCGACGAAAGTCGATCAGCGTTCGACGAACGCTCTCTGCCTTGCGATCGACGAAATCAAGCTGCATTCAACGAACGGCTCTCGGCGTTCGACGAACTCTCTCCATTTCAGCGTTCGACGAATGACACACTGCATTCGATGAACTCTCTATCCAAGCGTTCGACGAATCCACCGCCAGCCCCAAAGTCACGCCCATGCCTCTGATAAACTGCCGCCCAATGTCACGGCCGTGACACTGCAGGTCACGCCCGTGAGCAACCATGTTTGACGGCCAAACCTTCCAGAAGACGGCGGATGCGACCCCTAAAGCACGCGCAAATGTCACGCCCTAAGTCACGGACGTGACATCCAAGTCACGCCCGTGACCTAGGGCGTGTAAAAATAAAATTTTGCCTATAAATAGAGGGGCTCGGCTGAAGTAAATTTCATCCAAATTTTGAGTGTTGTAATGTTATTTTGAGTTCTTTTGAGTGATTGTGAGTTTTCTTTATGCAATTAAGTTTATGTTCGTTTGTAATTTTCGCCTTTTAGAAATAAAATGTTGTTTTCTCATTTGGATCATCTTCCTTTTTATTTATGTTAGTGTGTGTGTGCGTGTATGAGAATAGTTTTATTGCTTTCATAACTTAGTTTATTGCTTTCATAACTTAGTTTATTGTTTTCATAAAAATAGTTTATCGCTTTCTTTAACGCTTTATTTATCGCTTTCGTTTAAACGCTTTCTTTCGATTCAGTCTTTTTATTACAAGTAGAGTGCGTGCGTATATGAGATGGTGTTTTTCTTTTTTGTAACTTAGCTTTATTTCAGTATTTATATAACTGCTATATACCACCCCCATCTTGAATAGGAGGCTAATTTCCTTTAGCACTTATTTAAGTCGGTTGGGACGGATATTATTTCTGCACCTTTATAAGTCTTTTCATTTCGATACCACCCCCATCTTGAATAAGAGGCTAATTTACTTTAGCGCTTGTTTAGGATGGTTGGGACGGATACTATTACTGCTTTTATATAAGTCTTTTTATTTCTCTTTTTTATCCGCTTATATTCGCTAAATTATTAAACATGTATTTTCTTAATTATGCCGTTTCCATTCCGATAAGTGGCTAATTTCCTTTAGCGCACAATGTCGAAGAGCATTGGGACACAAAAATAGTTTTTCTAAAAATAAAACATCTCTGTCTAAAATAATTAACACTTAAGGTTTACCCGAGAATAACGTTGAGTGGAGCAACATAATCGATGTGTGGTTTTCATTTCCGTCTTCATACACTAGTTAGCCAAGAGGCTCGTGCGTACAGACTGATCACTCACGGGTAAAGAGAAGTGCGCTCTACCCTCGAGAGAGGATGAGGTAAGTCTCCCGA
Source organism: Dactylorhiza incarnata (assembly GCA_033032865.1). Lineage (NCBI taxonomy): Eukaryota > Viridiplantae > Streptophyta > Magnoliopsida > Asparagales > Orchidaceae > Dactylorhiza > Dactylorhiza incarnata. Next base: position 25,508,739 of record JAWHQI010000003.1, read on the forward strand.
ATTGGAAGTAAAAACCCAATAGCGGGGTTCACAACATAAGGCGAGTATTAAGAAGATTCGATGGTCGAAAATTCATAATCTCAGGTGGGCGTACCCTCGAGAGAGGAGCGTTCATAATTATGGAACCTCCACGGCCAAGCCGTTTTAATGTTTTGAAAAGTCATCACTTTACTTCTAAAATAAGACTATTTTCGTCTCAAGGTAATTCGACATCACGCGCTATTATTATCATCGTTTAAAACTCTAGTTATACGCTTATTATCGTTTTCTTTTTAAAAACCCAACTAAAAACTTATTCTGATAAAATAATAGTTCGTTCCTCAAAGTAGCATAATCAACACGATCCGCGGAAATATACGACCTTGATATTTTCTAAAACAAAATATCATATATTACTCATGATAAGGTATACTTGCCTTTATTACATGATTAATTTGGATTAAAAATTAAACAAACACTTTTCAAATCCGAAACTTGCAAAACTCTCCTTTACTATTTTAAAAATCAATAGAATTCGGCGTTGTAGTCGGGGTGTAATCGTCAATATTTCGAAAGTAGAAAAAGACCGTTACTTCTATTTTTCGATAGGATAACGGTTAATTTCTCAAAGTAGGAGTACTTGCGAGACTCTTCGAAAACATCCGTCGAAATCTAATCTCGTCATATAAAGGTTGCGCAAACCAAATTAATTAAAAAGAAACAATCCGAACATAATCATCAAGTTTTTGGCGCCATTGCCGGGGATAGTTAGTGTTGTTATTTGAAACAAGGAATTACCTTTACTTTTATCATATATATTAAATATATAAATATATATATATAAATAAAAATAAAAAAAAAACATAGAAAAGAAAAAAGCAAAAAAAAAAAAACAAATTTCATTTTTATTATTAGATATGACCCGAGGAAACTCATCAGACGATTCGAATATCCCTTTTAACCCCGAAATCGAGCGCACTCTTCACGAGCGCCTCCAACTTCGCGATTAGAACTTACTCAAATTTCCTGAAGAGTCTGTCGGAGATACATACACTGAACCTATGGCCGATCAAATTCCAGATGTGGCCCCGTCACAGACCATGGCATATTATGCCATGCCAAATATGGAAGATACTGGATCGAGTATAACACGCCCAATAGTGGCTAATAATAATTTTGAAATAAAATCTAGCATCATTCAAATGGTACAACAGTCAGTCCAATTTGACGGTTTGCCAGATGAGGATCCAAACTTACATCTTTCTAACTTTTTAGAAATATGCGATACATTTAAAATTAATGGTGTACTGACGACGCCATTCGTTTACGCTTATTTCCATTTTCGCTGCGGACGAAGGCAAAAGCGTGGTTAACTTCTCTTCCCAGAGGATCCATAACCACGTGGGCCCAATTGACAGAACACTTTTTAACTAAATATTTCCCCCCGTCAAAAACCGCTAAGTTACGTACGGATATCACCTCTTTCATTCAATACGATTCTGAGTCTCTCTATGAGACTTGGGAGCATTTCAAAGAGTTCCTACATAGATGTCCTCATCATGCGCTGCCTTTCTGGCTGCAGGTCCAGACGTTTTATAATGGTTTAAATTTCTTAACACGACAGATGATCGATGCGCCCGCCGGGGGAACGTTAAACAATAAAACCCCGGAGGCCGCCCAAGCTCTGTTCGAAGAAATGGCCATGAACGCCTATCAATGGAATGCGCCTAGATCTTGCCCTGCCAAACCGGCCGGGATTTATGAAGACGATGCCACTGCTCACCTAGCCTCGCAAGTAGAGAGGCTAAGTAAGCAAGTGGCGGAGATGACTCCTTCCTCCTCCACTACCGCTTGGGCTCCTAATAATAATAATAGTAATAATACTTTTGTCGAAGAAACCGTAGATTACCTAGGCAACCCAGTTAGGTCCCCCTTCAACCCTAATAACAACCCGTATAGTAATAATTATAATCCGGGTTGGAGAAACCACCTAAATTTTTCCTGGAGCAATCCTAATAATGCTCAGAGGACCCCAATTGTAAATCCACAAGGATTTCTGAATGGATTTCAACCTCCACCTCCAAAAACTTCTCCGCTCGAAGATATTTTTGCTAAATATGTTGCGTCCACCGAGTCAAATATCCGGAATATTACCGGATCGATTAAAAACTTGGAAAATTAGGTGGGACAGCTAGCAAAGATGGTCTCCGAGCGGCCATATGGAGCTCTGCCAGGGAACACGGAGCCAAACCCTCGAGAAATGCCAACGCCATAAACCTTCGCAGCGGCAAGGAGGTAACCTCCCCAAAACGGGTTGAGCCCAAGGAACATGTTTCGACTCCGACCCCTCCACCCCCTCTCTCGATAGATAATACAACGAGTATTCTGACTATGCCAAACGTTTTTAGCCCGTCCCTTCCTTATCCCTCGAAAATAAACAACGAGCGGAAGGACGAGCATTATAAAAAATTTCTACAAATTTTAAAACAAATCCACATAAACGTTCCTTTCTGCGAGGCACTCTCCCAAATGCCGAAATATGCGAAATATCTTAAGGAGTTGCTTTCTAATAAAAAGCGACTCGAAGATGTTTCGCGTGTTTCCCTTAACGCGGAATGCTCGGCTGTCCTCCTTAACAAATTGCCACCAAAATTGAATGACTCGGGACGATTCTCCATCCCGTGCCTCTTTGGCAATATGTTAATAAAATACGCTCTAGCGGACTTGGGAGCTAGCATCAACCTGATGCTTTCTCCCTTTTCAAAAAACTTGATTTGGGCATCCCAAGCCTGACTAAAATGAGCATCCAACTCGCAGATCGCTCAGTAAAGTACCCGATAGGGGTAGTGGAGGATTTTCTGGTCAAGGTCGACAAGTTTATCTTCCTGGTAGACTTTGTCATCCTAGACATAGAGGAGGAATCTGAGGTGCCTATCATTCTCGGTCGCCCGTTCCTCGCAACCTCCCGCACGTTAATCGATGTCAGTAACGGTTGCCTCCTCCTTCGGGTCGGAGACGACGAAGTCACTTTACTTGTTAATCCCTCGATGCAGAACTCACTATCGAATGATGATTCCTGCTTTAATTTGGAATCCGCATTTGAGGATGAGTGTTCTTCTCTTTCAGAATTGTTATCTTTAATGATAAATGATTCGGATCTGGCAAATCAACCTCCTTTGGATGAATTGCCGCCAGATTCGCCCTTCGAGCCGTTCGATTCAAAAGAGTTAAAAATCTCCACATCTTATGAAGAAGCCCCAGTCTTGGAGCTTAAGCAACTCCCCGACCATTTAAAATATGCTTTTCTAGCTGCGAACTTAAAACTTCCGGTTATAATATCATCTACTTTAACCGATTCAGAAACATCCGAATTGGTTGAGGTTTTGTCTAAACATCGCCGTGCAATTGCATGGCAAATTTCTGATATCAGGGGAATTAACCCCTCATTCTGCTCTTACAAAATTTTTCTTGAAGAAAACCCCCGCAAAACTATTCAGCCTCAACGGCGACTTAACCCAAATATGCGGGAAGTCGTTAAGACTGAAATTATTAAACTCCTAGATGCGGGGATTATCTATCCTATTTCCGACAGTATGTGGGTAAGCCCCGTACAAGCCGTCCCTAAAAAAGGCGGTATAACGGTCGTGGCAAACACGAATAACGAATTAATCCCAACTCGTACTGTTACGGGTTGGAGGGTGTGCATCGATTACAGAAAACTAAATGATGCCACCAGAAAAGACCACTTCCCATTGCCGTTTATCAAATCCTAGAGCGTTTCTCTGGTCATCCTTTTTACTGCTTTCTTGATGGTCTCTCGGGTTTTTCCAAATCCCTATTTCCCCCGAGGACCAAGAAAAACCACTTTTACTTGCCCTTTCGGCACCTTCGCATATCGAAGGATGTCGTTTGGCCTCTGCAACGCGCCAGCTACATTCCAACGATGTATGCTGGCAATATTTGGCAAGCTAGTAGAAGACATAATGGAAGTTTTCATGGATGACTTCTCCGTCTTTGGAAGCTCTTTTACAAATTGTCTAAATAATTTAGATAGAGTCCTCTAGCGGTGCGAAGAGACGAACTTAGTTTTGAACTGGGAGAAATGCAATTTTATGGTCCGAGAGGGTTTAGTCCTCGACCATAAAATTTCTTCCAAGGGGATGGAGGTCGATAAGGCCAAAGTCGCTATAATTGAACAACTTCCTGTTCCTTCGAACGTAAAATCTATTCGAAGATTTCTCGGCCACACAGGTTTTTATCTGCGGTTTATTCAAGACTTTTCAAAAATAACCAAACCGCTGACTCACCTCCTGGAAAAGGATTCCCCCTTTATTTTTGACACGGCCTGCGTAGAGGCATTTAATTTTATAAAAAAAGCAACTTATCAATTCTCCAATTCTGGTGGAGCCAGATTGGTCCCTTCCGTTCGAGATTATGTGCGACGCGAGCGATATCGCGGTAGGAGCCGTCTTAGGCCAACGCGTAAATAATAATTTTCATCAAATATATTACGCTTCTCGCACACTCAATGTCGCACAGGCTAACTATACAACGACGGAAAAGGAACTTCTTGCCGTCTTCTTTGCTTTTGATAAATTCAGGCCTTACATAACACTTTCACACGTAATCATTTTCACTGATCACTCCACCCTAAAATATCTTTTGGCCAAAGTTGATGTCAAACTCCGCTTGCTTCGATGAATCCTCCTTTTACAGGAATTTGACTTAGAGATCCGGGATAAGAAGGGGGCTGAAAATTTAGCAGCCGACCACCTCTCACGTTTAGAACAACCCTTCGCAGAAGCGCTCGTCGAACCCGAAATAGACGATCGATTTCCTGAGGAGCGCCTTTTAATTTTAAATAATATAAAAACTTCTTCCACCCCTTGGTTCGCAGATTATGCGAACAATCTAGTTGCGCGGGTCCTTCCAAAAGATTTTTCGACCTAGCAAAAGAAGAAATTCTTTTCTGATTTGAAAAACTACTTTTGGGAGGTCCCCTTTCTCTTTCGAGTCTGCGCTGACCAAGTGGTGTGAAGATGTGTTTTGAGCGAGGAGGGTGCGCAAATTTTGCGACACTGCCACGAGGGGCTGGCTGGAGGGCATTATCAAGCCAACCGGACTACGCGGAAAGCGTTAGAGTCAGGCTTTTATTGGCCCACTCTCTTTAAGGATGCCACACTTTTGTGAGTAAATGCGATAGCTGCCAGCGGTCGGGTAACATCTCTCGTCGTGATGAGATGCCCCAAAACTTTTTTCTCGAGTGCGGAATCTTTGATCTGTGGGGCATAGATTTTGTAGGCCCCCTACCTTCTTCTTTTAATAATTGCTATATTTTAGTGGCGGTCGACTACGTCTCTAGGTGGGCGGAAGCGCAAGCTCTGCCCAGCAATGATGCGCGATTCGTCGTCCATTTTCTAAAAAAATTATTTTCTCGCTTTGGCACGCCCCGTGCAATAATAAGTGATAGGGGTATGCACTTCTGCAACGCCCAGTTTTCAAAAATTTTATCTAAATATGGCGTCACACACAAGCTCGCCACCGCCTATCACCCCCAAACAAGCGGCCAAGTAGAGGTAGTAAATCGCGAGATTAAACGCATTTTGGAGAAAACTGTTTCTTTAAATAGGAAAGATTGGTCCGTCAAACTCGACGACGCATTATGGGCGTATCGTACCGCATACAAGACCGCCATCGGTTGTACGCCCTATAGATTAGTCTACGTCAAAGCGTGCCATTTACCTGTAGAGTTGGAGCACCGCGCTTTTTGGGCCTTAAAATTTTTAAATCTCGATTCGAACTTAGCCTCCGAGAATAGGAAATTCCAACTAAATGAACTCGATGAATAGCGTGCGAATGCTTATGAGAGTAATAAATTTTATAAGGAGCGTTCTAAGTTCTACCATGATCGCAAAATAAAATTTCCCAAAACATTTGCTCCGGGCGATCTTGCCCTTCTTTATAATTCACGCCTTCGTCTTTTTCCGGGTAAGTTAAAATCCTGATGGTCCGGCCCATTTAAGGTTAAAGAGGTTTGGCCGTATGGGACTGTTCTTATCTCTCACCCCGAAAGAGGCGAATTTAAAGTAAACGGGCATCGTTTAAAACTTTATCTTGCGGGCGATCCAGTGGACGAAAATACTGAATCCTTAACCCTCCCCAACTTATAATCTCACCACGCCAAATGCGTCAAGCTACGCGATGGTAAACAAAGCGCTCGTGAGAGGCACCCCATATTTATCTAATATTTTTATTATGCTTTTTATCTATTTTTGCAGGGTTTCTAACGACCTCGCCAGCTTTAATTTAGGGAAGCCTTTTTTGCTCCCTCTTTCCTTTTGTATATATTGCAATGTTACTTTCTATTCTTCATACTTACATTACAACATTGGGGACAATGTTGGGTTTTAAGTATAGGGGTGTTTTACAAATTTCATTTAAACAAACAATTTTTTTTCAAAAAAAAAATATTTTATTTCATCTTGCCTACTTTTGTAAATATAAGCTTGAAAAAGGAAAAAAATGTTCAAAAAATTACAAAAATAAAGAAAAAAACATTTTTTTTTCTCTTTTTTAACTTTGTCATAATACAAAAAAATAAAAAAATTGTTTAAAACCACAAAAAAAAAAACATGTTTTTTCTTTTTTTTTAACTTTGTCATAATACAAAAAATTACAAAAATCCTAAAAACATTTAGCAAAACCCCAAAACTTTTCCAATATATATATAACTATATAGTAGTTGAAAAAAAACACAAATTAAATAAACCCAACTTTACTTTTATTCTTAAAGCATTTAGTTTCGAGAGTATATGTTTGTGGATTTTCATAATCGCTAGTTTTACTATTCGTTCGTTTATCTAAGATCGATAGATTTAAACGTTCGGGGTTAAGTTTTAAAGAATATCTTGTGTTTTTAATTTAAATAGAGGCTTTGTTTTCAAGCACTACTTCTACTAGCTAAAATAGAGACATGTGTATTATGTCGACAAAACAACTTTAGACCCCAATTATCCCTACTTTATGTCTCTAGGAATCTAGGAATTTTCAAATTACCAAGGTTGCTATCAAACCTTTTTTTTATTATTTCTAAGAATTTTTTCTCGCAAAGCCCTTTGTATGCATGGCAAGAAAAATAAAAGAAGAAAAAGATTCTATGTCAATGGGAATAAGACTTTATTCCGTAAACATAGGCACCTGATAAAATTTTTAAATGATCTTATGTCAATGGGAATAAGATTTCGTTCCGTAAACATAAGCATTGGGTTATTAAAGCAAAAGAAAAAACAAACAGTTTTCCCCCGTATATCACGGTGAGCACCAAAGAAAAATAAAAAGGAAAGGTGGAAAGATACAAACCACCACTCCTAATTTAAGTACTCTTCTTTTTGCCATAGATTTTTACCCCCCTTTCCCTTAGCCGATTTATTGTTTCTGGACTTAATTCAAAAAATCCTTTGAGAGCATAATTAGTAAATTGCACATTTCCTTCACATTTCTTTAAACAAAGGTTATTATAATTTCGATCTAATCTTGTTTACTAATGAATGCAATTTTGTTTGCTATTTGGTTAATTAAGAAATCTTTTGGCTAGAACATTTCTTTCTACTTAAATCATTTGCATAATTTAGGACTTAACTCTTATTACTCTAAATTTTTATTTTTCAGCCTCTTATGATTAAAATAAAACGATAGCTAAAAATTAGAACTTATGTTAATCCCATATAGATCTTTCTTACTTTTGCTCTGGAATAATAAAAGCTTAAGTATGGGAGTATTTGATAAGTAATAAAATATACGTATTTTAGTATAGTTATTAGTATAGTTTTAATTAATATTGTAAATTTTCTATGTAAATTAATGAATAAATTGCTTATTTTATCATTTTTTGTTACTAACTTAATTTTATTTTTGTTTTTGCAGATTTTGGCAATTTTTGTCAAGTCACGCCTCTGAGTCACGCCCGTAACAACAAGTCACGCCCGTGACCCAAGGGCGTGTAATTGTAAAACGCCAATCTCTCTACGTTCGACGAAAATCGAGCTGCGCTCGATGAACGCTCTCTGGCCTGCGTTCGATGAAAGTCGATCTGCGTTCGACGAACGCTCTCTTCCCTGCGATCGACGAAATCGAGCTGCGTTCGACGAACGGCTCTCGGCATTCGACGAACTCTCTCTGTTTCAGCGTTCGACGAAATCAATCTGTGTTCGACGAATGACGCTCTGCGTTCGACGAACTCTCTCTGTCTCAGCGTTCAACGAACGGCGCTCTGCGTTCGACGAACTCTCTCCGTCTCAGCGTTCAACGAACGGCACACTGCATTTGACAAACTCTCTATCCAAGCGTTCGACGAATCCACCGCCAGCCCCAAAGTCATGCCCATGCTGCTGATAAACTGCCGCCCACTGTCACGGCCGTGACACTGCTGGTCACGCCCGTGAGCAGCCATGTTTGACGGCCAAACCTTCCAGAAGACGGCGGATGCGACCCTTAAAGCACGTGCAAATGTCACGCCCTAAGTCACGACCATGACATCCAAGTCACGCCTGTGATCTAGGGCGTGTAAAAATAAAATTTTGCCTATAAATAGAGGGGCTCGGCTGAAGTAAATTTCATCCAAAGTTTGAGTGTTGTAATGTTATTTTGAGTTCTTTTGAGTGATTGTGAGTTTTCTTTATGCAATTAAGTTTATGTTCGTTTGTAATTTTTGCCTTTTAGAAATAAAATGTTGTTTTCTCATTTGGATCATCTTCCTTTTTATTTATGTTAGCGTGTGGGTGTATGGGAATAGTTTTATTGCTTTCATAACTTAGTTTATTGCTTTCATAAAAATAGTTTATCGCTTTCTTTAACACTTTATTTATCGCTTTCGTTTAAACGCTTTCTTTCGATTCAGTCTTTTTATTACAAGTAGAGTGCGTGCGTATATGAGATAGTATTTTTCTTTTTTAAAACTTAGCTTTATTTCAGTATTTATATAACTACTATATACCACCCCCATCTTGAATAAGAGGCTAATTTCCTTTAGCACTTATTTAAGTCGGTTGGGACGGATATTATTTCTGCACCTTTATAAGTCTTTTCATTTCTATACCACCCCCATCTTGAATAAGAGGCTAATTTCCTTTAGCGCTTGTTTAAGACGGTTGGGACGGATACTATTACTGCTTTTATATTAGTCTTTTTATTTCTCTTTTTTATCCGCTAAAATTATTAAACATGTATTCATAATTATGCCGTCTCCATTCCGATGAGTGGCTAATTTCCTTTAGCGCACGATGTCGAAGAGCATTGGGACACAAAAATAGTTTTTCTAAAATAAAACATCTCTGTCTAAAATAATTAACTCTTAAGGTTTACCCGAGAATAACGTTGAGTGGATCCACATAATCGATGTGTGGTTTTCATTTCCGTCTCCGTACACTAGTTAGCCGAGAGGCTCGTGCGTACGGACTGATCACTCACGGGTAAAGAGAAGTGCGCTCTACCCTCGAGAGAGGATGAGGTAAGTCTCCCGAATTGGAAGTAAAAACCAATAGCGGGGTTCACAACATAAGGCGAGTATTAAGAAGATTCGATGGTCGGAAATTCATAATCTCAGGTGGGCGTACCCTCGAGAGAGGAGCGTTCATAATTATGGAACCTCCACGGCCAAGCCATTTTAATGTTTTGAAAAGTCATCACTTTACTTCTAAAAAAAGACTATTTTCGTCTCAAGGTAATTCGACATCAGGCGCTATTATTATCATCGTTTAGAACTCTAGTTATACTCTTATTATCGTTTTCTTTTTAAAAACCCAACTAAAAACTTATTCCGATAAAATAATAGTTCGTTCCTCAAAGTAGCATAATCAACACGATCCCCGAAAATATACGACCTCGATATTTTCTAAAACAAAATATCCTGTATTACTCACGATAAGGTATACTTGCCTTTATTATATGATTAATTTGGATTAAAATTTAAACAAACACTTTTCAAATCCGAAACTTGCAAAACTCTCCTTTGCTATTTTAAAAATCAATAGAATTCGGCGTTGTAGTTGGGGTGTAATCGTCAATATTTCGAAAGCAGAAAAAACCGTTACTTATATCTTTCGATAGGATAACGGTTAATTTCTCAAAGTAGGAGTACTTGCGAGACTCTTCGAAAACATCCGTCGAAATCTAATCTCGTCATATAAAGGTTGCGCAAACCAAATTAATTAAAAAGAAACAATCCGAACATAATCATCAGAGAGGTATCCATAGATTGGGTCATTATCATATGTATTGGAGGACAATATGACTTTCTAAAAGATGGTTGAATCTTTGGAGATTTCCAACTTCTCCTTATTATATCCAAGCCTCGTCTATAGGGAGTAGAGAAGCTGTCTATGATAGGGAGCACAGTCTTTGGCCTGGAGAAACTTGCCACAAGCTTCCTTTCAGCAAGGAGCTTGACTTCCAAAGACTTGACTACAGTACTCTGAGCTTTATACTTTGTTTGAAGTACCATAAGATCATATGCCATCTTGGTTATCTCCTTGGTCTTCTCATCTACTTGAGATCTAAATGGCTTGAGGATTCTTATCTCCTCAGCTTGAGATTTGACGAGCTTCTTGCTCTTCTTGAGATCAACCAAGAGAGTACCAATCTGTTCCAATAGATTAGAATGGTTTTCATTATTATATGACGAGTAATCATCTGATTTTCCATCAGGATTAACCTCATCAGATGATGAGCTGGCATTTGATGAACTCTTGGCCTTCCCACTTGACTTAGGTAATGAAAATGTGAAAGAGATACACACCTGAGCAGGATGTGAGTCATCCTGATCTTCTTCATCAGATAGGGCCACAAGCTCGTAGTAATCTTCTTCTTTAGACTCACTGTCTGAGATAGTGAGGGGTGCCCTTATCCCCACCTTGCCAGCATGATAGTCATCCTTCTTCTAGTCATCAGACAAAGTGACTAGCCCAACATAGGCTTCTTCATAGTTAACCTGGTAGTAGTCTAACTCACCAGGGGGGGGGGGGATGAATAGGTTTCTTTACTTTTTCTAATTATAGTTGACTATTTAGGTTATTTGAGCAATGTGAAAAAAACACAGAAAAGCACACAACTATTTATAGTGGTTCCTTAAGGTCTGGGTACATCCACTTTTCCTCTCCACCTTTCTAACAGTGTGTTAGACATGGCAATCTCCTCCAATAACTCAGCTCAATGAGCTTACAACACAAATCCCTCAGGATTTCTCACCTTTACTCCAAACCCTATCTCAGGCCAGTAACCCTACCTTCAGAGTTCTCCAACTCCTACAACTCAGTTACTCTTATAGTCACCTACCTCATGCCTATCAAGAAGCCCTACAACTCACGCTGAGAGTACTTCCCTACACTCAGGCTCACAACCCTATAACTCAGAATAATAATGTTCTTACAAAAAAGGATGACTCAATTATTATAATATAAGATTAAATAAATGAACATTCAACTTGAATCTCCAATTGTATACCATAATAACTGCTGTCTTGAAGCAGGGATGAATAAAATCAGCTCTAGTCCTCGCTTCACCTGATCTTCTTCTTCAGTAAAAGGAGGAAGATCAACTTGTTTTTCGGAATGCACTCAACCAGAACTAGATTTCTCTCTTGGAATGATCTGCTTGCAACTGAAGAGAGAATATTTCATCGGAAGAAGAGATTATCAGTAGGTTCACCAAATGTTCTTGTCATCAATCAGTGCTCTTCCATTTGCCCTAGCTATTCCTTTTATACCTCCTGCAATCTTCAATGGCTCTTAGGAGTGTCTAGTCACAACATGAACAAGAATAGAAAAGCTTATCTTGCTTTCTTGTCCCTCCTGCAAAAGTACATGCTATCAGAGTAAAGACCATGTTTAAGTTTGTCTCAGTGGATGGGCTGAGACAGGCTTCAGTCTCAGTGGCTGAAACACTCTGCGTCTCAGCGGATCCGCTGAGACGGGTAGTCTTCTTAGCGGTTAACTCAGCATGCTACATAGCTGAGACATGTAACACCTCCCCTGTAATGACCATATAATATGGGTCCGGCCGGGACCCCACAGCATATAACCGCCACAGCTTTAGTATTAAAAGATGATATTAACTACCCAACTCAAAACTCAGATAACACGCAGCGGAAACAAACATAAAACACAGAGATTGTCCACACTACATAGGAGTCCAATTGGCCTTAAGGCCTTACAAAATCACAGTCCAAAACCAAACATTCAACATGACAGGACATCCCAACAAAAGGGGAAAAAATAGTAGTTTTACCTAAACTACCTCGGCATGCAAGCCGGTCAAAACAAAATGCAATAATAAAAGTGCATGGAAATAAAGATAAGCACTTCATGAGGCTTTAGGCCTTTTTGGCTGGCGTGCTGGGTCCAGCCTGCGATTCTTGCCCTGCATCCAAATCACAAAGAGCGGTAAACGAGGGTCAGCTATGGTTGACCACAAACGGTGTAACAACATCCCTCCTCCCGGCCGTCCTAGCGGACCCCGGGGAACTACTTCACCCTGCAAGTCAGCACTTCGTATGCAAATGTACATAAAGAAAAACAACATAAATACTGGCATGAGTGTCACAAACATCATCCACGTTTCTATGTTGAGCAGATAATAAAAGGGGCCTACCAATGCAAAATGAATGCAACCCGGGTTTCACCCAAGGAACCCTAAAGCGTATGAATCTAGCACATCATCATACATCATCCATACCATCCAAACCAAAAGGGTATTCTTCACTACCCCAACGGGCACCACCGGGCCCATGGCCAAGAACTCCACATGTTCTTGCCACCACAAACATCAACCACAGGGTATTCATCACTACCCCAACGGGCACCACCGGGCCCATGGCCAAGAACTCCACATGTTCTTGCCACCATCATAGGGTACTCATCAGTTCCCCCAAAGGGCATCGTAGCCCATGGACAAGAACTCCACCTGTTCTTGCCACCATCAATCACAACCATTCTCATAAATGTCACTATAATCAATACAGAAGGGGGGATTTGTCTCGCCGGGACACCCTCCACACATGACTTGCAATATCACGGGCTGGCCAGCCGACATCGAGACAATTCCGCGCCTTCACAATACAAACGGGCATCACGTCCATAACTCACGCACAATATTTCCCCGCCCACAAACCAACATTCGTTCTCATACGAAAATACAAGGGCATCAGAACGACGTTTTCGTCGTAATCGGATTTCTAGCAAAATCCCTAAAATGCGCGTCAAACAACATAACCGAATCGGACCAACGGTCGCAAATCCGGCTTCACCCACAATGCCTAATCCGCTAACGGAGCGGATCTCTAGTGCAAATCATGTCGGGGAGGGACTCAATCAACCCGATGGTTCCTTTTGAACCAAGGCGACCCGGATCCCTCTCACTCGACGGATCCGGTGCCAAAATGCAGAAATTAAAGGGATGCCATGCACGCATCCTAAAGACCGGGAGGAGAAATGTCATTACCTTTCGAGATCTCCTCCTAGCCATGAGAAGCTTGCAAACAAACGGTGGAGAAGAAGTGCCTCGAAGCCCTCTACGCGTTGCCGGTCTCTGATCGGCGAACGGAGCTCCGAAGCTCCGGCAATGGCGGATTCCCCTTCTTCTTCCTCCTTGCCTCCTCCTCCTTTCTCCAACCTAAGAGAGAGAAAGTCTTGGAAATAATGAGGGTGTAACTCCTCTACCAAGCCCTAAACCCCCCCAGCCATCCATCGCAGCCGTTGGATCAAATCCCAACATTTTTGGACGGCCGGATCATCTTCCCCGTCACTTTTATCGGAGCAGAATAAACAGTGCGCACGAGCAGCGGCGCACGATCAGTGATCGTGCGCGGCCAACATCCCCTGATCGTGCACACTACATGATCAGCCGACCTTCAACCCTTGTGAATTAACGCACGATCAGGCGCACGACCACTGGTCGTGCGCGAAGGAGGCCAGTGAGCGTGCGCGAAGAACCTGCTACGGAATTTTCAGCCTATTCTGAGTGCGACGCTACCACTCCGCCTACCTCGCTGGACTACGATTTTTGGGGTGTTACAACTCCACCCCCCTTAAAAGAATTTCGTCATCGAAATTTCAGAATTTAAACAGGAAAATCATAAAGCATACCTGGAGCAAAAAGTTCCGGGAAATCCTCCCGCATCGCTTGCTCACGCTCCCAAGAGAATTCATCTCACCCGCAGTTGTCCCATCGCACCTTTACAAGTTTGACTTCCTTGTTGTGCAACTGCCGGACTTCCGAATCCTCCACGCAAACCGGACGAACCCTCGTCCCCAAATCCTCCATCACCGGCACCGTCGCCGCTTCGACTACGACGCTCGGCTCCACCAGAGCTTTCCTCAACACAGAGATGTGGAAGACATCATGTAATCCACTCAGCTCTGCGGATAACGCCAAACGATAGGCTGCTTCGCCTATACGTTCCGTAAGCTCGAACGGACCCAGATACCGCGGACTCAACTTCTTGAGTCGCCGCACCCGCGAAACACCCTGGAACGGCTTGATCTTCAGGTAGATGATGCGTGTCGGCAAGTGCACCGGTCGCGCAAGTAATAAAAATGGGGAAAATCCCCGAGTGTCGGTCTCTTGAGGAACACAGTAAGGTGGAGTTTATTATCGAGGAAGGACTTGAGATCGAAGTCCGGCGGTAGGTGGAATGCGAACGAAAGGGGCTTTGAGGTTTGCAAACAAAAGTAAATACTACGCCTACTCCTATGCAATGCCGCTATGCAATGCTTCGGTCGGCGGGATGGAAACTAGGCAGGCCTTGAGCGCGCTGCGTCGAAAGGGCGGATGGACGAGAAGGCTTACGGATTGAGGGTCGCAAGCACCTCTTCGACAAGCACGCCACTAGCAATTGCTAGTGCGGCACCGGACATGGTGGTGGAGCGGAAAATCGATGGGGGCGCACCTCATTAACACAAATGAACAAAATGATTTCATAGACATGAAATTAACAATACTAACATAGTTCATAGCGTTCATCATCAAGATAAAGAGAGTACAAACAAATACAACCACATAAGTAGAAGAAAAAGGCAAGTGATACGACCGAATCCGGAGTCTCGTTGTAGATTCACGGTAGGAAGCACCGGGTTGTCAATCCGCATCCTAGCTTGGTCCCAACTGCGTCCGGGGTAGAGGAGGGCTGTCACAACTCCCAATGGACCCGTCTTCTCCAGCGATTTACCATCCGGTCACGTCTAGTGCGAAGAACTTCTTCCTTAGCGATCAAAATGAGTGTAGAATCTCTTCTTTCAAGCCCTTGGATGATGGAGGAGGCCTAGGGGGTGAAAAACCTCTGGAAATGGCGAAAACGGCGGACTGAACGGAGTCCAAATGCGTAATCCCGACCTAATTCGCGATCAGGTCATTATATAGGCGCTGAATTAAACAGCGCGCACGGTCATTGGCGCACGACCAGTGGTCGTGCGCACTAGAATCCTGTGATCATGCGCCTGTCTGGGTAGAACCTGCAAGAAACGGAATTTATAGAAGATAATGTTCGCACGACCAGTCGCGCACGACCGGTGGTCGTGCGCACTGGAGTTGATGGTCGTGCGCACTACAGCAAACAGAACTCGGAAATTAAATGATAAGTGCGCACGAGCAGTGGCGCACGACCGGTGGTCGTGCGCACTGGCGTTGGTGGTCGTGCGCACTGCACCAAACAGAACTCGTGAAAAAGGGTTAAGTGCACACGATCAGTGGCGCACGACCAGTGGTCGTGCGCAATAGAACCGGTGATCGTGCGCAGTGTTCCTGTGCAGAATTGCACCGGGAACACTTGCACGACTCCTATTCCCGCACAACCACAGATCTAGCCACTGAAAGTGGCACTTAACAGCACATGAACACTACTAATGACAATAAGCACGAAAATCACACCAAAGTGGGCCTAGATGTGCACCTAGCGTGGATTATCAAATATAAACTATAACAAGGCTAAAGTGCGGAGAATTGACTAAATAACGGCCCGGATGAGTCCATAAATGAGTATATGATCAGGACTCATCACACCCCCAGACTTAACTGTTTGCGCGTCCCGAGCAAACGAATCCGGCGGAGCGTGAAAACGATAATTAACATAGAGAATTACACAAGGGAGTACGGTGCGAAGTAACAACGCATGCGAGTAGAGATTCTAGTAGAAGGAGAGTTTAACTATGCTAACTAATTTACATAAGTATTAAAGCGTAATTAAAGATTTAGTTATACTCAGTTGGTGAATTATGAAGAATTTGACGATCATGCCCGGTATGAAAGTGACGAGACACTGAGGCGGCTGTTGCAAAAGATCGGGGCTTAGGAATAACTCCGCTGAAATCCATCACCGTCGTGAACCATACGCTTGCCCGGTCACACTCTCTCCACGGCGCTAGCAAACTCGCAAATCAAATCAGTAGGACTTATAGGATTAGAACGGGGCTTAGGTTACGGTATGATATTCAAAGTTAAACGCGGTGGCTACGCAACCCAAGTGAGCTAACGGAACGCTGCACCACACAAGACCAACAAACTATGCTCGTGTGACACACCCCCAGACTTATCATGAAAACCAGGTGTGCACACGGCCTACTTCACAAATACCAACAGATTTTCTATTTTTAGCTCGGGCGGATTTTTTTTTCAAAATACTCTTTTTTTTTCTTTTTTTTACATATTTTACTTCTTTTATGTAACCCCCGGTTGGTTCAAAATCAGCAGATGGACGTTATTTTCCCATCATAACACAATGATTCCACACTCCACACAAGTTTAGAATTATGAGCGCAGTTAAAAACAATTTGGTTGCGGGCGTGGGATAGGCTTCAGGCTTTGGTGGATGAAGAGGAGCTGAACAAAGGATTGGTAGGCACAAAATAGGCTTGCAAAGGTGAATGAAATGGACATGGAATAACAAAGCTCAAACTAGCCAAAGGGTGGCCTACATCATGCTTGACTCAACGAGTAGCTCTCACCCATGCTTCGAGAGTCGCTTGGGGAAAGTTCTTAGCCCACGAGAAAGATAAACCTTCCTCCTGACTCGAGCAACACACGACTAGTAATCGCACACACACAACACCGGGTTATCGTCAATTCCATACAAATTCACCACTTGAGTACATTAAATCTAAATTTACGCTGAAATACTAAACATAATTTAGATGCATAAAGAAAATCTAGTTCTACTCACATTCTACCATAGCATGCGAAGTGACTAGAACACTACATGAGTCAACATCGCACAACAAATAATAATTCCTACGTTAACAATCTATTTCACTTTCCAACCAGGATAGTTTAAACGACACAACACAAAAAGATAAGCGCGCACTCAAATGGGTGAGATGGTGTGTGAAAAATGAAAAACATGATAATGATAGGATAAATAAGAATCAACCTTCTAGTATGCGGTGCAACTCATGCACAGTGGATAATAACAACCGCTCCCCTAGACTTAAGCTAAATAATATATCTAGAAATTTGAAGCTAAAAGAGGGGAGGAAGCGTTACCCCATGCTCAGAAATGAGCATACCAGACGATTGGCGTTTACGATCAAGACTAGTCCGCAGCATCCGCCATCACAAGGAACAAAGGCCACCTGAAAGTGACACACTAGAACAACAAAAATAGTAAAAACTGAACTCAACATGTGAGAGCACTAAAAATCAAGAAATCTGGGTTATCACCCATGGGAGGGAACCTGTTCCTGCAATTAATATTAAGCACTCGCACACAAAATAAGGGAACAGAATAAGCTGGATACAAAAAACTATGCCCAGAAGAGCATCCACAAGCAAAATGTCATTATTACAGTTAACAAAATAGAAGGAGTTCGAACGACTCAACAAAAGACCTAAAAAGCAACAAGAGAAAACAGACAACAAGGCTTAGAATAGCCCGCATGCAGGGAGAAAGATCACTCGTCGTCACTGTCGCTATCTAGAACAACAACGGACGGCGGCGGTCTGGAAGATGATGCGGCCCGGCCCGGAGGTGGGGGAATATTTATCCCTCCCCGCAATGCTTGCTGATAAATGAAATCCGTCAGCCAATACTGGTTCGCTTCCAAATCGGAGAGGCGCCGATCGAAACTTGGCACCTCCGGCGCTCTAGAAGAACTGCCCTCCTCCTTGGCTCTCCGCTCCTGCTGAAATGAATGCCTTCGCGGCTGCAGAAGGGCTACCTCGCGGTGAGTATTTGGCGGCTCAGCCGGCTCTCCGTGCTCCTCGTCGCCTTGCCTCTCCCTAGGCGCATCTCCCGGCATCACGACCACAAAGCGTCTACTACTCTTCTTCCCCACGACCCGTAATAGATGGAAACTCACCATGGTGGCCCGAGTGATGAAGGAGGGCGCAGTCACCTGCACCATCGGAGGCAGATGACTCCAAACCCCCAGGCTTTTGGCAATGCGGGTAATAAAGTAGGCACCACAAATGGCACCTGTGAGACCGTAAGTGGCCTCGTGGTGGAAGAAGAAAGCTAGCATGTAGCCAAGATGCAAAGGCTGCCGAAATTCCATACTATAAAGGGAGATCAGATCTTGCCACCCCACCACGTTCTGACTAAGGGCACGGGCGACAAGAGAGTGGCTAAGGACGTGCTGCAGGAAACGGAGAGCAGGCGCGACGATCCAGGTAGATTTGCTTTTCCTGGCAACATATTCTTCATCACGACCCGTGAGAGCACACCACGCAGCACGCGGGGTGACGTCATCAGGGAAGGAGACATACAAATCCAGAAAAGGGATCGCCACAGCCTCGGCTTCAGTGTAAAATCCAGCATGCACCGCCAGCTCAGACAAGGATAGAGTGAAGACTTTGCCCAAAATGCGGAAAGAGCACTTTCCCGGACGTTGACCGGAAGGCAACACATCCCACTCAAACGTAGCAAGGAACTCCAAGGTAAGCTCCCGGTAGCCGAGGTCATTGCACTCGAACACCCCACTCCAATGATCGAAATAATAGCGTTGCGGACGGCCTCCCCCAACTCCCCATTGTCGCCGATAGAGTTCAACTCGTTCCAATCCACGAGACGCTGTGATAGGAATGGCTTCTCCTTAAGAGAATTGAATCGCCGCGTGTGCGAATCCTTGGAAAAAGTAGCCATCCTAGCGAGGATCTGAGCAGGAGAGGCGGAAGAGCGGCCGGAGCGTTGGTAGACCTTTTGGCGATCTCTGGAGCTCATGGTGGTAGGAGGGCAAGGGGAAAGAGGAGAATAGGAAGTGGGCTCACCGGAAGGAAGGAGGGCGCACGATCGGCGGCAACCCAGCGGAGACGGCGCACGGACGACGAAAAACGAAAGCCCTAGATCGTGCGTGAAAGGCTCGGGCGGACGGGCATTTTATAAAAATCTGGGCCGATCGCACGACTAGTGGTCGTGCGCGATAAGTAGTGCGCACGACCAGTGATCGTGCGCCTTAGGAATTTTCCAGCGGCCAAAATTTTAGTAGAATGTCCATCCACCGTGCAGTTTACGCACAAACAGGATTCAGCACCAGCAGCGCGGTATTCACAGCCTTAACAAAACCTAACTAAACTAGACAAAATAAAATTTCAGGAAAAAGAAAGATAACTACTGGGGTTACTGTCATCCCAGCACGACTTATTTGAAAACATAAAGGTCCTAGCTAATGGGCCTATGGAAGAGAAAATGCACAGGTAACTGTTCCAATATCCGTTTCGGTTGCGGGTACCGATACGGTGATAGAACAGTCACCCCGCTACCTAAATACAGATACCTGCTCCCCACAGGTAGAGGGTAGAGAATGTAAGAAAAGGAGGAGGCCTGGTCCTCACTCATCTCACAAAACACATCCTTGCTTAGCAAGGTATCGTCAACAGCAAGGTGGCAGGAAGAAAAGGCAATGAGTGAAGCTTCCTCAAAGGAGGTGGAATAAACCTCCTCACATGAGAGGATACTCTCATCATTGACTTGAGCAAAAAGCTCTAAGTCCTCCTGATGTACCTGTGAAGACTCAACCTGCACAGGCTCAGATGAAGAAAAAGAGAAGAATGACATAGGAAATAAAAGAGAAGAATGACATAAATAATCAATCATCAGGGGAGTGATCCCAGTCTCACTCCCAGCAGGATCCAAGGATAGATCACTATCATCATCCCAAGTATCATGGCGAGGGGAACCCAAGAACTCAAGAGCCTCGGTGGTGAGTTGGACCTCCTCGTCCCATGAGGAAGTGCAAACCTCCTCATCAGAAGGAGTATCCTCCTCAACCCACCTCGGAGCATCCTCCGAGTCCGAAGCATCACCCCGCTCCTTTACTTTGATAGGATCATAAAGAATGTGTGTAGAAAAATCGTGCAAAGAAACTGGAAAAACACAAAGATTTGGTTCCTCCGTAAAAAGATCTGCTGAAGCCTCCCCGATGGAAAGAATACTTTCCTCATCATGCTCAGGTGCATCTAGGAGCTCCCATTCCTCTCCTTGTTGGCTAATAGATGAGTGATCATCATCACTAGGAGTGAAGCCATACACAGGGAGTGAGGAATCCATGCACAAAACAGGCTCAGGGATAGAGGGCACGATTGCCTCCATGGGTAAAGGAGTGATAGGGACAATGTCGCCCTGAGTGGAGGAGCGGCGGTCAGGCTTGAAAAGACTGGGACAGTCCTTCAATTCATGACCCTCTCCTCGACACAATAAGCAAACAATGTTCCTACACTGCCCAGCATTCAACTCATTCATTTGGTCTAAATAATAAACCATCTTATCATTAAAGCTAGGCGAAATACCCCATGACGACATTTTCAATAATTAAAGCAGATAAAATGAAGCAGGAATTCTTTGCAAGGAGAATCCACACAACTAATAAAGCTCCTTAGATTTAAACTTGCCTAAAACTTTAAAATAGGGAAAGACGAAATAAAGGCAAAACAAAAAAAATAGAAATGCGGCTAAACACAAAGAAAGAACAACTATCTCTCGTCTCCCTCTCAAGAAAACTCGCACGACTGTGTTCCCCGGCAACGACGCCAAAAACTTGATGCGTGTCGGCAAGTGCACCGGTCGCGCAAGTAATAAAAATGGGGAAAATCCCCGAGTGTCGGTCTCTTGAGGAACACAGTAAGGTGGAGTTTATTATCGAGGAAGGACTTGAGATCGAAGTCCGGCGGTAGGTGGAATGCGAACGAAAGGGGCTTTGAGGTTTGCAAACAAAAGTAAATACTACGCCTACTCCTATGCAATGCCGCTATGCAATGCTTCGGTCGGCGGGATGGAAACTAGGCAGGCCTTGAGCGCGCTGCGTCGAAAGGGCGGATGGACGAGAAGGCTTACGGATTGAGGGTCGCAAGCACCTCTTCGACAAGCACGCCACTAGCAATTGCTAGTGCGGCACCGGACATGGTGGTGGAGCGGAAAATCGATGGGGGCGCACCTCATTAACACAAATGAACAAAATGATTTCATAGACATGAAATTAACAATACTAACATAGTTCATAGCGTTCATCATCAAGATAAAGAGAGTACAAACAAATACAACCACATAAGTAGAAGAAAAAGGCAAGAGATACGACCGAATCCGGAGTCTCGTTGTAGATTCACGGTAGGAAGCACCGGGTTGTCAATCCGCATCCTAGCTCGGTCCCAACTGCGTCCGGGGTAGAGGAGGGCTATCACAACTCCCAATGGACCCGTCTTCTCCAGCGATTTACCATCCGGTCACGTCTAGTGCGAAGAACTTCTTCCTTAGCGATCAAAATGAGTGTAGAATCTCTTCTTTCAAGCCCTTGGATGATGGAGGAGGCCTAGGGGGTGAAAAACCTCTGGAAATGGCGAAAACGGCGGAATGAACGGAGTCCAAATGCGTAATCCCGACCTAATTCGCGATCAGGTCATTATATAGGCGCTGAATTAAACAGCGCGCATGATCATTGGCGCACGACCAGTGGTCGTGCGCACTAGAATCCTGTGATCGTGCGCCTGTCTGGGTAGAACCTGCAAGAAACGGAATTTATAGAAGATAATGTTCGCACGACCAGTCGCGCACGACCGGTGGTCGTGCGCACTGGAGTTGATGGTCGTGCGCACTACAGCAAACAGAACTCGGAAATTAAATGATAAGTGCGCACGAGCAGTGGCGCACGACCGGTGGTCGTGCGCACTGGCGTTGGTGGTCGTGCGCACTGCACCAAACAGAACTCGTGAAAAAGGGTTAAGTGCACACGATCAGTGGCGCACGACCAGTGGTCGTGCGCAATAGAACCGGTGATCGTGCGCAGTGTTCCTGTGCAGAATTGCACCGGGAACACTTGCACGACTCCTATTCCCGCACAACCACAGATCTAGCCACTGAAAGTGGCACTTAACAGCACATGAACACTACTAATGACAATAAGCACGAAAATCACACCAAAGTGGGCCTAGATGTGCACCTAGCGTGGATTATCAAATATAAACTATAACAAGGCTAAAGTGCGGAGAATTGACTAAATAACGGCCCGGATGAGTCCATAAATGTGTATATGATCTGGACTCATCAGTAGACCATGTCGCCCACTACAAACTCCACATTTCTGTGGCGTGCGTTGAAATACTTCGCTTGACGATCCTGAGCAACCTTCATGCGCTCCTGAATCATCCGCACAATCTCGCAAGCATCTTCCACCACTTGCTTTCCCAACAGCTTAATGTCTCCCACCTCTACCCAAGACATCGACGTTCGACACTTCCTTCCATACAAAGCTTCGTAGGGCGCCATTTTGATACTCGCCTGGAAGCTATTATTATAGGCAAACTCCACCATGAAGAGGTGGTCTTCCCAACCTTTACCAAAGTCGAGAGCACACATTCTCAACATGTCCTCCATCGTACGGTTCGTTCGCTCCGTCTGACCATCGGTCTGCGGATGGAACGCGGTACTAAACTTGAGTTTTATGCCTAAGCTCTTCTGAACTAGCCTCTAGTCCTTCGAAGTGAAATGCCCATCGCGATCACTAATGATGCTCTTCGGAATCCCGTGCAACCGCACAATGTTTCGAACATAAAGCTCCACGAGCTCCTCTACGCCATCACCCTTCCGATTCGGAAATGAAGTGAGCCACCAACATCAACTCCTCACGGAGCTTGCCAAAATGCGGAACACAAACCCTTCCGTCTCATTTCACGATCTCACCAACCATCTCCAAAGCATTGCCTTCGCTTTGCTGAGCCTCCAACACCAACTGTTGGCACTCCTCGTCCGCACTGGTCGCCTCTCGGATTCGATCCGTTATATCACACTGCATTTCAATCCAGTTAAAACGAGCCGCCACAATTTTAGCGCAAAAATTACCGCCGCCAACTCCAGATCATGGATGGGATAATTCCTCTCATGAGTCTTTAACTGCCTTGACCCATACGCTATCACCTTGCCGTGCTGCACCAGCACGCAACCCAACCCGCAATCTGGCGCGTCGCTAAAGATCTGAAATCCTTCCGTCCTACTAGGTAGACTAAGAATTGGAGCAGACATCAACCTTTCCTTCAAATTCTCAAATGCACGGGCACACTCCGGTGTCCATACGAACCTTTGGTCTTTGCGAGTGAGAGTGGTGAGGGGCAACGCCATCCGCGAAAAGTTCTCCACAAACCTTCTATAATAACCGGCTAGTCCAAGGAAACTCCGGACTTCCGCCACGGTTCTCAATACAGGCCAATCCCTAATGGCTTCAATCTTCGCTGGATCTACCGCCATCCCATCTCCACTAATTACGTGACCCAAGAAAGCCACCTTCTCGATCCAAAACTCGCATTTTGAGAACTTAGCATAAAGTTGATTCTCCCTTAGAGTCTGCAATACCAGCCTCAAGTGAGACTCATGCTCTGCCTCTGTTTTTGAGTACACCAAAATGTCATCAATAAACACCACCACGAACGAATCTAAGAACGGGCGGAAAACCCTGTTCATCAAATTCATGAACGCAGATGGTTCGTTCGTCAGTCACCAAAAACTCATAATGGCCATACCGAGTCCCAAAACGTTGTCTTAGCGATGTCCTCTTCTCGAATCTTCAACTGGTAGTACCCCGACTTCAAGTCTAACTTGGAGTACACCACCGACCCTACTCACTGGTCGAATAAATCATCGATTCGCGGAATCGGATATTTATTCTTGACGGTCAACTTATTGAGCTCATGGTAGTCAATGCACAGCCGCATACTTCTGTCTTTTTTTTTCTTCACAAACAATACCGGCGCGCTCCACGGCGAAGAGCTGGGCCTAATGTACCCTTGCTCCAACAACTCTTGCAACTGAACCTTTAGTTCGGCTAGTTCCTTCGGTGCCATCCTAAACGGAGGACGTGACACCGGCCTCGCACCCGGTACCAACTCGATCGAAAAAATCGATCTCACGCTGAGGGGGTGCTCCCGGAAGCTCCTCGGGGAATACGTCCTCAAATTATTCCACCACCAGAACTTCTCCAATAGCCAACTTTATGGAGTGAGTCTCCAACGAAGCTAAAAACGCCTTGCCTCCTTGGTTTACCGCACGCCTCATCTGCATAGCAGAAATCAGGGAGCAAGCCACTTCGCTTAGGCCTTCGAACTTGACCTCTGCTCTACCCTCACCTCTCAGGGTTACCATCCTCAACTGTCAATCGATACTAGCTCGCTGCGCAGCAAGTCAGTCCATCCCCAAGATAACGTCGAATTCGGCTAGTGGCAGAATCGCTGCTACCAACACGAAATCACAATCGCCAATTTGCATCACAATGCGTCCCTTCCTCATGGTAGTCATGAAAGACCCATTCGGCATACGCACACTCAGCTCCACTTCTGCCTCTACGGACTCAACACCAATCTTCCGGATAAAACTTTCCGCAAGAAAAGAGTGTGACACTCCCATGTCGAACATCACTCGAGAGGGGTAACCAAAACCAGCACGAAACCTTGATACGCGCATAACAAATACGAAAGGTCGCAACCAGCTTTAAAATAACAAACGAAAATCTAAACTTTTCGTACCTGCCGTCACATCGAGTTGATGAGACGTCTCTTGCTGCCCAAGGGCAGATTCACCAGGCTGCACTGGAGGAAAGAGTGAAGCACTCGACTCCACCGATTTTCCCTTTTCCGCATAACTAAGACTGAAACGCACCGACTGTTCCAGCCCCTGCTCCGACTCAGCTCTACCCTCGGAACAGAACCGAGCGATGTGGCCCACCTTGCCACACCTAAAGCACGATATGGGTCCCTTGGAGCGGATCTCCCCAGAAGCTGCACCGCTTCTCTAACTAAGCTTACCAGAACGAGATCTTTTCCTTCCTCGGCTCCCCTCCGATTTCCACTGTGAAATGGGAGGTTTCCCTTTACCTCGCCCTTCTCCAACGTCCTTTTGACTCTGGACTTGGTCAGAATATCTCTCCAATGCTCTAGGAACTGTCAACTCTTGATCTCCATCTAGTGTGATAGGCGTCGCACCCGACGGCACTCTCACCGCTAGAGCTGACACTAAAGCTTCTGCTAGCATACGACAGAAATCAGCCGGGGATATGCCCATAATAATGATGCCCGGAGCAGTAGCACTGCTCCCCGAAGGCTCCTCCTGCCTCCTCGACGTCCCCGCATTGTCGCCAACATCCTAGCATAAGCAAGGAAACACACTAATCAAGTTCTATTCGCAAAACTCGAACACAGGGATACTCATAATCTCACACAATACTCCTATGTGGACAATCTCTTACGCGATCCAAATACACTAGACCTTGCAAGAATACTCTAACCTGGCTCTGATACCAAATTGTAACACCTCCCCTGTAATGACCATATAATATGGGTCCGGTCGGGACCCCACAGCATATAACCGCCACAGCTTTAGTATTAAAAGATGATATTAACTACCCAATTCAAAACTCAGATAACACGCAGCGGAAATAAACATAAAACACAGAGATTGTCCACACTACATAGGAGTCCAATTGGCCTTAAGGCCTTACAAAATCACAGTCCAAAACCAAACATTCAACACGACAGGACATCCCAACAAAAGGGGAAAAAATAGTAGTTTTACCTAAACTACCTCGGCATGCAAGCCGGTCAAAACAAAATGCAATAATAAAAGTGCATGGAAATAAAGATAAGCTCTTCATGAGGCTTTAGGCCTTTTTGGCTGGCGCGCTGGGTCCAGCCTGTGATTCTTGCCCTGCATCCAAATCACAAAGAGCGGTAAACGAGGGTCAGCTATGGCTGACCACAAACGGTGTAACATCCCTCCTCCCGGCCGTCCTAGTGGACCCCGAGGAACTACTTCACCCTGCAAGTCAGCACTTCGTATGCAAATGTACATAAAGAAAAGCAACATAAATACTGGCATGAGTGTCACAAACATCATCCACGTTTCTATGTTGAGCAGATAATAAAAGGGGCCTACCAATGCAAAATGAATGCAACCCGGGTTTCACCCAAGGCACCCTAAAGCGTATGAATCTAGCACATCATCATACATCATCCATACCATCCAAAACAAAAGAGTATTCATCACTACCCCAACGGGCACCACCGGGCCCATGGCCAAGAACTCCACATGTTCTTGCCACCACAAACATCAACCATAGGGTATTCATCACTACCCCAACGGGCACAACCGGGCCCATGGCCAAGAACTCCACACGTTCTTGCCACCATCATAGGGTACTCATCAGTTCCCCCAAAGGGCATCGTAGCCCATGGCCAAGAACTCCACCTGTTCTTGTCACCATCAATCACAACCATTCTCATAAATGTCACTATAATCAATACAGAAGGGGGGATTTATCTCGCCGGGACACCCTCCACACATGACTTGCAATATCACGGGCTGGCCAGCCGACATCGAGAGAATTCCGCGCCTTCATAATACAAACGGGCATCACGGCCATAACTCACGCACAATATTTCCCCGCCCACAAACCAACATTCGTTCTCATACGAAAATACAAGGGCATCAGAACGACGTTTTCGTCGTAATCGGATTTCTAGCAAAATCCCTAAAATGCGCGTCAAACAACATCACCGAATCGGACCAACAGTCGCAAATACGGCTTCACCCACAATGCCTAATCTGCTAACGGAGCGGATCTCTAGTGCAAATCATGTCGGGGATGGACTCAATCAACCCGATGGTTCCTTTTGAACCAAGGCGACCCGGATCCCTCTCACTTGATGGATCCGGTGCCAAAATGCAGAAATTAAAGGGATTCCATGCACGCATCCTAAAGACCGGGAGGAGAAATGTCGTTACCTTTTGAGATCTCCTCCTAGCCATGAGAAGCTTGCAAACAAACGGTGGAGAAGAAGCGCCTCGACGCCCTCTACGCGTTGCCGGTCTTGGATCAGCGAACGGAGCTCCGAAGCTCTGACAATGGCGGATTCCCCTTCTTCTTCCTCCTTGCCTCCTCCTTTCTTCAACCTAAGAGAGAGAAAGTCTTTGAAATAATGAGGGTGTAACTCCTCTACCAAGCCCTAAAACCCCCCCAGCCATCCATCGCAGCCGTTGGATCAAATCCCAACATTTTTGGACGGCCGGATCATCTTCCCCGTCACTTTTCGCGGAGCAGAATAAACAGTTTGCACGAGCAGCGGCGCACGGTCAGTGATCGTGCGCGGCCAACATCCCCTGATCGTGCGCACTACACGATCAGCCGACCTTCAACCCTTGTGAATTAACGCACGATCAGGCGCACGACCACTGGTTGTGCGCGAAGGAGGCCAGTGAGCGTGCGCGAAGAAACTGCTATGGAATTTTCAGCCTATTCTGAGCGCGACGCTAGCACTCCGCCTACCTAGCTGGACTACGATTTTTGGGGTGTTACAAGACAGACTTCTTCTCAGCGGCTACACAGCTGAGTCTCAGCTGTTCAGTTGAGAACAGAATGTTATCTCAGCTGATCTTGTTAATGAAACAGTCAATACTAAGCCTGTATAAACATGAAATAGAAATGACTTGTCAAATACAATATGCACTTAGCATTGTATGTGATGCCTCTTCAAATCCATGGAACATTGAAGGACAATATTCCCAACAATATCCCTCTATTTGAAGAACGCAAAACATAAAACAATGCTAAGATACATTTCAGTACATCATTTTATCTATAGAAAATTAAACATTTGATCAGATTTTCCTTTTCTTGAAAGCTTTAGAGCTCTCAGCTTGGTATTCAGCACTAGTTTTTGCAGCAGCAGCCATCTAAGAAGACTTCCTTTTGTTCTCTTGTCTCTTGAAGTACAAGAAAGGCTTTGGTAAATATTTGGAGGGCATCATTTTGGGATTATCTCTGTTGCAAGATTTTCCTTGAATATTCTATCCCTCAAGGAATTTTTTTCCAGGTGCTTTACCCATTCCTCTGCAGAGTAGATGTTGTCAATGTTTTTGCACATCTATCCATGATTTATCCAAGCATTGCTGATTATCCTTTTTGAATCATCACTCCAATACTCATAATCAGGATCCCTGACTTGATCAACTTTGTTCTTTGCCATGTATTCTTCAGCCATCAACACTCCTTCTCTTTTCCTTCTAGCTGCAAGCTGTAGATCCCGTGCAACCCTGGCTTGAGCTTGGAAGTCAAAGTCGTTTGGTCTTGATGTGTCCAGAAGAGGAAGATTGAGTGCAATCCTTGTTCCTTGAAGAACCTTTAGAGATTGCTCAGAATTGTTCTTCTCCCCATTTTCGGCTTCTTCAAATATTTTCTTTTCGAGATCTTGAGAATTGGTTGTCATTGAGCCAGACAAGGTTTGGAAAGCATTTTCTGGATCAGATTTGATCTCTTCTTTCATATTCTCAGCTTCTCAAATCATTTTTGTTGATGTAGACCACACATATTATTCAATCTGATTTGAGACTTTCTCAATCACCTCATCAATCTTGCTTACATAGTTCTTGGAATAACTCATGTCTTTCTCTGAAAGTTGGAGACTTTTGTCCATAGATCTTAGAATGGTGTTGTGAGCTACAACTGATTTCTCTGCCAGATCAAACCACTCGGTCATTTCTGTTAGTTATTGGGTGACAACTTATCACCTAGAGGGGGGTGAATATGTTTTTCAAATTGTTTTATTCCCCTTTGGTGTTCTTGTTTTCTTGTTAATTGATTTAGAGATTGAAAAGCATAGCATAGAAAACACACAAAGACTTATAGAGGTTCCTCAAGACAGGGTGTCTTGAGTAGTCCTCTTTCCCTCTGCGCCAACCTAGTAGTGTGCTAGGCTAGGCATGTAACATCCCCCAAACAACTAGATCCCCTAAGTTGGTTTTGTCATGACTAGGTCATGAAAAAACCATAGGAAGAGCTTAAGACCATGTGAGCTTGGATGAGAAGGGGAAATCCCAGTGGTCTGCATTTAGCAGTTTTCAGATACCTAGCCTAAGGTTGAACTTTAGGGCCTTTCCTTGAACCTTGACTCCACCATAGTATCCTTAACCCATTAGGGGACTCCTTGGAGTACTAGGGACCCATTGGGGTCAACCAAAGAGGCCAATTTGGCTAAAGTCAACCTTAACCTTAAATTGGTCAAACTAGCTCAATTAGGGCCAATTGGCCTCCACCATACCAAATTGACCCTGCCCCTACCCTTATAGGGATATTAGGAACTTATGTTGGAGTTACCATTATGATCTAGAAGTGGTCAAACATGTAGTCTCACTGCCAACGCGATATGAGCCTGCAGGGTCGCATATAAGAGCATGTGGAGAAGATGGAAGATTGACTGTGTTGGTAAAGGTTACCAATCACCATATAGAAACGGGGAGGTAAAGCAAATGTTGCTGTCGGAATTCATCGGAATTCATCGGATATGATTCGTCGGAATTCGTTGGATCGTTCCATGGAAACTCGACGAATTGTTACAGAAACTATAAACTCGGCAAATGTTGTCGTCTGATATGATTCGTCGGAATTCGTCGGAATTTGTCGGATTGTTCCGTGGAAACTCGATGAATTGTTACAGAAACTATAAACTCGGCAAATGTTGCCGTCTGATATGATTCGTCGGAATTCGTCAGATTGTTCCGTGGAAACTCGACGAATTGTAACAGAAACCCTAAACTTCTGTATGGACTGCGGATAGCGATTTGTCTAGGTCTTTTTATACTTCAGGTATAAATAGGACCTGTTTTAAGATTTCAACATGCTCTTCTTACGCCTCCTGGAAGAAGACCCGACGGAAGAGTTCTGCCTCACGAACCCTAGCCGACGGAAGTGTTCCGCCGTTTCGCTCGTCGACGCAGACCTCCTTCCGGCGATCGTCGCCGTGATTGTTCTTCCTGGAGCGAACCTAGCAGTTCGTGGAAGTGCAAGGTGCAGTTGTTCTTCTCCTAGCTCGTGTGGATCACTGTAGAGACGTAGACATCATTCTACGTGAGGACTCTCGCATAGCCGCTGACAGGATTCATCTTCTTGGAGCACCTAGGTTGGATTCGATCCAACTCCACTAAGGTAATTTATGCCTAGCAATTTTATTAACTTCTTGATTCAATGTTCATGGCCCGATCCGAATCTTTTTGGGGTGTTTCTCTTTATTTCCGCTGCGCCTACATACGATGTATGGTTGTAGAAAAACCCAACAACTTAATGGACCAAAAAGCCCCATCATGGGACC
Organism: Dactylorhiza incarnata; assembly: GCA_033032865.1. Classification (NCBI taxonomy): domain Eukaryota; kingdom Viridiplantae; phylum Streptophyta; class Magnoliopsida; order Asparagales; family Orchidaceae; genus Dactylorhiza; species Dactylorhiza incarnata. The sequence goes on from JAWHQI010000003.1 coordinate 25,539,309, forward strand.
TCCAATTTGACCAATTTACCATAAGTCTACCTTAGCCTTAATTTTGGTCAAAGTGCCCTATAAAGTGGCAATTCACCCTCACCTTGCCAAATTGACTCCACCTACACCTTCCTAACCCTTAAAGGAGGCCATTGGAGCCTAAGACACTCAGTGGGGTCAGCTTAATTGGTCAATTTGACCAAAGTCAACCTTATCCTAAATTTGGGTCAAAATGACCTAATTTGCCCAAATTAAACCAATCCAATTGGGCTAGACCCAATTGAGGTGGTCCACCACCAAACTGGATTGAGTGCTACTGATTGGGCCATTCAATTTCAGGGAAATCGGCCAGGAGAGAGAGAGCCCAATTTGGAAGAGAGAGAGAAAGAAGGGGGAGTTAATGGAGGAGAAAGAGAAACCTTTCATCTCCTCCAATAATGGCACCATTCATCTCCCCTTGGGGAGAGGAGAAGTTTTCAACCCTTCCCCGGCCACATTGATGTCCAAATGCACTCCCCCAAGTGAAACCGAAATCTTCACCAATGGCCATTAATGGCAATTCAAGTAACTCCTCCCCCTTAACCTCAATTGACCCCTTTAACATCTTCAGAGGTTGGAAAGGAGTGAAAACCCCCCTCTTCCCTGAAGAAATCGAGCACCAAAAGCTAGGATCGATAGGCGCCGAAAGCTCCACCTCTGGCCATGGCAACTCGCCGAAATACGCGCCACCAAGCCCCCACACAGGTCCGATCCGCCTCCTCTCTTTTAGTGCTAGATCTTTTCATAATTTGGGGCTTGATCCGAGCTCAATTGGGCTCGGATCGTGCTTACGAAAGGGCTCGGTTTGAGCTCTCTTTCCCCTCCTCAAAACCCGATTCCGACCACCTCCGGCCGGCCAACCACCCCCTATCGCCGACCACCACCTCAATGGAGGTGGTGGTGGCATTGGCTGGCCGGGAAGCAGCACAGGTGGCTGGGAAATAATCCCACAAAGAAGCCCAAGATGGGCTATCGCACGTCGTCCGTCCAACGGGGACGATGACTAAGAGCCGTCGGATCTGTCGTGATCAGTTATTCACAGATTTACGTGATTATGTTATATGTTATAATGTTATTTCATTTTGAATCCGGAGTAAATGATTATGTTATATTCTTATTTAATTAATTCATCGATCTGAGTAGATGAAATTCACAGAACTAATAGTTGAGTTCGTCGAACTGAACCCGGAGTTTGTCTAACGGAATTCATTCGTCGAACACACTCTAGTGTTCATCAAACTGATAGTTGAGTTCGTCGAAACGACCCCGGAGTTCGTCGAATGGAATTAATTCATCGAACAAAATTAATTCAGCGAACTGAATCCGGAGTAAATGATTAGGTTATAACCTTATTTCATTAATTCGTCGATTTACGGAGTAGAAGAAATTTTGAGTTCGTCGAACTGATGGTTGAGTTCGTCGAACTGAACACGGAGTTCGTCGAATGGAGTTGATTCTCCAAACTAAATTATTTTGTCGAACTGGATTAGTTCGTCGAATGAAGATCGGGTTTCGTCGAGCGCACCGAAGCACGACGTTCGTCGAACGCAGAACATAGTTCGTCGAACGCAGATTATATTTCGTCGAACGCAGACTTGTATTTTATTTTAATTATTAGAAATACTAGGACCCCTCAAATGAAAAAGTGCCCAACATGAAAGTTGTAGCCCTTGGAGTCTACTTTATTTTAAAATTAATTTCACCCCAAAAGGAGTTCTATAGCTCCCTATTGGTCCATTTTGGCGGGACTGGTTCCTAGTGTAGGGCAGCCACCATTTCTTAAATAACTTTTGATTAGGTTATGGGTTTGACTTGAAAATTGAAACATAGGCTACTTACACCTACCCAAACATCATACCCAAATATGGGAATTTTAGGAGAACGTTTTTCTAAGGTTTTTGTAATAATTTCATAAATTAAATATTAATTAATTGTTGGGTGAAATTACCTCCAATGCCCTCCAAATTTTGGTGGGTACTTCTTAGGGTTATCACATGACCCTGGTAAAAATCTCATCCCAATTGGGACTGATTTGGTTGGGTAATTTGTGAACCCAAGTTACATCAAATTGGGTTAAAGTTAGGGCATGGTGTTTTTCTTGGGGTATGGTGGCCAGAACTCATCACCATGAGTTGAAGCCTTGGCCACTGGTTTAGGATCAACTAAAACACCTCCATGAGTAAGATGGGGTGGTGTAGAGGTGGATATGCCCTAGTACTGTAGTTTTAACCTTAGGGTTGCTCTTAAACCTTGTGAAGCACATGGGGTGAAATGTTCTTGAATGGTCATGGAACTTGGTGGATAAGTTCATAGGGTGTAATTAGGCCTCGGGTAATTTTATAAGAATTTCAGGAGCAATTATCCCATTTGAAATAGGTCATAACCCCTTTAGGTAAACTTCTTTTAAGAGATATTTACATGCACAAATGATCTTGGATGAAGATGAAATCTTGGTGGTGCCTTTTTAATCATATTTTAGGCCCATGGTAATTTTTGTATAATTTATTTTATGATTTAACTAGTACTTCATCCTCAAGGCACCTATTTTGTCTCAATCTTAAGAAATATAATTAAGGGTCCAAAACTCTCTGGAAAATGTGCAACTTGGTGATAGTACATTTCAGAGCACTAGGAAGCTCTGTGAAGTTTTATAGAATTTTTGGAAATTGATATCAGTAGGCTACTTCACAACATGTGCAGATTAGAAATTATTTGGATTAATTATTTCATTGAGTAAATGATTCCCTTAAATTGTGAAACTCTGTAATTAAGCTTTTCTGGACATAATAGAGGTCTCTTAATTTTTCTATAATTTTGGCACAAATATTTTTAGTAGTTCCTTCATAAATCTTCCAGTTTGGATAGAAGTTAAATATTAAAAATAAAGGACATTCCTTACTGTAAATTTGTGATATTCATTATTTACTATTATTTTGGCATGTTAGATTTATCTTAATTTTATGAGGATCATGTCTTGAGAATACCTTACACTTCATGTTTATATTCATACTTGACAATTATTGGAGAAATTTAAATAAATGCTGAAATGTTGAGGAAAAATATGAGTCTTTGGATTTAGTCTTATAATGCAATGATAGATCTACAGTAAAAATCTTGTGGCATGAGGATGAATATTTGGAGTACCTCTACTTGTAAGCTTCATATAGTTAGTTTGGTCTGCGTATAGTAAAAATGTGAAATTTGGATATTTAGGGGCTTACCAAGTGGAAGTGGCATATAGATGGTGCACATGGTCAGGTTGAAGAAATTGAAGGTCACCAAAAGGAGTTTATGAGATGAGAGTGTGCTCGGAGAGTTAAGGGTAGAGTTGTGCTCGGGATTGACGAAAGATCGTCTTTCCCTTAGCCTGTCATAAAATGCTTAGGGATAATTCAAGAGAAATGACAAGAAGGGTATTCTTATGGGTAGCTACCAATAACATTAATTATCTTGAGAAAGGGAGCTTTGGGGTGTCATCCCAGTATAGCTCCTAGTACCATAGCGAGCCCCTTACAGGGTAATCCTCGGGAAGTCCAAGATTAACCATAAACTGTAGGAGTAATATGTTGTACAAGATTAACTTAACAATACACACACCCACACCCCGTAGTTACGAGAGGTTAGTTGGTTTGGTTGTATGAGCGGTAGGCTCATTAGTTGAAGCAGCGGACTAGTTAGTTCAGTGAGCTTGTGGCTCAGTAATGTTTATTGTGCCGGGAGGATTAGCCGGTGAGCTTATGGCTCGGAGATAGATGGTAAACATGTTGCATGTGCATAAGGTGGTGGGTCCTTAGTGTTGATGGTCGTTGCACCGACATTAATGCTTGGGCTCGGTAAGAGTGGATAACCCTTTTACCAAGACAAGTCTGGTGGTCTAACCAGCAATAGTACGCAGGAGCTCCGCTTTGTGTTCTTAGCATTGAGGCGTACGTTAGGTCTAGGTTAGGTAGTGCAAATACCAACCTAGAGGTGGGCGAGGCCCAACCCACCGCTTCCGTTTGCCACTACATGAGTATCCTGGGAGTCTTGCTAGCTCCAAAAAGGGGGAACTAATGGTCTGTGCGCATAGAGTCGTAGTGTGTGAGTTGCACTTGGGTGAACATAACATTTAACAGCATACCTTGCATGTCATGGCATAAACATTGCATTTCAACCCCTACCCCTATCGTATGAGTCGGTTATGGGACTTATTATACGATAGGACTTGCTAAACGCCCCCTTGGTCTATAGGTTTGTGTGGGCATTCCTATAAATCAACAGTTACTTTTCCTTACTTTTATATTATATACATGTCTTTACTTACTGCACTTTACTTATTTTTTACCTGCTCTTACTATGCTCTTTTACTGCTTCAATTATATATATACATGTGTAGTGTAGAAACATTCCCTGTACCCCTATCACCTGCTATTGCTTACACCCCTTGTTGTCCTCCGCTTCATCCTTCCCTTACGGTGCCTAAGAGTCACCGGGGGAGGGGTGGGGGATTGGCTTAGTATTTTGACTAACGGTCGGTGGACCATATCATTTTAGGAGACCAGAGAGACAGAGCAGCACCAGAGGCTGGTGCAGATGGAGGCGGGGAAGTCTAGCACAGGAGCACCAGAGGCCGGTTTATGTAGTGAGGATTTGATGTATCGGGCAGGAGACCTTGTTATTTCTGTCTTTGATTTCAGTTATGATTATGTGGACATCTCTTTATGATAGTTTATTTATATGTGATGTGGACTTGGCTTCTATAAGTTTGTTTAAGCTTAACTTTTCTGCGATCGATAAGGCCGGCATGTTCGGCGTTTTGTAGTGGAGACCTTCCCGAGTGAGGGTGACACCGCAAAATGGTGGTTTTGGGCAAAAGACCCCGGGTTTGAAAATGGAAAAAAAGGGGTCTTACACGGCAAACTCCGCCGATGTCTCCGACCCGCAAGCCTTACAACTCGGACCCGCAAGTCCCTGCAACCTAGGCCCGCAAGCCCCTTCACTGCACCCGATCCTGCAAGCTCGACACTCAGGCCCTCAAGCCCTACACAACATTGACCCACAAGTCTTGTCTCTTGGACTCGCAAGTCCCTGCAGCCTAGGCCCGCAAGGCCCTTCACCGCACCTTAGCTTGCAAGCTCGACACGTTTGGACCCGCAAGTCCCTGCAGCCTAGGCCCGCAAGCCCCTTCATTGCACCCGAGCCTGCAAGCTCGACACATTTGGACCTCCAAGTCCTCTGCCCTGGCCCGCAAGCCTCACAGATCTCAAGCCCTCAAGATCGACACTTAGATCTGAAAAAAGATCTTACAGATTTGGCCCGCAAGCCTTACAAATAAAGATATACAAAGTTTGTTCTTCTGCCTGATGGAGATCAGCTTCTTGTCTTGAAGAAGATGCTTCAGATGTAGGCATTGGTAGCACAGATCTTCTACAATCCTTCTCCTTTAGCCTGATGTTGACTGGCTTCTTGACTTGAACGATTCTTAACAGTTGATGTGGCTTGACTAAAACTTGAAGATCACTAGATAGGCCTTTTTTTTCTCCTCTCCTTATTCTTGATTCTTCTTCGAAGCTTTTACTGTAGTATTGCTCGGCGGGATTCCTTTTCGTTTCTTCATTCTCATCTTTTCCACTCCTTTCATTAGGGCATCCATTGTTATCTTTTATAGCAAAGTGGAGCCGCTTAACGGTCACCTATGATGTCCTTTACTGACAAATGCCCATACCTTAAGAGCACGCGCTGATTGGACAATCAGGCGGCGGCATTAAATGCTCACAACGCATTTGGCAATTTTTGAATCTTTCTCGACGATATTTACATGGTTACGAGAACATGGACAATATCTCGACGACAGGACTTGTCGTTGTCTCAAACTAGGACAGATCTTCAAATCTCCTTCCCTCTTCTTCAGATGGAGATATCTTAACGACATGGGACATCCCTTCTGCACTTGCACTTAAGACGACACGAAGTCATCTAACTGATGTCGACGTAATCTCCTTGATTGCTTGATATCGTTGTGACCACCTTATCTTGTCGACGACATAATCAGTATTACATCGACAAACAATTCTTTAGCAACTACCAGTCTTTATTTGATCTTCCCTAGTCTTCTCGTTGACAGTCCTTCTTTACGATGATATTGTTGACATCAGTCTTACTTAGCCTTTTCAAAGACAAGGCTTCTTTACGACGATACCTGTCTTGTTCAGCCTTATCGACGACATGCCTCTTTTACAACGATATCTATTCTTCCTTTGCCTTATCGACATCAAGGCTTCTTTTCGACGATATCGTCGACATGTGTATGCTATCTCGACGATAACTATCGTAGACCTTCTACTTTGCTTCGCACACCAATTCAACGATATGCCTATTCTTTACGACAATATGTCCAGTCCTTTTCGATGATATTATACTTGGGCAAGTTATTGAAGTACTGCACATATTGTCTGATCTCTGTATGCATGAACTAGATATGACATTAAATACATAATGCTTTTATAATTGAGCCGAGTGCTTCTTTAAATCAGGAATATTGCATGGCACATTTCCCAACAATCTCCCCCTATTTGAAGAAGTCCTAACTCACCTCAATGATAAATGCCACATACATAAAGATTTAACATTTAGACAATATAATCACATTAAGCAGCAATCACAAAATAGATTAAATGTTCTTCTCATTAAGAAGCAATCACATAGATTGATTAAATGTTCTTGAATAAGTGTTCGCATTCATTTGCCCCATTCTAATTTTTAATTCGATCCGACGCTCCTCAAGGTCTGCTGCTGCTTGCACCTTTGTCTTTCTTCCTTTGCCTATGATAGTAGTTGATGGGCTTTGGAATCTTCTTGGGAGAAGGAGCAGGGCCACTTGTTATTGCCAATTCACCGCAAGCTGAGCGGGTGGTGTCTTCCAGTGGCTCGGGCACATTTCCTCCTTCCAGTGGATTGGGTACATTTCCGTCTTCCAGTGTCTTGGGCATGTTTTCTTGATTTTCTAGGACAGAGTACCCCTGCTGGGTCTCCTCCTCAACTTGTGCATTACCTTGGGCTGAGCCTCCTGCAGGGAGCTCCCCATTAATCATCTCATCATCTCGGGCTGAGCTCCCAAGTTGGGACTCCCCCTCAACATGAACACTCCCCAAGTCGGGGTTGCTACCTTCTTCAATAACCTCTTTGGAAGCAGGTTCAGGTACTGATGCTGGGATATCTCTTCGTGTAGATGTCTCCCACTCAGATGGAGCAGGGTTGTGTTGGGATGAGGGTCTGTCATCAGAACTGCTTGATGAATCTTCTTTTTCTCAGAGGTCTACTGGGGTTGCTTATTTCTTTCGCTTCTTTGGAGCGGATTCGGCATCAGATGATGGTTTGGGGATAGACCTATCCCATCTGTCAAGCGTTCTGGCATCCAGCCTTTTGGAGTAGTGCAAGGGCAGTCCCATCCTTCTATGAAGAACTTCACTGAGGTTATTCAGGAGGAACAAAGATAGTATTCTTTCGTAAGATGGAGTCTTCAGGGTACTCTTCATTCTCTGGAAGAGAAGCCCACTCCAGTCAGTCTTTTTGGATAGAATTATCTGGGCTATGACTGTTAAAACTTATTTCTCAGTCTCATGTGAAGCTCGGCCCCTGAACAAGTTGAGGGGCAGCTAACCCTTACCGGTCCCTCGAATGGAGCAGACTGGGGACTCGGAAATAGACTAAGACCTTAGCCACAACAAGGAGGTCCCACCGCAAACCCGAAAGATCGTTGAGCGCTTCCCCTCCCAAGTCAAAGCTGAGACTTGGGCACCTTAGAGAGCTAGAGATCTAAACCAAAGTAGCCAAGGGAGGAAGAAGCTCAGAGAACTGAGATTGGAATCCTCTCCCAAAGTGCCCTTCAAGGTATATTTATAGTTTTATGCTCGTGGTCTGTCAATAGAGGAAATCCGCCTTTTGGTTTAACTATACGCACACCAATTTGGCCTGCTAACAGCCAAACTCCGCTTTTTGGAAAGGCTAACGGCAGACCACCATGGGCAGAAGGGTCATTTCCCCCTTTTTCTATGGGTAAGCGGTCTGCGAGAGAGCTACTCGCGAGAGCTCCCGCGAGTCCTCTCGCGAGTATGGCTCGCAAAACCCCTCTAGGGCGAGTGGTCTGCGAAAGCCCCGCTCGCCCTTCCTCTGACGACGTTCGCCGAAGCTGGTTCTCGCATTTACCCCTGCGAGCTCCACTTGGCCCTACAAAAATCTACTAAACTGGTTGGACGACTGAACTCGTCGAGCTGAGAAGTAATTTCGTCAGATCGAACATCTTGTTACTCATACGTCGAATGCAGAGCTGAGATTGCAGACATCAAGCTGGAGTTTGTCGAACTCAGAACAACGGATTGCGTCGAGCGCAGATTGGAGTTCGTCGAACGCGGATTGGAGTTCGTCGATCGCGAAGATCTGGCTCGCCCGCCTTCCTTGCCACTTTTGCCTGGGGACTCTGGTCGACGAGTTTGCCACTCAGGCTCGTCTTCTTGCGAGCGGACTTCGAGACTCAGACTCGCAGGGACATGAATCGCGCGCCTTCCTGCGAGCTTCCCTTGGCCTTGCGCAGATCTCAAGCTGGAGTTCGTTGAACTCAAGCTGGAGTTCGTCGAACTCAGAATAATGAATTGCATCGAGCACAGATTGGAGTTCGTCGAACGCGGATTGGAGTTCGTTGATCTCAAAGATCTGGCTTGCCCGCCTTCCTTCGAGCGGTTGGCGAGTGCCCGGCTCGCCCGCCTTCCTGCGAGCGAACTCTGAGACTCTGGCTTTCCTTCTTTGTCACCTCTTCCGCCTGCTGGCTTCTCAAATCTATGCCCAACTCCTGGCGAATATCAGGGTTGTACACAATCCCCGCTCTTCACGAGGCTACCTGGGCTCGCGAAGAATCATCCAACCTCGGATATTCGTCGGCCTTTCGACTACGTGGCGCGAATAGTTTGTTGGGGCCTAGGCCCACCATTATAAATATCACCCCTCCCGGCTGGTGTCCAAACATTTTATCCTTCTCTCCCTTTTCTTAGTCGCCGTGAGCCCCAACGCGATGTCCAAAAAGGAGGAGATGTTGGCTCGCCTGAAGGCCTCGCAGGTAGCGCAAGAAGGGAAAGCCACTGCACTCGCTTCCTGGGCCTCTCCGCTGCGTGCTCCGCCTCCGCCCCCGTCAAATTGGCGAAGACCGTCCGGCTCCCGCCTAGCGAAGATAGGTCCTCTTTTTCATCTCCATCCCCTTCTGACGAGCTCGCCTCGCAGGTGCTACTGTCAAGTTCGCCGATTTAATGCCTTTCCCTTCTGACATTGCTTCTTCACTCGGAGAACGCTTCCCCGGGAGAGAATACCCTGGGAAAACAATTATGGATACCAGCATTACCACCCATGGCGGGGCTGGTACTCTTCTCGCAGATGTGGGGGTCGCCGACCTGCGTGGCCCGCCTTCGCCACGGGGTGAGTAGTTCTCCTCGCCTTCCTATGTAACATATTTTCTCACTCGCTAAGCTTCCCTTTTTATGCAGTGTCTGATGTCACAAATTTGGAGGACCGGATTCCTCCTCCCTCGGACTCGCCGGCCCCGCTGAATTGGACTATCATCACTCCTAGATTCGACACTCTGGGACCTAGGAGCCCCAGAGGGACATTACTTCCTGAGCCAGGACTCGCTGCCAAAACCGCGTTCCCTCCCAGTCTGGGGAAGGCCGTCACTCCTGCCTTCGTCGAAGCGTTCCAGGGCTGGCCGGGCACCTCTCGCCAGTGGCCCAGTACCCAAATTTCTCCATTAGGTTAGTCCGTCCATGCAGAGTGCCCTTTTCCACCTCTTTGATGATTTCTACCTCGTAGGTGATCCCCTGACCCCGCCCACCGAGTCAGAGCCTGGAGCGTTGGAGATGTCACCACCTCCCTCGCCGAGTCAGGTTGCTGATTTTCTGGGGGACCCTGGTAATTCAGAGCAAATGAAGAGGAGGGTCACCGAGAATTTCCAGAAAGCATACTTCCCTGCTGCGGGATCTACACGAACAAAATCGGCTAGATCGGCTTGCGTTTGAGGAAAGATTTGCTGTGATGGAGGACGCGAATGTGTGCATCCTCGCTGAGGTGCGGCCGGTTGATCATGACGAGGTGACTTCCCCCAGGGTGTACATTGCTCGGATTAAGGATTACTCGCGGCTGATGACTCAGGCGGCCCAGTCGGTTAGGGAGTACCACTACCCGCGAGTTCCCCCTCGCTCAGGTGTGCGAGGTCGCGGTCACTGGAAGTGGTTACGCTATTAAGGAACCTCTCTTCACAGTTTGCTTTCTATTTATCTATTTTTCTTTACCCTTCCATTCGTAGGGAGGGGTCGCAAACAATTCAATGGTCTATAATAATGATATTTTGACTCGCCTGCGAGCCCGTACTTTCCGTTTTTATTTACCTTTCCCTTCACTATGTCTGTCTCGCTTGTTCATTGATTACCTCTGCCAATTATTATACTTTTATCGCTCGTTGTCGTGACCTGTTCTCGCGTTTCGCTTTATTTCTTCATCTGGCCCTAGCTCGCCGGTGACTAGCGAGAGGGACTTTGGTGAGACGCTAACTCGCTAGGAGCAGATAGGGCCCCGGGAGGCGGAAAAATACCGCGCGCATCTGCTATCGCAGATATCGGTGCTTCGAATTCTTCCTGCTCTTTCTATTTCTATAAATAGCCTGCCTCTTTGCTTTCTAACCACCGCACTTGCTATTCTTCGTTCGCGTCTATCTTCTTCTAACTCTCTCGCAAACCCTAGCTCGCGCTCGCGGATTTTCTGACTCGCAGCCCTTCAACGCCATGGTCGCAGACGCGGAGACAGAGGGGCGAGCCAAGTGTGCTGGAGCCTTTCACGAGGGCCCCTTCTTCTGCGCCAACCTCACTAAAGTGGAATACTTAGCCACAATGGACAAGTACTTGCACTCTGGGTTCGTGGCCCGCTGCCCCATCGATAGAGATACCATCAATGATCCCACCACCGACGAGCTCGCCATCCCCATTGCTCACTTTGAGAATGGGTTGCGACTCCCGATATGGCCTGAAGTGCGCCAGGTACACCTTTCTAGCTCTCCTAGCGAAGAATATTCTTAGTATTTTTTGGCTCGCCTCGCGAGCAGCGTTCTAACCCTTAAGGACTCTTCCACGTACTCAAGTATTTTGGTGTACTTCTCAGCCAACTGACGCCGAATGCGAACGCCGTCTTGGTCGCGTTCGCCAGCTACTTGCGAGCCGAGAAGATTGAGCTAAGTCTACTTGTCTTCCGCAAGGTGTTTTCATTTCACGCATACAGGGATGGGATGGCTCACTTCGCGAGCAAACATGTCACCCTCTGCGAAATCGTCAACAAGTCCCACTACTGGATGTAGAAGTACGTCCTGGTGAAGGGTCCATTCGACAATATCTCCTACACTCCATTCCAGTGAGACGAGGCTACTTTTCGCCCTCCCGCCTCGCTAGGGGGCGATGATGCGAAGCTGTACCAATACATTCATGAGAAGAACTTCGAGGTTGTCTTCCTCCGGCAGCGGTTGGACTCACCGATGCCTGTCCCCCAGGGAGAAGGTCTGACTCGCACTCGCAAATTTTCCTACTCTCCCTCCCCCTTTTTGTTAACTAACGTTCTTAGTCACCTTTGTAGGAGAGAGCAATCTTCTGCTTAACCCTCCGCGTGCGCCTTCTTCCTTCTTGGACACTGGCCCGCTCGCGAGCGTGGCTGACGAAGCATTTCGTGACCTACCGAGCTCTTCGTCGGGAAAGAAGCGCCCTCGTCCTCCAAGCCCCCTTTGCTACTAAGGGGAAAACATTATTGATCTGTCCGGATCAGAGCCCCCTCTTTCTCCGCTGGCGAATCAGGAGCCCGTCTATGAGAATGGCGAGCCAGAAGAAGCGGTCGACAAGCCTAAGCCGACGAGCCACAAGAATTTCGGGCTCGGCGCGAAGCTCCCGGATGTAGTTGGCGAGCCGTTGCTCACGTGGGATCCCGAGCAGAATAAGATCGTCTGCTCCTCCCTCCTCCCGTCCTGGGTGGAGAGTGACAAAATCAGAGGTGAAGCGTTCTCCCTCGCCTTCGGTCTCTACGGCCGCGATGATGCCTCCCTCTTCAGGACCTTCACGCCGAAAGGGCGTATATGAGGCCATGCGATCCCAGTTCCGGGCAACGGAGCTTACCCACATGGTTGGCCGCTGGTACTTCACCGCGGACAGGGAAATCAGAGAGCTCAATGTCGAGCTCCGTAAGTCCATGGATGAGGTCGCGAAGCTTAAGGGAAAGGAGGTCTTGTCTGAGGGCCTCCTCGTCAGCCTTCAGGGCGGCCTGGTAAGTAATTCTTGCAAAAGTCTTTTTCTGTCTCGCTTCGCTTTGCCTTTGCTAACTTCCTTTCCGCAGGATGCCGAGTCCATGAGCAAACTAACCACGAGGATGAAAGAGCAATTGATATCAGTTGAAATCTCTGATACCAATTGAAAGGAGTTTTAGAAGTATTAAAGCTCTTTGTTTAAGTTTATTTCAAAATAATGATATATATAAATATAGTGCTGAGTGAGTAATAAAATCAAACACTAAGATGGCACAGTAATTACAGCACAACAAAAAGAAATAAAAGCATAAACAGCCAAACAACTAGAAGACACAAGATATATAGTAGTTCCCCAATCAACCTGGGTACATCTACTCTTCTACCCACTGGTAGGAATCCACTAGTGGTTTTTGATTAGGTTCCCTCATACCAAGGGGTTTTTGTTCATATGTCCACAAACCACAGAGCTTTTGATCATGTGCTCAAAACCAAGATGCAGGTTTTTGCTAAGGTGCCCTATCACCGAGAGTTAACTTTTGAAGGGAGTTATAACCCTGTAAAAGATGGGAAGGAATAAAGAAAACAAAAAGATTAAAGTGTTCTTCTCTTTTCTGAGAAGACTCTTGATGATCCTGATGGGTTGTTGAGTTTAGATCTTGATGATGATGTTGAAGAGCTCCCCCTGTCTGATTTAGATTAGATGACAGCTTGTGGAGACTTCTTCACTTGATTGTAAATACTCTTCTTCTTCTTCTTGCAGTTTAGATCCCTGAGCAAATGATCTTGATTGGTGTCTCAGGGTATAGATAATCTGCAAGGAAGAGTTAGCAGAACAAAGATAGAAACTAAATATTTTTCTCTGTTCAGTATGTTGTATCTGTGTGTTCTCCTTGCTATTCTCTCTTCTTCTTCTTTGATCTTTTCTCTGAATATATATTCTGGAGAGCTGTTCGGCTGATTTGAATTCTTGCCGACAAGATAGGAAAGAGATAATGTCTCTTTTATTTCCTGGATCCTTGAGAACATAAATTGCCGTCTTTAGCTTTACTGCAACGATTATAATATTTAATGTTCTGCAACGACTAATTCAAATAAAGGAAAGGCAGCAATATATAAATAGAAATAATGAAATATTGCTTTATTAAATCTGGCAGCATATATATAATATTAGTCGAGCTGAGAAAGTAGAATTTATATATCTGATAATATTTCGTCGACCTTAGCTTCAAGTTCGTCGACCTGAACATTTGATTCGTCGTTCTGAGCTTCTGTTGAAGATTCGTCGAACGCAGACTTGAGTTCGTTGAACGGAAGGATTCGTCGACCGCTGAGCCTGGATAATTTCGTCGACCACTGAAGTATTGAGCTGTTCATTGAATGCAGACTTGAGTTCATCGAACGCATCTTTTTGTCAAGCGCTGAGACGGGGTCTATTCGTCGACCACTGAGACGGGGTCTGTTCATCGACCGCTGAAACGGGGTCTGTTCGTCGACTGCTGAGATAATCTGTTCGTCGACCGCTGAACCGCTGAGATGGGATCATTGAACGCTGAGCCGGTTGGATTTTGTCGAGCGCAGAATGAATACCATTCGTCGAGCGCAGAGCGCCGTTCGTCGAACGCAGATAGCCGTTCATCGAACGTAGAGAACTTATGTTATTTTTATCTTTCTCTTATTTTCTCAGCTTATTAATTATATCTATTTTCAGCCTTTTATCTTAATGGGATTTGATCTAAGTTATAAGATGTGTTATGATAGAAACTTAGACATTAAAGGTGGATCCTAACTCAAATCAAAACTAAGGTTCCAATAATCTCCCCCTATTTGAGTTGGGATCCTAATCCAAATTAAGACTAGGTTCTAACAGAGGATCTCCGACCTGTAGATAGAGAACACTTACCTCAAGGACCAGGTTCGCAACCTGACCCTGGCGGTGCTCCCCCCGCCCCCTCCGCGAGCCGAGACTTGAGGCCAGCCGCGGCGTGAAAAAGAGGCAGCCGACAAGAACTCGATAGGGATTGCCGAACTCGTCATCGACACCCTCAAAGGAGTTGGTCTGATCGTACCTGACGCAATAGAGTTCACCGCCGAGGACGTCGTCCCTGATCTGTTCGCGCCGGTCTCTGAGGTGGAAGATCGGAGTGATTAAAGAATTCTCCGGCGGGCTGCTTTGATGTTTTTATTTTTTGGCAAATGTACAAACTTTTGTTTTTGACCGGCGAGTTCGCCGTTAACTGTAAACATCTTTGAGCAATGAAGAAAATATTTTGTCTATCTTGTAAGTGTAACTTCTTTTTTATCTTTTACTCGCGCCCGCACATTTTTTATGCTCGCGTGATTCCAACATTCCGTGCTTTTGCTTTCCTTGTGCTCGTGTCTTAACATTTTCATTTGGCACTCGCATCTCCTTGCTTAATAATTCCCCATATCGGTGTTGTATCTGGGTCATTCTCGCGCTTTTCTCTTCCGCGGCGATGATAAGTCTATCACACTTTAGGACACCATCCTTACTTAGACTATACCTCACAAGGAAACATTGCGAGCGGGGTCAATATTACCTCGCCTCGCTCGCTCTCGCATCTCGCGAGCTTCCCTTGTTGCTCATGGACTGACGCGTCGACGAGCCCTCCCTGATTTGCCGCTTTTACACACACCACCAAAATTTATTAGTAAATTTGCGAACTTGGGCTGGGCTTAGCATGCCTTGCGAACAACAGGCTCAGTCGCTCTGTCGCGGCCTATTCTCTTACACGAACGGACTCCTGGTCTCTCCTCACCTGGGCCTTGAGGTTGTTTGGGAGCTAGGTCCCCTACTAGGAGCAACTTACTTCCCATCCCCTCCCAAGATCATCCTGACCCACCGTTCACGTAACATCACCCAAACAGCTAGACCCCTAAGTTGGTTTTGTCATGACTATGTCATGACAAAACCATAGGAAGAGCTCAAGACCTTGTAAACATAGGTGAGAAGGAGAAAACCGAAGTGGTCTGCAAATAGCAATTTTCAGATATCAAGCCTAGGGTTGGACTTTAGGGCCCCACTTTGAACCTTGACCCCACCATAGCATCCCTAACCCATTAGGGGTCCTCTTGGAGCACCAAGGACCCATTGGGGGTCAAATAAAGAGGCCAATTAGACCAAAGTCAACCTAAATTCTAAAATTGGTCAAACTAACTCAACTAAGGTCAATTGGCCCCCACCATGCCAAATTTACCCTGCCCCTACCCTCATATGGGTACTAGGAGACTAATGGACCAAAAAGCGCCATCATGGGACTTGTAATTTGACCAATTTACCCTTGCCCTAATTTAGGTCAAAATGATCTAATTTGCCCAAATTGGGCCCAATCCACTTGGGCTAGACCCAATTAAGGTGGTCCACAACCTAATGGGGATTGAATGTTGCTGAGGTGGCCTTTCAATTTGGAGAGAGTCGGCCAGGAGAGAGAAAGCCCATTTTGGAAGAGAGAGAAAGAATGGGGAGTTAATGGAGGAGAAGAAGAAACCCCCAATTACCTCCAATTAATGACACCATTCGTCTCCCCTTGGGGAGAGGAGAAGTTTCCAGCCTTCTCCCGACCACATTGATGCCTAATTCATCCTCCCCAAGTGTAACCGAAATCCTCCATTAATGGCTATTAATGGCCACTAAGTGAAACCCCCCTCATAGCCTCAATTGACTTCTTTAACTCCTTCAGAGGTCGGAGAGGAGCAAAACCCACCTCTTTCCCGAAGAAATCGAGCACCAGGAGCAGGAATCGGCATGGCACCAAAAGCTCCACCACCGGCCATGGCAACTTGCCGAAATTCGCACCATCAAGCCCCCACACAGGTCCGATCCTCTTCTCCTCCCTTGGTGCTAGATCTTTTCTAAATTTGGGGCTTGATCCGTGTTCAAAAGGGCCCAGATTGTGCTTCCAAAAAAGGCTCGTTTCGAGCTCTTTTCCCTCCTCTAAAACTCAGATCCGACCACCTCCGGCTGGCCAACCACCTCCGGCCGGCCAACCACCTCCTATCGCCGGCCACCACCTCGACGGAGGTGGTGGTGGCATTGGCTGGACAGAAGAAGGCGTAGGTGGCCTGGAAATCACCCCGCAAAGAAGCCCAGGTTGGGCTGTCGTGCGCCGTCCATTCCTTGGGGACGATGATAGAGAGCCGTCAGATCTTTTATTATTGTTTACGGTTATATCATTTCATTCGTCAAACGCAATTGTGCGTTCGTCGAACGGAATCCTGTATTCGTCGAACGGAAGTCTTTTCATCAAACGCAGGCTTTAATTAGTTGGGCGCAGATTATAAGTAAAATTATTCGAATGAAATAGTTTAATTCGTCGAACGGAACTGGTTCATCGATCACTGTTATAGCTCAGATTAGTCGAGCGCTGTTATTTGTTAAATTAGTCGAGCGTTGTTTAAATTAAATTAGTCGAACGCAGAGTTAGTCTGATTTAGTCGAGCGCAGGTGGATTTCGTCGAACGAGAGGTGTTCAGCTTTCGTCGAGCGCTGTATCATTTTCGTCGAACGCAGATTTCAGTTATTAATTAAATGTTTTTTATTAATTTCTGTCACACTTTTTGCTATAGTTTATTTTAATTGATAAAAATAATAGATCACCTCTGATTAAAAAGTGTTTAACACCAAAGTTGTAGCCCTTCGAGTCTAGTTTAGTTTAAAAAAAATTTTAGCCTAAAAGGAGTAATATAGCTCCCTGTAGAGACAAAATGGTGGGACTGGTCCCTAGGGTAGGGCAGTCACTCTTTCCTTCATATCTTTTTATTGGTAGATGCTATGGCCTTGATATTTAAAACCTAGGCTAGTTATATACACCCACACATCATACCAATGGATGGGAATTTTAGGACAACCTTTTTCTAAGGTTTTTGAGATAATTTCATAAATCATATATTAATTAATTAGTGGGTCAAAAGACCTCCAATGCCCTCCAAATTTTGGTGGGTGCTCCTTAGAGTTATGTTATAACATAGGTAAAAATCTCAGCCCAATTGGGACTATTTTGATTGCGTAATTGGTTAACCCAACTTAGGTCAAATTGGGTCATAGTTAGGGCATGGTGTTTATCTTGGGATTTTGTGGTCAAAACTCATCACCATGAAGTGAAACCTTGGTCACTAGTTTAGGATCACCTAAAACACCTCCATGAGTGATATGGGGTAGTGTGGAGGTGGTTATGCCCTAGGACACTAGTTTTAGCCCTAGGTGTGCATTTAGGACCTTGTGAAGGCCATGTGGTCAAAAGTCCCTTGGTGGTTATTAAACTTGGTGGATAAGTTCATAGGGTGTAAATAGGTCCTAAATTATTTTGAGTTAGTTGGATGAATATTTGGAGTACCTCTAATTACAAGCTTCATATAGTTAGTTTGGTATGCGTTTAGTAAAACTGTGGAACTTGGGTAACTAGTGGCCTACTAAGTGGGAATGACATGTAGTTGGTGTATATGGTCAGGATGAAGAGATTTAGGTCACCAAAAAGGAGTTATATATTAAGAGTGCTTGGTGAGTTAAGGGTAAGGTAGAGCTTGGGATTGACGAAGGATCGTCTTTTCCCTTGCGTGTCATAAAGCACTTAGGTTTAACTCAAGTGAAATGATAAGAGGAGTGTTCTTATGGGTAGATACCAACAACACTAAGTGTCTTGAGAAAGGGAACTTTGGGGTGTCATCCCATTACAGTTCCTAGTACCGTAGCGAGCCCCTTACAGGGTAATCCTCGGGAAGTCCAAGATTAACCATAAGTCGTAGGAGTAAGAAGTTGTTATACAAGATTAACTTAATAATACTCTTACGCACACCCCGTTGTCATGGGAATATTAGTCGGTTTGGTCTTACGAGTGGTAGGCTCGGTGGTTGTAGCAGTAGACTAATTAGTGTGGTGAGCTTGTGACTCAGTAAGGTTTGTTGGTACGGACGGGTTGGTCCGGCGAGTTAGTGGCTCGGAAGGTTATGATCACGGGCGGGTTAGCCCGGGGAACTTATGGCTCGGAGATAGATAGTAGAACATGTTTGCATTTGCACGAAGGGGGTGGGTCTTCGGTATTGGACGGTCGTTCACACCTACATCAATACGTTGACTCGACAAGTGTGGAATTTGCACTTAGCCATTAAAGTCTGGTGGTCCAGCCAGTAAGAGTACGCAGATGCTCTGCGGTTTTGCGTTGAGGCATACGATATGTCTTGGTTAGGTAGTGTGAATACCAACCTAGAGGTGGGCGAGGCCCAACCCACCTCTTCTGTTTGCCACTACGGGAGTATCCTGGGAGTCTAGCTAGCTCCAAAAAGGGGGAACTATAGGTCTGTGCACACAGAGTCGAAGTGTGTGAGTTGCACTTGTATGAACATAGCATAAACATCATACCTTGCATGTCATAGCATAAACATTGCATTTCAACCCCTACCCCTATCGTATAAATTGGAACGAGACTTTTTATACGATAGGCCATGCTAAACGACCCCTTGGTCTATAGGTTTGTATAGGCATTACTATAAATCAATGGTTACTTTTCTATTATTATTGTCTTTACTTACTGCACGTTACTTACTCTTTACCTGCTCTTACTATGCTCTTTTACTGCTTCAATTATATATATACACATGTGTAGTGTAAAAACATTTCCTATAAACAAAATCCGCTGTCATCTACCTTTTGATTATACCCCTTGTTGACCTCCGCTTCATCCTTCCCGCTCGGTTCCTAGGAGTCAACGGGGGAGGGGTGGGGGATTGGCTTAGTCTTTTTGACTAATGGTCGGTGGACCATATCATTTTAGGGGATCGACGAGACGCATCAACATCAGAGACCGGTGCAGACGGAGGCGGGCCAGTGTAGTACAGGAGCACAGGATTCAGGATCAGTGAGTGATTAGTAGTTAGCTTCCGCGAGTGATCTTGAAGTGAGGACATGATGTACAGGGCATGAGCCCTTCTTCTTATTATTGTTATCTTTGTATTCTGTTAATATTATGTGGACATTTTTTTATATTTTTCATGTTGATTCTGTGGACTTGTCTTCTTTAATGCACTTTTCTTTGTGATCGATTTGGCCGGCAGGATCGGCATTTTGTAGTGGCGACCTTCCCGAGTGAAGGTGTCACCGCAAAGCGGCGGTTCTGGGCCTAAGACCCGGTGTTTGAAAAAAAAAGGGGTCTTACAAGTGGTATCAAAGGAAACCTCGATCCGAAGAAAAGAAGTCCACAAACCCTGGGCCACCTCGCGCGAGCTTAGTTTGAGGACAAACTAGCAGCGGAAGCAGTGGTGTGCCCATATGGGGAAATCACATGAAAAGTCCACTTTTAAATGAATCTTTCTAGGCAAATCTCTTTACGAGTGTCAAGTTTTCTTTTGTAGCCAGCGGCAAACCCTGCCCCCAGCAGGGAATACCTCCGGCTGCAAAGATCTCTTTAGATAGTCCTTTAGTCAACGAGTTAGATTTAAACTCCACTAAGACACGTGACTTACCATGATAATTTATACCTTGCATGCCCTAGTCTGAAACAAACCGTAGGTATAACTTTGGTGAAGGTACGAGGATACCCCAAAGAGGTTAGAGAAAGAGAGATTGACACATAAGCAGAATGGTCTGGGACTCGTAGACTCAACCCTCGTACCGGTGACATGATTACATTGAGACAACCATCACACTAAGCATCGAGGGTCGGATAATAAATTCAAGTTAAGAAGAGACCTATTTGGGATTGGGTCACATGTTTAAGGCTGACGTAGAAGGTACCCTGAAGAGTCTGAAGAATGGAGCGAATTAACAAGTTTCAAGATAGAACCCCAAGTCTAAGGTTGTGTGCCCTATGAATTTCTTGCATACTTGGGACGAGTATAACATGGTGATATTGAAGATACTTAGTCCAAAAATCGATAGATGCTTATCTTTTGTTTATTGGGGCTTATCTTTTGTTTATTGGGGCTTACCTATTATTTAATGGGCGAATTGGGAGATGGTGTAACAGTATGCTCGGAATAATGATCTGTAGTATTACTAGGGCAATGGATAGACATCATTGATCGAACAACAACTTGACCTTAGTTGAATCATTGGAAATGTAAGTTGCCAAGATTAATCACTTAGGGATGCAGATGCCCTTCTAGAAGTTGGGAACTAAAATTACCTCGTGCAAGATTTAGTTATATTTGGAAGTTCTGGTAGTTTGGGGCTTCGAAAGTGATTAATTTATGATTCGTTAAAAATCACGCCCTGTCATGGTAAAATTTTTAACTACAATAATATCCCTTATACCTTGGGAGCTATGGTGATGAATAACCCGAGATCTTAGACGATGACTTATTGGAATTAGAATATAGTATCTGAGTTTAGTATAATAAGAACGGCCTAAGTTTATTTTACTTAGGACCATTTGAAAGAGATCAAGACTAGCATAAGTTGAAGTGATAGAAATTTGGTGAAATAAACGTGATGATATTTCCTTGATGAAATGGACTTGTGAAAAATCTTAGGGTTTCAAAAGATTTTACTCGTATTCATTATGAATCAAACTCCACGTAGAAAATGATCGGGAGTCATCTTACCATTATAGTTGGTTAATATACACTCATAAAGGTTCACAAGTGCACCCCTATTAAAATTTAAGGATAATAGGGATGCCTGACGATCTGATTGGTTCCATCAATAGTAAGAATTGGAAAAGTTGTAAGAATAGAGATGGTTGATTACTCGGACGTACCTGAAGGAGTAAGAATTTGAACGTGTGAAGAAAACTTTAGAGGCATAAGAATCTGCCCAGGTTAGAGTGGAAGTTCGAGGATATAATTATTGATTTCATATATAGGTTGCCACATCCCCACTCCGGGCACATGTTTATTTGGAACATCGAGGATAGATTGACGAAGGTAGCTAGGTCACCCCGATCAGGTTAGATGATACGATGGTGCGAGTCTTGTGGCGCAAGAAGATTCCGTAGGTAAAAGACGTATTGTAAAATTATGGATAGGAGGAGCACACCTTGGAGCCATGATAGGAAAATTATTTTCCCGAAATAGATTCGGTAAGAAAATAATTTTATTTAATTTGCTAAGAGGCAAGCGCACCTATCGCGTGTAGTATATATATGATATAAATATCATAATATAATCGTATTAGTCCTGGGTCCCGTCGAGTATTGTTACTTCGAGCTACGCGTATTGTTTTATCCGATATAAAAATAGATGA
This sequence comes from Dactylorhiza incarnata, assembly GCA_033032865.1. NCBI lineage: Eukaryota > Viridiplantae > Streptophyta > Magnoliopsida > Asparagales > Orchidaceae > Dactylorhiza > Dactylorhiza incarnata. Next base: position 25,560,815 of record JAWHQI010000003.1, read on the forward strand.
AAGTTTATGCATTAATTAAAAACAATGATAACAATCGCGGGCTTGGTGTGCGTCTAGCAAAAACCAAGAAAAGCGATAGAAAAGACAAAAAGGACGCACTAAATTAAAACGCACACACTCTACGAAATTGAAATGAAAGCGATAAATTGCAGGAATTAAAGAAATGCAATCCCTACCCAAATAGGTAGAGGGGAAATAAATGCGTGAGCAAGTTCTACCCAAACGGGTAGACGGGAAATAAATGCAGTGCAAGTTCTACCCAAACGGGTAGACGGGAAATAAATGCAGTGCAAGTCCTATCCAAATGGGTAGGCGGGAAATAAATGCATTGCAATAATGAAATAAAACTAAGCTATTAAACGAAATAACGAAAACAAAAACACGAATTAAAAAAGGGTGATGAAAACGAAAAAATGACGGAAACGAAAATGATTAAAACATAAAACAACAAAAACACGAATAATAAAAACATAAAGTGAAAATACGAAAACGAAGAAAGCATTACGAGAGAAAAACGCTCGCTTTGAAGTGATTTTAAACGCAGCCCGAATATCCCATTCTAAACTACCGTGTCAAGGAAGAAAAGAATGAAAAATTATGACGACGCATAAATTCGAATATAAGCGAGAAAACCGATTTTATGGCGACGAATAAATCTAGCTAAAGAAAAATTGCGAAAATTGAAATGCGGAAATAAAGCTAAGTTATGAATTGAAATACGGTGCAGAAATATGAAATTGCAGAATTTGAAATTACGCTACGAATGCACGAAAAAAAACTAAATTTATTTATTGCCATAATAACGGGGTTTACAGGAAATAAAATTACAAAATAAAAAACATTTAATTACAACATTTATATTACAAAAAGAAAATAAAATAAACACCTAATTAAAAAAAATACAAAAAGTGGACAAAATATTGTGGAAGATCACCCAAAAGGGCAATCCATTAGGAGCCAAGAGGTTCCAAGAGGTTCCAAGAGGTTCCAAGAGGGAGAATTGATGAGGGGGTCGGCCTCTATTTATAGGCAAAATTTTGGAATTACACGCCCTCGGTCACGGGCGTGTCTGAGGGCGTGACACGGCTTGGGGTGCGAATAGCCAGAACAGCTGGATCCAGGCTGTCATCTAGAAGGTTTGATCGGCGACTTTGGAAGTACACGGGCGTGTTCTAAGGAACACGGGCGTGTTCGATGTCGGCAGGCTTGAGCTTGAACTGGGCGTGACACCTGGCGTGTCCTTTGGTTTTCTGGAAGCTTTGTTGAGTCACGGCCTCGGTCACGGGCGTGACCCAATCACGGCCGTGACATTGGGCGTGACATTGACATTTGGGCTCGAATTCTGGCTGAACATCCAACACGGGCGTGACCTAGTACACGGCCTCGGTCACGGGCGTGACCGAGGGCGTGACTTGATGTTTGAGCTGGAAAAAAAGACAGAAATGAAAATTATCAGAAATTATTGAACACGCCCTTGGACACGGGCGTGTCCGAGGGCGTGACTTAACAAAATTACAGAAATTTTATAAAATGAAAATAAAACTAAGTTAAAAACAAAAATAGCAAAAACAAACATTTTATTCATTAATTTACATATATTATTTACAAATTTAATTAAAACTATACTAAAAACTATATAGAAAAATGCGTATATTTTCTATTTATCAAACACCCCCATACTTAAGCTTTTGCTATTCCAGAGCAAAAGTAAGGGATACCTATAAGACGTTAATAAAATTTCTAATTTACTAAAAATTTTATTTAATCAAAAGTGAGATCGAAATAAATTTAGGAGATTTAAAGAGGTAAGTCCTAAATTGTGAAGATAATTTAAAAAGAGCGAAAAAGTTTTAGCGAAACTTCTAAAGTTAGTTAAATAGCGTCGAATATTGCAGTTTTTGGCGCCTTTTAATTAGAATAGAATTATATAAAACTTTAACTTTTTTAAGAAAATTTTTTAGAATAAATAAAACCTACTAATTATGCTCTCGCAAACTTTTTAAATTAAAATCTAGCTTACAATTTTAGTGGCTAAGGGGTAGGGGAAAAAGGAAAGCTTTGGCAAAGAGAAGAGTGCTTGGATTAGGGGTGATGGATTTAATCCTCTCACCCCACCTTTTTGGTGGTTTTGCTTTGGTTCCCAGCGTTGGTTTACGGGGGATAATTGAAATCTTTTAAACTTAACCCAATGCCCGTGTTTACGGAATTTTATTTTTTATTCCCATTGACACGGGATTTCTTTTAACAATATTGGGTGCCCGTGTTTACGGAATCTTTGTATTCCCATTGACACAGGATTTCTTTTAAAACTTCTTCTTTTACTTTTTTATGCCAAGCTAAAGGGGTGAGGGTTTCAAAAGAAAAACTAGAGTAATAAAAGAGTATTTGAGAGCAAAATTTAGTAGATTAGAACATTCCTAAAGTTTCACAAGTTTCGAGTTAGAATAATTGAATCTAAAAAAGGTTTGCCAATATAATACAAAAACGAATCTATTTAGGGTTAACTCGAGGTAGTGCTAAAAATTTTGTTCTCAAATTGAATTAAAATCACAAGATATTCTTTACTACCAAAATTCCTCGATTTAAATTTACAAACTATGATGCAAATAAAATGGTTTTAGTAAATCAAAAATAGTGAAAACGCTTAAAGATAAACCTAACCTAGCCTTAGAAGTAACAAAAAGCTAAGTGGGGGGTTTTATTCTTTTTTTTTGTGTTGGATTTTTTGATAAGTTTTTTCATCATTTTTTTTTGGAGTTTTTAAGATATATATATTATTTTTTTTTGGGATTTTTTTTTTATTTTTTTGATTTTTTATAACAAATTACATATATTAACACTTAATAAAAATAAAGTAACAAAAAGAAAGAAGAAAAATTAAGAAGAGTAAAAAAAAACATACAAAATACTTTTTTGGTTTTTTTGTAATATATTTTTTTTCATCAAATTTTTTTGATTTTTAATTTTATTAAAAACATGTACATTAATACAAAACAAAGAAAAGAAGAAAGAAAGAGAGAAAAAGGAGAAGAAAATATATATTTTTTGTGTTATGACAAAAGTTTTAATTTTGTCATAACAATTTTTTTAATAAAACATTTCATTCTTTTTGGATTTTGATTTATTTTATAACAAAATAAATATGTAAATACAAAAATATTTACATTAATAAAAAAGGAAAAAGAGAGAAAAAGAAAGAGAAATAAAAATAAAACTAAAAATTTATATAAAAATTTTTGGGTTATGACAAAATTTGTGAGGATTTTGTTATAACAAATTTTTTTATAACTTTTTTCATCAATTTTTTTTTTTTTTGATTTGATTATATATAAAAAAAAAGGTTATTTATATATAATTAAAAGACAAACATAAAAACATTTAAATTTTGTTTTTTTTTTGTTTTCTAAGTAAAAAGAGAGGGGCAATAATTACAAAAAAGGGCTAAACACCCCCATACTTAAAGATCAACATTGTCCCCAATGTTGAAATTAAGTATGAGGAACAATTCTAATTATATATGTACATAAGCATTAAAAAAGAGGGAAAATAAAATACAAGGGGGAAAAAGCACGCCCCTATTTTGGAGACGGATTACCGGATTAATACCTGCAAAAAATGTTAAAACAAAATAACAAAATGTTATTTTCAAAAGGGGGGGGGGGAAGTAAGAATGATAAAATCATATACGTATATATATAAATATAAGTTTTTTATTTCTTTTTCTTATTTTTCTAAGTTACAAAAATAAAGTAAAACTATATATATATTTTTTTGGATTTTAATATTTTCATTATTTTTTTGGATTTTGAATAAGATAAAAATATATAAAACCTAAAAATAAAAATAAGAAAGAAAGGAAAAAGATATTTACAAAAAGAAAAGAAAGATACAAAATTATATTAATTTGTTGAATTTTTCTAAGATAAGTTTTTATCATAATAAATTTTTTTGATTTTTAATTTTATTACATATATACATATTAAGTAAAAATAAGGGATAAAAAAGGAAAAGAACAAAAAGAAAAAGAAAATGAAAATACATTAAGTAAATTTTTTTTGGATTTTCTTTAAGAATTTTTCATCATATATTTTTTTTCTTATATGTACATTTATATACATACAAAAATAAGTACAAAAAAAAGAGAAAAAACAAAGAAAGAAAAATCATATATGATTTTGGGTTTTTCTATATTTACAAAAAGCATGAAATATATAAATAAAGTAAAACCACATATTATTATTTTTTTGGAGTTTCCTAAATCAATTTTCATCATTTTTCAAATATGCATATTTATAAAAACCTTTATACTTTATAAAAATAAAAAATAAAGAGAAATTTTAAAATAAAAATCAAAGAAGAAGAAGTGAAATCCAAGGATAAAAGTAATAGGGTTTCCCCTTTTCAAAATATCGACAAAAATCCCCTCGCGGGTCTGCCGAGTACTCCTACTTCGAGAAAACTACCTATTATTCTATCTCAAAAATTCCAATAATTCTTTAAGATTTATGTTTCAAAGTTTTCCATTATTTTGTTATTTTAATTAAAATATTATTTGATTTTGTTAAATATGCATTTTAAACTTTAATGAAAATAAAATAGAAATCATTTTTTTTTTGGGGTTATTAATTATTTTTTTTTTGAAGTTTTTAAAGATGATAAAAATAAAGAACAAATATTTTTGAGTTTTTTTTTTTGGGTTTTTTTATTTTTTTTTTGGATTTTTTAAAGATGATGAAAATACAAAAGCATATATTTTTGAAATTTTTAGTGTTTTTTAATTTTTTTTGAGTTTTTGAAGATGATAAAATCAAAAAAACAAATATTTTTGAGTTTTTGGGGTTTTCTAATTTTTTTGGCTTTTTTAAATATGATAAAATCAATAACGTAAACTTTTTTCGCAATATCGATGAATCTCCCCGGCAACGGCGCCAAAAACTTGATAGGAAAATTATTTTCCCGAAATAGATTCGGTAAGAAAATAATTTTATTTAATTTGCTAAGAGGCAAGCGCACCTATCGCGTGTAGTATATATATGATATAAATATCATAATATAATCGTATTAGTCCTGGGTCCCGTCGAGTATTGTTACTTCGAGCTACGCGTATTGTTTTATCCGATATAAAAATAGATGAAAGTTTATGCATTAATTAAAAACAATGATAACAATCGCGGGCTTGGTGTGCGTCTAGCAAAAACCAAGAAAAGCGATAGAAAAGACAAAAAGGACGCACTAAATTAAAACGCACACACTCTACGAAATTGAAATGAAAGCGATAAATTGCAGGAATTAAAGAAATGCAATCCCTACCCAAATAGGTAGAGGGGAAATAAATGCGTGAGCAAGTTCTACCCAAACGGGTAGACGGGAAATAAATGCAGTGCAAGTTCTACCCAAACGGGTAGACGGGAAATAAATGCAGTGCAAGTCCTATCCAAATGGGTAGGCGGGAAATAAATGCATTGCAATAATGAAATAAAACTAAGCTATTAAACGAAATAACGAAAACAAAAACACGAATTAAAAAAGGGTGATGAAAACGAAAAAATGACGGAAACGAAAATGATTAAAACATAAAACAACAAAAACACGAATAATAAAAACATAAAGTGAAAATACGAAAACGAAGAAAGCATTACGAGAGAAAAACGCTCGCTTTGAAGTGATTTTAAACGCAGCCCGAATATCCCATTCTAAACTACCGTGTCAAGGAAGAAAAGAATGAAAAATTATGACGACGCATAAATTCGAATATAAGCGAGAAAACCGATTTTATGGCGACGAATAAATCTAGCTAAAGAAAAATTGCGAAAATTGAAATGCGGAAATAAAGCTAAGTTATGAATTGAAATACGGTGCAGAAATATGAAATTGCAGAATTTGAAATTACGCTACGAATGCACGAAAAAAAACTAAATTTATTTATTGCCATAATAACGGGGTTTACAGGAAATAAAATTACAAAATAAAAAACATTTAATTACAACATTTATATTACAAAAAGAAAATAAAATAAACACCTAATTAAAAAAAATACAAAAAGTGGACAAAATATTGTGGAAGATCACCCAAAAGGGCAATCCATTAGGAGCCAAGAGGTTCCAAGAGGTTCCAAGAGGGAGAATTGATGAGGGGGTCGGCCTCTATTTATAGGCAAAATTTTGGAATTACACGCCCTCGGTCACGGGCGTGTCTGAGGGCGTGACACGGCTTGGGGTGCGAATAGCCAGAACAGCTGGATCCAGGCTGTCATCTAGAAGGTTTGATCGGCGACTTTGGAAGTACACGGGCGTGTTCTAAGGAACACGGGCGTGTTCGATGTCGGCAGGCTTGAGCTTGAACTGGGCGTGACACCTGGCGTGTCCTTTGGTTTTCTGGAAGCTTTGTTGAGTCACGGCCTCGGTCACGGGCGTGACCCAATCACGGCCGTGACATTGGGCGTGACATTGACATTTGGGCTCGAATTCTGGCTGAACATCCAACACGGGCGTGACCTAGTACACGGCCTCGGTCACGGGCGTGACCGAGGGCGTGACTTGATGTTTGAGCTGGAAAAAAAGACAGAAATGAAAATTATCAGAAATTATTGAACACGCCCTTGGACACGGGCGTGTCCGAGGGCGTGACTTAACAAAATTACAGAAATTTTATAAAATGAAAATAAAACTAAGTTAAAAACAAAAATAGCAAAAACAAACATTTTATTCATTAATTTACATATATTATTTACAAATTTAATTAAAACTATACTAAAAACTATATAGAAAAATGCGTATATTTTCTATTTATCAAGCCACTAGAGCTGGTGTGGCATAAATAGTTGGTGCTCTTCGAGCCAGGAATAACTTCAATTCTTAGGGGATGTTACGTTCAGTCACTCTCGGTGAAAACCCCGCAAGCCGAACCTGAATTTCGAGGACGAAATTATTTTTTTTGTTTATTGGAAATTGTAACATCCCCCAAACAGCTAGACCCCTAAGTTGGTTTTGTCATGACTAGGTCATGACAAAACCATAGGAAGAGCTCAAGACCTTGTAAACATAGGTGAGAAGGAGAAAACCCAAGTGGTCTGCAAATAACAATTTTAAGATATCAAGCATAGGGTTGGACTTTAGGGCCCCACTTTGAACCTTGACCCCACCATAACATCCCTAACCCATTAGGGGTCCTCTTGGAGCACCAAGGACCCATTGGGGTCAAATAAAGAGGCCAATTAGACCAAAGTCAACCTTAATTCTAAAATTGGTCAAACTAACTCAACTAAGGTCAATTGGCCCCCACCATGCCAAATTGACCCTGCCCCTACACTTATATAAGTACTAGGAGCCTAATGGACCAAAAGCCCTATCATGGGACTTGCAATTTGACCAATTTACCCTTGCCCTAATTTAGGTCAAAATGATCTAATTTGCCCAAATTGGACCCAATCCACTTGGGCTAGACCCAATTAAGGTGGTCCACCACCTAATGGGGATAGAATGCTGCTGAGGTGGCCATTCAATTTGGAGAGAGTCGGCCAGGAGAGAGAAAGACCATTTTGGAAGAGAGAGAAAGAAGGGGGAGTTAATGGAGGAGAAGAAGAAACCCCCAATTACCGCGAATTAATGGCACCATTCATCTCCCCTTGGGGAGAGGAGAAGTTTCCAGCCTTCTCCCGGCCACATTGATGCCCAATTCATCCTCCCAAAGTGTAACCGAAATCCTCCATTAATGGCTATTAATGGCCACTAAGTGAAACCCCCCTCATAGCCTCAATATACTTCTTTAACTCCTTCAGAGGTCGGAGAGGAGCAAAACCCCACTCTTTCCCGAAGAAATCGAGCACCAGGAGCAGGAATCGGCATGGAACCAAAAGCTCCACCACCGGCCATGGCAACTCGCCGGAATTCGCACCATCAAGCCCCCACATAGGTCCGATCCTCTTCTCCTCCCTTGGTGCTAGATCTTTTCTAAATTTGGGGCTTGATCCGTGTTCAAAAGGGCCCAGATTGTGCTTCCGAAAAAGGCTCTTTCCGAACTCTTTTCCCTCCTCTACAACTCAGATCCGACCACCTCCGGCCGGCCAACTACCTCCTATCGCCGGCCACCACCTCGACGGAGGTGGTGGTGGCATTGGCTGGCCGGAAGAAGGCGTAGGTCGCCGGGAAATCACCCCGCAAAGAAGCCCAGGTTGGGCTGTCGCGCGCCGTCCATTCCTTGGGGACGATGATAGAGAGCCCTCTGATCTTTTATTATTGTTTACGGTTATATCATTTCATTCGTCGAACGCAATTGTGCGTTCGTCGAACATTATACCAAAGGATGGGAATTTTAGGAGGAACGTTTTCAAAGGTTTTTGAGATAATTTCATAAATCATATATTAATTAATTAGTGGGTCAAAAGACCTCCAATGCCCTCCAAATTTTCGTGGGTGCTCCTTAGGGTTATGTTATGACATAGGTAAAAATCTCAGCCCAATTGGGACAATTTTGATTGAGTAATTGGTTAACCCAACTTAGGTCAAATTGGGTCATAGTTAGGGCATGGTGTTAATCTTGGGATTTTGTGGCCAAAACTAATCACCATGTAGTGAAACCTTGGTCACTGGTTTAGAATCACCTAAAACACCTCCATGAGTGATATGGGGCAGTGTGGAGGTGGTTATGCCCTGGGACACTAGTTTTTGCCCTAGGTGTGCATTTAGGACCTTGTGAAGGCCATGTGGTCAAAATCCCTTGGTGGTTATGAAACTTGGTGGATACGTTCATAGGGTATAAATAGGCCCTAGGTAATTTTATAAGAATTTTAGGAGCAATTATTCCCTTTGAGATAGGTCATAACCCCTTTAGGGAATATTCTTATAAGAGATATTTACATGATCAAAATGTCTTGGATGGAGATGAAACCTTGGTAGTGCCTCTATAATCATGGTTTGGACCTCTGGTATTTTTTGTGTATTTTATTAAATGATTTAACCAGTACTTCATTCACATGGCACCTATTTTGTCTTAGGATTAAGAAAAATAATTGAGGGTCCAATACTCTTTGTTAAATTGTGCAAATTGGTGATAGGACATTTCAGAGCATTAGGAAGCTCTATGATTTTTTACAGAATTTTGGAAGACTTAAATCAGTGGGCTACTTCACAATTTATTTAATTTGAGGTTTTCTTAAATTATTTATGTAAGTGAGAAAATGATTTCCATAAATCCTGAAACTTAGTAAGTAGACTTTTCTAATGAATACACGAGCTTGGTATTTTTCCCATAATTTTGTTGTAGATATTTTTGGTGGTTCCTTCATAAATCAACAAGTTTGGATAGATGACAAATAATCAAAATCCCTTGGTGGTCTGGAGAGCCCGGGAGCGGAATCGATCTGGGGCATTCCAGCACCACTACTCGTCACCTTGCCAGCCTCTCCAGAGATCAACCTGAACCCTCCATCTAGTGAGAGCCCGGGAGCGGAATCGATCTGGGCATTCCAGCACCAAAACTTGTCACCTTGCCAGCCTCTCCAGAGATCAACCTGAGCCCCCCCCCCCGTCTAGTGAGAGCCCGGGAGCGGAATCGATCTGGGGCATTCCGGCACCAAAACTTGTCACCTTGCCAGCATCTCCAGAGATCAACCTGAACCCCCACCCCCCCCCCGTCTAGTGAGAGCCCGGGAGAGGAATCGCTCCGGGGCATTCCAGCACCAAAACTTGTCACCTTGCCAGCCTCTCCAGAGATCAACCTGAACCCCCCGTCTAGTGAGAGCCCGGGAGCGGAATCGATCTGGGGCATTCCGGCACCAAATCTTGTCTCCTTGCCAGCCTCTCTAGAGATCAACCTGAACCCCCCGTCTAGTGAGAGCCCAGGAGCAGAATCGATCTGGGGCATTCCGACACCAAAACTTGTCTCCTAGCCAGCCTCTCCAGAGATCAACCTGAACCCCCGGTCTAGTGAGAGCCCGGGAGCGGAATCGATCTGGGGCATTCCAGCATAACAACTATTTGAGACCTGGCAAAGGATTGCTCCAAAATGCATGTGTTGAGTAGGAAATATGAAAAGTCATCTACAAAAAATGGCTAAAGATAAAACCTTTTTAAATCATCTCCACTCCTAGCTCAGCCAAGAGGTACCCCTTCCACATCCCGGAGGTGGTATCCTCCTGACCTGAGCACTTCGCTTACAATGTAAGGTCCTTCCCAATTGGGCTCTAGCTTGCCAACCGCGGTTCCTCTCCCGGCCACGCCAACCTTCTTTAGCACTAGGTCTCCTTTTTTGAAGTGCTTTACTTGGATGTGCTTGTCAAAATATCGGGCGATTCGTCGCTTGATTTCTTCCTGCCTGATGGTGGCCTGGTCCCAGAGTTCTTCCACCAGGTCCAAGGATAGCCTTTGTTCCTCGTCATTGGCCACTAGCCACTCTTCATTCCCTTCACCTGCAGCGATCACCCTGGGGGTCTTTACTTCAAATTCTATGGGAAGGACTGCTTCAGACCCATGAGAAAGTTTGAACGGGGTCGCCTCGGTGGCGGTGTTTGGAGTAGTCCTCAGGGCCCAAAGAACGAATGGTAGCTGCTCTACCCAGTTTCCCCGGAGGTTCTCCACCTTTTTCTTTAGCAGGTTGACGATTATTTTGTTTGCCGCCTCCACTTGACCGTTGCTTCTCGGGTGATGAACCGATGCGAACCTGAGGTCGATGCCAAGCTGGGTGCAGAAGCCAACAAATTCTTCGCTAGCAAATTGCGGTCCATTGTCCGTCACTATAGCTAGGGGAAGGTCTTGCCTGCAGATTATTTCCCCCCATACAAAATTCCTCACAACTTGAGATGTTACCTTGGCGAGCGCCTTCACTTCTACCCATTTGGAGAAATAATCGATCATGACCAGTAAGAACTTTCTTTGGCTGCTAGCTTGAGGGAAAGGACCAACTAGGTCCAACCCCCATATGGCAAAGGGCCAGGGAGCAGTGATGGTTCGGAGCCTCTGAGCCGGGAGGAGTTGGAGCGGAGCATAGAGTTGGCACTTTGAACACCTCCTTGCGAACTCCGCCGCATCCTTACTGAGGGTGGGCCAGAAGTAGCCTTGCCTCAACACTCTCCCTTCCAGAGTTCGGCTCCAGGAGTGACTCCCACACTCCCCGGAGTGAATTTCTTCTAGGACTCTCAGAACCTCCTCCTCTGAGACACAACGGGCCAGGAGTCCCGAGAGAGTCTTCCTGTACAGCCCTCCTGCATGCAAAGAGTAATAAGCTGAATTATACCTAAAGCGCCGTTTGTCCATGTCCCCCTCAGGGAATTTCCCTGATGATAGGAAAGTGACGAAAGGATCCATCCACGAGACCCGCTGATCCACCTCCATCAACTCTCCTTCCTCGATGGTGGGTCAGAAGATTTCTGAAACCGTTCCTCCTGCTCGGGGCCCGAACTTGGCTAGGAGGTCTGCGGGGGTGCTCTCTTCCCTGGGAACGTGTTTGATGGAAAAAGTGTGGAATTGCCCGATGACTCCCTTGGCCTTCTCCAAGTACCGTAGGAGGGTCGGGTCCTTTGCCTCAAACTCTCCCTTGACTTGGCATGCTACCACCATGGAGTTCATCGAGACCTCCACATCTAGCACTCCCAGTTCTCGAGCTAACCGCAGACCCGCTATCACCGCCTCGTACTCTGTTTGGTTGTTGGTAATCGGGAAGTAGATGTTTAAAGCTTGCTCGATCTTGGTCCCCTGGGGGCTTACTAGGATGATCCCCCCTCCATAGGAGTGCTTTCCTGACGCACCATCCACCAACATCTTCCAAGCCACTGGGGGAGGTGGTTCATGTTCCCCCACTTCGGATGTGTAGTCAGCCATGAAGCCTGCCACTGCTTGGGCCTTGATTGATGTCCTGCGCACGAATGTAATGTTGAACTCACTCAGCTCCACGGACCACTTGGCCAATCTTACCGCGTGCTCCACCCCCTCCATGACCTTGCGAATTGGGTGATCTGTTATCACTTTGATTGAATGAGCCTGGAAGTAGGGCCAGAGCCTCTGAGCCGCCACCACAAATGCGAAAGCCAACTTCTCCAAGATTGGGTACCGGAGCTCCGCCTTCTTCAGCACTCGGCTGACATAGTAGATAGGGAATTGCTTTCTTCCTTCCTCACAGATCAATACTGAACTTACCGCTTCAAGTCCTACTCCCAGGTATAGGGATAAGTCTTCTCCCGATCTCGGCCCTTGAAGTAGGGGGGTTTGGGCGAGTTGCCCTTTCAAAGCCTGAAAAGCTTCCTCGCACTCCGGGGTCCATTCGAATTTTTTATTGCCCCTTAGCGCCTTAAAGAAGGGCGCACACTTTTCTCCCTCCTTGGAGAGGAATCTGCTAAGTCCGGCCAGCTTCCCCGTGAGGATCTGAACCTCCTTTGGGTTTCTCGGTGACCCCAATTCCATTATCGCCTTGACCTTGTCTGGGTTAGGCTCTACCCCTGCCGGGGTGAGCAAGTGGCCTAGGAACTTCCCTCGGCTAGCCCCGAAGATACACTTCAAGGGGTTGAGTTTCATCTTATACTTCCGTAGGGTCCCAAATGTCTCCTCAAGGTCTCGGAGGTGAGACCCAAGGTCCCGGCTCTTCACCATGAGATCATCAACATAGACCTCCAAGTTTCTTCCCCTTTGTTCGCGAAAGACCCGATCCATCATCCTTTGATATGTGGCACCTGCATTCTTGAGTCAGAAGGGCATCATCTTATAACAGTAACATCCATCCCCCGTGATGAAGGATACATCTTTAATGTCCGGGGGGTGCATGAAAAAGCATCTAAGAAAGACATTATAGAGAAACCGACGACTGAGTCAACCAGCGCGCCGATTCTAGGCAGGGGGTAGCAATCTTTCGGGCATGATTTATTAAGAAGTGAAAAGTCGATATACATGCGCCACTTACCTCCTCCCTTTTTTACCATGACCACATTGGAGACCCATCCTGGATACTGGATCTCCGACACAAAACCTGCTTGTATGAGCTTTTTCACCTCCTCGCGGATTGGTCCTTCCATCTTGTCTGTCGTGGCCCTCTTCTTTTGGCGGATGGGGCGGGTGCCGAGGTCGAGGTTGAGGCGGTGGCAAGCCACATCCACATCGATCCCGGGCATCTCTGCAGCGCTCCAAGCGAAGACATCCACAATCTTCTGTACGCAGGCTAGGATCTCAGCCCGCTCCTCCGAACTGAGCTCCCCGCTGACTCGGACCTTCTCCACCACCCCCAGCCGAGTGGTGACCTCAAGTTCCACGACCTCATCCACGGCCTCCAGCCTGGATTGTTCTCCCCAAGCACTTTCCTTCTCTCCGCCGCAGGCGAGCGCTTGGGCTCCTTCCTCCGTCTCTTCCTCCCCTTCCATCATCAACTCCTCCACTCCTCCTTCCTGAGTACCCTCTTCTTTCTCCTCTTCTCCTCCTCTCTCCGCCCTGGGTCCATCGACGACCCCTTCTTGGGCACGAATTTCCTCTTCCTCCATCCTCTCCTCAACTCCATTCTCTCCTTTGGCTCCTGCAGCCTCCTCCATCACTTTATCGAACTCCTCCGCTTCTCCCATCTAGGTGACGGTGTTGACAGCCATCACATAGCACTGTCTCGCCATCTTGGGGTCTCCTCGGATCCGGACCTGGACTCCACCCGAGTTGAACTTAAGACACTGGTGGAAGGTGGAAGGGACGCATCTGAACGCGCTGATGAGAGGCCGTCCGAAGATGGCGCTATAGCTGCTTGGGGCATCCACTATCACGAAGCGGCAGTTCTGGGACTGCCCTCCGAGGGTCACATGGAGCCCCACTCCACCCTCTACCTCCTTCCTTTCTCCTGAAAAGCCGAATAAGGGGCCATCCGAGGCCAACACCCTCTTGGCCTCCACCTTCATCTCGTCAAACGCCTTCTTGAAGACGACGTTGACCGAGCTCCCATTATCGACTAGAATCTGCAGAACGGTGAAGTTCTTGATGGCGGTCTGGATGACCAGCGCATCGCAGAATGGGTCTTCATAACTTGGCATGTCCTTCTGGGAGAAAATAATTCTTTCCGCTGGGGGTGGAGCAGTGGAGGTTGAGGCCACGCTCCGCCGATAGATGGTATGGAGGCTAGCCTTGCGGGTTGCCTCCACCCCTACCCCCCATGGATCACCCCAATCCCTCCTCTACTCCCCACATCAACTCTGTCTTCACACCTTTCTTCCTCCTCCCCTCGAGGCTCGACCTCCTCAATTCTCACCTGTTGTTGTTGCCTCAGCGCGGGCACTCGGCCCCTTTTTGTTTCCAGGAACTCTGGGCAGGTGCCATCGCGTGACCTTCCTCATCGTGGAAGTCACAATACGGCAACGCCACCTCCCCTGCTTCACCTTCCGCCACCTATTCCTCCTCCTTCTCCCTGCCCCTGCTTCCTCTCTAGCCTCTTCTCTCCTTCCTCTTCCTCCTCTTCCCCTCCTGATTGCCATGGCTTGCTGACGTGGGGGAGGCAATGGCCTCGGACCCTGCCTCCATCCTAGTTGATGGGGTCTTCCTTTTCCTCCATAGAAGTTACCCCTTCCCGGCCGTAACCCCTTCCCTGACCTTGCATTTCTTCGGCATGCTGCCTCCACTCCCCCTCCGGGACCCTGGGCTCTTCCCTTCTCCTTACCTCCTACTGCCTGACCTCTGGCTCACTGAGCTTTGCTAGCCTCTTGGTAAGCTCCGGGTTGGCCTCTTCACTCTCAATCTCCTCCACCACCCTCTCCATCAGCTCCTCGTAGGAGAAGGGGCTTTCCTCTTCAAAGCCATCTTAAAGAAACTTTCCCTCAGCCCGACCATGAAGGCGAGCTGGAGTGCAAACCCAGGCATCTCCTGAGTGAGTAGCACTTCTTCCTGGAACCGGTCTGCATAGCGAGCCAGCGACTCCCTTGGCTCTTGTTTCACTTTGAAGAGGGACTCGACGTCCTTCTTCCTCTTCCTTAAAGTTAAGAATCGCAACAAAAAGCTCCGGCGCAAATCTTCAAAAGCGTAGATCGACCCTGTACGGAGTTGATGGAACCAGCCCCTGGCCTTTTCATTAAGAGTGACGGCGAAGAGCCTACACTTAAAAGCATCCGACATCGGCCTGATGGAGACCGAGTCCTCAAAATACTGGAGGTGTTGGACAGGGTCATCCCTGCCGTTGTAGTACACCCTGTCCCACTCTCCGAACCCTGCCGGGATAGGTGCAGAAAGTACCAACTCGCAGAAGGGACTCCCCCCTTCTGCTACCCTTTATCGTTCCACCCGACCCCCAAGCTCTCTCGCCAAACTCGGGCTCGCGGGGACTGCACTCGCGAGAACGGTATTCGCCTGGACCACTCCCACAGTCGCCATGTCTTCCGTACGCCCGCTCGCCTGCGCCGCGCTCGCCGGCACAGAGCTCGCCGGCACAGAGCTCGCCGGCACAGAGCTCGCCGGCACAGAGCTCCCGGCACGAAGCTCGCCGGGCTGGCGAACAGCACTCGCCCTTCTAAGTCCTGCACTGATCCTCTGATGACTTCCTTTCCAGCCCTTCCCCCCGGGGCGTTCTCGCCAACCGCTGCTGGGGGAGGGGTCGCCCGAGGTGCTGGGGTCGCGAACTCACTCCGCAGCGTCGCGACCGTGAGTCCGAAAGTGTCAAGCACCTCCCTCCTAAAATATGCGAACATCCGTGGCATCACCACCTGCGGTGACTCGCAGAACTCCTCGCCTTGATCCTCGCCTCCTGTCATATATGCTCCTTAGAACTTTCTTGGACCAGCCGCGCTCCACGCTCACAGCACAAAAATGTTGAAACTGATTTCTCGGCCTCTTGTGGAGTTTGGGGCCCTCACCGAAATGAGGGCAGCTAGCCCTTACTGATCCCTCGGAGAAGGTAGACTGAAGACTAGAAAGAAGACTAAGACCTTAGTCACAGCGAGGAGGTCCCTCTACTAACCCGGAAGATCGTTGAGCGCTTCCCCTCCCAAGCTAAAGTGGAGACTTGGGCACCTTGGAGAGATTGGAAAAGGCTAACCAAAGTAAGCCTGAGGAGAGAGAAGCTCAAGTCCACCTCTCTCCAAAGGTGACCTTGAGGTCTTATTTATAGGTTTTCTGGTCTGGCCTGCAAATAGCAGGATTCTGCCTTTTGATTTTACTATCCGCACCCCAAATGGGTCTGCTAACAGCTGAACTCCGCTGTTTGGATAGGCTAATGGCAGGCCAACGGGGATAGAGAGATGATTTCGTCGATCAGAGATGATCAGTGGATTCGTCGAACGCGGCCCGCACTTCGTCGGGCGCCGGACTGAGTTCGTCGACCTCGACTGAGACTCGCCGATCGCGGAGACCCTGGAAGAAATCTGGCTCGCCTGTCTTCTCGCGATCCTTCGACGAGTTTCCTGCTCGCTCGCCTCCTTGCGAGCGTTCAGCACGCACCTGGCTCGCTCTCCTTCTTGCCGGTCGACCTCGAGGCTCCGGCTCGTGGGAACTTGGCTCGCGCCTCTTCCCGCGGGTGACCTTTGATAGATCTGGTTCACCCCCTTTGGGCGAATGGCCTGTGAAGACCTCGCTTGCACTCCTACCCCAATCGCACTCTTAACTCGCTCTCCTTCTCACGAGCAGCCGGCTAAGTGCTCGTCCTAGCGGATCCGCTGAGACGGGATCGTCGAGCGCTATTTGGACTTCGTCGAGCGCTGTCAATTTTGCTCTTTCTCCTATTTTCTGCCCATTAACATATATATCCCGAGAACCTGGCTCGCATTACTTTTATTTGATCAACCACTAGGCGAATATCGGGGTTGTACAAGAGGATATGCAAGAGGTCTTGGTATTGAGCTCCTGACTCAGACTAACTTTAAAAAGTGGAAGTCGTGCATGGAGAGCTATCTTCTTGGTGAGGACTTATGGGAGGTAGTCAGAGGAGAAGCAAGACAAGTTGTTGTTCCTGCTGAGGGGAATGCTGAGCTCGTGAAGGCTTGGAAGAGAACTAATGCAAAGGCAGAGTTCACTCTCAAGCGAGCTATCGTTCCGGAGTTGTTTGACCATATCATTGGATGTAGGTCAGCTGCTGAAATTTAGACAGCCTTGGATGGTTTGTTCAATAAGATGAATATAGCTCGGCTAGAGTTCTTGGAAAATGAGTTGGCGAAAGCAACTCAGGGAGACTTGTCCATTTCAACGTTATTCTTGAAGATGAAGAACATATGCGTAGAGATATCGGCATTGGACCCAGATGAGCCTATCGTAGAAGTTAAGCTAAAGAGGCACATAATTTGTGGCTTGCGGAGGGAGTATATGGCCTTTGTTACTTCTGTGCAAAGCTGAGCCAATCAGCCATCATTGCTGGAGCTGGAGAACTTGCTTGTGTCACAAGATAGTTTGGCTAAGCAAATGACGAGGATGTCAGTCTCTAGGGGAGAAGATGAGGTTCTCTTTTCTGGAAAGAAGAAACGATGGTACAAGAAGAAGAAGACATCTGGAGATGATGGTCCATCTACTTCATATCAGCAGGAAAGGAGCTATGCTTCTAACTGTGATGGGAAGAAGAAGGAAGGACAAAGATGCTTCAGGTGCAATAAGCTTGGTCACTTCAAGAGAGACTGCAAAGTCAATCTTCACCCAGGGCATGTTGCAGGAAAGGAGGAGGCTGGTTCCAATGCAGATGATAGATGGGGTGATGGAGCCTTCATGACGGGCACGTTTGCTCAGGATATGATGTCCATCAACTATCACAATGATTGGATAGTGGATTCTGGGTGTGGTCATCACCTCACCGGGGACGAATCCAAGTTCTCTTCTTTGCAGGTATACACAGGTAATGATGATATCATTAATACTGATGATACTATACAAGCAGCAAAGAAGGAGGGTGTAGTTTCTTTGAACGAAGATAGAGTTACTCTTACATTGAAGAGTGTCTATCATGTTCCAGGGATGAAGAAAAACCTCTTCTCGGTGACAAACACTGTTGATGCTGGCTATCATGTTCTGTTTGGTCCAATAGAAGTGAAGTTTCTTCGAAACGTATCAGCGGTGGAGGCTGAAGTCACTAATGTTGGTAGAAGGGTGAAGGACTTGTTTGTGTTATCAACAAGTTCCTGTGTTGATAAGATGAGGACTAATGATAGCGCTGCTATCTGGCATGAAAGACTCGGACATGTTGGAATGGACAAGTTGAAAGTTATTGTTAAATTTTTGAAGTGGAAGTGAAGTTGAGCTGGACGGTCTGAAGATTGGAGACCGCAGAGACCGCGCGGTCTGCACTAGTTTTATGTCAGTTTGTCTCAGCGGTTTGGTCTGAGCGGTCTGGTCTGGGAGACCGCCTTTTCTGTCCGGGCGACTTGCGAGGGTTGATCTGGCGACTTGTCCTTAGTCGGCCAGATGTTCTTGGTCTGCCTTCTTGCAGTGACCGAGCGGTCTGACGACTATTCTAGTCGGTCTGGTTTTTGAAGAAGTTCTTTGCTTTGCAATAAGACCGGGCGGTCTATTTTTGGAGACCGCGGTGACCAGGCGGTTTGGTTCTAACCGCAAGGTTTAATAAAGGAGATGTGATCTATGCCGAGCTCGGGCGGTCTGCTTTGCGAGACCGCTCGCGATTTGATGGGCGGTAATTGTATCCCGGTTGTGCGGTGACGACATCCGTCTACTCGCCTATAAATAGGGATGCAGGGCCCGTCATTAATAACGATAACTGTTAAGTGGTTTGCAGCTCGCGGTCAGTTTGTTTCCTTCTTCCAGCTTTGAATAAACCAGTCCAGGCAGACTGTGTTTAGGTGTTCGCGGTCTGTGCAATGAACTCAGTTGATCAGGCGGTCTTAAGTGGCCAGGCGGTCTTGAGTTGCGGTCGGTCACAGGAAGCAGTTCTTGTTCAGTGTTCGCGGGTTCTTCTTTGATCAAGACCGTGCGGTCTGGGTGATCAAGAAGTGCGAACTGGTTGTTTTTCAGCAGAGGAATAAGCAGCGAGTTGGTGGTCTGGGGTTGCGGTCTGGCATGTGCGGTCAGTACTCTGTTCGTGCGGTCTCAGCGGCTTCTGTCTGACTTGTCTGTTCGCGCGGTCTGCCAGTCTGGCGGTCTCAAGTGTCAGGTCGCTGCGGCTTGTGTTACACTTGTTGTTTTGTGCTTCTCTCCTTCGTGATTCTTATGAATCATGTCTCGCCATATATACCTCGCATTGTAAAGAGATATTCAATACCATAGTACTATTCATTCTTCTCATTGTCACTGTTGTGCTACACTTTTGAAAGGTTTTGTGAAGTGTGTTCCGCGTATTTTTCACTTCATCTCCGGACCTCAAGTTTTTAACATGGCATCAGAGCTAGGTTGCTGAGGTTGTGAAGCTCATAGTGCTGGTACTTCTCTCAGGTTTCTCAAGTGGTAGCAATCAGTGGGATAGCAATGGAAGGAGGATATGCTAGAGGTCTCGGTATTGAGCTCCTTACGCAGACTAACTTTAAGAAGTGGAAGTCTTGCATGGAGAACTATCTTCTTGGCGAAGACTTATGGGAGGTAGTTGGAGGATAAGCTAGACAAGATGTGGTTCCTGCTGATGGGAATGCTGAGCTCGTGAAGGCTTGGAGAAGAACGAATGCTAAGGCAGAGTTCACTCTCACGAGGGCTATCATTCCAGAGTTGTTTGATCACATCATTCGATGCGGATCAGCTGCTGAGATTTTGACAGCCTTGGATGGCTTGTTCAATAAGAAGAATGTAGCGAGGCTACAGTACTTGGAGAATGATTTGGCGAAAGCAACTCAAGGAGATTTGTCCATTTCTACGTTCTTCTTGAAGATGAAGAACCTCTGCGCAGTGATATCGGCTTTGGACCCGGATGAGCCTATCTCAGAAGCTAAGCTGAAGAGGCACATAATCCGCGGCTTGCGGAGGGAGTATGTTGCCTTTATTAATTCTATTCAAAGCTAGGCAAATCAGCCTTCGTTGCTGGAGCTGGAGAACTTACTTGCTTCGCAGGAAAGTTTGGCAAAGCAAATGGCTGGGATATCTGTCTCTGGGGGTGAAGGCGAGGTTCTCTTCTCTGGCAAGAAGAAGAAATGGGACAAGAAAAAGAAGAAGACATCTGGAGATGATGGTCCATCTACTTTATATCAGCAAGAGAGGAGCTATGCTCCCAAGCGTGATGGGAAGAAGCAGGAAGGACCTAGATGCTTCAGGTGCAATAAGGTTGGTCATTTTAAAAGGGACTGCAAGGTCAATCTTCAGCCGGGGCATGCTGCAGGGAAGGAGGAGGCTGGTTCCAATGCTGAAGGTAGTTGGGGTGGTGGAGGAGCTTTCATGACCGTCACTTATGTTCGGGCCATGACTTCCATCAACTATCAGGACGATTGGATTGTGGACTCTGGGTGTGGTCATCACCTCACTGGGGATGAGTCGAAGTTCTCCCCGTTGCAGACATATACAGGTAATGACGCTATCATTACGGCTGACGATACTATTCATGCAGTTGATAAGTAGGGTGTGGTTTCATTGAACGATGATAGAGGTACTCTTACGTTGAAGAGTGTCTATCATGTTCCAATGATGAAAAAGAACCTCTTCTCGGTGACCAATGCGGTGGACGCTGGCTATCACTGTTAAAATTTTGAATTTGAATCGTTTAGGAGTAAGCAGGAGTTGAATCAACTGAGTTATAACCAAACAACCACAATATGCCACATAGCTACACAAAAATTTATTGAATCACAATACTTGATTATAGTGTGAGGTATACATGGCGAGACATGATTCATAAGAATCACGGAGGAGAGAAGAACAAAACACCAAAAAGTAAAACTGGCGGCTTGACAAAGCAGAGACCGCACATACCGCACAATTCCAGAGATCGCCCGGCTTGACCTGAGACCGCGCAAACAGAAAACAGACAGACCACCTGCACTGCAAGACTGCCACCTCAGACCGCACGAACTGGAGCTTATTGAATTGAATGAAGAATAGAACCTGTCGCCAGACCACAACTCAGATTGCCTAACCACTGAAGGTCGCCTGACCGCTGAGCTCGATGCGAACAACACAAGAACACCATAAACCAGTTCGCAGACAGACCACTGCCAAACTGTTTATTCAAGCCGCTAGGAATCACCAAGGAAGGAGACCGCAACCTGCTGACCGCGAACAATTCTCGTTATAAATGACGGTCCATGCACCCCTATTTATAGGTGGGTAGACGGATGTCATCACCACACAGGAGAGATACAATCACCACCCGTCAGATCGCCAGCAGTCTCACAAAGTAGACTGCACGATCAGACCACTTGGACAACCTACCGTCCAAGACCGCAGATCAGCAGACGGATCACGCACAAGTCGCGAGATCGCGCGCACAAGCCACGCGGACACAAGTGTACTCCCTTAGATTGCCAAGAGCAAACCAAGAACCATCTGGCCGGCTTCAGACAAGTCGCCAGATCGACCAGCACAAGCCGCCTGGTCAGGCAGTTACATAAGAACAGACCGCCCGGTATTCTACAAAGAAGATAGACAGACCAAGCAGAACAACTCGGAGAGAGACCGCAACAACCAGGAATAAACCGGCCAATCAGCAGATCGCCAGAATCAACCTGGCAGAGCTAGACCAGCAGAATACCAACACAGGCCGCGCGGTCTCTGCGGTCTCCAAAATTCAGACCGCCAGCCACCTTCCACTCCACTTCAATAATTTCAACAATCACGTTCTGTTTGGTCCAACAGAAGTGAAATTTCTTCGTAATGTTTCAGCAGGGAAAGCTGAGGTCACTCATGTTGGGAGACGGGTGAAGGACTTGTTTTTTCTTTCAACAAGTTCTTATGTTGATAAAATGAGGGCTAACGATAGCGCTGCTATCTGGCATGAAAGGCTTGGGCATGTTGGGATAGATAAGCTGAAAGCTATGGCGTGTAGAGGCATGGTGAAAGGTCTGCCTAGCTTGTTATCTTTTGAAGATGGTCATGTTTGTGCAGGTTGTCAGTTTGGTAAAGCTCAGCGCTTTCCATTTGAGAAATCACAAAGCAGATGTAAAAGACCATTGGAGTGCATCCATGGTGATCTGTTTGGACCTACCAACACTGTCAGTCTTGGAGGTAGCAGATATATGCTAATATTGATTGATGACTTCACCAGATATACTTGGGTGTATTTTCTGAAGCAGAAGCCAGAGGCGTTCGAAAGATTTGTGGAGTTCAAGGAGCTGGTGGAAGGTCGGATAAACCTGCGAGTAAAGAAGTTCAGAACAGACAATGGAGGGGAGTTCACCTCCAAGGATTTCTTTAGCTTCTGTAGGAAGCATGGCATCCAAAGGGGGCTTTCTTTTGCTCACACTCCACAACAGAACAGAGTTGCAGAGCGGAAGATCCGTCACCTGACGGAGACTTACAAATTTTGGCTTCATGCCAAGAGTATCCCAAAGTCCTTCTGGGCAGAGGGAATGTCTTGTGCGGCCTATGTTATCAACTGGATGCCTCTCAGCCCCAATAACATGAAGACCCCTCATGAGTTGATGTTTAAGGAGAAGCCAAGCGAGGAACACTTTCGAGTGTTCGTTTCTACCTGCTATGTGCATGTTCTGGATGACCTTCGAACGAAGCTAGATGCTAAAGCAAGGAAGCTAGTCTTCGTCGGTTATTATGACTGGAAGAAAGGGTGGAGATGCATGGATCCTGAGATATGGAGGTATGTGGTCTCAAGGGATGTGGTATTTGACGAGCTAACGTCATACCAAGATAACTCTTCTATTGAGTTAGAAGTAAGCAGGGAAGAAGGTGGATCAGTGGAAACTGCACGGGAAGTTCTGGTGGAGTTACCTGTTTCTCCAGGTGCTCCTTGTTTTACTAGCTCAGGATCAGGTGCTTCGGGTTCTGGAAGCAGGGGGAGCGAGGCTCCCTGTTTACCTAAGAGGAGAGCTAGTCCAGAAGCTGCAGTGGAAGAGGTGGTTCAGAGTCAAGCTCTGAGGAGGTCTAAGAGGACCATTATTCCATCTGATCGGTATACAGGCGGGAACTTGGTGAGTTTGTCTCATGTTTCTTCGCAGGTCCCCTGGATGAGAGAGAGCCATCCTATTACGAAAATGCCGTTGGAGTCAAGGAGTGGGAAGGAGCCATGGATGAAGAGATGGTTGCCCTCAGGAAGAATGAGACTTGGGACTTGTTGCCTAAGGTTGAGGGGGTTACTCCGGTGACTTGCAAGTGGATTTTCAAGCTGAAGAAGAAGGCTGACGGAAGTATTGAGCGGTACAAGGCTCGCCTTGTAGCTCGAGGTTTCTCTCAGAAGTGTGGGGATGATTATGAAGAAACATTTAGCCCCGTTGCCAAGATGACTTCGGTCCGGGTGGTGATCGCATTGGCCGCTTGCCAAGGGTGGAAGATTTAGTAACTTCACGTGAAGAACGCTTTCTTATATGGTGAGATTGACAAGGATATCTTCATGGATTAGCCACCTGGGTATGTATCCGAAGAGCACCCAAGATACGTTTGCAAGCTCAAGAAGGCTCTTTACGGCTTGAAGCAAGCGCCTCTGGCGTGGTACGGGAAGATCGCAGAATACCTCCAGTTCTACGGATATTTTGCTTCTGATTCTGATTTGAGCTTATTTGTAAAGAATACGGGGGAGCTCCAGGTCTTGGTGTTGTTGTACGTGGACGATATGATCATCACGGGGAATTCTGAGATGGAGGTAGCTAGGCTTCGTGCTGAGCTAGCTATCAGATTTGAGATGAAGGATTTGGGCGAGCTCCACCATTTCCTTGGGCTTAAAGTGGAGAGAAGAGTGAGCGGCATGCTCGTTTCCCAGAAGGGCTATGCGGATCGAATAGTGAATAGATTCAGTTTGGAAGGGGGGAAGAGCAGCTCTACTCCACTGGAGGTTGGAGTTCATCTTCGTCGAGATGAAGGGAAGGTTCTTACCGATCCTTTGGTGTTCCGGGCTTTGGTCGGATGCTTTATATACTTGACGATCACGAGGCCAGATATTGCTTATGCAGTTGGCAGGGTGAGTCGGTTTATGGCAGAGCCACGGAAGCCTCATCTTGTGGCGGCTAGGAGTATATTGAAGTATGTCAAATCCACCTCGGATTTGGGTCTCTTCTACGAGAGAGATTCCGGCTTTTGCTTGCACGGGTACATGGACGCTGATTATGGAGGATATTTAGATGATCGGAGATCGATGTCTGGATACGTCTTTATGATGGGCTCTACAGCTATATCACGGTGCAGCAAGAAGCAGGATTTTGTTTCTGTCTCTACCACAGAGGCGGAGTACAAAGCTTCGGCTTTGGCAGCTCAGGAAGCCATCTAGATTAGGAGGTTGGTGGAGGGCATTCATAGGGAGGTGGGAGGTCCTACTCTTTATGGGGTGACAATGAGAGTGCTCTCAAACTGGTGAACAATCCAGTTTGTCACGCACGTACGAAGCACATAGAGATTCATCACCATTTCGTTCGTGAGAAGGTGTTGGAGGGATCTCTGATTGTGGAGCATGTGCAGAGCAAGGACAATGTGGCTGACATCTTTACTAAGCCGCTGGCGAAGGGAACTTTTGGTCGGTTGCGAAGTTTGCTTGGGCTGACTTCCACTTCCCACTTCAAGGGGGAGTGTTAAATTTTTGAAGTGGAAGTGAAGTTGAGCTGGGCGGTCTGAAGATTGGAGACTGCAGAGACCGCGCGGTCTGCACTGATTTTCTGTTGGTTTGTCTCAACGGTTTGGTCTGAGCGGTCTGGTCTGGGAGACCGCCTTTTCTATCCGGGCGACTTGTGTGGGTTGATCTAGCGACTTGTCCTAAGTCGGCCAGATGTTCTTGGTCTGCCTTCTTGCAGTGACCGGGCGGTCTAACGACTATTCTAGTCGGTCTGGTTTCTGAAGAAGTTCATTGCTTTGCAGTAAGATCGGGCGGTTAGTTTTCAGAGACCGCGGTGACCGGGCGGTTTGGTTCTAACCACAAGGTTTAATAAAGGAGCTGTGAGGTATGCCGAGCTCGGGCGGTCTGCTTTGCGAGACCGCTCGTGATCTGATGGGCGGTTATTATATCCCGGTTGTGCGGTGACGACATCCGTCTACTCGCCTATAAATAGGGATGCAGGGCCCGTCATTAATAACGAGAACTGTTAAGCGGTTTGTATCTCGTGGATAGCTTGTCTCCTTCTTCCAGCTTTGAATAAACCAGTCCGGGCGGACTGTGTTTAGGTGTTCGCAGTCTGTGCAACAGACTCAGTTGATCAAGCGGTATTAAGTGGCCAGGCGGTCTTGAGTTGCGGTCGGTCACAGGAAGTAGTTCTTGTTCAATGTTCGCGGGTTCTTCTTTGATCAAGACCGTGCGGTCTTGGCGATCAAGAAGTGCGAATTGGTTGTTTTCCAGCAGAGGAATAAGCAGCGAGTTGGCGGTCTGGGTTTGGGTCTGGCAGGTGCGGTCTGTACTCTGTTCGCGCTGTCTCAGCGGCTTCCATTCGACTTGTCTGTTCGAGCGATCTGGCAGTCTCAAGTGTCAGGTCGATGCGGCTTGTATTACACTTGTTGTTTTGTGCTTCTCTCCTCCGTGATTCTTATGAATCATGTCTCGCCATGTATACCTCGAATTATAAAGAGATATTCAATACCATAGTACTATTCGTTCTTCTCATTGTCACTGTTGTGCTACACTTTTGAAAGGTTTTGTGAAGTGTGTTCCGCGTATTTTTCACTTCATCTCCGGACCTCATGTTTTTTAACAGCTAAGGCTCGGAGAGGCCTTGTAAGAGGTTTGCCTGATGGTCACATTTGTGCAGGTTGCCAATATTGTTGAAACCGAGACTTGCGAACAAGACTTAGTCTCTGTGGAGTTCGGGGCCCTCAGCTAGCCGAGGGGCGACCAATCCTTACTCCTCCCAAGGGAGAGCTCTAGGTTGAAGGTGTTGGAACTAGGGACTGGACCAAGGGCATAGTGGGGAGGTCCCGCCACATACCCGGAAGCCCCTTAGGAACTTCCCCTCCCAAGCCACTACTAAGCTTGGGCACCACTTAGGCTCTCCTCACCCACTAGAGAGAGAAAGTGTGGGGAGAGAGAGAGAGAGAGAGCTAGCCTAGAATGAGATCCCCTCAAATGGTGCCCTCTTCGTCCTATTTATAGGATTTCTGAAGTTGGGTTGCGAATAACCAAAAACCGGTCCGTGGAATTACCAAAATACCCCGGACTTGGCCTGCGAATAGCCAAATCCCACCGTTCCACGGTGCTTAACGCAGACCGAATGCCCTCCTGGGCTCGTCCCCTACTGGGCGTGGGGGCGAGAGAAGCTCGCCCCTTCCTTGGACGCGGGGGGGGGGGGGGGGGGGGGGGGGGGGGGGGGGGGGGGCGAGAGGGGGGCTCGCCCCTCCTCCTCTCGCCCCTTAATGTTGGGGGGCGGGGGCGAGATCACCGGGCGACGGCCCGGTCTCGCCCCCTTGCTAGGAGCGGGGGCGAGCCCCTGGGCAGCAGCCCGGGCTCGCCCCCCCTTGTTGGGAGCGGGGGCGAGCCCCCGGGCGGCAGCCCGGGCTCGCCCCCCTAGCTGGGAGCGGGGGCGAGCCCCTGGGCAGCAGCACGGGCTCGCCCCCCTTGGTGGGGGCGGGGGCGAGCCCCCGGGCGGCAGCCCGGGCTCGCCCCCCTAGCTGGGAGCGGGGGCGAGCCCCTGGGCAGCAGCCCGGGCTCGCCCCCTTGGTGGGAGCGGGGCGAGCCCCCGGGCGGCAGCCCGGGCTCGCCCCCCTAGCTAGGAGCGGGGGCGAGCCCCTGGGCAGCAGCCCGGGCTCGCCCCCCTTGGTGGGAGCGGTGGCGAGCCCCCGGGCGGTAGCCCGGGCTCGCCCCCCTAGCTGGGAGCGGGAGAGAGCCCCTGGGCAGCAGCCCGGGCTCGCCCCCCTTGGTGGGAGCGGGGGCGAGCCCCTGGGCGGCATCCCGGGCTCGCCCCCCTAGCTGGGAGCGGGGGCGAGCCCCTGGGCAGCAGCCCGGGCTCGCCCCCCTTGGTGGGGGCGGGGGAGAGCCCCCGGGCGGTAGCCCGGGCTCGCCCCCCTAGCTGGGAGCGGGGGCGAGTCCCTGGGCAGCAGCCCGGGCCCCCCCCCTTGGGGGTGGGGTCTTGTCCCTCCACCTCTCGCTCCCCTATGTAGGCCGGGCAAGCGGGAGGCTTCCTCCCTCACCGCTCGTTCCCCTTGCCTCTACCTCCCTTCCTGCTTGGGTCGATGCTACCATGATGCTCCAATGAGCCTTAGGGAGTATACTCGGCGAATATCGGGGTTGTACACAATCCCCGCTCTTTTCGAGCGTGGCTCACGCTCGGAAAGAAATGTCCAACCCTGCATATTCGATGAGCGTCACTGGGAATCCGGCTAACGGAGCTACTTTGGGAGAACATAAAGCCTCCTCGAGAGGTCCTCCATCCCTGCCGGCTAGGGAAAGCCCGGCTAGCGGGACCACCTAGCGGGAAAAATACATAACCTCCCCGAGAGGTCTTCCAACTCCGCCGGCTAGTGAGAGCCCGGCTAGCGGAATCACCTCGGGGAAAAATACATAGCCTCCCCGAGAGGTCTTCCAACTCTGCAGGCTAGTGAGAGCCCGGCTAGCGGAATCACCTCGGGGAAAAATACATAGCCTCCTCGAGAGGTCTTCCAACCCTGCCGACTAGTGAGAGCCTGGCTAGCGGAACCACCTCGGGGAAAAATACATAGCCCCCCTGAGAGGTCTTCCAACTCTGCCGGCTAGTGAGAGCCCGGCTAGCGAGACCACCTCGGGGAAAAACATAAGAGAATTTTCGGCCACTGGGCGGTTCCTGACCCTGCCAGCTAGGTGGGAGCCTGGTCAGCAGGTCAGCATCGGGACTAAGTAATTGGGACTTTCCTGCCACCGAGCGATCCTCGGACCTGCCAGCTTGGTGGGAGCCTGGTCAGCGGGTCTGCTCGGAGCCAACCTTGGAAAACTTAGAACCTGCCACCGAGTGAGCCTTCGGACCTGCCAGCTAGATGAGAGCCTGGTCAGCGGGTCTGCTCGGAGCCAACCTTGGAAAACTTAGAACCTGCCACCGAGTGAGCCTTCGAACCTACCAGCTAGATGAGAGCCTGGTTCGCGGGTCTGCTCGGGGCCTTAGCCAACATGAATCACCCTGCCAGCCTCTCTAGAGATCAACCTGAACCCCCCCCCCCCAGCCTCTCCAGACTTGCGAACAAGACTTAGTCTCTGTGGAGTTCGGGGCCCTCAGCTAGCCGAGGGGCGACCAATCCTGACTCCTCCCAAGGGAGAGCTCTAGGTTGAAGGTGTTGGAACTAGGGACTGGACCAAGGGCTTAGTGGGGAGGTCCCACCACATACCCGGAAGCCCCTTAGGAACTTCCCCTCCCAAGCCACTACTAAGCTTGGGCACCACTTGAGGCTCTCCTCACCCACTAGAGAGAGAAAGTGGGGGGGGGGGGGGGGGGGGGAGAGAGAGAGAGAGAGAGAGCTAGCCTAGAATGAGATCCCCTCAAATGGTGCCCCCTTGGTCCTATTTATAGGATTTCTGAAGTTGGGCTGCGAATAACCAAAAACCGGTCCGTGGAATTACCAAAATACCCCGGACTTGGCCTGCGAATAGCCAAATCCCGTCGTTCCACGGTGCTAAACGCAGACTGAATGCCCTCCTGGGCTCGTCCCCTACTGGGCGTGGGGGCGAGAGAAGCTCGCCCCTTCCTTGGACGCGGGGGGGGGGGGGGGGGGGGGGGGGGGGGGGGGAGAGGGGGGCTCGCCCCTCCTCCTCTCGCCCCTTAATGTTGGGGGGCGGGGCGAGATCACCGGGCGACGGCCCGGTCTCGCCCCCTTGCTGGGAGCGGGGGCGATCCCCTGGGCAGCAGCCCGGGCTCGCCCCCCCTTGGTGGGAGCGAGGGAGAGCCCCCGGGCGGCAGCCCGGGCTCGCCCCCCTAGCTGGGAGCGGGGGCGAGCCCCTGGGCAGCAGCCCGGGCTCGCCCCCCTTGGTGGGGGCGGGGGCGAGCCCCCAGGCGGCAGCCCGGGCTCGCCCCCCTAGCTGGGAGCGGGGGCGAGCCCCTGGGCAGCAGCCCAGGCTCGCCCCCTTGGTGGGAGCGGGGCGAGCCCCCGGGCGGCAGCCCGGGCTCGCCCCCCCTAGCTGGGAGCGGGGGCGAGCCCCTGGGCAGCAGCCCGGGCTCGCCCCCCTTGGTGGGAGCGGGGGCGAGCCCCCGGGCTGCATCCCGGGCTCGCCCCCTAGCTGGGAGCGGGGGCGAGCCCCTGGGCAGCAGCCCGGGCTCACCCCCCTTGGTGGGAGCGGGGGCGAGCCCCCGGGCGGCAGCCCGGACTCGCCCCCCTAGCTGGGAGCGGGGGGCGAGCCCCTGGGCAGCAGCCCGGGCTCGCCCCCCTTGGTGGGGGCGGTGGCGAGCCCCCAGGCGGCAGCCCGGGCTCGCCCCCCTAGCTGGGAGCGGGGGCGAGCCCCTGGGCAGCAGCCCAGGCTCGCCCCCTTGGTGGGAGCGGGGCGAGCCCCCGGGCGGCAGCCCGGGCTCGCCCCCCTAGCTGGGAGCGGGGGCGAGCCCCTGGGCAGCAGCCCGGGCTCGCCCCCCTTGGTGGGAGCGGGGGCGAGCCCCCGGGCTGCATCCCGGGCTCGCCCCCTAGCTGGGAGCGGGGGCGAGCCCCTGGGCAGCAGCCCGGGCTCACCCCCCTTGGTGGGAGCGGGGGCGAGCCCCCGGGCGGCAGCCCGGACTCGCCCCCCTAGCTGGGAGCGGGGGCGAGCCCCTGGGCAGCAGCCCGGGCTCGCCCCCCTTGGTGGGGGCGGGGGCGAGCCCCCGGGCGGCAGCCCGGGCTCGCCCCCCTTGCTGGGAGCGGGGGCGAGTCCCTGGGCAGCAGCCCGGCCCCCCCCCCCCCCCCCCTGGGGGTGGGGTCTTGTCCCTCCACCTCTCGCTCCCCTATGTAGGCCGGGCAAGCGGGAGGCTTCCTCCCTCACCGCTCGTTCCCCTTGCCTCTACCTCCCTTCCTGCTTGGGTCGATGCTACCATTATGCTCCAATGAGCCTTAGGGAGTATACTCGGCGAATATCGGGGTTGTACAAATATGGTAAGGCTCAACGTCTTCCATTTGACAAATCACAAAGCAGATGTAAATCACCATTGGAGTGTATCCATGGTGATCTGTTTGGACCTACCGCAACTGTCAGTCTTTGAGGCAGCAGGTATATGCTAGTTTTGATTGAGGATTTCACTAGATATGCTTGGGTATATTTTTTGAAGGAGAAGTTGGAAGTGTTTGGGAAGTTTGTGAAGTTCAAGGAGCTCGTGGAGGGTTGGCTTAATCTGTATATCAAGAAGTTCAGAACCAACAATGGAGGGAAGTTTACTTACAATGTGTTCTTCAACTTCTGCAGAAAGCATGGCATCCGGAGAGAGCTTTCTTATGCTCACACTCCACAAAAGAATGGTGTTGCAGAGCTGAAGATCTGTTATCTGACGGAGACCAACAAGTGTTGGCTTCATGCCAAGAATATTCCAAAGTCCTTCTGGGCAGAGGGAATATCTTGTGCAACCTATGTCATCAATCAGATGCCTCTTAGTCCCAGCAACATGAAACCCATCATGAGTTGATGTTCAAGATAAAGCCCATGGTGGAACACCTTAGAGTGTTCGAATCTACCTGCTATATGCATGTTCCTGATGCCCTCAGAACAAAGCTAGATGCGAAAGCAAGGAAGCTAGTATACGTCGGTTATGAATACCGGAAGAAGGGTTGGAGATGCATGGATCCAGAGACACAGAGAGCTATTGTCTTAAGGGATGTGGTATTTGACGAGCTGACATCATACCAAGGTAGCTCCTCTATTGAGTTATAAGGAAGCAGGGTAGATGGTGGACCAGAAGATACTTCAAGGGAAGTTCTGGTGGATTGTCTATGTCTCCAGGTGCTCCAATTACTTCTAGCTCTGGGTCAGGTGCTTCAGGTTCTGGAAGCAGGGGGAGCAATGCTCCAAGTGTGCCCGGGAGAAGAGCTAGTCCAGAAGTTGTAGTGGAAGAGGTGGATCAGAGTAAAGCTCTAAGAAGGTCCAAGAGGACCATTATTCCACCAGATCGGTATACAGGGGGAAATCTGGTGAGCTTCATCTCATGTTTCTTCGCAGGTCCCCTGGATGAGAGAGAGCCATCTTACTTTGAAAATGCTGTTGGAGTCAAGGAGTGGGAAGGGGTCATGGATGAAGAGATGGCTGCCCTCAGGAAGAATGAAACTTGGGACTTGGTGCCTAAGGTTGAGGGGGTTACTCCAGTAACTTGCAAGTGGGTTTTCAAGCTAAAGAAGAAGGCTGTTGGTAGCATTGAGCGATACAAGGCTCGCCTTGTAGCTCGAGGTTTCTCTCAGAAGTATGGGGAAGATTATGAAGAAACTTTTAGCCATGTTGCCAAAATGACTTCAGTTCAGGTGGTGATCGCATTGGCAGCTTGCCAAGGATAGAAGATTTGGCAACTCGATGAAAAGAATGCTTTCTTATATGGCGATATTGACAAGGATATCTTCATGGACCAGCCACCTGGTTATGTTTCCGAAGAGCACCCAAGATATGTGTGTAAGCTCAAGAAGGCTCTTTACGGCTTGAAGCAGGCGCCTCGGGCGTGGTATAACAAGATTGCAGAATACCTCTAGTTCTTGGGATATTTGCCTCTGATTCTGATTCGAGCTAATTCATAAAGAAGACGGGGGAGCTGTAGGTCTTGGTGCTGCTATACGTTGACAATATGATCATCACAGGGAATTCTGAAGTGGAGGTAGCTAGGCTTCGTGCTGAGCTAGCTATCAGATTTGAGATGAAGGACTTGGGTGAGCTCCACCATTTCCTTGGACTCAAAGTGGAGAGGAAAGAGGGCAGAATGCTTGTTTCACAAAAAGGGTATGCAGAACAAATTGTGAAGCAATTCGGCATGGAAGGTGGGAAGAGCTTCTCTACACCACTGGAGGTTGGTATTCATCTTCGACGTGATGAGGGGAAGGTTCTTTCTGATCCTCTGGTGTTCTAGGCTTTGGTCAGAAATTTGATATACTTGACGATCACGAGGCTGGATATTGCTTATGCGGTTGGCTGGGTGAGTCGATATATGGCAGTGTTGGACATGTGTGTCACATCCCTTTGTTTGAGAATAATAAAGCCCAAAATGTATTTGATCTTGTATTTTGTGTGTTTAGAGTATGCATGAACTATAGGTGCAATACTCCATAGGTATAAAATAGATTGGGGATGATTCTCTGGAAAGATAGCTAACGCTCGCGTTAGTAGTTAACGCCCAGCGTTATCAACCGCTGAGAAGAAAACCGCTGAGAAGGAATGTCGTCGAGAACAAAGACGTCGAGCTGCGTTCGATGAAAGAGAGCTAACGCTCGTGGTACATGTTAACGCCCCGCGTCTACAAGAGGAGGAATGCCGTCGAGTTGAGGTTGACGAATCTGCGTTCGACGAACTTGGAGTTCCGTTCGACGAATTTGCCTACGTTCGATGAAAATTTCGTTCGACGAAAATTTCGTTCGATGAAATGAGAAGGCCGCTCGACGAATTGGAGTTCGACGAACTGAGCTCCTGCGCAACAATATTGCGTTCGACGAACTTGAAGCTCTGTTCGACGAAATTGTTTCGTTCGACGAAAGTTTGTTCTGTCACGCAGCCGACGGTTTCGCAACCGCTCCACACGAACGCTACCGCCCGGCGCTATCTCAAGTTCATGCACAACGCCACGCCGCCGACGGTTTCGCAACCGCTCCACACGAACGCTACCGCAGGCGCTAGGAGCTATAGCAGGGACTATCTTCAAGTTCTATAAAAATATGGGCTCTTTCTTGTTTTTGGTTGATCCATCCCAGAGAGATTGCAAGTGCCACAACTCTATTGCTGTTATGCTACCGAAGAAGGATCTCCCACAAAAAGCATAAGGAGAATTCTAGAGGAGGACAACGTCACGCTACATCCGAAGGACGATCGCTTCGACCTCGCTTATACTACAGCGATCCTTCAGCTCCGACTTCAGAAGATCTCATATAGGGAGTTTTATTATTGTTATCTTTATTTTCATTCCATACTTTTTGCAATCATTTAGTTAATTCGCCTTGTGTTGGCGACTAGGTCTGGGTAGGACTTAGGGGGGAATTTGTCTTGTGTTGGAGACTAGTTCTAGGTGATTAGATCTAGGGGGCTCAAGGCCATATCCGGGGAAGGATTGGCTAGAGCGGCTTGAGGCCTTATCCGGGGAAGGATAGGCTAAAGCCAACCGGTTTGTGGGGATACAAGTCGGTATAGAAAAGGAAAAGATATTTACATTTGTACGCCTCCGATTTTTAGCGATATGGAAATCAAATTTATGTAAACACTTTTTCATCTAATATAATCATGTCTCTTTTTGTATTTACTTGATTTCTATCATTTGGCATTTTTTATAGAATTGCAAATTATAATTGTTTCCTCCTTTAAGATAAATTGTTATTTTGTTCTAATTTTCTCTAAACAATTTAGTAAAAATTTACATAGAATTTTATTCCCTTATTCACCCCCCCCCCCCCCCCCCCCCCCTCTAAGGGAGCCAATCGATCCAACAAGTGGTATCAGAGGAGGTTATTCCAAACGGTTTAAAAACTAGGAATAATGGCATCTTATGATCTTGCTTCTTCCGAGGGTCAGGGAATTAGTAGACCTCCACTATTTACCGGGTCAGATTATAATTACTGGAAAAATATGATGAGATGTTTCCTTATGACCCTAGATATTGAGGTATGGAATATGGTCGAAGAGGAATACTCTCCTCCTACATGTGTAGTTGGAGAGATAACTTTAGAGAAACCAAAAGATAAATGGGATGATAGGGATAAGCTAAAATGCAAAAACAACGCCAAGGCCATGAATGCTTTATTTTGTGCGTTGGATAGAAATGAATTTAATAGAATTTCTGCATGTACTACTGCTTATGAAATTTGGAATCATTTGGAAGTTACTCATGAAGGTGCATCGCAGGTCAAAGATTCAAAGCTTTTCCAACTTGAGTCGGAATATGAAAAATTTCGGATGGATGAAAGTGAAGATGTTGATGCCATGTACACGCACTTCACCAAGATCGTCAATGCCTCCAAAGCACTTGGAAAGACCTTCTCCAACGGCGAGTTGGTATGAAAGATCCTTCGTTCCCTTCCACCAAAATTCAACCCGAAGGTGACGGCCATTTCAGAATCGTACAATCTAAGGACGCTCCAAGTTGAGAGCCTCATTGGGAATCTCAAAACCCATGAGGTAGAACTCAAAATCCAACATGATGAATACAACAAGGAGCCAAAGAAGAAGGCGTTGGCATTAAAATCAAAGAAGGAGTTCCAAGAGGATGAGGATGAAGATGAAGAAAGTTGTTTGGTGAAGAACTTCCGAAAGTTCATGCGAAATCCGGAAAGGCGAAACACTTTCCGGAAATTTATCCAAAAAGATGCAAGATGGAAAGGATCGTCCTTAAAGAAGGAAAAGGAGAGCACCGATGAAGAAGAAAGACCTCCACCAGAATGCTTTCATTGTAGGAAGACCGGGCACATTCGGAGCCAGTGCCCAAAGTTCTTGAAGGAGAAGAAAGAAAAGCGGCACAAATGAAAGGAGAAGAAGAAGGTGCTAAAAGCTAGAACATGGGATGACTCCTCCTCCTCCTCCAAAGAATCAAGCGGGTCTTCATCAAGCGAAGATGAGGAAGCAAACATGTGCCTCATGGGACATGAAAACGACGGCGCCGACACCAGTGTTCTTAGCGACACTAAGGTAACTCCTCCCATTTATGATGAACTCTTTAATGAATTCCTTGAAACTTGCAAAGCTTTTGATAAAAATATGAAAGATAGTATTTTATTGAATCGTGAAAATGAATCTCTTATTTAAGAAAATCAAAAGCTTGCCAAAAAGATAATTGTTTTAGAAAAGATAAAGGTTTCTTGCCAAGAGTGTGATCACTCCACTAAATTGGCAAGAGATATTGAAGAGTCACTTTCTAAAGCCCTCTCTAATACCAAAACTCTTACAAAAGAGAAAGGGGAATTAGAAAGGAAATTAGAAGCCTCTCTTTTGCAAATCAAAAATAATAAAAAAGGTTTTGAAAATAGGTGTGTCATGCTTGTGAAATAAAATTTTTCACTTAAAGCACAAGTTCATGATCTCACCATGGCCATTAAAAAATTTGGAATAGGCCAAAAATCACTGAAAATGATTTTAGGGAACCAGTGCCATGGTTCTGGAAAATTTGGGTTCAGATATCGAGGTGAGGGCTACCTCCCGGCGCTAGCCAATAATGCCGGCGCTAGCACCTCTTACAAGAAGCCTGAATTTTCTTTCTCAAAATGTTTTTCTTCTGTAAATCCAATTTCTTCCAGCAAGAAAATATTCCATAAATGGCTTTCAACCCCTTTTATTTTGTGTGCAAACTGTTATAGGTTAGGTCACACATCTAGTTCTTACAGGAAAATAAAACAAAACACTTTAAAGAAAATCTGGGTACCTAAGGCTTCCACTTATTCTATGGGTGGTTCCACTTGGGTATCCGGATCTTTACTCTCATCTTCTTTGTAGATGTGCAGGCAGGCTAAGGACAATGAAGACGTGTGGTACTTGGATTCAGGATGCTCATGCACATGACGGGCAATAAAGCAAAGTTCCTTAGCCTAAAAAAGAAGAAGGGAGGGATCGTGACGTTTGGTGATAACAGAAAAGGAATAATCATGGGAATTGGTACAGTTGGTAACAAATCTTTTACTATATCTAATGTTCTTTATGTGAAAGGATTAAAACACAACTTAATTTCGATTAGCCAATTATGTGATAAAGGATTAGATGTGTTATTTGAGTCTTCCACTAATCTATGCACAATATGTAATCCTACTACAAAAGATATTTTACTAACTACACCAAGAATACATAATGTTTATATAGTTTCTTTTCATGATCTTTCTAAATCATCTATAAAATGTTTTATCACTAAAAATGATGAATTAGAACTTTGGCATAGAAGACTAGGGCATGCTAGCTCAAAGCTCATTGTAAAACTTGCCAAAAGTAATTTAATTAGAGGATTGCCTATGTTAAATGGAACTTTACCTTCACTTTGTTAATCATGTCAAAAAGGTAAATTTTCTAGATCCTCTTTGAAAAGTAGAAATTTCATTTCTACTACAAGACCTTTGCAAATAATTCATATGGATCTTTTTGGTCCCGTTAGCCCTCCAAGTCTTGGCGGTAGATTATATACATATGTCTTAATAAATGATTTTTCAAGATATTGTTGGACATTATTTCTCTCTTCCAAATCCGATGCGTTTTGTGAATTTGCAAAATTATGTACTCTTATTCAAAATAAAAGTGATTTAAAAATTAAATGCATTCGCTCGGATCATGGAGGAGAATTTGAAAATGAAAAATTTACATCCTTTTGTGATATGTTAGGCATTAAACATGAGTTCTCTACACCACGCACACCACAAAAAAATGATGTTGTAGAAAGAAATAATAGGACACTTCAAGAACTAGCACGCACTATGTTATGTGAATATAAATTACCTAAGTCCTTTTGGGCCGAAGCCATAAATACATCATGCTATGTTATGAATAGAATCATGCTTCGCCCATCTCTTAATCTCACACCATATGAACTCTATTTTCAAAAGAAGCCTAATATATCTTATTTCAAAGTTTTGGGTTGTAAATGTTTTATTTTGAATACAAAAGATAGCTTGGGAAAGTTTGATGAAAAATGTGATGAAGGAACTTTTCTTGGGTACTCTTCAACTAGTAAAGCTTATAGAATTTTTAATAAAAGAACTAGTAGAGTTGAAGACTCAATAAATGTAAAATTTTATGAGTTTGTTCCTTGTGTAGAAAAACTTTCCGCAGGCAATGAGGATGATCTATTACCACCTTTGGAGCATGGTGATAAAGAACCTTCCAAAGAAGAAGAAGAGGAGGCCAAGGAAGATGAAAATGTACCTCCAAGTACCTTAAAATTCGCAAAGGATCATCCACAGGAATTGATAATTGGTGAACCATCCATCGGGGTAAGAACTCGCTCTTCTCTTCATGAATCTTTTCAAATATTTGTTTTGTTTCCGAAATAGAACCAAAAACCATTTCTACTGCTTTAAATGATGAATTTTGGTTTTTGGCTATGAATGAAGAGTTAGAACAATTTGAGCGACATAATGTTTGGAAATTAGTTGAAAGACCATCTAATCACCCGGTTGTAGGTGTAAAATGGATTTTTAAAAATAAATTAGATGGTGAGTCAAGAATCTCTAGAAATAAAGCACGATTAGTAGCACAAGGATATTCTCAAATCGAGGGGATAGATTTTGATGAATCTTTTGCACCCGTTGCTAGATTAGAGTCTATAAGAATTTTTTTAGCATTTGCAAGCTTTAAAAGAATAAAACTATTTCAAATGGATGTGAAAAGTGCTTTTCTAAACGGGTTTGTAAAAGAAAAAGTTTATGTTGAACAACCCCCCGGTTTTATTAGTGAAAATTTTCCAAATCATGTTTATAAACTAAAGAAAGTGCTTTATGGTATAAAACAAGCGCCCCGTGCATGGTATGAAAGACTTACATCATTTTTATTAAAGCACGGTTATATTATGGGAAGTGCGGATAATACTCTCTTCATTAAGCACAACAATGATGATATAATTATTCTACAAATATATGTTGATGATATTTTTTTGGATCTACTAATGAAGAGATGTGTAAAGAAGTTATTTTAGTGATGAAAAATGAATTTGAAATGAGTCTTGTAGGAGAACTTTCTTATTTCCTTGGTTTTCAAATATCACAAAGAATTGATGGTATCTTTGTATGTCAAACTAAATATGTCCATGATATGCTAAAACGTTTTGGATTTGAAAACCTTAAACATGCTTCTACACCAATGAGGGCATCACTAAAATTAGGAAAAGATGAATCAGGAATTTCTATAGATCAAACTTTATATAGAGGTATGATAGGATCTCTACTTTATCTAAGTGCAATTAGACCCGATATTATGTTTGATGTATGCTTATGTGCTCGATTTCAAGCCAATCCAAAAGAATCTCATTTAAAAGAGGAAAACCAATTTTTAGATATCTCATTGGGTCATCGAGATTAGGATTATGGTACCCGCACAATAATTCACTTACACTTCACGGCTACTCCGATTCGGACTACGCCGATTGTTCACTTGATAGAAAAAGCACTAGTGGTACTTGTCATTTTCTAGGACCTTCATTAGTTGCATGGTCTAGTAGAAAACAAAACTCGGTTGCACTCTCCACCACGGAGGCCGAATACATTGCATTAGGAAGTTGTTGTGCACAAGCACTATGGATGAGCCAAACTTTAGAGGACTTTGGTTTTCATCTAAAACATATTGAACTAAAATGTGACAACAAAAGTGCCATTAATCTCACAAATAATCCGATACACCATTCTAGATCCAAACATATAGATGTACATCATCATTTCATAAGGGATCACATTAAGAAGGAAAATGTTAGAATAAGTTTCATTGGACCGGACTCTCAACTTGCTGATATATTCACTAAACCTCTTCCCGATGCAAGGTTTCAAATGTTAAGGTTGGAA
The DNA here is from genome assembly GCA_033032865.1 of Dactylorhiza incarnata. Taxonomy (NCBI): domain Eukaryota; kingdom Viridiplantae; phylum Streptophyta; class Magnoliopsida; order Asparagales; family Orchidaceae; genus Dactylorhiza; species Dactylorhiza incarnata. Next base: position 25,599,295 of record JAWHQI010000003.1, read on the forward strand.
TTATGAGTCTTAGACATCTTAGGATGAATAACATGTAAAACACTAATGTTTTATGCAATTTGAGCAATCAAGACATCTCTGAAAATTAAAAAAACTTCTCCATAAGACTACTCTTAAGACCGGATTTTTAAAATTCAGATCAATATCAAAAATCAAATTTTTAAAATTCTTAAAAAATCGTGTACTGTTTCCAGCGCTAGCGTTAGCGCCGACGCTAGCGTGGGTGTCTGATTTTTCTATCTTTTACAATTTCGAAAAATCTATACAAATATGTTAGTTCATATGTACTACTTATTTGTTGTGTTTCTGACTTTTGTTATTTTTGTTTTATTTATATAATAAAAAATACAACTATAAAAGTTCAAAATTCAAAAATACAAAAATATATGTTTTTGTGATTTTTCTGTTTTTATCTCATATAAAAAAATTCAAAACAAAAAAACTGTATGATCTTTATTGCTAATATCAAACATGAATGAATTATATTATTTAGACTTATTTACAATGTCAAAATTTATTCCTTCATATTACTATGAACATTGTTATGTTTATCATACTTTGAAATATCTATTTAAAGTGCATCAATTTTATTGAAAAATATGTGTAGAACCAAGCTTAACATGCCTCTAAGTATGAGTAAATGTATTATGATTGATAATGATACCTTTCACTCACTTATTTTGGTAATCAACATGTGTGTTTAAATCTAAAAATGCTTGCTTGTGTATTGTATTTGTACAATGAATTAAAACTTGCATAAGTTTATTGCCTACACTACATTTGAATTGCACTTATGAAATTTAGAAAAGTGGTTAAGTTTAAAAAATTGGGTTTGCAAAACAAGTGTATTCGGAGAATGTTGTCTCATAAATATGAACAAAAAAATTATATATGTAGACAAATATAACTCCACCAAGCACTACTTGAACCTCCTGATAAGTCTTCATAAGTATTATGAGGTTGAGCACCTTGGAAAGAATAGTAAAGTATCTTGTGCAAACCTTGGTTATTACACCACTTTGTTAAAAATTATGTGCATTAAAAGTGTGTGAAAGTAATTTACTTGTGTTTTATTGTGCACTTTACTTTACATATGTCTTGTATTTTGTTGATTTAAATCAATTGTTAACATTGCCCAAAACACACTTATGTGCACATCATTATCTTTCATAACACTTCTTCTCATGAGTATTGGATTCTAATGCTTTATCTATACTACTCTTTATATAAGAAATGCACTAGATAACCTAGCATGATCTCTCCAATGTTTTGGTATCTCTTGAACTTAAAATTATGTAACATTGTAGTATAATCTCTCTTTGATATGTTCATTTCATGCTTGGTATCTTTATGAAAGACTTTGAGATTTTAAAAAGGTTAAAACATCTTTCAATTTTGAACTAAAACTCATATTTTTACATATGCTTTTCATGCTTACAAAAAGATGTTTCTTATAATCTTCCATTTGCTTACAACTCTTATCTTTTTATTTGAAATCTCTTATATATACTATGCTTAAACTCTTTATCATTTCATATATTACAAAAGCTCGATCATGATTTATAACTAGCCTAAAGAATGCCTCCTTACTACCCTCACCCTGCCTTCTTTTGATAATACCAAAAGGGGGAGATTAATTGAAGAAATCTATATAGGAGAAATATAGAAGATTAAGGGGGAGTAATTCATATAATTCATGTAATCTATCATTTAGGGGGAGTAAAACATAAATTGCATTTATGTAGGGGGAGCATTAAGATAGGGGAGTATGCATATCATCATGCTTATCATATATTATAGTTGCACTATCATCTTGCTTATCATATACTATAAACAGTATTGTTGATTTCTTGCTAAGAGGATTTGTTATTATCAAAAGGGGGAGATTGTTGGACATGTGTGTCACGTCCCTTTGTTTGAGAATAACAAATCCCAAATTGTATTTGATCTTGTATTTTGTGTGTTTAGAGTATGCAGGAACTATAGGTGCAATACTCCATAGGTATAAAACAGATTGGAGATGATTCTCTGGAAAGATAGCTAACGCTCGCGTTAGTAGCTAACGCCCAGCGTTATCAACCGCTGAGAAGAAAAATGCTGAGAAGGAATGCCGTCGAGAACAAAGCCGTCGAGCTGCGTTCGACGAAAGAGAGCTAACGCTCGCGGTACCTGTTAACGCCCCACGTTAACAAGAGGAGGAATGCCGTCGAGTTGAGGTCGACGAATCTGCGTTCGACGAACTTGGAGTTCCGTTCGACGAATTTGCCTGCGTCCGACGAAAATTTTGTTCGACGAAAATTCCGTTCGATGAAATGAGAAGGCTTCTCGACGAATTGGAGTTCGACAAACTGCGCTCCTGCACAACAATATTGCGTTCGATGAACTTGGAGCTCCATTCGACGAAATTGTTCCGTTCGATGAAAGATTGTTCTGTCACACAGCCAACGGTTTCGCAACCGCTCCACATGAACACTACCGCCAGTGCTAGCGCTACCGCTTGGCGCTATCTAAAGTTCGTGCACAGCGCCACGCCGCTGACGGTTTCACAACAGCTCCACACGAATGCTACCGCAGGCGCTAGGAGCTACCGCAGGCGCTATCTTCAAGTTCTGAAATCTACGAGCTCGGTGTGACAACCTGGCTGATGTGGTCATGTGTCTCTGGTGTTGGCGACCTGTGTTTTGTTGCTCTCCCAAGTATCCTGTTCTGGATTAGACCGGGCGGTCTTGTACTAGAGGTTGCTTCTGCAATCTAGTACAGTGGTCTACATGAGTTTGTTCTGGAGGACAGGTTGGTATGTCAGGATGTTCATGTTGCTCCATTCTTATAAGAGTCCAGGCGGGTTGTATGAGCTCGTTTCTGCTGGACTTCTCCTGATCGGTCAGATACTCATTTGTCTGTTCTTATAAGTGACCACGTGGGCTGCCAGTTTGTTCTTGGTAAGCTGTCTTGGATAGTTTTGCTTAAGTTTAATAAGGTCTTGAAGAGACCACGCAGTTTGGTTCTAGAGACCACGTGCTTCAATAAGGAAGGTTACTGTATCACTTAGGGCGGTGACGACATTCGTTCGTTTGCCTATAAATAGGGACGCCAGGTAGCCAATGATATGCAAGAACTGTAAGAACAAAAGTTGTCATGATTGTGCTGGTCTCTTTTTGAGGTCGCGCAGTTTGAGTTGTCTGACCGAGTTGTTCTGTTCGCAAGTTAGCAGCTAGCAGTCACCATCAGCATTCTCCCTTTTTTCCAGCTTTGAATAAACCATTTTGGCAGCAGTATGTCTGTGAGAACTGTCTTTAGGAGTTGTTGGACTGTGCAGTGGACTCAATTGATCAGGCGGACTTAAGTGGTCAGGCGATCTTGAGTTATGGTCTCGCAGCAGGATGCAGTTCTTTGTCAAGTGTTTACGGGTTCTTTTTTGATCTTGAGACCATGTGATCTGGGCGATCAAGAAGTGCAGACAGCAGTTGTTTTCAGTAGTTGAATAAAGCAACAGGTTGTGCGGTCTATGATTGTAGGCTGACAGCAGCGGGTTGTGCTCTATTTGCACGGTCACAGGGATAGCCGTGCCGCTTGCCTGTTCGAGCGGTCTGGTGATCACTGCTTTGGCAGTTTGCTAGCGGCTTGTTTTTTGTCTTGTGCTTCTCTCCTTTTGTGATTCCTATGAATCATGTCTCGCCAGTTATGTCTCGAGCTATAAAGAGATAGTGAATATCAAGAGCACTATTCTGTCTTCCCATTGTCATTGATTGTCACGCTTGTAGATTGTGTTGAAGTGTTCTGCATTATTACTTCACTCCGGACCTCTACATTTTTTTTAACAACTCAGGCACAGGTCGTGCATTCCTACCAGGTGGTAGAAGAGAGGACTACCCATATTTTGGGGAACCTCTATAAAATCTTATGTCTTCAGTGTGTGTTCATTTTTTGTGTTGTCCCATATAGCTTACTGCTTTTCTGCTCTACTTTAATAGCATTACTTTTATTCTATGTTAGGTGTTGTTGAAGCATAACACTTAAATTTTTTATTGTGTGTGTACAAATAGGATAGAAATAATTTTTAAATCTCTATTCACCCCCTCTAGAGTATACTCAGAGACATACACTGCAGTTTCAATTGATATCAGAGGGAGGTTGATCATTAAAAGATTAACACCTTGATCAAAAAGACCTCCTACTCTTATTTCTCTACAATAAATCTATTTTATTATGAAAATGAGTTCTAAGGATTATGCCTCAACAAGACCTACAGTGTGTAACCTAAATAAGGTACACTCTGGAAGGCCAGAATAAAGTTATATATGAACTCTATTGATGAGGACATTTTTGATGTAATCATTACAGGTCCTCCAGCCCTATATAAGAAGGATTCCAGTGGAGCTTGTACATAGGAACTTGTACCCAGGGCTGAGTGGATAGAGACTGAAAAGAAGCAGAATGCAGGTGATGCCAAAGCTATGAACATTCTTGTATCCACCATGTCAGATGACATCTTCTAGAAGGTGGCTGACTGCCAATCAGCCAAAGAGATCTTGGAATCTCTTTCCAGACTAGTAGAAGGAAGCTCTGATGAAAGAAAGGACAGGAAGTCCTTTCTCATATCCCAATATGAGAACTTTCAAAAGAAATCTGATGAATCTGTTGCTGAGATGTATGACAGATTCAACATCATTGTCAATGAGCTGATGAGTCTAGATAAGAAGATATCATTAACAGAAATAAATGATAAGATCCTCATATGCTTTCCTAGATCATGGGATTCAAGTATCTGTGAAATCAGAGAGTCCATATGCCATAGAAAAATCTCTACTGAGGCTTTGCTAGAAAATCTTAAGTCATATGAGATGCTTCTGAAGAACAGGGCTGAAACAGAGGAAAGGGAGACAACTCCATCTCCTATCCAAAGGAACCTTGCTCTGAAAGCTACTGAAGGAGAGCCCTCCACTCCTAAAGATGAAATGTTCAGTCTCCAAGGAATTAGATTCAGAAAATGGGTCAAGATAGAAGACTCAAGGAGAAGAGAGAGGACTTCAAAGCCCAGATATGACAAAACTCCAAAGAAGTAGGTAATATGCTACTCCTGCAACAAGCCAAGGCACATAGCTCCTGAGTGCCCACAATAACAAAGGGACAGGAGCAGCAACAAGTATGAAAAGAAGAAGAAGAAGAAGAAGTCTTTCAAGGGGAAAGACAAGAAGAAAGCCAAGGGTTTCATTGCTGAAACCTGGAGTGACTCTGAAGCAGAGTTCAGCTCCTCTTCATCTAAAACTGATGACGAAGCAGAAGCAGAAGCAGCTTGCATGATGGAATTGTGGATGTCATCAGAGGATGATGAAGAAGAACATGTATCATTGTTTGAAAATTTTGATTTCAATTCTGATGATTTTAAAAACTGCTTTAAAGAATTTCGCAATGATTTCCTCAATAGTCAAAAATAAATAATTGTAGTTAGGAAAGAGCTAAAAGAACTTAGGAAAGATGATGTACTTAAGTAATCAGGATTTAATAGATGAGATTAATAATAAGGAATCAGAACTGATTAAAATAAGAAATGAAAATCAAGAACTAAAAGAAGAGCTAACAAAGGCAAAAGCCTTTGAGGACTCACTCAATGGGAGGAGTCAAGAACTCAAAAACATTACACAAAATCACTCTATGAGATTTAAGCACCTAGGACTAGGAGCAGACCCATGCACTAGCACAGAAGTCCCTAAGAAACCTGCCTGGAAAAATCCAGTTAGAATTATTAGACCCAGTGACTATCAATCAAGTGAGGGGAGTGCAGTAACTAAGGACAGTAATAATCCAACCAAAATAAATGTGCTTAGCAAGGTAATTCAAAACACTAAAAGGAAATTAATGGGGGATAACAATACAGGGAAATTAAACAATCAAACAGGTAAAACTAAAAATAGAATAATAAAAAACTTTGCTGATCTTTTATATTGCGATTCATTTTATGCACATTTTCAATATCAAGGTAATAAACATAGGTTTGGTAAATCAATCCTCTACCATCCAAAAGGATACCATGAAAGACCTTTCTATTCTTTCATAGAACCTTATAATGGTAAAACAAAGGGCCAAGGTAACCTGGGTTCCTTCTAATGTTTGAATTATTTGTGCATGATTAGGTAGGATCCTTCGTAATAGAGAATGGAGTGGAAAGAAAGATCTAAGTCATGAAAGAAGAACTAAATGAAACCAAGGGAGTGATTGCTTCTTTAAATTCCCTTGCTATCCTTATAGTTCATAAAATTAATAGCATAACCACTATTTTCAATAAACATCATTGTTGGGAAAAACAGCAAGAATTCTCTAAGAAAATAGAACAATTTATTCAAAGTTGCATCGAATAGAATTCGACGTAGGATCGGGATCTACTCGATGCAAGCATCGAGAGCTAATCAGAGCAGATAATACGAATGCTATTCGACACAGCGTCAAGTTCATATCGACGCATGCATCAACTTAATAGCCACTGATGAAATTCGTGGTCGCGTCGATTATAAATGACGCAACGTCAACATCACTGTGTCGACTTAAGAGTTGCTAAGCAATCTCGAAGTTGCGTCGAATATTAATCAACATAATGTTAATATAACAGCGCACACAGAATTGCTTCTAGAAGCAGTCTCGACATATTTTTGCATGCCAAATGTTAATTCTTATCGGCGCAGCTTCGACTTAAACCCTAAGTTGCGATGAATCATCTTCTTTTAAGCAACTTCAGCGTCGAATCATTTATGCTTTCGAATTTTCTTCTCCTTGCTCTCTCCTTCTCCAGTTCTCTCATTCTCTTGTCTATTTCTCTCTCTCTCTCTCTCTCTCTCTCTCTCTCTCTCCTTTCATTGTGTTTGTAGGTACTTACAATCCAATGTATCCAGCCAAGATCAACTCTGGTTTTGACGTGGATGTGAATTCCTTCAATGTTGCTGCAGAAAGCTTCAGGGCCATTCTTGGCTTATTCCATAAAGCAGGACTAACAAAGTTGATCTCCACGAGATGTAAAATACTTGATGTTGAGTTGACAGAATTCAAGGATACTGTGCACATAGGATACAATGGTTCCCTCCATGGAAAAATCTCTGAAAGAGATATCAGCATAACAGAGGAAATATTGTCTCAAACTGGTGAGGTTTCTGATGAGCTGTCAGGGGAAAAGGCAAAGAAGGCCTTAGAAATCATGCAATTCAAGAAAGAGAGAGCCATCAATCTGAAAAAGGTGGATCTGGCAGAAGAGTATAGATTTATGGCAGACATAGTGGGAAAAGTGATGTTGTGCTAGATATCGGCACATGATGTTATACCCAAGCAGCAATTGCAAATTATGGGTGCCTTGATTCTGGAAAAGATGATAAACTGTGGGAGATGCCTCCTGAAAATGATTGGCCACAAATATGCCCACAAAGAAAATTCCTACATGAGGTTAATGAGCTAAGTTCTCTTCCAGCACTATCCAGAGGTCTGCAAATCCAAAGGAGTGCCAATTCCACCAGGCAAAAGAATCAACATTGGAATATTCTCCAAGTGGACCAGGCAGATCCTCAAGCTTGGTCAAGCTGCACCTTCACCCCCTCTCTCTCTCCAGCACCACAGGACATTGAAATAACTATACCGGATCTTCCAGCTCAAACTAATCCACCAGTACAACAAGGTGTCATTCCAGAGCAAAACCTCCAATCCATCCCATCCATACCAGCTATTGAACCTACACCACAGTCTCCTCCCCAACCACATCAACAACCATCCACACCACTTCCAGACAATCTGTCTATTCCATCTCCACCAACCTATATTTCTCCAGAAACCTACCAAACCCTTTCCTCTGTTTACCAAGATCCTCTTGATCTAAATGAGAACTTCACACCTCCACCTCCACCTACCTCTACCTCCCTTCCTACACCGTCCTTTGACATTGAGCAAGCTATCTCAAAAGCAGTGGGGCTAGCCTACAACACATTTGGTGACCTACTGGCTAGCCAAGCCAGAAAATTTGAAAAGAAATACTCCCAAATGGAGTCTGAACTCTTAGACTCAAAAAGATCTCTATAGGGACTCAAAGACTTCATGTCTTCCTCCCTAGTGACAAAGGAGTTCTTAACCTCTCTTACCAGCAAGGTTAAGAAGGGGGAGAATATTCAGAAGGAGAAAGGGCATGTCCTAGAGCTGAGTGGCAATAATAAGGGGAATGATGATGAAGCTCCTGATAAAGTGACCATTTTCCAAGGTCCAAATCTCTCGGGTGAGTCTCAAGTAGAGCCTCCAGAGAATCAAGGTGAACCAGCTGCAGAAAATTAGGTGGAGCTCCCATCTGCTCAGGGGGAGTCAATTGTAAAAGTTCAAAGGAATCAAGAAAGTGAATTGATTATTATAGGTACAGTAATGGTCCATGGGGAGCTCCATGATGATAATTTACTAGATGAAATGGCCAAGATTACCAAGGAAGCTGTTCATAATGCTGAGCTGAATACACAGACAATGTCCCCTGAAGATGATGAGCCTCTGAACTTTGCTCAAAGGAAGATAATTCCCAAGGTGTTTTCAAGAAAAAGGAAAACCCTTGAGAAGGAGCAATGAAACTCAGGTAATTCAGTTATACTGTCTAAAGAGAAACAAAAAGGAAGTGGTGATTAAAATTCCGCTTGCACGAAATAAAATTCGAACTAGCAATCCGAGAAGGCAAGTATACCTATCGAACTGTAGTATAGGAACACAAGTGTCGTATTAAAATCCGAGAACCGTTGATTACTTATACTCAAACGAATTACTATTATTTTATCTTAAAAATTTTTTGGAAGGTTTTGTCTGCTAAGTTGAAATAAAAGCTGGATAAAAGTACGGCTAAACGATGATTATGAAATAGCACTCGATCTTGACTTACTTCGGCTTAAGTTGATCAAAATTCAAAAGCAAACTTAAAACTTAATAAAGTAAGGGTAGCTTGACCGTGGGGGTTCCTATAGTTTGAACATGCTTCTCTCGAAGATATGCCCAACTACGTTTAGGAAAATCCGACCGAACTCTCGTCCCGTATTCGAATACCTAAAACTCGCTTTAAGTGGTGAACCCCGCTATTGGGTTTGACTCCAATCCAGGAGATTTACGTCATTCTCTCTCGAGAAATGTGTGTAACTCTCTTTACTCATAAGTGCTCACTTCAGACTATCGGCCTCTCGGATAGCCAAGAATGAAAGCAAAGGTGTGGACTATACATCGATAATATAGCTCCACTTAATTTTAATTAAGAGTAAATCTAAGGCCCAAAACTTTAGAAAGTGAAAGAAGACTAAAGGATCATAACTTGATCAACTCATCCTCAGATCATCAATATCGAGTACTATGAGGATTTAGTTACTCATGGTGGAGGGGTAGGAGAGAGAAATGATGAAGATTTTAAGAGAACAAAAACATACAATTTTTATTAAACAAAAGTTCAACTGAGATTGCATTTGCATGGAAAGCCTACTAAGCATTAGTAATACACTATGAAAGGAAATTACAAAGGCATTACAACATTCATATGAAAACTAGAAAAGGAAATGCATTGAAATAAGAGAGAGAGAGAGAGAAAGAGAATAAAATAACATGAAAATCACTGAAAATAGAGTAGTAGCACCAGTTCTCTCTGCCAAAAACTGAATAGGGAAAGCTTGGAGGTCATTTCAATTTATAGAAATTTTTCTGCCTCGGTCACGCCCTCATTCACGCCCGTGACTAGGGGCGTGACATTGTTTAATCAATTCTGCGGCTTGGATCAGGTTCGGCGCACGATTCTGACGCGATTTGATGGGTCACGCCCTAGGTCACTCCCGTGAATGAGGGCGTGACCATTTTGGTGGTTAGTCTGGTCATGGGCGCTGGCGGCGATCATGGGCGCTGGCGGCTGGCTGACGTGGCAGTCACGGGCGTGACTGGAAGGACGCCCGTGTAACAGTGGCGTGACCAATTCGGTGGTCAGTTGGTCGAATCTAAGCTGTTCACGGGCTGGTCACGGGCGTGACTTGTGTGTCACAGGCGTGACTTGTGTGTCACAGCCGTGTACTTTGGGCGTGTCTGACCAGATCTTCTGAATTATGGTGGCAGCAGCTTAACTGGAAACAGCAACTTACATGCCCTAGGTCACGGGCGTGACCTAGGGCGTGACTTAGGAAATTTTGCATTTTTGACCTGAAAATTCAGAAAACTTAAGTTAGCACTAAAAATAGGAAAATGAACCAAAATTGCATTTAGGTAAACAACAATAAGCAAAAAGTAAGAGTAAATAACCTAAAAATAACCTAATTAAACTAACTAGATTTAGCATTATCAAATTCCCCCAAGCTTACGCTTTGCTTGTCCCCAAGCAAAGAAATATGCTTAGCTAATAAAACAAAATGACTAATCAAAAAGATTTAATTATGCTAAACACGAGTACCTTGCAAAATTCCAAGTAGGGAGAATAGTGAAAAGGAAACCTAAAATAAGTACTTTATTTAAGCTTAATTTTTATACCCTTTACTAACAAAAATTAATCATCCAAAATTTTAACTAAAAAGTTTTAAAATAAAATTGAGCAAAGTAATAAGTGAGATAGTGCATTGAATTGTTACTAAACCCTAAGAGACAAATTATAATTATATCATTCAAAGAACAGGGATCTAAATTCATACCCAAGACTTAACTATTCTACTTTTCTTCTTTACTTAGCTAAAGCAAATTTAGGAGCATGAATCAAGAGGACATTATTACGACCGAAATGTTTGGTTTAGGCATATGATTTGGAATGGAAATCGAAGATAAAAGTGATTGCTATAATCACACTAAACCATAAACATGAGTTTTATAAAATTTTCGATATGAATGATAAGAGGCAATCCTTCGTTATAAGCATATAACATATTTTCTTTCTTTCTCTTTCATAGCCATTTTTTATTTATTTTGAAATTTTGGCAAAGATAACTAATACAAATATGCTTAAAATATCTTCTTTTTGAGCAAATTCTTTTCTTTGAAGCTCTCCATGCAATAAACCAATCACACTCTTTTAGAAATTTGAATAAAACTCAAAGTGTTAGTGTGATTCAAATAGGTTTGGAAATTTTGGCTTTGGTGAAAAATTTGATAAGTGGAGGTGACAATAAAACATGGGAAAGGGCTCAAAAGAGGCTAACAAAGGGTTTCTTTTTAAGGTTTGGCATGAAGGCTCAAACTTTAAAAAAAATGGCCTAAATCATTTTCATTGCTCTCTAAATTTATGTAAAGCATGAGTTTTGAAGGATTTCAAAAAGTAAGCCCTAGATATTAAATAAAGACTAATGAACTTATCCTGAAAATAAGAATAATAAGCGTCTAGGATTATTCACATTTACTACACAAATCAAAAGTTAACCTTGCAAAATATATCTAAAAATGAAGAGGAAAATAGTGGATGAAGAATTTTTACGAAAGTAAAGAAGATAAAAGAGAAAACGATATGGAAAGTACAAGATTTTAGAAAAAACTTTTCACATTAACATGCTACCTAGAATTAGAACACTACATGAGTCAACAATTTACTTGTGAAACATAATTAAAAAGTAGGATTAGAAATTTTGAAATTAACAAAGGCTATATAAAATATTTTGGGAAAAACAAAACATAAAGGAAGGGGTACTATTGATTTTACCAAAATCTAATTTAGACTACTAAAACAAAAGAAAAGAAAAGAAGACATTCTCCCCCAAGCTTACGATAGACATTGTCCTCAATGGAAAAGGAGAGTGAAGGAAGGAGTAACTAAGAAAAGAAATTAAAACTGAAAAACTGAAACAGGCACTTCCCTAGATTTATGGGCTTGAAAGGATGTGTGATGCCGCTCCCCCTTGTTGGCGCTTTGAATCTTCATGAAATATCATCTTGAATTTTTCTTGAAACCAGCAATGTTGAAGCAGGCGATCGCCGAAGTTGAGAGTATCGGAGCCGCCCAGGGCCAAAGAAAAATTAAAACAACAAATTTTAAAAACCTTGGGTTGCCTCCCAAGAGCGCCCTCTGATTAATGTCGTTTGAGCTCGACTAAAAGAATATAGTTCAAAAGTTAATCCAAATTATTACAGTCCAGACAAAAGAAGTTTTTCACTGTCCATGTCAACATTGTCACCAGAAAAATAAAGTTTTAGACGCTGCCCATTAACCTTGAAATCACGCTTATCCGAGTGTGATATCAAAACAGTTCCATACGGATAAGCTTCCTTTACATTATTAGGACCTGACCACCTAGATTTTAACTTTCCAGGAAATAAACGTAGACGAGAATTATAAAGTAATACTTGGTCGCCTGGTTTAAATGTTTTCAGGTGCCTTAAATTTTTATCGTGAAAGCATTTCGTTCGTTCCTTATATAATTTATTATTTTCATACGCATTGGAGCGCCACTCATCGAGTTCGTTGAGTTGCAATTTTCGAAGATCGGCGGTGGAGTGGGGATCAAAATTTAAAAATTTAAGGGCCCAGAAAGCACGATGTTCTAATTCGACCGGTAAATGGCACGATTTCCCATATACTAACCGATACGGTGTACAACCGATGGCGGTCTTGTACGCTGTTCGGTAATCCCATAGAGCATCGTCTAATTTATGTGACCAGTCCATACGTGAGGTGGAAACAGTTTTTTCTAAAATACGTTTGATTTCTCTATTCACTACCTCGACCTGGCCGTTAGTTTGGGGGTGGTAAGCAGTTGAAAGCTTATGTGTAAAGCCATATTTTAAAAGTGTTTTTGCAAATTGTGCGTTACAAAAGTGCGAACCCCTATCGCTTACGATGGCCCTAGGAGTACCGAATCGAGAAAATAATTTTTTTAAGAAAATAATAACGACTCGGGAGTCATTGGTAGGAAGAGCTTGGGCCTCTGCCCATCGAGACACGTAGTCTACCGCAACTAAAATGTATTTATTACCATGGATAGAAGGAAGAGGACCTACAAAATCAATTCCCCAAAGGTCGAAAACTTCGCACTCGAGGAAATAATTTTGCAACATTTCATTTTTATTTGAGATATTTCCGGCCCGTTGGCAGCTATCGCACCGTCTCACAAAAGATTGGGCATCTTTAAAAAGGCTAGGCCAATAAAAGCCTGCACTTAGCACTTTGTGAGCGGTCCGATTGGCTTGATAGTGCCCAACAGTCGGTCCTTCGTGTAAGTGTTTGAAAATATTTTGTCCTTCTTCGAAAGAAACACATCTACTTACTACTTGGTCTGCACAAACTCGAAATAGATACGGGTCCTCCCAAAAATAATTCTTCAGGTCAGAAAAGAATTTCTTCTTTTGCTGATAGGAAAATTCTTTTGGGAGGACTCGAGCTACTAAGTAGTTGGCGAAGTTTGCAAACCAAGGAGAAGGAGTAGTGTTGATTGATAATAACTTCTCGTCGGGAAAATAATCATTAAAAGTTTGTTCATTTAAATCTTCAATAAACGGGTTATCTAATCGTGAAAGATGGTCCGCGGCCAAATTCTCAGCCCCCTTTTTATCTCAGATTTCCAAGTCGAACTCCTGGAGGAGTAAGACCCAGCGAAGTAAGCGTGGTTTGGCATCCGGTATAGAAAGTAAATATTTGAGGGCCGAGTGGTCCGTACAAACAATAATTTTTGAAAGCGTAATATAAGGTCGAAATTTGTCGAATGCAAAAATAACTGCTAATAATTCTTTCTCCGTTGTGGTATAGTTCTCTTGCGCGGATGCAAGTGTTTTACTTGCATAGAAAATAGGGTGGAAGCTTTTAGATATATGTTGTCCTAAAACGGCTCCCACCGCAAAGCTACTTGCATCGCACATGATTTCGAATGGAAGGTCCCAGATTGGAGCTATCATAATTGGCGCATTTATTAGCTTATTTTTGATTAATTGAAAAGCAGGTATCATCAAAAATAAATGGAGTGTCTTTTTCTAAAAGATGAGTGAGGGGTTTGGTAATTTTCGAAAAATCTTTTATAAATCGCCGGTAAAAACCGGCATGTCCTAGAAAGCTTCTTATGGCCTTAACGTTGGTTGGCGGTGGCAGTTTTTCGATCACTTCTATTTTTGCTTCATCGACCTCAATTCCTCTTGCTGATATCTTATGACCTAAAACCAATCCCTCCCGTACCATGAAATGGCATTTTTCCCAGTTCAGGGTGAGATTGGTCTCCTCACACTGTTCTAACACTTTTTCTAAATTTTCTAAACAAAAATCGAAGGAATCACCAAACACGGAAAAGTCGTCCATAAATACCTCCATAATACTTTCTACGTTCTTGTCGAAAATGGCCAACATACACCGTTGAAATGTTGCCAGTGCATTACATAAGCCAAACGGCATTCTTCGATAGGCGAAGGTGCCAAAAGGACAAGTAAACGTCGTTTTCTCCTGGTCCTCGGGCGAGATGGGAATTTGGAAGTAGCCCGAGAGACCATCGAGAAAACAATAAAAGCTATGGCTGGATAATCGTTCTAAGATTTGATTGATGAATGGCAAGGGGAAATGGTCCTTGCGGGTGGCGTCGTTCAATTTGCGATAATCAATACACATATGCCACCCAGTCACCGTCCGTGTTGGGATTAAGTCATTATTGTCATTTAACACTACCGTGATCCCTCCCTTTTAGGAACTACTTGAACGGGGCTTACCCATTTGCTATCTGAAATTGGATAGATAATTCCTGCGTCTAATAATTTCACGACCTCACCCTTTACTACTTCTTTCATGTTTGGGTTTAATCGGCGTTGAGGTTGAATAGAATTATGTGAATTATCTTCCATTAGAATTTTGTGCATGCAGAAAGATGGATTTATGCCCTTAATATAAGAAATCTGCCAAGCAATTGCTTGGCGGTGCTTTTGTAAAACTTTTAGCAATTTGGCATTTTCAGATCCACTTAAATGGGCCGACACTATTACTGGTAACTTAGAGTCTTGTTCTAAAAATTCATATTTTAAATGATTGGGTAGTTCTTTAAGTTCTAATGTGGGAGGTTCCTCGTATGAAGATTTGAAAGACTTTTCTTTTTCAAAAGTAATTTCTTCAAAAATTTTTGATTTAATTTGAAAATTTGAGGGGGCGGGAGCAATGGCCATTTTCATTTCTTATAATATTTCAGTGGAGGTGTTTGAAGATGAACAAAAAGAAGAAGAACCATTTTCAGAAATACAAAAAGAAGGGTCTTCACTTAACACATCTAAGAAAAAACACGAATCATCATTTTCTAGGGTATTTTTCATAGAGGGTGTTATGGAGAAGGTTACTTCATCATCTCCAACTCGGAGGAATAGCTTACCATTACTCACATCAATGATAGCACGGGAGGTGACAAGGAAGGGGCGGCCAAGGATTAGGGGAACCTCGACATCCTCTTCAATGTCCAAAATGACAAAATCCACCGGGAAGATGAATTTGTCTACCTTTACGAGCACGTCCTCCACAATTCCCAGCAGATATTTTATCGTCCTATCTGCTAGTTGTATACTCATACGTGTGGGGCTAAGGGTGCCCACTCCTAACTTCTTAAACAAGGAGAATGGCATTAAGTTGATGCTTGCTCCTAAGTCGGCCAACACGTTCTTTACAAATAGATCACCAAAGAGGCACGGGATAGAAAAACTACCCGGATCGTTAGCCTTTTTCGGTAATTTATTTGTTAGGACGGCGGAACACTCAGCATTTAAAGTTACGTGTGATAGATTTTCTAGCTTTTTCTTATTAGTTAGAAGATCCTTCAGGTACTTAGCATACTTGGGCATTTGTGAAATCGCTTCATGGAAGGGCAAATTGATGTGTATTTGCTTAAACATTTCCAGGAAGCGATGATATTGATCATCTAATTTTTCCTTGTTGAGTTGAGAAGGATAAGGCGGGGCGGGGTTGTTTTTGAAAATATGAGGTGGAGTGATAAAATCTGTTTGAGTGAGTGGTGTTTTTAAAATAGGGGCGGATCTTGCCTCGGGCTCTTCGCTAACCGGACCGGATACTTGTTTCCCACTCCGAAGAGTTACAGCTTTCGCTTGCTCTCTCAGGTTGGGCTCGGTGTTAGCGGGAAGAGTCCCGGGCGGTCGCTCGGATATTATTTTGGCGAGCTGCCCGATTTGGTTTTCTAGATTTTTAACGGATCCGGCTAAGTTCCGGACGGTTGCTTCGTTCGTACTTATATATTTTGAAAACATCTCCTCCAAAGATGGAGGTTTTTGAAAGTTAACAGGGGGTGGAGGTGGTGTAAATTCATTTTGTAGAGGCGGGCGAGTTGTGTTTGCAGGATTACTCCAAGAAAAGTTCGGGTGATTACGCAGCGCAGGATTATAATTATTCGGTAATTGAAAACCAGGTGCATGAAAATTAGAAGCAGAATAATTATTATAAGCATTTCTATTGCCTACGTAATCAGCTTGTTCGGAGGTGGCTTTTGCGAATTCCCAAACCTGAGGTGCGGAAGGAGCATTCATTTCAGATATCTTTTTGCTAAGCATTTCCACTTGTAGTGCCAGCTGGGAGACGTTATCCACTTCGTACATACCTGCAGGTTTGTTTGGGCGGGATCTTGGCACATTCCACTGATAGGTGTTCATGTCCATATCCTCAAATAGTTCAAGAGCGGCTTTCGGGGTTTTGTTATTTAAGGTACCACCGGAAGCGGCGTCTATCATTTGCTTAGTATGTTGATTTAGCCCGTTATGAATCGTCTGCACTTGTAACCATACAGGCAGAGCGTGATGAGGGAAACGTCTTAAGAATTCTTTATACCTTTCCCAGGTATCATATAGCGTTTCAGAATCTAATTGGCAAAAAGAAGAAATTTCATTTCTAAGCTTAGCAGTTTTCACAGGTGGAAAATACTTAGTTAGAAATTTTTTAGTTAACTGGGCCCAAGTGGTGATAGAACCTCTAGGTAGAGTCGACAACCACTGCTTAGCCTTTGTTCTTAAAGAAAATGGGAAGAGTCTTAGCCTAATTGCATCATCCGTAACACCATTTATTTTGAAGGTGTCACAGATTTCAAGGAAGCTAGCAATATGTCCGTTCGGATCTTCATCTTGTAATCCGTCGAACTGCACGTATTGCTGCACCATGTGAATTATGCTGGGCATTAGTTCGAAATTATTTTATTTATGGCAGGGCGGACTATACTAGTTTCCATCCCTTCCAGGTTAGGCCTTGCATAATGGGACATAGTCCATTAAGGGGCCGCAACCATGTTGGGGACTTCATTTTGGTTAGGTTCGCCCATATTAACAACCGACTCCGAATCCTCAGCCAGTTCTTGGAATGTAGGATCTTGAACTTGCGATTTTCTCCGAAGAGTACGCTCAAGTTCTTGGTCCAAGTCTACAAGTTCTGACAGATTCGCTCGGGTCATAAACTAGAAAGAGAGAAGGGAAAATAAGATTGAGAAATTCGAAAAAGAAAAAGGTCTCTATTTTTGTTTTTGAATTAATTTTGTTTTTCAAGAAAGAGGAGAGAAAAAGAGGTGATAAAAGTAATAGATTCTTTCTTTCAAAATATCAACAAAATGCGATTCCCCGGCAACGGCGCCAAAAACTTGGTGATTAAAATTCCGCTTGCACGAAATAAAATCTGAACTAGCAATCCGAGAAGGCAAGTATACCTATCGAACTGTAGTATAGGAACACAAGTGTCGTATTAAAATCCGAGAACCGTTGATTACTTATACTCAAACGAATTACTATTATTTTATCTTAATAATTTTTTGGAAGGTTTTGTCTGCTAAGTTGAAATAAAAGCTGGATAAAAGTACGGCTAAACGATGATTAAGAAATAGCACTCGATCTTGACTTACTTCGGCTTAAGTTGATCAAAATTCAAAAGCAAACTTAAAACTTAATAAAGTAAGGGTAGCTTGACCGTGGGGGTTCCTATAGTTTGAACATGCTTCTCTCGAAGATATGCCCAACTGAGTTTTGGAAAATCCGACCGAACTCTCGTCTCGTATTCGAATACCTAAAACTCGCTATAAGTGGTGAACCCCGCTATTGGGTTTGACTCCAATCCAGGAGATTTACGTCATTGTCTCTCGAGAAATGTGTGTAACTCTCTTTACTCTTAAGTGCTCACTTCAGACTATCGGCCTCTCGGCTAGCCAAGAATGAAAGCAAAGGTGTGGACTATACATCGATAATATAGCTCCACTTAATTTTAATTAAGAGTAAATCTAAGGCCCAAAACTTTAGAAAGTGAAAGAAGACTAAAGGATCATAACTTGATCAACTCATCCTCAGATCATCAAGATCGAGTACTATGAGGATTTAGTTACTCATGGTGGAGGGGTAGGAGAGAGAAATGATGAAGATTTTAAGAGAACAAAAACATACAATTTTTATTAAACAAAAGTTCAACTGAGATTGCATTTGCATGTAAAGCCTACTAAGCATTAGTAATACACTATGAAAGGAAATTACAAAGGCATTACAACATTCATATGAAAACTAGAAAAGTAAATGCATTGAAATAAGAGAGAGAGAGAGAGAGAAAGAGAATAAAATAACTTGAAAATCACTGAAAATAGAGTAGTAGCACTAGTTCTCTCTGCCAAAAACTGAATGGGGAAAGCTTGGAGGTCATTTCAATTTATAAAAATTTTTCTGCCTCGGTCACGCCCTCAGTCACGCCCGTGACTAGGGGCGTGACATTGTTTAATCAATTCTGCGGCTTGGATCAGGTTCGGCGCACGATTCTGACGCGAATTGATGGGTCACACCCTAGGTCACGCCCGTGACTGAGGGCGTGACCATTTCGGTGGTTAGTTCGGTCATGGGCGCTGGCGGCGATCATGGGCGCTGGCGGCTTGCTGACGTGGCAGTCACGGGCGTGACTGGAAGCACGCCCGTGTAACAGTGGCATGACCAATTCGGTGGTCAGCTGGTCGAATCTGAGTTGTTCACGGGCTGGTCACGGGCGTGACTTGCGTGTCACGGGCGTGTCTTGTGTGTCACGGGCGTGACTTGTGTGTCACGGCCGTGTACTTTGGGCGTGTCTGACCAGATCTTCTGAATTATGGTGGCAGCAGCTTAACTGGAAACAGCAACTTACACGCCCTAGGTCACGGGCGTGACCTAAGGCGTGACTTAGGAAATTTTGCATTTTTGACCTGAAAATTCAGAAAACTTAAGTTAGCACTAAAAATAGGAAAATGAACCAAAATTGCATTTAGGTAAACAACAATAAGCAAAAAGTAAGAGTAAATAACCTAAAAATAACCTAATTAAACTAACTAGATTTAGCATTATCAAGAAGGTGGTGTGGTGAACATTAAATACACTTGACAATGTATGAAATATTTTGTGATCTCATTTTATCATACTGTGATTGTATATGTTATCTTGTATATATCTCTGTTTATGCAAAAGAATATGTAAAATCACATTAACAAAATGTGCAAAATTTGTTAAGATAAATAGAGGGAGATTGTTGGAAAAAACTCCTTGGATTTAACTTAACAAATTAACTAAAGTGATTTTATCTCATATGTTTCATTAACCATTGTATAGTGAGGGTAATTTGGTCATAAGATATCTTAGGGTGTCACACTCAACTTAGAGTGTCAAGACTACGTCAGGACAAGCACAATTTGAGTTGAATTAATTCTTGCGTCGAATACAAGTCGACGCAACTTCGACTCGCTGTCGACGCAACTCAGACTAGAAGTCCAAGCAACTCAATCTCTTTGTCAAAGTATATCAAGTCAATGCTTTGTCGAATAATAGTCGACTTAGATAAAGGAGCATGTCGAAGTTATCTTAGGAGTTGACGCAATCTCGATTCAACACAGATGATAGTATCTGTCGAAGCCATCTGAAGCCGACGCAACGTTAAATACAATTTGACACAGACAATGAAGTTCAAAATGAACTCTTCAACTCGACGGTTACATCGATAAGTAATCGACGCAAAGTCGACAACAGAGTTCAACCGGAGCAATAAGGAATTCGAAGTTGCTCTTATAAGGACTCGAAGGCACGTCAATAAGAGAGAGAACGAAGTCGACGCATCGTTGAATACAGTCTAAAAAAGAAACCTCTTCAGCTGTCCTTTTAGAACTCTCTCTGAAGGGCCACTAATGCGCAAATCTTAGCACACCGCTATAGGCGGTAGTAAGACTGCGGCACGAAACGGCAGTGTACCGATCGTTCAAGTAATATAAAATGGGAATGAATCCCCAAGTATCGATCTCAAAGGAACACAGTAAGGTGGAGTTTACTATTGAGGCAGGACTTGAGATTGAAGTCCTTTAAGTCGGATGGATGCGGAAACGGGGGTTTTGGATTGTGGAAAATAAAGAAAAACAACTACAACTACTCCTATGCAATGCCGCTATGCAATGCTTTGCGAGGCGGGATGGAGACAAGGTAGGCCTTGAGCGCGCTACTTCGTAAGGGCGGATGGACGAGTAGGCAAACGGAATGAGGGTCGCAAGCACCTCTTCGACAAGCACGCCACTAGCAATTGCTAGTGCGCCAAACGAACGCGACAGTGGGATGGAGGATGGAATGGGGCGCTCCTCAAATCACATAAACCACAAAAGCATTTCACATAGACATGAAATATAGAAATACAAACAATTTTATGTGCCACTTCATCATAATATTTAGATCTAACAACATACACATCAATAAGAGAAGAACAAGGCAAGAAATCGACTAAATCCGAAGGCTCGTTGTAGATTCACGGTTGGAATCACCGGGTTGTCAATCCACGTCCAAGCTCGGTCCACAACTACATCCGTGGTAGAGAGAGCTGTCACGACTCTCTAATGAACCCGTCTTCTTCGTCTCACCATCCGTTAGAGGTTGTAAACTTCCTCTTGCTTGAAGGAAATGGCGGCTAGATCTCCCTTGAAGCTTTAGGATGAAGGAGGAGGCCAAAGGGACGAAACCCTAGTGGAGATGGCGAAATCGGCGCTGCTGAACGACGTGTACGGAACTCTCTCGATTTAGGGTGAAGCTGCAGCTTTTATAGGAAAACGTCAGAAATTTGGTCACGCACGGTTGAACGCATGACCGTGCGTGGACCGTGCGATACTTAAGCGCAGCAGGCGTGCAGGAGAAGAAGGAATGCGCCCGTGCGTATTACTCACGCACGGGCGAACCTGCCCATGCGTTAAAATGCACGAGTAAATTCCGAGGCTTAATTTTGCTGGGCATCATGAACGCACGACCGCAACTGACCGTGCGCCAAGAAAACGCACGACCGTGCGATTTATACAGAAATGAATTCTAGCAAATGGGGAACGGCCCACATTTTACAGCTCAAGCAAAAACTGGGGAAATACTTCCAGCAGCACAAAAATACAGAAAATACGATGGGGAGCACGAAGTGCTTACCCCCAACAAAAAAGTGCGCGATTGCACACAAAAACAGGCATAGACATGTACTTCAAATAAAAGCATGAATGGAAGAAATATTAACGAGACTGAAGTACAAATGCAGGAAAACTACCCTAAATGAGTCCAAAAATATGTATATAATAGGGACTCATCACACCCCCAGACTTACCTGTTTGCGCGTCCCGAGCAAACAAATCCGGCGGAGTATGAAAAAGGTAGCTAGAGTAGAAAATTGCAGAGACAGAGCAAGATGCGAAGTATCATACGCATGCAAATAGAAATTCAATAAAAGGAGATTATAACTATGCTAACTAATTTACAAAAGTATAAATGCGTAAATAGAGATTTATTTGTACTCAGATGGTGAATCATGAAGAATTTGTGCGGTCGTGCCCGGTGTGAAAGTAAACAAGCCACTCAGGAGGGTGTTGCTAAAGACCGGAATTCGGGGATAACTCCGCTGAAATCCATCAACGTCGAGAACCATAAGCTTGCCTGGTTACACTCTCTCCACGGCGCTAGCAAACTCAAAAGTTAAATCAATAGGACTTTCAGGTTATAATGGGGCTTAGGTTACGGTATGATATTCAACGATAAATGAGATGGCTACGCAACCCAATTGAGTCTAAGGATAACGTTGAACCCAAAACAAGACCACAAGCGATGCTAGTGTGACACACCCCTAGACTTAGCTTGAAAATTAGGTGTGCACACAGCCTACTCCAGCAAATACCAACTGAATTTTCTATTATGCTCAAGGGGATTTCTTTTCATTCCCAATCTTTTCAGATTTTTCGTTTAACTTCATTTTTTTTCTCTTTTTCTTTTATCCCCCGGTTGGTTTACAACAATGTTTTCAGCAATTAAAATAGATCTTTCTTTCACATCGCAAAGGTTCCAAGCATCACATCCAAATATGAAATTTAAGTTCAGTCAACACATTTTTGGTTGCAAAAATAGGATAAGCTTCAGGCTTTGGTGATTGAAAGAGGAGCTGAAACAAAGGAGGGGTAGGCACAAACTTGGCTTGCCAAGGTGAGCGCATAGGTCATGGAAAACAAGGCTCAAACTAGCCAAAACAAAGGCCTACATCATATTTAACAAGATGAGTTGCTCTCACCCATGCTTCGAGAGTCGCTTGGGGCAAGTTCTTAGCCCACGAGAAAGGTAAACCTTCCTTCCGACTCGAGCAACACACAACTACCGCTCGCTTACACACAACACCGTGCTACCGTAAATTTCAGTCACATTCACCAAATGAGTAAAGTAAATCAAAGATTACGCAAGAATACTAATTGTAAATTAAAAGCATAGAGATAATCGAATTTTACTCAAATTTCTATGGAAGCATGCGGATGCGACTAGAGCACTACAAGAGTCAACATTATACTCCGAATTGCAATTCCTAAGCTAACATCCTATTTCACATTCCAACCAAAATAAGTATGAATGGAAATACACATACAAGTTAGTTCGCTCTCAAGTGGGTGCTTTGTGTGCAGAAAAAATGAACAAAAATATTAGAAATAAGACTTCTAGCATGCTAAATAAATGTGCACGTGAGTGGGTATACAAAAATATCTCCCCCAGACTTAAACTGTGCATTAAGATATTCTAAAACAAAATTAGGGGAAGAGGGTACCCAATGCTCAGCAAGTAAGCATTCCGGAAGCCTGTAGTGAAGCTCTACGAAGAATCACGACCACCGCCTTCACAAATAGAAAATACCTGCAAAGGGTGGTCTCCGCACAAGAAAACTAAAATAACACCTAACTAACTCGTTAGAGTGGGCGATAAAATAAAGGAAAAGAAAAAGTAAGATAACTACTGGGGTTATTGTCATCCCAGCATGACTTATTTAAAAACATAACAGTTCTAGCTAATGGGCGTATGAAAGAGAAAATGAACAGGTAACTGTTCTAATATGTGTGTCGGTAACGGGTACCGATACGGCGATAGAACAATTACTCCCCTACCTAAATAAAAATACCTGCTGAACACAGGTAGCGGGAATAGGAAGTAAGAAGAGGAGGAGAGCTGGTCCTCACTCGTCTCACCACAGAATAAATCCTTGCCAAGCAAGGTGTCATCTCCAGGGAGACAGCAGGAGGAGAAGGCAATGAGTGGGGCTTCCTCCACGGAGGGGGGATCAACCTCCTCACATAAGAGGATGCTCTCATCATTGACTTGAGCATAATGCTCCAAGTCCTCCTGAAGTACCTGTGAAGACTCAACCTGCACAGGCTCAGATGAAGAAAGGGGATTAAGAAATAAACAAGAAGAACGACTTAAATAAAAATCAAGCGGGGGAGTGGTCCCGGTCTCACTCCCATCAGGTTGCGGAAGTAAAATAATGTCGGCATTGTTGACAATGCCGCAAGGTTCGGTGGGATCAATGGTGGCCTTCTCCAGGATTTGCACTTCCTCCACCGGTGTTGAGGAAAAATCCTCTTCACCTAGAAGGTTGTTCTCCTCCATAGGAATAGGCACAAAACAAAGATCGCCAGCCTCCTCTTGCAATGCATCATCAACAATGTTATCAGAAATAAATGTAATAGAATGCACAATAGGGGGAGGGATAGGGCTTGAAAAAGAATCAGACACCGATTCCTCACAAAGAATCGAATCTATGCATGGTGATATATGTACAGGGGAGATGGGCTCAGTCATGTCAGAGCCTGGATCAGCCACACATCTGGTGACTGTGTCCACATCATACCCTTCAAAACTTGAAGGTGAAATGGACACAAAACCGGATGTTGAAGGTGTGCTGCCAGAAGTAGGAGTCGGGATGATCCGGATATCCAGCTCGTCATCCTCGTCCAATTGGAGAAGATACTCGGCACAGTCCTTCAAGATATGATCCATGCTCTGACAAAACAAGCACTGCCTTGCGGGCCTCTTTGGCACAGCAGGTGCTGAAGCCGAAAATAAGTATGACGGTAAAGGCGCAGCAGAATAGCCATAGGACTTACGCGCACCATATGGAGTACCAGACGAAGTCGGTGCTCCATATGCTGGGCCTTGAGTGCTAGGGCTATTATCTCCTGATGGGCATCTATCACTAGCATGCGATATATCTCCACAAAAGCGGTAACGAATATTAAAAGAAGCCCACATAATGTGAAGATAACCTGATTCAAATGGAAAACACTACTGTGCAAAATAATACACCCTACAAAAATTTACTAAACAACCTTACAAAAAGTAAAACAGGATAAGAAGAAATAAAACAAAAAAGAATGCAATACACAAATGGAAGGGCTTTAATCTCAGATTCTCCCTCTCCAGAAAACTCACACGTCTGTGTTCCCCGGCAATGGTGCCAAAAACTTGATGCACAAATCTTAGCACACCGCTATAGGCGGTAGTAAGACTGCGGCACGAAACGGCAGTGTACCGATCATTCAAGTAATATAAAATGGGAATGAATCCCCAAGTATCGATCTCAAAGGAACACAGTAAGGTGGAGTTTACTATTGAGGCAGGACTTGAGATTGAAGTCCTTTAAGTCGGATGGATGCGGAAACGGGGGTTTTGCATTGTGGAAAATAAAGAAAAATAACTACAACTACTCCTATGCAATGCCGCTATGCAATGCTTCGCGAGGCGGGATGGAGACTAGGTAGGCCTTGAGCGCGCTACTTCGTAAGGGCGGATGGACGAGTAGGCAAATGGAATTAGCGTCGCAAGTACCTCTTCGACAAGCACGCCACTAGCAATTGCTAGTGCGGCAAACGAACGCGACGGTAGGATGGAGGATGGAATGGGACGCTCCTCAAATCACATAAACCACAAAAGCATTTCACATAGACATGAAATATAGAAATACAAACAAGTTTATGTGCCACTTCATAATAATATTTAGATCTAACAACATACACATCAATAAGAGAAGAACAAGGCAAGAAATCGACCGAATCAGAATGCTCGTTGTAGATTCACGGTTGGAATCGCCGGGTTGTCAGTCCACGTCCAAGCTCGGTCCACAACTACGTCTGGGGTAGAGAGAGCTGTCACGACTCTCTAATGAACCCGTCTTCTTCGTCTCATGATCTGGTAGAGGTCGCAAACTTCCTCTTGCTTGAAGGAAATGGCGGCTAGATCTCCCTTGAAGCTCTAGGATGAAGGAGGAGGCCAAAGGGACGAACCCCTAGTGGAGATGGCGAAATCGGCGCTGCTGAACGGCGTGTACGGAACTCTCTCGATTTAGGGTGAAAATGCAGCTTTTATAGGAAAACGTCAGAAATTTGGTCACGCACGGTCGAACGCATGACCGTGCGTGGACCGTGCGATACTTAAGCGCAGCAGGCGTGCAGGAGAAGAAGGAATGCGCCCGTGCATTTTACTCACGCACGGGCGAACCCGCCCGTGCGTTAAAACGCACGAGTAAACTCCGAGGCTCCATTTTGCTGGGCATCATGAACGCACGACCACAACTGACCGTGCGCCAAGAAAACGCACGACCGTGCGATTCATACAGAAATGAATTCTAGCAAATGGGGAACAGCCCACATTTTACAGCTCAAGCACAAACTGGGGAAATACTTCCAGCAGCACAGAAATACAGAAAATACGATGTGGAGCACGAAGTGCTTACCCCCAACAACAAAGTGCGCAATTGCACACAAAAACAGGCATAGACATGTACTTCAAATAAAAGCATGAATGAAAGAAATATTGACGAGACTGAAGTACAAATGCAGGAAAACTAGCCTAAATGAGTCTGAAAATATGTATATAATAGGGACTCATCACCCACACCACTAAATACCATTCTACGACGGCTTGTTTATTGCCTAGAATGGAGAGAAGCATTAAAGAAGATGGGAAAAGCTTTCTCAGAAAGGATTCAAACAGTTGGCAGACGGGTCGTGAACAAATGAAGAAGGAAAGATTAATTGTCAATGACTATGCCTTTTTAGGACAACCCAAAAGAGGAAACAAATTCAAAATCTAATCATGGACAATAAATAGGATGAGAAGAAAGGAATATACAGAGCATTCATCACCATCTGCTCCAGTTTTGGTCAATTAGGGTTCCTTCTTCTTCCTCTTCCTCCTGGAACCTTATCAGAGAAAAATTTAGAAAAACAAGTGCTCTTTCAGAATAGAAAACTGAGCTGCTTCTTCATCAACAACATATTACAACCAGATAGCAAGCAAAAGAAAGACAAAATGATCTAAAGAAAATAACCCTTGCAAATCATCACAATCTTAAGCAAGGGTTTATCATTAGCAGATCCATAGAAGGGAAAGATAGAAGCTGAAAGCTTCTACAGAATTCTGAGAACAGAATTCTCCTTCTTCATTGTAACAACCAGCCCCGACCACCACACTGAGGGCTGGCAACCCGGCTCACCGGCCGGTCCAGCTCAGTTGGTGATGAGGACTGTTGAAGGTGCCTTATCAAGGGTGGCGGGGGATCGAGACCCGCCATCAACATCCCACTATAGCTGAGAAACAGGCTCAGCCATGGGTGGGGTGCACCGGACTGCAGTCCTTGTCCAACTGCATTTAGTCGGCCCAATGAGTGGAGATGGACCGGCCGGTGAGCCGGGTTGCCAGCCCTCAGTGTGGTGGTCGGGGCGGGTTGTTACAAAAAAAATGCACTTTTTGTAACAACCCGCCCCGACCACCACACTGAGGGCTGGCAACCCGGCTCACCGGCCGGTCCATCTCCACCCAGTGGGCCGACTAAACGCGGTTGGACAAGGACTGCAGTCCGGTGCACCCCACCCATGGCTGAGCCTGTTTCTCAGCTATAGTGGGATGTTGATGGCAGGTCTCGATCCCCCGCCACCCTTGATAAGGCACCTTCAACAATCCTCATCACCAACTGAGCTGTGACTAGATGATCCACCAGACCGAGGGGCACGGTCTTAAGCAAAAATGTAAAATTCTCTTTTTAATCCAAGTACTTATATGTCTTTTATAAAATAAACATAAGGAGTGTTTGCCTGAGCGTCGGTAGTTGTCCCCTGCTTGACGTGGCATCATAGCGCGTATTTTCCCCTTGCTCTGATAATATTTCTTAAATTCGTGGGAAAATATGGGTTGTGACAGTTGGTATCAGAGGGAGGTTAGTCGGGTTGCTGTGCTAGTCTGGTTGCCCGGTTAATCGCCTAGTGAGAATCGTCATTCATCGCATACACACACCGAAGGGTCATCAGTATGTCTTGGCTGAAGCATGAACACTACACTCATAGCATAATAAGAAGTATACGGGGCATATTATGTAGTATGGGATGCATAATATGTGTTTGTATATGGATCCTCATAGGTGACAACATACGACTGTTATGTAGTATGGGATGCATAACGTAGGTCGCATGCGTGTCCATTAGCTCAATTTTCTTTTTCGTTACATGCGATATTATGTAGTATGGGATGCATAAGATCGCATGTGTACGCCGCTCATAGCATGCATTAAGGCCTTTTTAGATAGCATAGCACTGCATATACATCATAACATAGCATTAGCACATGTGCCAAGCTAAAGACATACATGATGACGCTCGTACACACATGATCTGGAATAAAATTTGGCATCCATGCATTTATATTATATGCACATAAGTTGATAGGATGATGGTATACCATCCAAATTTAAGCATATCATCATTTCATGAATTCCCAGAGCAAGGTAACAGCAAGAGCAAGTATCTACACTTTTCTGGTCTGTATCGAGTTAG
Source organism: Dactylorhiza incarnata (assembly GCA_033032865.1). Classification (NCBI taxonomy): domain Eukaryota; kingdom Viridiplantae; phylum Streptophyta; class Magnoliopsida; order Asparagales; family Orchidaceae; genus Dactylorhiza; species Dactylorhiza incarnata. The sequence continues at coordinate 25,627,317 of JAWHQI010000003.1, forward strand.
GAAATTCTAGTTCCTAGCTGTTGCGTCTTAAGCTAGGTGTATTGAGGTGTTCGTTTGTAATTGCAGTCGGTGACTCCAGAGTGTCGTGCATCGGAGTTGGCTCTCCGGTTAGAGGTGGAACCCTTAGGTGCGCTTAGTGAGGCGGTGACTAAGAGTTGCGTCGGAGTATCGAGACATTGTTGAGGCAAATGGTTGTGAATCAAGCGCAGTTTTTCTGCCCAGGTGATTTCAGGTTAGATACTAATCTAACTCTTAGCTTTCAGCTTTGGTTCTAGTTTGTTTTCACTCGATTAGTTGCGTATCTAATTTTATAGGAGAATTTAAGATAAAGAATCGTTAGGCGCGCGTCCTTCTCGATTCTGGTGCTACCCACTTGTGCGTGGCTAGGCCATTAGTAGAGCGTCGTGGTTTGACCCTCGATCGGGTTGGTGATCCCCTTAGTGTTAAGTTTCCCTCTTGTTGTTTCTGTGGTGTCGAATCAGGGCTTTCAGAGTTGTCCTATTCTCTTTGGTGGTTTCATAGCTTTGGTAATCTAAAGGTGCTAGACCTGGAGCTTTCGTTGTGATTTTTGGGTTTGGGCTGGTTGTCCAGGTTTGATGCTGTTATCCAACGCAAGGTAAAGCGTTTGGTCTTTATGCTGGACATTGGTCAACCTTCGAGCCTGTTTGGCTTCTGCGCAATGTTTCCCCGATTGTTTCCGTGGTGTGTGCTCGGAGCCTTTAGTTTCCGGTTGTTTTGCCTACCTTGTTTCTATGTTAGAAACTGGTAGCAGTTTGCCGGGTATCGAAGATTTTCTTCCCTATGGTGCGAGATCTCGCTGATGTCTTCACCGTTAGTCTCCCTGGTTCTCTACCTGTGAGAGTGGAGGAATTTGTTTCTGACCTTGAGCCGGGTACTTGTCCTATTGCTAAGGCACCGTACCCTTTGGCCCTGCGTGCGTTGCGAGAGTTGCGCGCTCAGTTAGATGAGTGGTTGCAGTGTGGCTTTTCCTGGCCTAGTTCCTTGCCCTGGAGTGCTCTCGCCTTGTTCTAGATTTTGTGCCAGTGCTGCAGCCCAATCTGTCCTTTGTGGAGCAGCCTATTCGTGTCTTGGAGAGGCAGGGTCGAGTGTTGTGGAGGAAGTCCATCCCTATAGTGAAAGTCCTCTGGGGCAATCAGGATGTTCGGGGTGCGACCTGGGAGCTAGAGTCAGCGGTGAAGGAGTCCTATCCTCACCCTTTCAGCTAATTTCCCCGATAAGTTTCCGTCTTCTGCGTTTCTCCTCGTTTTGAATTGTTGTTGCAAAGTTTCGGGCCGAAACTTTTTGTTAGGAGGGGTGGCTGTAATGCCCCGGGTTTTTCTTTTAATTATTTTAATAAAACGTGTGGAATTAATAATAATTATTTGAAATCGAGATATTAATTTAGGGCGTCGATGCGAAAGGGCGTTACCGTTGCGGGAGCTTCGTCGTCGTCGTCCATCGAGACAATTCTAGACCGAGTCATATTTGCAATATATACATATATATATGTGTATATATGAAGTTTTTATTTATTATTTTACCTTTGATGGTTGCATGTTTAGGCAAGCATATATGATTATATTTTCTCTTAGGAGGCTTTGCTTGTAGGTAGACATATACGTATAATTATATATATGTATTTACTTGTGTGAAGGGCATATAAAAATCTATACGTATGTATGCATCATACCTGCAGGAAATTTATTCAAGAATATATATATATATATATATATATATATGTATGTATGTGCTAGGAGTATACACATATATATGCTGCTAAGAATATATGAGGATTTATATTATATTGGTGTTAAACAAAAAAAAGAGGAGAAATTTTCATTTAAGCGTATATGTATTTATATTAGTGCTGAGAGGGAAGAGGCAAGAGGACTTCTCTTTCTTTTTCATTGCTTCCCTTTCCCCGATGGCTCGAGAGTTTTCCGTGAGAGTGCTGGTGGCGGGCTAGGGTTGCGCTGGAGTCACCGGGCATCGGAGGTGTAGGCCATCGGTGGAGCCGTGGTGGGGGTTGCCGGAGCTAGTTTTCGTTGACCGGGCTTGGCTTCGTCGTCGGGGCTAGGGCATCGGCAAGTTTGTCGCGATCCGGAGGTTCTCCGGCTAAATTTGAGGCAAGAAAAATTTTTCCCTCCTCCTTCCCCTCCCCTCTTTCCTTCTGATGCTTTAATATCACTTATTTATGCTGGAATATTTACTTCCTTCCTGAAGTTTTGGTATTTCCTTTATGTGCTGGGAGTTTACTTTTTTTTTCATTTCCGATGTCTGATGCTATCGGGGTTATGCTGGAAGTTTCGTCTCCCTGTTGCTTGGAATTACCTAGTTCTATGCTGAATTCTTCCCTGGATTTTCTGAGGTTGCGCCGGCTGGATTGCTTGGGTGTTATGCTGAAAATTTTCTGGACCCCTCTTCCTTGGTTATACCTGCTATGCTTGATCAGTTAGGAGTTCCAAAGAAAAAAAATTATTTAAATCATAGGGCTGCTTTATATTGTCCAGTTGGGGGTTTACTTTATATGGGGGGGGGGGGGGGGTTGTTATGTATAATCCCAGGCTGGATTTATTTTAGGCTTGCTGCTCTTGAACTTCCGGAATTCTGCCTTTGTGAGGGGTTGCTGCTGCTTGATTTTATTGGGGCTGCCCTTTTGGTTTTCTTTTCTTGTGGGGCTGCTGCTGCCTTTGTGAGGGGTTGCTGCTGCTTGTTTTAATTGGGGCTGCCCTTTTGGTTTTCTTTTCTTGTAGGGCAGCTGCTGCCTTTGTGAGGGGCTGCTGCTGCTTGTTTTAATTGGGGCTGCCCTTTTGGTTTTCTTTTCTTGTGGGGCTGCTGCTGCCTTTATAGAGGGCTGGTGCTGTTGGGCTTAGCTTGGGGCTGGTTTGCTATTATCCCACTTTAGAGGTTGCTGTTTTTTTTCTACTTGGGGGCTGCTTTACATTAATCTTGCTTGGATTACGTTGGGGTTGGTTGTATAATCCCAGCTAGGGGCTGCTGCTGTTTACTTTTAAATTGGGGGCTGTTTTCATGCTATCTTGTTGGGGGGGCTGCTCTTATAATACCTATTGATTGGGGGGCTGTTTTCATACTTTATTTTTGGGGGGCTGCCTTTGCAATACCTTGAAATGTGGGGGCTGTTTCCTTATACTTGTTAATTTGTAATGTGGGGGCTGCTTCTTATCTTATTAAATGGGGGCCGCTTCTCATCATTGTTAATTTGGGATTTACAAACCATCAACTTGGGGATTGCCGTATAAAAATCCTATTTCCGATATTTCATTCAATTATTGTTATATGTTTGGTGGGTCGCCTTCGGGTTGTAAGTCTTGATAATTCAAGTTGCGTAGTCGGCGCATAGCTCAAGTTTCTTTCTGCTATATGGCATCTAATCGTTTGGGTTATACGGCCCTGGGAATAAGAGAATATCGTTGTCAAGTTCGGAAATTATTTAAGTGTTGGCTAAATTACAAAACCACTCATAGTCTCGCACTAGTAGCCTAGTTGTTGAGGTCATCTATTGCCTGTTCCCTTCTCTTTTAATCTTTTTTCCTGGCTTTGCTCCTCTTCCCCTTTAATGATTGTTTCTCCCTTTTTCTGCAAGCGATATTCTGTTTGTGGCCTTCTTTGTTGTTCTGATAGATTCTCTCAGAAAAGTCGTTTTCTGTGTATTCTCGGAAATCAGTGAAGGGTAAATCTTCCTCCTCACTGTCTTAGCAATCTGGTTGAATGTAAAGTTTTCTTTTTAGTGGTTGTGGGCTGCAAATAGCAGACCTTCTCCTTAATGAATGTGTTTCTTAAAGCTTGGTTATACTAAGCTCTCTTGTTGGTTGTGTCCTTCAAGTAGTAGTAGTCCCATTGGCTTGATTTTGTTGGGTGATTGGAAGTCCTTCATTTCAGTCCTTTCTTCTTCCTTGTCTGCCTAACCTGTTGATCTTTTGGTTAGTGGTTGTCGTGTTGCCCTTTTTGGGTCTTGATTGGTGTTCTGGGTTCTTGATTCCTGATGTCATCCCCTTGGAATCGGGATAGCATCCTTACCTATTTAGTTATGCTACCAGGTAGTCTGATAAGGCTTCCCTAGGTTTAGAAAAGTTTGCTCGCCCTAAGATCGTACAATTTCTTCTTCTTTTATGAGTCTTTCTCATCGACTTTGATTATTCTTTCTCGTCGACTTTGATATAAGTCTTTCTCGTCGATTTCTTCGCTTATTCTGAATTGTTTCCTCATATATTTATATGTTCTTTTTGTCGGGTGTTCCCGGGTATCTTAAGCGGTGTTAGCAAGCATTTTAGTCTTTTCGTTGAGACTTTTTAGATGAAGCTACGCTTTATTCTTTGAGCTGTCCTGTAATTGATTGGTGACCGGTTATGGTATTGTTTCGTGCCTTATTCGTCGTATTGTTATGAGAAGTTTGTTGGGAGTCAAGTTTGGACTCACCAAGCGTTTTCAAATGAATCGTTGAGTAGTGTTTATTTCTTTGTGACCCTATCCTTAGGGTGTTATGGTGCTGATATCTCGGGTTACGTCCCATATCTTAATTGAAACTTAATTTGATTATTTAGAACCTTTGTCTTAAGCCTTGCACGGTGGGTAGTTTTGGGTGGCAGTGGATAGAGTACCACCACCCGGATTTGGTTTTTGGGTGGCAGTGGATAAAGGACCACCACCCGGTTTTGGGCTGCGAGCGTTAGTGGAAGATACCACCGTCGCAGTGCCTTCTTTTGGGGGACGCTTTTCCCTCGAGCTGATCAGTCTCAAGTTCTTAAACATATATGCTTATATATGTGTATTATGATATTATATGTATGACCATCACCTCTGAGCCGCAATGGCGGACACGTGGTGGGCTTTGATTGTTTTGGCTATTACCATTTGGTGCAGGATTTTCCTCTTACCGAGTGCACTCGTTTGAGCTGGCTCGAGTTGTTGTAAGATTATTGATGTTTATCTGCTTAGTTTCCTTTCTGCACTCTTTTACTTCTGATGCTGCTAATCTTGGTTTTCTTGCACCCTTTTTGGGCCGAGGCATTCTTTTCTTATGAATGTCTCAGGTTCAGGTCTTTAGCTGCCGCAGGAGTTAGAGTGGCGTCGTTCAGCTTCCTGTCGAGGCCCTGCCTCTCTTTTAGGTAAGGGGCAGATCTTTAGTTGTTTCTTTCCTTCTTTTCTATGGGTTTGTGTCAGTTGTTGACGCCCATAGCTCTAGATTTCTTGTGCTAGTTTACTTGCTAGTTGATTTGCTGTTACTTTCAGGTTGTTAACCTACTTGCTCTCTGGGAAGCTTTATGCTAGGATGCATTAGTTACTTTATTAGTATAAAAATGTCATTCTTGCATATCATGATTTTAAATAAATGCCACATACTTTGGATATCGTAGAAAAATCTTTTCCTACTATACTAAACATAGATATATGCATATCATTTCTGGGATGTTGACCTTCATGCTCATGTAGGCTAAAATGAACCTATTTTCCGCTGCGTAGGTATAGTTTTTCACTGGTGGACTAGATGATCCACCGGACCGAGGGGCACGGTCTTAAGCAAAAATGTAAAATTCTCTTTTTAATCCAAGTACTTATATGTCTTTTATAAAATAATCGTAAGGAGTGTTTGCCTGAGCGTCGGTAGTTGGCTTGACGTGGCATCATAGCGCCTATTTTCCCCTTGCTCTGATAATATTTATTAAATTCATGGGAAAATGCGGGTTGTGACATTCATCCCCCTTCTTCTTTCAACTTCTTCAACTTTACAGAGTTTTAAGAATTCCTCTTCAAAGGATTCAGTGTTTCAAGATCTCCTTATCAAAAGATATGAGTGGTTCAATATCTACTTATCAAAAGATCTGAGTGGTTCAAGATCTTCATATCAAAAGATCGTTGGTTCTAAGAGTCTCCTTATCAAATGACTCAGGCACAGGTTGTGCATTCCTACCAGGTGGTAGAAGAGAGGACTACCCAAATTTTGGGGAACCTCTATAAAATCTTGTTTCCTCTGTGTGTGTTTATTTTCTGTGTTGTCCCATATAACTTACTTTTTTCTGCTCTACTTTAACAGCATTACTTTATTATGTGTTAGGTATTCTTGAAGCATAACACTTAGTGTTTTATTATGTGTGCACAAATAGGATAAAAATAATTTTTAAATCTCTATTCACTTCCCCTCTATTGTATACTCAGAGTCATACAGTGCACTTTCAGGTTATTATTAGTTCTTATAGCTGGATGTTTCCTTATAATGTTCACAACTAGCTTTACATTATTTGCCCTTGGCACTATTGGATTGAACCAATAATCTATGACAAAGTGGCCAGTTTTTCCACAGCACCAGCAATCAAATTTGTTATATCTCCTCTTCTAGTTTACCTTAGAAATTGGAGGTTGTTGTTGATCAGAAGAGCAGGCTGCAGGATTCTGAGCTTTTCTGCTTTGGGCTTTATGGCTATTTGCATGAGAAGAAGAAGGCAACAAAATCACAGGCTTCTTCTTAGGAACAGGCTTTTGAATCACAGCCTTTTCCTTGTCTTTATTTGTTGGTGTTGAGGAACCAATTACAAAGGGTCCATGGCTTCTTATTTGGATCTCTTCATGTGGTGCTTTGAGAGCACACAATCCAATGTTTGCTCTATTCCTAGAATTTTGTGGCTTTCTTGTTCCACTTGTAGAACATTCATTGGATATGTATCCATAAGAGATATCCAGTTCATATGTATTTATTGGCAACAACACCTTCTTGATTATAGTTTGATCTTGTGGAGACTTGCCTTTGTCATTTTCTCCAGTGTATCCTACACCTCCTCTATAAGGTTCATAAAATATGTCTATTATAGGCAAGACATTTTGTGGCTTAGAAAACTGAGCCACCAACTTTCTCTCAATGAGAAGCTTATCATCAAGATCTTTTATTAGTTTGTTCTTCTAATTTTATTCCCTGGCTTCATCTTCTGTCATCTTTTGAATCTCCATAAGATCAAAATTCATCTTAGTTATTTCCTTTGTTTTCTCAGAGAGCTCTGACTTAAAGGGCTTCAGAATTTCAAATTCTTGAGCTTGAGCCTTAGACAATTTCTTGCTTCTTTTAAAGCATCTAGCAGAGCTCCAAATATTTCTACCATATCAGGTTCATCTCCACTTTGATATGATAAGCATGACTCATATTCAGAGCTTGTGGTAGATGGAGGTGCTCTAATGCATACATGAGCAGGAGGATATGATTACTCTTGACTTCCATCATCAAATAACCCCATTATCCAAAAATAGGCTTCTTCTTCAGATTCAGAAGAGCTTGAGTCAATATCACTCAAGGTCTTTGTCTTCATTGCTATGAAGCTCCTTTCTTTCTTCTTGCTCTTATGAGATCCTCTCTTATCAGATCTCTTTTTTTTTCTCTTGTCAGGGCAGTCAGCAATGGCATGACCTGCCTTTTTGCAGCCATAGCAAATGATGTTAGATGAAAGAATTTTTTTTTATTAGAACCATACCTATCATCTTTTGACTTCTGTCTTGGCTTGCCATTATTATATCCAATCCTTCTTGAAGAATTCGAGTGTCCTCTTTGCTCCTTGAGCTTTCTGCCTTGAAGTCCACAGTAAGATCTATTGTTTTCCTCTTCGGCCTTCCTTGTATTCAGTTGCAGCTCATCGGACAACAGTTTTTCAAATAGGTTTTGGGGCTCGATTCTAGCAAGGCTCCCCATTTATCTAATGGCCCATATTTTAATGTCCCATTCCTTGTTCAAGGACCATAGGAACTTGTCATTCAAATTATAATTAGAGAACTCTCTCCCATAAGTTCTCAATCCATTTACAATCTTCAAGAATTTTTTATAACATTCAGATATGGAGTCCTTCTTATCCTATCTGAGGGCTTCATAATCTTGATTAAGAAGAGACTTATATCATCTCTTACATCTTCAGTCCCCTCTATGAACACAATAAGATAATCACATATCTCATTTGTTGTCTTACAGTGAATCAGATTTCAAAAGGTAGAGTCATCTATTATACTGACAAGAATGTTTTTAGCTTTCTTCTCCATGGTCACAAGTGATTTCATCCTTATCCATTTCATTATATTTCTTAGGGACTTATCTGGTTGGATATATGGTTGAAGATTTCATAGGAACAAAGGTTCCCTCTTCTATTGTGATGAATAAACTTGGATCAAATGCTTCCACATATAGTCTGACTCTTTCTTTCCATATGGGAAAATTTTCTTTTGAAAAGATGGGGAGTTTCATTGAGCTCGGCTCTTTGCAATTTTCTCTTGCAGGCATGGTGATAGTAGTATATCCCTTGGCAGATCTTGTTCAAGATGTTAGATTTCTTTTTGAATAACCTAGCTCTGATACCAATTGAAAGAATAAGGATCTATAACACCTAGATGGGGTGAATATGTGTTATCACTTTGTTATTTTAGCAGTAGATTTATAAAGAAAGCACAAAAGAAAGCAACCACAACATAGAGAACGTGGATAGTTATAGTGGTTCCCTAAGATTGGTATGTCCACTTTCTTCATGATCCTATCTTGCAGTATGCTAGCCTCGGAAAAACTCCTTCAAACTCAGATCTACTAAAAGAGATCTTACACCTCAGAGTACAGAACTCCTACCTCAGGAACAACAATAAGTTCCCTACCTCAGATCCCAAACGTAGGATCCTGCAACTCAGAGTACGCAACTCCTACAACTCAAATTCAACCTTTAATCCTACCTCAGGCTCACACAGAACCCTACACGCAGATATCAAAGAGATCCTACAAAAAAAGTTCTATTTTGTTATGTCAATATAAATATACTCAAGAAAATGTTTCTTGTATGGATTGAGTCCTCTTAGGCTTCTAAGCAGATAGCCTTCACAAGTTCAGCCAAGATATTGATTGAATCTTCTATTAGAAACCCTGGATCAGACAGGCCTTGAGATCTGAGACTTCTTTGATCTTAAATGATTATGAATGAAGAACCTGTAGCAAGCTAGGAGAACTGCATAATTCTTGAATAAATCTCCTTTATCTTCTTGTTGGGAAGAACCCCTTGTGATTTAACTTAACAAATTAAATATAAGTAATTTTACCTTCTAGGTTTATTACCCATTGTATAGTAAGGGTAATTTGGTCATTAAATATCTTAGGATATCTCACTCACCTTAGAGTGTCAATACCAGGTCAGGACAAGCAAAATCTCAGTTGAATTAATACTTGCGTCGAATATAAGTCGATGAAACTTTGACTTGAAGTCGATGCAACTCTGAATAAAAGTCCAAGCAGCTCAATCTTCTTGTCGAAGTATAAGTTAAGTCGACAAAATGTTGAAAGGATCTCGACGCAGAAGGAAGAACCTGTCAAAGCTATCAGAGAAGTTGACGCAACATCGACTTCAGATCGACGCAGAAGATGAAGGTCATGTCCAAGTATTCAACTTGACTGTTACATTGATAAGTAATTGATTTAACATCGACAACATAGTTCAACTAGAGCTAGAAGGAATTTGAAGCTGCTCTTACAACAACTCGAAGATGCGTCGATAAGAGAGAAAATGAAGTCGACGCAGCATCGAATACAGTCTAAAAAGGAAACCTTTTCAGCTGTCCTTTTAGAACTCTCTCTGAAGGCCCACATCACTAAAGATCATTCTACAATGGCTTGTTTATTGTCTAGAATGGAAGGAGCATTCGAGAAGACAGGAAAATCTTTCTTGGAATGTATTCAAATAGCTGGGAGATGGGTTGTCAACAAAAGAAGAAAGAAAGATTAATTGTCCAAGACAATGCCTTTTCAGGACAACCAAAAAGAGGAAACTAATTCAAAATTAATCATGGACAATAAGTAGGCTGAGAAGAGTGAAAATACATAGCATTCATTACAATTTGCTACAGCTTGTCGATTAGGGTCTCCACTTCTTCTTCTTCCTCCAGTTGGAACCCTAAAAAGACAGAGAGAAAACAAGTGCTCTCTCGCAGAACAGAAAACAGAGCTGCTTCTTCATCAACATCATATAGCAGCGAGATAGCAAGCAGAATATACACAAAATGATTTGAAGAATATAACCCTTGCAAATCATCACAATCATAAGCAAGGGTTCATCATTAGCCTATACATTGAAGAGAAAAATAGAAGTTGAAAGCTTCTACAGAATTCTGAGAACAGAACTCTTCTTCTCCATCTTCTTTCTTCTTTCGATTTCCTCAACTGTATAGAGTTTAAAGAATCCCTCTTCCAAAGGATTCAGTGGTTCAGGATCTCCTTGTCAAAAGATCTGAGTGGTTGAAGATCTCCTTCAAAAGATATGAGTGGTTCAAGATCTCCTTATCAAAAGATCTGAGTGGTTCAAGATCTCCTTATCAAAAGATCTGAGTGGTTCAAGATCTCCTTATCAAAAGATCTTTATGTTGGATCTTACGGCGCCCTTAGAGGGGGGTGAATAAGGGAATAAAATTCTTTTTATAAATTTTAAGATAATTACTAAGTTGTTTTGATTAATAGGAAATAATGATGACAATTTTGTAATAACAATTTTGCAATAATGAAATTTTACGCCAATTGAGAGAAATCAAATAAACACAAATATAATCATGATTGCATTATGAAAAAAAAGGGTGTTTACAAAATTTGATTTCAATATCGCTAGAAATCGGAGGCGTACAAAAGTGAATTTCTTTTCCTTTTCTATACCGACTTGTACCCCACAAATTGGTTGGCTTTAGCCTATCCTTCCCCGTATAAGGCCTCAAGCCGCTCTAGCCAATCCTTCCCCGGATATGGCCTCGAGCCCCCCTAGATCTAATCACCTAGAACTAGTCGCCAACACAAGGCGAATTTCCCCCTAAGTCCTACCCAGACCTAGTCGCCAACACAAGGCGAATTAACTACAAGATACAAATAAAGAAATGAAGTAAATAACAAGCAAACTCCCTCTTGAGATTTCTGGAGATGAGGATGAAGTATCGCTGAAGCACAAGCGAGGTCGAAGCGATCGTTCTTCGGATGCAGCGTGATGGCTTCCTTCTCAAGAATTTCTTCTTTGGCTTTGAGTGGGAGATGATGTTTTGGCAGAGTAGCAGCACGAGAGTTTGGGCACAAGTAATGTCTCTGGAAGGTCTAACCAAAACGAGAGAGAGCCCAGCATTTTATAGAACTTGGAGCTAGCGCCTGCGGTAGTGGCTAGCGCCTGCGGTAGCGTTCGTGTCGAGCGGTTGCGAAACCGTCGGCGGCGTGGCGCTGTGCATGAACTTGAGATAGCGCTTGCGGTATCGATAGCGTTGGCGGTAGCGAAAACTGTCAGTGGCGTGGCAGAACAAACTTTCGTCGATCGAAGCTTCAAGTTCGTCGAACGGAAATTTCGTCGAACGGAGCCAACTTCGTCGAACGAAATTTCGTCGAACGCAGCTTCAATTTCGTCGAACGGCTAGCGCCTGGCGGTAGTGTTAGCGCTGTTCCTTTCAAAAGTTTGATTCCATGCTGCCTTCTACTTGTGGAGCATTGCACCTATAGTTCCTGCACACTATAAACACACTACAAGCAATATCAAATACAATATGGGATTTGTTATTCTCAAACAAAGGGATGTGACACACATGTCCAACAATCTCCCCCTTTTGATAATAACAAATCCACTTAGCAAGAAATCAACAATAGTGTTTATAGTAAATGATAAGCAAGATGATAGTGGAACTATAGTATATGATAAGCATGATAATGTGCATACTCCCCCTAACTTAATGCTCCCCCTACATAAATGCAATTATGTTTTACTCCCCCTAAATGATAGATTACATGAATTATTCTCCCCTTAATCTTCTATATTTCTCCTATATAGATTTCTTCAATTAATCTCCCCCTTTTGGTATTATCAAAAGAAGGTGGGGTGAAGGTAGTAAGGAGGCATTAATATATCATGATCGAGCTTTTCGAAATATAAAGATAAAGAGTTTAAGCATAGCATATATAAGAGATTTCAAATATAAAGATAAGAGTTGAAAGCAAGCGGAAGATTATAATAAACATCTTTTTGTAATCATGAAAAGCATAAGTAGAAATATGAGTTTTAGTTCAAAATTGAAAGATGTTTTAACCTTTTTGAAATTTCAAAGTTTTTCGTAAAGATACCAAGCATGATATGAACATATCAAAGAGAGATTATACTACAATGTTACTTAATTCTAAGTTCAAGAAGTACCAAAACATTGTAGAGATCATGCTAGGTTATCTAGTGCATTTTTATATAAAGAGTAGTATAGATAAAGCATTAGAATCCAATACTCATGAGAAGAAGTGTTATGAAAGATAATGATGTGCACATAAGTGTATTTTGGGCAATGTTAACAATTGATTTAAATCAACAAAATACAAGACATATGTAAGGTAAAGTGCACAATAAAACACAAGTAAATTACTTTCACACACTTTTAATGCACATTATTTTTTAACGAAGTGGTGTAATAATCAAAGTTTGCACAAGACACTTTACTATTCTTTCCAAGGTGCTCAACCTCACAATGCTTATGAAGACTTATCAGGAGGTTCAAGTAGTGCTTGGTGGAGTTATATTTGTCTACATATATAATTTTTTGTTCATATTTGTGAGACAACATTCTCCGAATACACTTGTTTTGCAAACCAAAATTTTTAACTTAACCACTTTTCTAAATTTCAATAAGTGCAATTCAAATGTAGTGTAGGCAATAAACTTATGCAAGTTTTAATTCATTGTACAAATACAATACACAAGCAAGCATTTTTAGATTTAGACACACATGTTGATTACCAAAATAAGTGAGTGAAATGTATCATTATCAATCATAAAACATTTACTCATACTTATAGGCATGCTAAGCTTGGTTCTACACATTTTCAATACAATTGATGCACTTTAAATAGATATATCAAAGCATGATAAGCAAAACAATGTTCATATGGTAATTTGAAGGAATAAGTTTTAACATTTTAAATAATTCTAAATAGAATTCATGCATGCTTGATATTGGCAATAAAGATCATACAGTTTTTTTTTGTTTTATCATTTTTAAATCAATGAAAAAATAGAAAATCACACAAACATGTTTTTGTCATTTTTATATTTTGAATTTTTGTAGTTGATTTTTCATAATATGAATAAAACAAATATAAAAAAACATATTTTTGTATTTTTGAATTTTGAATTTTTGTAGTTGATTTTTCATAATATGAATAAAACAGAAAACCATAAAACATATTTTTGTATTTTGAACTTTTATAGTTGATTTTTCATAATTCAAATAAAACAAAAAAAATAGACAAAAACACAAAAATGAATTTGCACAAATGAACTAACATATTTTTGTTGATTTTTAGAAATTTTAAAATACAGAAAAATCACACACCCATGCTAACGCCGGCGCTATCGCTAGCGCTGGAAACAGTACACGATTTTTCAAGAATTTTAAATTTTTGATTTTTGATATTGGTTAGGGGTCTTACGAGAAGTCTTATGCAGAAGTTTTGTAATTATCAGAGATGTCTTGATTGCTCAAATTGCATAAAACATTAGCGTTTTATATGTTTTTCATCCTAAGATGTCTAAGACTCCTAATTCCGACCTTAACATTTGAAACCTTGCAACGGGAAGAGGTTTAGTGAATATATCAGCAAGTTGAGAGTCCGTGCCGATGAAATTAATCCTTACATTTTCCTTTTTAATGTGATCCCTTATTAAATGATGATGCACATCTATATGTTTGGATCTAGAGTGGTGTACCGGATTATTTGTAAGATCAATGACACTCATGTTGTCACATTTTAATTTAATAAGTTTTAGATGAAAACCAAAGTCCTCTAAAGTTTGGCTCATCCATAGAGCTTGTGCACAACAACTCCCTAATGCAATGTATTCGGCCTCCATGGTGGAGAGTGCAACCAAATTTTGTTTCCTACTAGACCATGCAACTAATGAAGGTCCTAGAAAATGACAAGTACCACTAGTGCTTTTTCTATCAAGTGAACAACCGGCATAATCCGAATCGGAATAGCCATGCAATGTAAATGAATCATTATGCGGGTACCATAATCCTAATCTAGATGACCCAATGAGATATCTAAAAATTCATTTTACCGCTTTTAAATGAGATTCTTTTGGATTGGCTTGAAATCTAGCACATAAGCATACGGCAAACATAATATCGGGTCTAGTTGCACTAAGATAAAGTAGACATCCTATCATACCTCTATATAAAGTTTGATCTATAGAAACTCCTGATTCATCTTTTCCTAATTTTAGTAATTCACTCATTGGTGTAGAAGCATGTTTAAGATTTTCAAATCCAAAACGTTTAAGCATATCATGGACATATTTAGTTTGACATACAAAGATACCATCAATTCTTTGTGATATTTGAAAACCAAGGAAATAAGAAAGTTCTCCTACAAGACTCATTTCAAACTCATTTTTCATCACTAAAATAACTTCTTTACACATCTCTTCATTAGTAGATCCAAAAATAATATCATCAACATATATTTGTAAAATAATTATATCATCATTATTGTGCTTAATGAAGAGAGTATTATCCGCACTTCCCATAATATAACTGTGCTTTAATAAAAATGATGTAAGTCTTTCATACCATGCACGGGGCGCTTGTTTTAAACCATAAAGCGCTTTTTCTAGTTTATGAACATGATTTGGAAATTTTTCATTAATAAAACCGGGGGGTTGTTCAACATAAACTCCTTCTTTTACAAACCCGTTTAGAAAAGCACTTTTCACATCCATTTGAAATAGTTTTATTCTTTTAAAGCTTGCAAATGCTAGAAAAATTCTTATAGACTCCAATCTAGCAACGGGTGCAAAAGATTCATCAAAATCTATCCCCTCGATTTGAGAATATCCTTGTGCTACTAAGCGTGCTTTATTTCTAGATATTCTAGACTCACCATCTAATTTATTTTTAAAAAAACCATTTTACACCTACAACCGGGTGATTAGATGGTCTTTCTACTAATTTCCAAACATTATGTCGCTCAAATTGTTCTAACTCTTCATTCATAGCCAAAAACCAAAATTCATCATTTAAAGCGGTTGTAACATTTTTTGGTTCAATTTCGGAAACAAAGCAAATATTTGAATAAGATTCATGAAGAGAAGAGCGAGTTCTTACCCTGATGGATGGTTCACCAATTATCAATTGCCGTGGATGATCCTTTGTGAATTTTAAGACGCTTGGAGGTACATATTCATCTTTCTTGGCCTCCTCTTCTTCTTCTTTGGAAGGTGCTTCATCACCATGCTCCAAAGGAGGTAATGGATCATCTTCTTTTCCTACGGAAAGTCTTTCTAAACAAGGAACAAGCTCATCAAATTTCACATTAATTGACTCTTCAACTTTTCTAGTTCTTTTATTAAAAACTCTATAAGCTTTACTAGTTGAAGAGTATCCAAGAAATGTTCCTTCATCACATTTTTCATCAAACTTTCCCAAGCTATCTTTTGTATTTAAGATAAAGCATTTACAACCAAAAACTTTGAAGTAAGACACATTAGGCTTCTTTTGAAAATAGAGTTCATATGGTGTGAGATTTAAAGATAGGCGAAGCATGATTCTATTTATAACATAACATGATGTGTTTACGGCTTCAGCCCAAAAGGACTTAGGTAATTTATATTCACATAACATAGTCCGTGCTAGCTCTTGAAGTGTCCTATTCTTTCTTTCTACAACACCATTTTGTTGTGGTGTGCGTGGTGCGGAGAACTCATGTTTTATGCCTAACATATCACAATAAGAAGTAAATTTTTCGTTTTCAAATTCTCCTCCATGATCCGAGCGAATGCATTTAATTTTTAAATCACTTTCATTTTGAATACGAGTACATAATTTTGAAAACTCACAAAACGCTTCGGATTTGGATGAGAGAAATATTGTCCAACAATATCTAGAAAAATCATCTATTAAAACATATGTATACAATCTACCACCAAGACTTGCGATGCTAACGGGACCAAAGAGATCCATATGAATTAATTGCAAAGGTCTTGTAGTAGAAATAACATTTTTACTTTTGAAAGAGGATCTAGTAATTTTACCTTTTTGACATGGTGAACAAAGTGAAGGTAAATTTCCATTTAATCTAGGCAATCCTCTAATTAAATCTCTTTTGGCAAGTTTTACAATAAGCTTTGTGCTAGCATGTCCTAGCCTTCTATGCTTTGATCAAGTTCATCATTTTTGGTAATAAAACATTTTAAAGTTGATTTTGAAAGATCATGAAATGAAACAATATAAACATTGTGTATTCTTGGTGCAGTTAGTAAAATATTGTTTGTAATAGGATTAGATATTTTGCATAGATAAGTAGAAGATTCAAATAAAACATCTAATCCTTTATCACATAATTGGCTAATTGAAATAAGATTATGTTTTAGCCCTTTTACATAAAGAACATTTGATATAGTGAAGGATTCATTACCAACTGTACCAATTCTCATGATTCTTCCTTTTCCGTTGTCGCCAAAAGTCATAATCCCTCTCTTCTTCCTTTCTAGGCTAAGGAACTTTGATTTATTGCCCGTCACATGCTTGGATCATCCTGAATCCAAGTACCACACGTCTTCATTGTCCTTAGCCTTCCTGCACATCTAGAAAGAAGATGAGAGTAAAGATCTGGATACCCAAGTGGAACCACCCATAGAGTAAGTGGAAGCCTTAGGTACCCAGACTTGCTTTAAAGTATTTCGTTTTATTTTCCTGCAAGAACTAGATGTGTGACCTAACCAATAACAGTTTGCACACGAAATAAAGGGGGTTGATGCCCTTTTCTGGTATATTTTCTTGCTGGAAAAACTTTGATTTGCAGATGGTAAGCATTTTGAAAAAGAAATTTCAGGTTTCTGGTATGAGGTGCTAGCGCCGGCGTTAGTGGCTAGCGCCGGGCGGTAGCCCTCCTCGATATCCGAGCCCAAACTTTCCAGATCCATGGCACTGGTACCCTAGAATCATTTCGAGTGATTTTTGGCCTATATCAAATTTTTTAATGGCCATGGTGAGATCATGAACTTGTGCCTTAAGTGAAGAATTTTCTTTCACAAGTATGACACACCTATTTTCAAAACCCTTTTTATTATTTTTGATTTGCAAAAGAGAGGCTTCCAATTTCCTTTCTAATTCCCCCTTCTCTTTTGTAAGAGTTTTGGCATGAGAGAGGGATTTAGAAAGTGACTCTTCTATATCTTTTGCCAATTTTGTGGAGTGATCACATTCTTGGCAAGAAACCATTCTCTTTTCTAAAATGATTACCTTTTTGGAAAGCTTTTGATTTTCTTTAATAAGAGATTCATTTTCACGATTTAATAAAATACTATCTTTCATATTTTTATCAAAAGCTTTGCAAGTTTCAAGAAATTCATTATACAATTCATCATAAGTGGGAGGAGTTACCTCAGTGTCACTAAGAACACTGGTGTCATCGCCGTCGTTTTCATGTCCCATGAGGCACATGTTTGCTTCCTCATCTTCGCTTGATGAAGACCCGCTTGATTCTTCGGAGGAGGAGGAAGTGGAGTCATCCCATGTCTTTGCCTTTAGCACCTTCCTCCTTTCTTTCCCTTTGTGTCGTTTCTCCTTTTTCTCCTTCAAGAATTTTGGGCATTGGCTCCTTATGTGCCCCGTCTTCCTACTATGAAAGCACTCCGGTGGAGGTCTTTCTTCTTCATCGTCGCTCTCCTTTTCCTTCTTTGAGGACGACCCTTTCCATCTTCCATCCTTTTGGATAAATTTCCGGAAAGTGTTTCGCCTTTCCGGATTTCGCATGAACTTTCGGAAGTTCTTCACCAAAAGACTCTCTTCATCTTCATCCTCATCCTCTTGGCACTCCTTCTTTGATTTTAATGCCAACGCCTTCTTCTTTGGCTCCTTGTTGTATTCATCAAATTGGATTTTGAGTTCTACCTCATGGGTTTTGAGATTCCCAATGAGGCTCTCAACTTGGAGCGTTCTTAAGTTGTGCGACTCCGAAATAGCCGTCACCTTCGGGTTGAATTTTGGAGGAAGAGAATGAAGGATCTTACGGACCAAGTCGCCATTTGAGAAGGTCTTTCCAAGAGCTTTTGAGGCATTGACGATCTTGGTGAAGCGCGTGTACATACCATCAACATCTTCGCTTTCATCCATTCAGAATTTTTCATATTCCGACTCCAGTTGGAAAAGCTTGGAATCTTTAACCTGCGATGTACCTTCATGAGTAACTTCCAAATGATTCCAAATATCATATGCACTAGTACAAGCAGAAATTCTATTAAATTCATTTCTATCTAACGCACAAAATAGAGCATTCATGGCTTTTGTGTTATTTTTACATTTGAGTTTATCCCGATCATCCCATTTATCTTTGGGTTTGTCTAAAGTTATCTCTCCAACTACAAATGTAGGAGGAGTGTATTCTTCTTTTACCATGTTCCAAACCTCAATATCTAGGGTCATTAGAAAACAACGCATCCTATTTTTCCAATAATTATAATCTGACCCAGTAAATAGAGGTGGTCTACTAATTCCCTGACCCTCAGAAAAAGCGAGATCATAAGACACCATTATTCCTGGTTTTTAAACCGTTTGGAATAACCTCCCTCTGATACCACTTATTGGATCTTACGGCGCCCTTAGAGGGGGGGGGGGGGGGGGTGGTGAATAAGGGAATAAAATTCTTTTTATAAATTTTAAGATAATTACTAAGTTGTTTTGATTAATAGGAAATAATGATGACAATTTTGTAATAACAATTTTGCAATAATGAAATTTTACGCCAATTGAGAGAAATCAAATAAACACAAATATAATCATGATTGCATTATGAAAAAAAGGGTGTTTACAAAATTTGATTTCAATATCGCTAGAAATCGGAGGCGTACAAAAGTGAATTTCTTTTCCTTTTCTATACCGACTTGTATCCCCACAAACCGGTTGGCTTTAGCCTATCCTTCCCCGGATAAGGCCTCAAGGCGCTCTAGCCAATCCTTCCCCGGATATGGCCTCGAGCCCCCTAGATCTAATCACCTAGAACTAGTCGCCAACACAAGGCAAATTTCCCCCTAAGTCCTACCCAGACCTAGTCGCCAACACAAGGCGAATTAACTACAAGATACAAATAAAGAAATGAAGTAAATAACAAGCAAAATCCCTCTTGAGATTTCTGGAGATGAGGATGAAGGACCGCTGAAGCACAAGCGAGGTTGAAGCGATCGTTCTTCGGATGCAGCTTGATGGCTTCCTTCTCCAGAATTTCTTCTTTGGCTTTGAGTGGGAGATGATGTTTTGGAAGAGTAGCAGCACGAGAGTTTGGGCACAAGTAATGTCTCTGGAAGGTCTAACCAAAACGAGAGAGAGCCCAGCATTTTATAGAACTTGGAGCTAGCGCCTGCGGTAGTGGCTAGCGCCTGCGGTAGCGTTCGTGTCGAGCGGTTGCGAAACCGTCGGCGGCGTGGTGCTGTGCATGAACTTGAGATAGAGCCTGCGGTATCGATAGCGCTGGCGGTAGCGAAAACTGTCAGTGGCGTGGCAGAACGAACTTTCGTCGATCGGAGCTTCAAGTTCGTCGAACAGAAATTTCGTCGAACGGAGCCAACTTCGTCGAACGAAATTTCGTCGAACGCAGCTTCAATTTCGTCGAACGGCTAGTGCCTGGCGGTAGCGTTAGCGCCGGCGGTAGCGCTGCTCCTTTCAAAAGTTTGATTCCATGCTGCCTTCTACCTGTGGAGTATTGCACCTATAGTTCCTGCACACTATAAACACACTACAAGCAATATCAAATATAATATGAGATTTGTCATTCTCAAACAAAGGGATGTGACACACATGTCCAACACTTTGACTCTAAGAGTCTCCTTATCAAAAGACACGGGCACAGGTTGTGTATTCCTATCAGGTGGTAGAAGAGAGGACTACCCACATTTGGGGAACCTCTCTAAAATCTTGTGTCTTCTGTGTGTGTTAATTTTTTGTACTGTCCCTTATAGTTTACAGCTTTTCTGCTTTCCTTTAACAACATTTATTTTATTATGTGTTTGGTATTGTTGAAGCATAACACTTAGTGTTTTATTCTGTGTGCACAAATATGATAGAAGATATTTTTAAATCTCTATTCACCCCCCCCCCCCCCCCACACCCCCCCCCCCCCCCCCCCCCCACACCCCCCCCCACCCCCACACACACCCTCTAGAGTATACTGAGAGGCACACTGTGCACTTTCAATTGGTAATAGAGGGAGGTTTATCATTAAAAGGTTAACACCTTGATAAAAAAAACATCCTACATTTATTTCTTTACAATAAATTTATTTTATAAAGAAAATGAGCTCTAAGGATTATGCCTCAACAAGACATCCTGTGTGTAAACTAAATAAGTTTACACTCTGGAAGGCTAGAATAAAACTATATATGAACTCCATTGATGAAGACATCTTTGATGTTATCATTTCATGTCCTCCAGTCCCATACAAGAAAGATGTCAGTGGAGCTTCTACGCAGAAACTTGTACCCAGGGCTGAGTGGACAGAGACTGAAAAAAGCAGAAGGCATGTGATGCCAAAGCTATGAACATTCTGGTATCCACCATGTCAGGTGACTTCTTCCAGAAGGTGGTTGACTGCCAATCAGCCAAAAAGATCTGGGAATCCTTTTCCAGACTAGTAGAAGGAAGTTCTGATGAAAGAAAGGATAGGAAGTCCCTACTCATATCCCAATTTGAGAACTTTCAAAAGAAAGCTATTGACTTTGTTGCTGAGATGTATAACAGATTCAGCATCATTGTCAATGAGCTGAAGAGTCTGGATAAGGAGATATCTTTAACAGAATTATATGATAAGATCCTCATGTGCTTCCCTAGCTCATGGGATTCAAGGATATGGAAATCAGAGAGTCCAGATGCCATAGAGAAATCTATACTGAGGCTTTTCTCGGAAAGCTTAAGTAATATGAGATGCTTCTGAAGAACATGGCTGAATCAGAGGAAAAGGAGACAACTCCATCTCCTATCCAAAGGATCCTTGCACTGAAAGCCATTGAAGGAGAGCCCTCCACTCCTGAACATGAAATGTTCATTCTTCTAGCAAGGAGATTCAGAAAATGGGTCAAGACAGAAGTCTCAAGGAGAAGAGAGAGGAGCTCAAAGCCTAGATATGATAAGACTCCAAAGAAAGAGATAATATGCTACTCCTGCAATAAGCCAGGGAACATAGATCCTGAGTGCCCACAAAAGCAAAGGGACAGGAGCAGCAATAAGGATGAATAGATGAAGAAGTCTTTCAATGGGAAAGATAAGAAGAAAGCTAAGGGTTTCATTGCTGAAACCTGGAGAGACTCTGAAGCAGATTTAAGCTCCTCTTCATTTGAAAGTGATGATGAAGTAGAAGTAGAAGCAACTTGCATGATGGCATTGGGGATGTCATCAGATGATGATGAAGAAGAACATGTAACTCTGTTTGATGATTTTGATTTCAATTCTGATGATTTTAAAAATTGTTTTAAATAATTTTGCAATGATTTCCTCAATAGTCAAAAAGAAATAACTATAGTTAGGAAAGAACTAGAAGAACTTAGGAAAGATGATGTATTCTTAAGAAATCATAACTTAATAGATGAAATTAATAATAAGGAATCAGAACTGATTAAAATAAGAAATGAAAATCAAGAATTGAAAGAAGAGCTAGCAGAGGCAAAAGCCTTTGAGGACCCTCTCAATGGGAGGAGTCAGAAGATCAAAAATATCACACAATATCTCTCCATGAGATTTAAGTATCTAGGTCTAGGAGCAGACCCATGCACTAGCACAGAAGTACTTAGGAAACCTGCCTAGAAAAATCCAGTTAGATTTATTAGACCTAGGTACTATCAATCAGGTGTGGGGAGTGCAATAACTAAGGACAGTAATAATCTAACTAAAATAAATGTGCCTAACAAAGTAATTCTAAACACTGAAAAGAAATTAATGGGCAATAATAATGCAGGGAAATTAAATAGTCAAAAATCTAAAGTTAAAAATAGAATAATAAAACACTCTGCTGATCTTTTATATTGTGATTCCTTCTATGCACATTTTCAATATCAAGGTAATAAACATAGGTTAGGTAAATCAATCCTCTACCATCCAAAAGGATACCATGAAAGACCTTTCTATTCTTTCATAGAACCTTACAATGGTAAAAGCAAAGGGCCCAAGGTAACTTGGGTTCCATCTAATGTTTGAGCTGATTGTGCAGGATTGGGCAGGACCCCTCTTAGGAGAGAATGGAAGAAGAAGAAAGAACGATGGTTTAACAAAGACCCAAATTCAACAGGGGAGTAATTTCTTCTGTAAACTTCTTATCATCTGAATAGTTCTTAAAAATTAATAACATAAACACTATTTTCAATAAACATCATTGCTGGGAAAAACAACAAGAATTTTGTAAGTTAATAGAACTATTTATTCAGAGTTGCGTCGAATAGAATTCGACGTATCGTCGGGTTCTACTCGATGCAAGCATCAAGAGCCAATCAGAACTGATAATACGAATGTTATTCGATGCAGTGTCAAGTTTATATCGACGTATGCGTCGACTTAATAGCCGCTGATGAAATTCATGGTGGCGTCAATTATAAATTGACGCAACATCGACATCACTGCGTCGACTTAAAAATTGTTGAACAATCTCGAAGTTGCGTAGAATATTAATCGATGCAACGTCGATATAATAGCGCACACAGAATTGCTTCTAGAAGCAGTCTCGACATATTTTTGCGCGCCAAATATTAATTCTTATCGACACAGCTTTAACTTAAACCCTAAGTTACGACGAATCATCTTCTTTTAAGCAACTTCATCGTCGAATCATTTACGCTTTCGAATGTTCCTCTCCTTGCTCTCTTGTTATAACCTACTCCACTTCTCTCGTGCTCTCATCTTCTCTCTCTCTCTCTCTCTCTCTCTCTCTCTCTCTCTCTCTCTCTCTCTCTCTCTCTCTCTCTCTCTCGCTTTTCTCATCTGTTTGCAGGTACCTCAAAATCAATGGCTCCTCCAAGGATTAATTCAGGCTTTGATGTGGATATCGACTCCTTCAATGCTGCCTCAGATAATTTCAAAGCCATTCTTAGCTTGTTTCAATATGCTGGGTTAATCAAATTAATATCTACCAGATGCAAGATTTTGGATGTTGAGCTGATAGAGCTCAAGGACAACATTCACCTAGGATAGGATGGATCCCTCACTGGGAAAATGCTATCTCTCACCTTTGATCCACCAACAGGTGATGAAACTGATGAATTGATAGAAGAAGAGACAAAGAAAGTCTTGGAGATAATGCAGTCCAAGAAAGAAAGAGCCATCAATCCAAAGAAGATTGATCTTGGAGAGGACTATAGGTTTCTAGCTGATATTGTAGGGAAGGTCCTCCTTTGCAAAATCTCAACCCATGATGTCATTCCAAAGCAGCAGCTGCAAAACATAGGCATTCTGGTCCTTCAGAAGATGATAAACTGGGGAAGATGCCTCCTGAGAATGATTGGGCACAAATATGCCCACAAAGAAAATGCATACATGAGGATTATGAGTCGGGTGCTCTTCCACCATTATCCAATGGTGTGGAAGTCCAATGGAGTGCCCATTTCTCCAGGAAAAAGGTTGAACATTGGAATCTTTTCCAAATGGACTTGGCAGATCCTCAAGCCTGGTCAAGCTGCATCTTCACCTCCTCTCTCTCCAGCACCACAGGACATAGAGGCAACTGTACCAGATCTTCCAGCCCAAAATAATCCACCAGCACAATAAGGTGTCATTCCAGAGCAAAACATCCAATCCATCCCATCCACATCAACTCCAGAACCTACACTCCAACCTCCCCTCCAGCAACAACATTAACCATCCACTATCATCACCGAAATTCAGTCTACTCCTCCACCACCACCATCATACCATGTTTCTCCAGAAGTCTATCATACACTCTCTCCCATCCATGAAGACTTTCCACCATCACCTCCTATATCCACCACACCTACCCCTCACATTGACCTTGAGCAAGCTATCTCAAAAGCAGTGGGTCTAGCCACTAGCACCTTTGCTGATCCTCTAGCTGCTCAAACAAGGAAATTTGATAGATAGTACTCTCAGATGGAGAGTGGATTACTTCAATCAAAAGGGTCTCTTCTGGATCTAAAATCCTTTGTATCCTCTTCCTTAGTCACCAAAGAGTTCTTAACCTCCCTAGCCAGCAAGGTTCAAAAGGGGAGATGGTTCAGGAGGTGAAAAAACAAGAAAAAATTCAGGAAGAGGAAATGCCTCTGGATGTTGAGGTTCCCAACAGATTAACTATCATTCAGAAAGGAAAAGATCCAGTAGGGCCCCCTGCAATGTCTCTAGAAAAATAATCAATACAGGGGGAGCCAGCTGCAGATATTACTGATGAACCTGCCCCTGTAGTAATCCAGGGGAGCCTCCTGCAAATCCTTAAGAGAATTTTGAAGGAAATCAGGAGGAGCTTCCATCTCAAGAACCAATAGTGAACCATGGGGAGGTGATTCCCTCTACTCTGGCGGAGCTCCAAGCGAATGAATTGCTAGATGAAGATTCCAGAATTGCCAAGGAAGCTGCTCTGAATGCTGAACTGAATGCACAATCTTAGAGGGAGCTGCCTAAAGATGATGAACTTCCCAAAGATGATGAAGTCAATGAAGAAGCTGATAGGAATCTTCAAGAAGATGAAGAACTTCTTGAATTTGCTGCAAGGAAGGTTGTTCCAAAAGTCTTCTCCAGGAAAAGGAAAACCCCTGATAGAGGATAGTGAAGTCCAGGTACTCTATCATTTTGAGCTCAGTGCATTTCTATTCTCTGGTGGATACAACTATTAAGAACAATATGGTTTCTTGATGTGATTCCATTCATTTTTCTCTATTGTCTATATATGTTTTGTCTATATTGATTTTATGTAAAAGAATGTCTAAAATCACTTTAAATAATCTATAAATTTTGTTAAGATAAATAGGGGAGATTGTTGGGAAAAACCCTTGTGATTTAACTTAACAAATTAACTAGAAGTGATTTTACCATCTAAGTTTATTGCTCATTTTATAGTAAGGGTAATTTGGTCATTAGATGTCTTAGGATGTCTCACTCACCTTAGAGTGTCAAGACCAGGTCAGGACAAGCACAATCGGAGTTAAATTAATACTTACATCGAATATAAGTCGATGCAACTTTGACTTGATGTTGACACAACTCTAAATAGAAGTCCAAGAAGCTCAATCTCTCTGTCGAAGTATAAGTTAAGTCGACGCAACGTCGAAAGGATCTCGACACAGAAGGAAGACGCAGTCAAAGCTATTAGAGAAGTCGACGCAACATCGAATTCAACTTGACGGTTACGTCGATAAGTAATCAACGTAACGTCAACAACAAAGTTCAACCAGAGCAAGAAGTAATTCGAAGCTGATTTTACAAGAACTTAAAGGTGCGTCGATAAGAGAGAAAATGAAGTCGACGCAGCGTCGAATACATTCTGAAAAGGAAACCTTTTTAGTTGTCCTTTTAGAACTCTCTTTGAAAGCCCACAACACTAAAGACCGTTCAACAATGGCTTGTTTATTGCCTAGAATGGAAAGGAGCATTCAAGAAGATAGGAAAAGCTTTCTTGGAATGTATTCAAATAGCTAGGAGACCGGTCGTGAACAAAAGAAGAAAGAAAGATTAATTGTCCAAGACTATGCCTTTTCAGGACAACCTAAAAGAGGAAACTAATGCTAGTTTGGAGCCAATGGGTTAGTGTCAGGTTGTTGACGCCCGATGTGCTTCTTTTTGATACTTTATAGTTTACTTGCCAGTTAAATGCCACTACTTTTAGATCTTGTGTATCTTGCTCTCTGGGAATGATTTATGTCTAGGTGCATTATAGTTATTTAATGGCTTTTCTTTCATCCTCGTTGCATTCTTTTTAACAGAAATCCTTATCTTTAAAGTCGCCTAAAGATATTTTCTATACTTATACTACGCCTAGATATGTGCAAATCATTTACATTATGTCCTGTCATCACGTGCATGTAGAACCTTAAGTGAACAAAATCAAGTATTTTTCACTGCAATTACATATTTTCTCGGTGGACTAGTTGATCCACGAACTGAGAGACACAGTCCATACCCCAAAACCTAATAAATGATTTCAAATGATGACCTATCATGTAAACATGTTTTGATTAATTAAGTAATATGTTCCCGCCTGAGCGTCTGCAGTTGTCTCCTGCATGATGTGGCATCATGACGCGTATTTTCTCTTACTCAGATATTCCTAAATTCGGAGAAAATGCGAGTTGTGACATAATTACACCCTATGAACTTGTCCACCAAGTTCCATAACCATTTAAGGACATTTGACCCCATGTCCTTCACAAAGCTCAAAGTGCAACCCTAGGGGTAAAGCTAGTATTCTAGGTCATATCCACCACACATCACCCCATATCACTCATGGAGGTGTTTTAGGTGATCTTAAACCAGTGGTCAAGGTTTCACATCATGTTGATGAGATTAGACCACAATACTCCAAAATGAGCACCATGCCCTATTTTGACCTAGTTTGATCAAACTTGGGTTAACAAATTACCCAACTAAATCAGTCCAAATTGGGCTGAAATTTTTACCATGGTCATATAATAACCCTAAGAAGCACCCACCAAAATTTGGAGGGGATTGGAGGTCATTAGGCCCTTTAATTAATTAGCATATGAATTATGAAATTATTACAAAAACCTTAGAAAAATGTTTTTCTAAAATTTCCATCTTTGGATATTTTAAGGGGGTTGATACAAATAGCCTAGGTTTCAATTTTCAAGCTCATATCATTCCCCTACAAAAACTTATTCAAGAAAAGGTGGCTTCCCTAGCCTAGGGTCCAGTCCTACCAAAATGGCTCTACAGGGAGCTACAATGCTCCAATTAGCTGAAACAAATTTTCTTTTAAACTACACACCCAGGGATAAAATATTGATGTTGGAAACTTTTTCACCAGAGGGGCTCTTCTATTTTTAATAATTAAAACAAAGTACTTCAAAAATGTGTGACATTAATACAAATAATAAAATATCATATATAATGATCTGGCACAGATCTTGGCGCAAATCATGCGACCCTGGGTCATCGTCTACCTTTAGCCAAGGGCTGAGATTATCCCGTTCTAGGCCTCCTTCCTCCTCACTTTCCCGGCCACCTGAGCACCGCCCCGATCGGCCAATGCCACCACCACCTTCGTTGAGGTGGTGCCCAGCGATTAGGGGTGGTTCGCCGGCCGGAGGTGGCCAGAGTGAGGAGTTTTTGCGGGGTAAAAAGGGCTCGAAATGATCCATATCAGAAGCTTGATTCGAGCCCAATTTGGCTCGAATCAAGCCCCGATCTAGATGATGATGATCTAGCACTAGGGGAGAGGAGGCGGATCGGACCTGATTCGTGGCCTGGTGGCGCGTATTCCGGCGAGTCGCCATTACCGGTGGTGGAGCTTTTGGTGCCATGCCAATTTGCACTTGGAGGGCTCGATTTCTTCAGGGAAGAGGGGGGGTTTCACTCCTTTCCGACCTCTGAAGGTGTTAAAGAGGTCAATTGAGGCTGTGGGGGAGGAGTTACTCGAATTGCCATTAATGGCCATAAGTGGAGATTTCGGTTACACTTGGGGGGGGGGGGGGGGGGGGGGGGTTGAATTGAGCATCAATGTGGATGGGAGAAGGCTGGAAACTTATCCTCTCCCCAAGAGGAGATGAATGGTGCCATCAATGGAGGTATTTGGGGGTTTCTCCTCCTCCTCCAATAACTCCCCCTTCTCTCTCTCTTCTGTTCCAAATTGGGTTTTCTCTCTCCTGGCTGATTTCCCTGAAATTTAATGGCCTAATCAGTAGCACTCAAACCCATCAGGTGGTGGACCACCTCAATTGGGTCTAGCCCAAGAGGATTGGGCTTGATTTGGGCAAATTAGGTCATTTTGACCTAATTTGGACAAGGTTGACTTTGGTCAAATTGACCATTTGGGTTGACAACAATGGGTGGGTGGTGACCCCTTGGACTCCCTCAAGGGTTAGGAAAGTTTAGGTATGGTCAATTTGACAAGGTGAGGGTGAATTGCCCTTTAATAGGGCACTTTTGACCAAATTGGGGCTAGGGTTGACTTAGGTTAAATTGGCCAATTTGGAGGTCCCATGATGGGGCGTTTTGGTCTATTAGGTCCCTGGTATCCCTATAGGGGTAGGGGCAAGGTCAATTTGTCATAGTGAAGGCCAATTGACCCTAATTGAGTTAGTTTGACCAATTTAGGTTTAGGGTTGACTTTAGTCAATTTGACCTCTTTGGTTGACCCCAATGAGTCCTTGGTGCTCTAAGGAGACCCCTAATGGGTTAGGGATGTTAGGGTGGGGTCAAAGGATAAAGGTGGGGCTTTAAAGTCCAACCCTAGGCTTGGTATCTGAAAATTGCTAATTGCAGACCACTTAGGTTTTCTCCTTCTCTCCTAAATTCACATGGTCTTAAGCTCTTCCTATGGTTTTGTCATGACCTAGTCATGACAAAACCAATTTAGGGGCTAGTTTTTTGGGGGATGTTACAAATCCTAATACATAAAAATAAAAATTTGTCCTCAAAATTCAGGTAAAGCCTACAGGGTTTCAACTGTAAGTAAGGAAATGTAACATCCCAAAAGCTAAGTTATACCTGTTGTAAAGAGCTCCGGGTACTTTTGCTGCTCAAGTCCAGTGGCTCCCAGGTGTGCTCCTCTTGTCCATGATTCCTGCATAGGACCTTGACGAGCGGGACCTTCTTACGCCGCAAGACTCGCATCTCCATATTGTCTATCCGGCCAGCTCCAGGTGAACCGATCGGTCAGTAGCTACTGGCCCTTCTGAAGAAGATATCTGCTGCTCCGGCCATAGTAGAGCCCTCCTAAGTGAGGAGACGTGGAAGACGTCGTGCAATCCCACTAACTCCAGCGGTAACTCCAGTCTGTAAGCTAAGGGACCGATCCGCTCTAGGATCCTGTAAGGCCCCAATTATCTCGGACTGAGCTTCTCTCGCCCGCAAACCCGCGAGACTCCATGTATCGGACGTATCTTCAAGAAAACCCGATCCCCCACCTGGAACTCTACCATATGATGTCGTGCATCATAGTACTTGTCCTGCCTGCTTTGGGCCTCCATCATCCAGTCTCGAATTAGTCGCACCTGAGCCTCGGTGTCCTCCACGAACTCTGAGCCGAGTGCCTTGGGATCCTCATCCTGAATCCAAGAATATGGAGTCATGCACCTCCATCCGTATAATGCCTCATAGGGTGCCCTGCCTATACTATCCTAGTTACTGTTGTTGTATAAGAACTCGACTAATGGTAACAGTTTCTCCCATGGCTCCCCGTGGTCCAGAATGCAAAGGCATAGAAGATCGTCCAGGGTCTGGTTGGTACGCTGCATTTGTCCGTCTGTCTGGGTGTAACACCCTCCCTGTTACATAGCATATAAAAGTAGGTCCGGCCGGGACCCCACGCCATATGAAATGAACAGAAGAGCGTATTACTAAAATTAGTGTCTAAACAGTTACAACTATAACTATCTCATCATCAGAGTCGCATAACGGAAGCATATTTATTTTTATTTAAAACCAGTTCATAACAAGTCCACTTTACAACTAGGAATGAAATAAAACAAGAGTTATTTACATGAGTTTGTTTACATCATCTAAGTGGCTTCCAAACATCGGCATGCAGGCTGGCCACACATGAACAAAAGTAAACAAAAGCTTTGTCCTTCAAGGGCCAGCACAGCATAGCAGCAGGGGCTTCAGCCCGCTATCTCCCGCTAGTCTCACCGGGACCTACATAAGCAAATCCACCAATTGGTGGGAAAACAAGCAACCGGTCAGCTTTAGCTGACCAAGATTTATAACGACCCCGCCCTACACTCGGGGCGACGGTGCTCCTTCCCTGCAAGTAAGAGTCAGCAGCATATATATATCCGCAAACAACACCAACGGAGGCAAACCAAGCCACCAGCTTCGTTCTCTCAAGGCACACTTTGGCATACTCCCTGAGTTACGCCCTTACGCTAAGTCCTATTTCAACTTAGACAAGCAAATTGAGCTAGGCCGTACACACGAAGTTCCGACACTCTTCCATAGTCCGGTGCACCGAGGTGCGACCTCTTCACCACTACTATGGGCGGGTTCGGATCAGCTAGGCCCGTGCTCAATTATCGCGATTCAACTCTGCACGATACGGGTAAGCGTCACCTTGTGCCCGACACTTAAAGCTGGGCTTTGCAAATTCCACAGCTTTATCTGCTATATATCCAGTCCCCAGTACATTGGGTAACACTGAATCACAAAAATTGCGTGCTGGGCGCTACCGCCGGCGCTAGCACGAGCGCCCGGCGCTAGCAACAGAACTTAGTTCTGCCCGGCACTGGTAACAAAAATCTGAACTACCACCTCTGGGAAACCACCTCCAGACATCAACACTGGTAACTCACCTGGAGCTACCGCCGGCGCTAACGCTAGCGCCTGACGCTAGTGACAGAACTCAATTCTGCCATCAAATTTTGCGTACAGCCTGGGAAACACCTCCAGGTCCTATTTTCTGTACAATAACAGTCACATGACCCGAATCACAGCACGTACACGGAATTGTCTCCGGCACTTTACACGCACTAATCATCACCAATCCGGCTCGACCTGTCCGGATGGGCTTCACACAGCATGCCTATGTCCGTAATACCGTTTCGGACTCTATATGCAATTTGTGGGGAAATCACTTCAACCCACCGGAATAGCCGATCTACTAATTAGTAGAAGTATTCCAAAACGCATGCAAATCAAAGGACGTACATGTCCAAGGATTAGGGAGGAGATTCGTTACCCTTGTAGGCCGTTTCAGTGCCATAGAAGTGAGAGGGAACTGTATTGGTTGGAATCTGCGGTGGCTCAAGCACGCAGATGCTATCTCCCTCCTGGCACGACGAAAGCACAACGCCAACGGATCTCCCTCCTTGCTCCCATCCCTCTGCCCTCAGCTCTCCCCTCAGCTCTCAGATCAGAAATGGCAGAAAATGAGAATGGAATCGGATTTTGGGGACTTTATGTTTTTCCCGCTACCGACGGCGCTAGCCACTAGCGCTGGCGCTAGCCCTAGAGTCGGTACCGCTAAGAGCCGCTACCGTCGGCGCTATCGCTAGCGCCTGACGCTATCGACAGCTCGACGTCTCGACGTCTCGATGCCTCGACGTCTCAACGGGTGCGCTAGCGTCGGCGCTAGCACTAGCGCCTGGCGCTAGCTCCCTTAATTCAGCTCATGTTTATTTTTGGTATTTTGGGTGCACATGCTATTTGGGGTCTTACAATTCTTCCCCCCTTAAAAGAATTTCGTCCCGAAATTCTAACAGTGCAAATAATCACAAAAATATGAAATATGACTTGTACCTCAACGGAAAAGCTCGGGAATCTCCTCACGCATGGTTTGCTCGCGCTCCCATGTAAGCTCCTCACGACCACAGTTGTTCCAGGGGACTTTGACCATCTTGATCAATTTATTCTGCAGCTGTTTGACCTCAGTGTCTTCGATGCTAATAGGTATGACCTTTGTCTTCAACCCATCATCGACCGGCACCTGATTAGCCACAAGCACTGGGCCAGGCTCTGGTACAGCTTTCCTCAATACTGATATGTGGAACACATCGTGCAGACTACTCAACTCTGTCGAAAGAGCGAGTCGATAGGCAGCTTCGCCAACACGTTCTAGTATCTCAAACGGTCCAAGGTACCTTGGACTCAGCTTTTTCAAGCGCCGAATTCGGGACACACCCTTGAAAGGTTTGATTTTGAGATAAACCCACTCGCCCACGGTGAACTCGACGTTTCTGTGCTTGGCATTGTAGTATTTCGCCTGCCTATCTTGCGCAATTAACAATCTCTCACGGATTGTTTGAATAGGCGAATTTGCCTCTTCGATTTCCTTTCGCTTAAACAGCTTCGTTTCACCTGTCTCCGCCCAAGATAAGGGAGTGCGGCAAGCTCTACCAAAGAGGGCATCGAAGGGTGCCATCTTTATACTTGCCTGATAGCGGTTATTATAAGCGAATTCGATCATGAAAAGATGATCTTCCCACTTTTTACCGAAGTCCAGGACGCACATTCGGAGCATATCCTCCTGAGTTCTGTTCGTACGTTCAGTCTATCCATCCGTTTGAGGGTGGAAGGCAGTGCTAAACTTCAGCTTTGTACCTAACAACTGGTGGATTAGTCTCCAATCTTTCGAGGTGAAGCGCCCATCTCGGTCACTGACGATGCTACGGGGCACACCGTGCAATCGTATAATGCTATCAACATAAAGTTTTGCTAACTTTTCAACTGAATCGTCCTTCCGGTTTGGAATAAAGTGGGCTACCTTTGTCAAGCGATCCACGATCCCCCATACGGCATCATTCCCACTCTGTGATCTCGGCAAACCGTGCACGAAATCATTGAAATGTCATCAAATTTCCATTCCGATATAGGCAACGACTTCAGAAAACCTCCAGGTTTCTGACATTCCGGCTTCACAAGTGCGCAAGTTTTGCATTTTGCCACGTACAAGGCGATGTCTTTCTTTAATCCTGGCCACCAAAACAGCTTTTTCATGTCTTGGTACATTTTTGTGTTCCCTGGGTGAATTGAGTATTTGGTAAAATGGGCTTCGTACATCAATTCCTCCCGCAACTTACCCACATTTGGGACGCACAACCGACCGTCTTTCCACATCAGACCGTCGTCTACCACAAACTATGTAGCAGTCCCTTCCCCAGACTCTGCTAAATAGCGTTGCATGCTTGAATCAAGCTCCAAGGCCTGTCGTATTCTGTCGGCGAGGTCATACTGCACCTCCGTCCAGTTTAAGCACGCATTCGCACTAGAACTCCTCTCTACACAGGAGATCTCCAAGGCTTCCAAGTACCTGATCAGACGTGGATCATACATCTGAATACAGTTGGCCTGTGTATAAGCCCTTCGGCTCAAAGCATCTGCGACTACATTTCCCTTCCCGGGAGTATAGTGTATATCAAAAGTGTAGTCCCCCAGGAACTCCATCCACCTTCGCTGTCGCATGTTGAGCTCCTTCTGATTTAGCAGATACTTAAGGCTCTTATGGTCTGTAAAGATATCAACCTTCACACCATATAAGTAGTGCCGCCACAGCTTTAGAGCGAAAATCACGGCCGCCAACTCCAAGTCGTGGACCGGATAATTCCGCTCATGCACTTTCAACTGACGAGAGCCATAAGCTATTACTTGACCGTGCTGAAGAAGTACGCAGTCTAAGCCGCTCCCTGACGCATCACTGTAAATTTCATAACCCTCTGCACCAGATGGTAAACACAAAATTGGTGCTGTGGTCAGACGCCTCTTTAATTCCTCAAAAGCCCGTGCACACTCCGGTGACCAAACGAACTTCTGATCCTTCCTCGTCAAGGTGGTGAGAGGTAGAGCGATCCGTGAAAAGTTCTCCACGAAGCGCCGATAGTAGCCGGCGAGTCCAAGAAAACTCCTGACTTCCGCTGCTGTCGCCAAAACGGGCCACTTTTGGATTGCATCGATCTTTGCCGGATCCACCGCGATACCCTCGACACTAATAACATGACCAAGGAACGCTACTGAGGCTAGCCAGAACTCGCACTTAGAGAACTTGGCATAGAGTTGACTACGTCGCAGGGTTTCCAAAACTTCACGTAAATGAATCGCGTGCTCTTCTTCAGACTGAGAGTACACCAAGATATCGTCAATGAAGACAATGACAAACCGATCAAGGCACTCTCGAAAGGTCCTATTCATCAGATCCATAAATACTGACGGTGCATTCATCAATCCAAATGGCATCACTGTAAACTCGTAATGTCCGTAGCGAGTACTGAATGCTGTCTTAGGGATATCACAATCCCGAATTCGTAACTGGTAATAGCCAGACTTGAGATCCAACTTTGAATATACCGTTAACCCAACTAGCTGATCGAAAAAGTCATCGATTCGAGGAATCGGATATTTGTTCTTCTCGGTCAGCTTGTTCAATTCTCGGTAGTCAATGCATAGACGCAGGCTTCCGTCCTTCTTCTTCACAAAAAGGACCGGAGCACCCCAAGGGGAGGTACTTGGACGTATATAACCCTGCTCTAGCAACTCCTGTAATTGAACTTTCAATTCCACCATCTCCATTGGCGCAATTCGGTATGGAGAGCATGAAACAGGTTTGGCACCTGGCACCAACTCTATAGTGAAGTCAATCTCAAGCTGAGGTGGAGCCCCAGGAAGATCTTTCGGAAACACATCTGGATACTCTGAAATCACAGGAACATCACTCAGACTGGGTTGAGGCTTTGCAGCCCCCACTAGCACAACACATAAATCTGTGCCTTGCCGAACCGCCTTGATCACTTGGACAGCAGACATCAGTGTCTTGCTCGATCCATGCAAACCAGCAAATGTAGTCGCACGTTCGATATTTCGCCCCAGTGTGACCTCCTTAGAAGTGCAATCAATGTAGGCCTGGTGCGCTGACAGCCAGTCCATACCAAAGATCACATCGAATTCTGAAAGCGGGAGTATCAGTGCTTCCAAATCAAAGTCTTGACTCCCTATTCGTACCTTTACTACACAACCTCGATCCGCGTGCATCGAAAACCCATTGGGTAGCATCACATCTAATCGTTCCTGTCTAAACGATGAAGGCACTCCAAGTTGCTGTATGAAGGCCTCTGATAGAAAGGAATGTGAAGCACCTGTGTCAAATAGTGCTCTTGCCGGATAGTTAAAGATCAGGACAAAGCCTAGGACATCAATGGTTAACAAGCAATGTATAAGGTATGAAGTATAAAAAGCAACAAAAGCTATATACTATCGCATACCTGTAACCACATCGTTCTGTTTGATGGCCTCCTGTTGGCCAAGGTTGTAAACTCTAGGCTGGGCTGGAGCAGCGCGGGATGCGATTGACTCTGCCGCCTTCCCTTTCTCTGCCGCATAGGCCGCAACTAGCTTCTTCCCACTACGGAAGTCACGTGATATATGTCCCGGCTTGCCGCAGTTGTAACAGATGATTGGGGCTCGCCCAGTCACTCCCGATGCTGAAGATTGAGCTGACCCAGACGGTCGCGCTCCTTTCTTCCATTTGCCTTGCCCCGACTTTGCCGAGCTCGATACTTTGAACTCTGGCTTGACTACTGCTAGCTCCTTTCTACTGTGGGACCGTTTCATGTCTTTCTCTAAAGAACGAGCTGAGTTGACCAGGGTCATAAACCCCTGCGTCATTGGCCCCATCAGAAGAAACCGCAACTCCTCTCGCAAGCCTTCGTAAAACCGATTTGTCTTACGCGCTTCATCCGCAAATGTCACGCCTGCATAGCGACCCAATCGTGTAAACTCATGCAGATAATCATCGATAGTACGATCACCCTGAGTCAGACGGTTGAACTGATTTTCCATTTCTATCTGTTGGGCTTGTGGAAGATATCGCTCCAAGAACAGTTTGGAAAACTCATCCAAAGAGATATCGGTCAGCTGCCTTCCCGCTAGCTGATGTATCTCCAACTCATCCCACCACAGCTGCGCCTCCCCATCTAGTAGGAAGGTTGCCAAAGTCACTTTTTGTCCTTCCTCCGTGTCCGTGGCCTTCAAGGTTTTGCGCACCTTTGACAGCCAATCCTCTGCTTGCGTCGGGGTTCCTGCCCCCGTGAATGTGGGAGGGTGGAAACTCAAAAAGTATTGCAGCTGTTGATCTGGAGCTCTTCGTTTCCTCAACGGCACTGGCCTTTATACCGCAGGTTCAGCTGCTGGAGCCTGCACTGGAGGTTCAGCTGCTGGAGCCTGCACTAGAGCCACTCCAGGGGTAGGAGGCTGTCCAAGGACATACCCTCCTGGTTGCGCCGTGAACATCGCAAATACTGCCTCAGCGATCATCCTTACAGTTTCAGCCAAAGGAGGAGTCGGCACCGGAGTTGGTGCACTACTTGAAGTCGAACGAGGGGGTCGAGAAGGCCCCGCTCCACTCCCAGTCGCCTAAATATGTGCACAAAACACAATTAGCGATTAGGAGAAGGCATGAATCAACAAAGGAACATAGAAGTTCCATCCGAATGCTACACATAGACATGTTATTCATTCCTAAAGTGGACAAGTACTGGTTATTTATATGAGTTAAAGGCGACGCACTCACGTGCTCATCACCCCTTAAAAGAATTCGACCACGAATTCAGACGGAAAGGGATCGAGACCCGTAGCTGATACCAATTTGTAACACCCTCCCTGTTACATAGCATATAACAGTAGGTCCGGTAGGGACCCCACGCCATATGAAATGAACAGAAGAGCGCGTTACTAAAATTAGTGTCTAAACAGTTACAACTATAACTATCTCAGCATCAGAGTCGCATAGCGGAAGCATATTTATTTTTATTTAAAACCAGTTTATAACAAGTCCACTTTACAACTAGGAATGAAATAAAACAAGAGTTATTTACATGAGTTTGTTTACATCATCTAAGTGGCTTCCAAACATCGGCACGCAGGTCGGCCACACATGAACAAAAGTAAACAAAAGCTTTGGCCTTCAAGGGCCAGAACAGCATAGCAGCAGGGGCTTCAGCCCTCTATCTCCCGCTAGTCTCACCGGGACCTACATAAGCAAATCCACCAATTGGTGGGAAAACAAGCAACCGGTCAGCTTTTGCTGACCAAGATTAATAACGACCCCGCCCCACACTCGGGGCGGCAGTGCTCCTTTCCTGCAAGTAAGAGTCAGCAGCATATATATATATCCGCAAACAACACCAACGGAGGCAAACCAATCCACCCGCTTCGTGCTCTTAAGGCACACTTTGGCATACTCCCTGAGTTACGCCCTTACGCTAAGTCCTATTTCAACTTAGACAAGCAAATTAAGCTAGGCCGTACACACGAAGTTCTGGCACTCTTCCATAGTCCGGTGCACCGAGGTGCGACCTCTTCACCACTACTATGGGCGGGTTCGGATCAGCTAGGCCCGTGCTCAATTATCGCGATTCAACTTTGCACGATACGGGTAAGCGTCACCTTGTGCCCGACACTTAAAGCTGGGCTTTGCAAATTCCACAGCTTTATCTGCTATATATCCAGTCCCCAGGACATTGGGTAACACTGAATCACAAAAATTGCGTGCTGGGCGCTACCGCCGGCGCTAGCACTAGCGCCCGGCGCTAGCAACAGAACTTAGTTCTGCCCGGCACTGGTAACAGAAATCTGTACTGCCACCTCTGGGAAACCACCTCCAGACATCAACACTGGTAACTCACCTGGAGCTACCGTCGACGCTAACGCTAGCGCCCGGCGCAAGTGACAGAACTCAGTTCTGCCACCAAATTTCGGGTACAGCCTGGGAAACACCTCCAGGTCCTATTTTCTGTACAACAACAGTCACATGACCCGAATCATAGCACGTACACGTAATTGTTTCCGGCACTTTACATGCACTAATCATCACCAATCCGGCTCAACCTGTCTGGATGGGCTTCACACAACATGCCTATGTCCGTAATACCGTTTCGGACTCTATATGCAATTTGTGGGGAAATCACTTCCACCCACCGGAATAGTCGATCTACTAATTAGTAGAAGTATTCCAAAACGCATGCAAATCAAAGGACGTACATGTCCAAGGATTAGGGAGGAGATTCATTACCCTTGTAGGCCGTTTCGGTGCCATAGAAGTGAGAGGGAACTGGATTGGTTGGAATCTGCGGTGGCCCAAGCACGCAGATGCTATCTCCCTCCTGGCACGATGAAAGCACAACACCAACGGATCTCCCTCCTTGCTCCCAGCCCTCTGCCCTCAGCTCTCCCCTCAGATCTCAGATCAAAAATGGCAGAAAATGAGAATGGAATCGGATTTTGGGGACATTATGTTTTTCCCGCTACCGCCGGCGCTAGCCACTAGCGCTGGCGCTAGCCCTAGAGTCGGTACCACTAAGAGCCGCTACCGCCGGCGCTATCGCTAGCGCCTGGCGCTATCGCTAGCGCCTGGCGCTATCGACAGCTCGACGTCTCGACGTCTCGACGCCTCGACGTCTCAAAGGGTGCTCTACCGTCGGCGCTAGCACTAGCGCCTGGCGCTAGCTCCCTTAATTCAACTCATGTTCATTTTTGGTATTTTGGGTGCACATGCTATTTGGGGTCTTACAATTAACACACTCCCTGTTACATAGCATATAACAGTAGGTCCGGCCGGGACCCCACGCCATGAAATGAACAGAAGAGCGCGTTACTAAAATTAGTGTCTAAACAGTTACAACTATAACTATCTCAGCATCAGAGTTGCATAACGGAAGCATATTTATTTTTATTTAAAACCAGTTCATAACAAGTCCACATTACTACTAGGAACGAAATACAACAAGAGTTATTTACATGAGTTTGTTTACATCATCTAAGTAGCTTCCAAACATCGGCACGCAGGCCGGCCACACATGAACAAAAGTAAACAAAAGCTTTGGCCTTCAAGGGCCAGCACAGTACAGGAACAGGGGCTTTAGCCCGCTATCTCCCGCTAGTCTCACCGGGACCTGTATAAGCAAATCCACCAATTGGTGGGAAAACAAGCAATCGGTCAGCTTTAGCTGACCAAGATTTATAACGACTCCGCCCCACACTCGGGGCGGCGGTGCTCCTTCCCTGCAAGTAAGAGTCAGCAGCATATATATATCCGCAAACAACACCAACGGATGCAAACCAAGCCACCCGCTTCGTGCTCTCAAGGCACACTTTGGCATACTCCTTGAGTTACGCCCTTACGCTAAGTCCTATTTCAACTTAGACAAGCAAATTGAGCTAGGCCGTACAAACGAAGTTCCGGCACTCTTCCATAGTCCGGTGCACCGAGGTGCGACCTCTTCACCACTACTATGGGCGGGTTCGGATCAGCTAGGCCCGTGCTCAATTATCGCGATTCAACTATGCACGATACGGGTAAGCGTCACCTTGTGCCCGACACTTAAAGCTGGGCTTTGCAAATTCCACAGCTTTATCTGCTATATATCCAGTCCCCAGGACATTGGGTAACACTGAATCACAAAAATTGCGTGTTGGAGCCGGCGCTAGCACTAGCGCCCGACGCTAGAAACAGAACTTAGTTCTGCCCGGCACTGGTAACAGAAATCTGTACTGCCACCTCTGGGAAACCACCTCCAGACATCAACACTGGTAACTCACCTGGAGCTACCGCCGACGCTAATGCTAGCGCCCGGCGCTAGTGACAGAACTCAGTTCTGCCCCCAAATTTTGGGTACAGCCTGGGAAACACCTCCAGGTCCTATTTTCTGTACAACAACAGTCACATGACCCGAATCACAGCACATACACGGAATTGTTTCCGGGACTTTACACGCACTAATCATCACCAATCCGTCTCGACCTGTCCGGATGGGCTACACACAGCATGCCTATGTCCGTAATACCGTTTCGGACTCTATATGCAATTTGTGGGGAAATCACTTCAACCCACCGGAATAGCCGATCTACTAATTAGTAGAAGTATTCCAAAACGCATGCAAATCAAAGGACGTACATGTCCAAGGATTAGGGAGGAGATTCGTTACCCTTGTAGGCCGTTTCGGTGCCATAGAAGTGAGAGGGAACTTGATTGGTTGGAATCTACGGTGGCTCAAGCACGCAGATGCTATCTCCCTCCTGGCATGACGAAAGCACAACGCCAACGGATCTCCCTCCTTGCTCCCAGCCCTCTGCCCTCAGCTCTCCCCTCAGCACTCAGATCAGAAATGGCAGAAAATGAGAATGGAATCGGATTTTGGGGACTTTATGTTTTTCCCGCTACCGCCGGCGCTAGCCACTAGCGCTGGCGCTAGCCCTAGAGTCGGTACCGCTAAGAGCCACCACCGCCGGCGTTACCGCTAGCGCCTGGCGCTATCGACAGCTCGACGTTTCGACGCCTCGACGTCTCAACGGGTGCGCTACCGCCGGCACTAGCACTAGCACTAGCGCCTGGCGCTAGCTCCCTTAATTCAGCTCATGTTCATTTTTGGTATTTTGGGTGCACATGCTATTTGAGGTCTTACAATTCTTCCCCCCTTAAAAGAATTTCGTCCCGAAATTCTAACAGTGCAAATAATCACAAAAATACGAAATATGATTTGTACCTCAACGGAAAAGCTCGGGAAACTCCTCACGCTTGGTTTGCTCGCGCTCCCATGTAAGCTCCTCACGACCGCAGTTGTTCCAGCGGACTTTGTCCATCTTGATCAATTTATTCCGCAGCTGTTTGACCTCAGTGTCTTCGATGCTAATAGGTATGACCTTTGTCTTCAACCCATCATCGACCGGCACCTGATTAGCCACAAGCACTTGGCTAGGCTCTGGTACAGCTTTCCTCAATACTAATATGTGGAACACATCGTGCAGACTACTCAACTCTGTCGAAAGAGAGAGTCGATAGGCAGCTTCGCCAACACGTTCTAGTATCTCAAACGGTCCAAGGTACCTTGGCCTCAGCTTTTTCAAGCGCCGAATCTGGGACACACCCTTGAAAGGTTTGATTTTGAGATAAACCCAGTCGCCCACGGCGAACTCGATGTTTCTGTGCTTGGCATTGTAGTATTTCGCCTGCCTATCTTGCGCAATTAACAATCTCTCACGGATTGTTTGAATAGCCGAATTTGCCTCTTCGATTTCCTTTCGCTTAAGCAGCTTCGTTTCACCTGTCACCGCCCAAGATAGGGGAGTGCGGCAAGCTCTACCATAGAGGGCCTCGAAGGGTGCAATCTTTATACTTGCCTGATAGCTGTTATTATAAGCGAATTCAATCATGAAAAGATGATCTTCCCACTTTTTACCGAAGTCCAGGACGCACATTCGGAGCATATCCTCCAGAGTTCTGTTCGTACGTTCAGTCTGTCAATCCGTCTGAGGGTGGAAGGCAGTGCTAAACTTCAGCTTTGTACCTAACAACTAGTGGATTAGCCTCCAATCTTTCGAAGTGAAGCGCCCATCTCGGTCACTGACGATGCTACGGGGCACACCGTGCAATAGTACAATGCTATCAACATTAAGTTTTGCTAACTTTTCAACTGAATCGTCCTTCCGGTTTGGAATAAAGTGGGATACCTTTGTCAAGCGATCCACGATCACCCATACGGCATCATTCGCACTCTGTGATCTCGGCAAACCGTGCACGAAATCCATCGAAATGTCATCAAATTTCCATTCCGGTATAGGCAACGACTTCAGAAAACCTCCAGGTTTCTGACATTCCGCCTTCACAAGTGCACAAGTTTTGCATTTTGCCACATATAAGGCGATGTCTTTCTTCAATCCTGGCCACCAAAACAGCTTTTTCATGTCTTGGTACATCTTTGTGCTCCCTGGGTGGATTGAGTACTTGGTAAAATGAGCTTCGTACATCAATTCTTCCCGCAACTTACCAATATTTGGGACGCACAACCGACCGTCTTTCCACATCAGACCGTCTTTTAACACAAACTCTGCAGCAGTCCCATCCCCAGACTCTGCTAAATAGCGTTGCATGCTCGAATCAAGCTCCAAGGCCTGTCGTATTCTATCGGCGAGGTCATACTGCACCTCCGTCCAGTTTAAGCACGCATTCACACTAGAACTCCTCTCTACACAGGAGATATCCAAGTCTTCCAAGTCCTTGATCAGACGTGGATCATGCATCTGAATCCAGTTGGCCTGTGCATAAGCCCTTCGGCTCAAAGCATCTGCAACTACAATTCCCTTCCCGGGAGTATAGTGTATCTCGAAAGTGTAGTCCCCCAGGAACTCCATCCAGCTTCGCTGTCGCATGTTGAGCTCCTTCTGAATTAGCAAATACTTAAGGCTCTTATGGTGTGTAAAGATGTCAACCTTCACACCATATAAATAATGTCGCCACAATTTCAGAGCGAAGATCACGGCCGCCAATTCCAAGTCGTGGACCGGATAATTCCGCTCATGCACTTTCAACTGACGAGAGCCATAAGCGATCACTTGACCATGCTGAAGAAGTACGCAGCCTAAACCGGTCCCTGACGCATCACTGTAAATTTCATAACCCTCTGTACCAGATGGCAAACACAGAATTGGTGCTGTGGTCAGACGCCTCTTCAGTT
This sequence comes from Dactylorhiza incarnata, assembly GCA_033032865.1. Classification (NCBI taxonomy): domain Eukaryota; kingdom Viridiplantae; phylum Streptophyta; class Magnoliopsida; order Asparagales; family Orchidaceae; genus Dactylorhiza; species Dactylorhiza incarnata. The sequence continues at coordinate 25,669,424 of JAWHQI010000003.1, forward strand.
CCTCAAAAGCCCGTGCACACTCCGGTGACCAAACGAACTTCTGATCCTTCCTCGTCAAGGTGGTGAGAGGTAGAGCGATCCGTGAAAAGTTCTCCACGAAGCGCCGATAGTAGCCGGCGAGTCCAAGAAAACTCCTGACTTCCGCTGCTGTCGCCAAAATGGGCCACTTTTGGATTGCATCGATCTTTGCCGGATCCACCGCGATACCCTCGCCACTAATAACATGACCAAGGAATGCTACTGAGGCTAGCCAGAACTCGCACTTAGAGAACTTGGCATAGAGTTGACTACGTCGCAGGGTTTCCAAAACTTCACGTAAATGAATCGCGTGCTCTTCTTCAGACTGAGAGTACACCAAGATATCGTCAATGAAGACAATGACAAACCGATCAAGGCACTCTCGAAAGGTCCTATTCATCAAATCCATAAATACTGACGGTGCATTCATCAATCCAAACGGCATCACTGTAAACTCGTGATGTTCGTAGCGAGTACTGAATGCTGTCTTAGGGATATCACAATCCCGAATTCGTAACTGGTAATAGCCGTACTTGAGATCCAACTTTGAATATACGGTTGACCCAACTAGATGATCGAATAAGTCATCGATTCGAGGAATCGAATATTTGTTCTTCTCGGTTAGCTTATTCAATTCTCGGTAGTCAATGCATAGACGCAGGCTTCCATCCTTCTTCTTCACAAAAAGGACCGGAGCACCCCAAGTGGAGGTACTTGGACGTATATAACCCTGCTCTAGCAACTCCTGTAATTAAACTTTCAATTCCGCCATCTCCTTTGGCGCAATTCGGTATGGAGAGCGTTAAATAGGTTTGGCACCTGGCACCAGCTCTATAGTGAAGTCAATCTCTCGCTGAGGTAGCGCCTCAGGAAGATCTTTCGGAAACACATCTAGATACTCTGAAATCACAGGAACATCACTCAAACTGGGTTGAGGATTTGCAGCTCCCACTAGCACAACACATAGCTCTGCGCCTTGCCGAACCGCCTTGACCCCTTGGACAGCAGACATCAGTGTCTTGCTCGATCCATGCAAACCAGCAAACGTAGTCGCACGTTCGGTATTTCTCCCCAGTGTGACCTCCTTAAAAGTGCAATCAATGTAGACATGCTGCGCTGACAGCCAGTCCATACCAAAGATCACATCGAATTCTGAAAGCGGGAGTATCAGTGCTTCCAAATCAAAGTCTTGACTCCCTATTCGTACCTTTACTACACAACCTCGATCCGCGTGCATCGAAAACCCATTGGGTAGCATCACATCTAATCGTTCCTGTCTAAACGATGAAGGCACTCCAAGTTGCTGTATGAAGGCCTCTGATAGAAAGGAATGTGAAGCACCTGTGTCAAATAGTGCTCTTGCCGGATAGTTAAAGATCAGGACAAAGCCTAGGACATCAATGGTTAACAAGCAATGTATAAGGTATGAAGTATAAAAAGCAACAAAAGCTATATACTATCGCATACCTGTAACCACATCGTTCTGTTTGATGGCCTCCTGTTGGCCAAGGTTGTAAACTCTAGGCTGGGCTGGAGCAGCGCGGGATGCGATTGACTCTGCCGCCTTCCCTTTCTCTGCCGCATATGCCGCAACTAGCTTCTTCCCACTACGGAAGTCACATGATATATGTCCCGGCTTGCCGCAGTTGTAACAGATGATTGGGGCTCGCCCAGTCACTCCCGATGCTGAAGATTGAGCTGACCCAGACGGTCGCGCTCCTTTCTTCCATTTGCCTTGCCCCGACTTTGCCGAGCTCGATACTTTGAACTCTGGCTTGACTACTGCTAGCTCCTTTCTACTGTGGGACCGTTTCATGTCTTTCTCTAAAGAACGAGCTGAGTTGACCAGGGTCATAAACCCCTGCGTCATTGGCCCCATCAGAAGAAACCGCAACTCCTCTCGCAAGCCTTCGTAAAACCGATTTGTCTTACGCGCTTCATCCGCAAATGTCACGCCTGCATAGCGACCCAATCGTGTAAACTCATGCAGATAATCATCGATAGTACGATCACCCTGAGTCAGACGGTTGAACTGATTTTCCATTTCTATCTGTTGGGCTTGTGGAAGATATCGCTCCAAGAACAGTTTGGAAAACTCATCCAAAGAGATATCGGTCAGCTGCCTTCCCGCTAGCTGATGTATCTCCAACTCATCCCACCACAGCTGCGCCTCCCCATCTAGTAGGAAGGTTGCCAAAGTCACTTTTTGTCCTTCCTCCGTGTCCGTGGCCTTCAAGGTTTTGCGCACCTTTGACAGCCAATCCTCTGCTTGCGTCGGGGTTCCTGCCCCCGTGAATGTGGGAGGGTGGAAACTCAAAAAGTATTGCAGCTGTTGATCTGGAGCTCTTCGTTTCCTCAACGGCACTGGCCTTTATACCGCAGGTTCAGCTGCTGGAGCCTGCACTGGAGGTTCAGCTGCTGGAGCCTGCACTAGAGCCACTCCAGGGGTAGGAGGCTGTCCAAGGACATACCCTCCTGGCTGCGCAGTGAACATTGCAAATACTGCCTCAGCAATCATCCTTACAGTTTCAGCCAAAGGAGGAGTCGGCACCGGAGTTGGTGCACTACTTGAAGTCGAACGAGGGGGTCGAGAAGGCCCCGCTCTACTCCCAGTCGCCTAAACATGTGCACAAAACACAATTAGCGATTAGGAGAAGGCATGAATCAACAAAGGAGCACAGAAGTTCCATCCGAATGCTACACATAGACATGTAATTCATTCCTAAAGTGGACAAGTACTGGTTATTTATATGAGTTAAAGGCGACGCACTCACATCCTCACCACCCCTTAAAAGAATTCGACCACGAATTCAGACGGAAAGGGAGTGTGTTATATGCTATGTAACAGGGAGGGTGTTACACTGGGGGTGGAAAGATGTACTAAAAGTCAATCGGGTGCCTAGGTAGGCCTTCCATGCTCTCCACTCCCTTGACATAAATCGTCCATCCTGATCCGACACAATCGTCCTAGGCAAACCATGATACCAAACAAACTGCTCCATGAACCTCCGTACCAAAACACCGACCGGAGCATCCTTCCTGACTGGAATGAATTTGACCACCTTCGTCAATCTGTCGACGATCACCCAAATCGATTCATTCCCCGCATGAGATAGGGGAAGACCGTCTATAAAGTCCATCGCGATGTCGTCGAACTTCCACTCCGGCACCGGGAGTGGCTGCAATAATCCGACTGGGTTCCGACACTCCGCCTTCACGAGTTGGCAAGACTCGCAGTGGGTCACAAAATAGGTGATATCCTTCTTCATATCCGGCCAATACATGGTCCTCTTCAAATCTGCTATCATCTTGGTGAAACCTGGGTGCACGGAATATCTACTGCAATGAGCCTCTGTCATAATATCCTCCCGAATATAGCTCCCTGCCGGTATATACACTCGGCCTCTAAAACTCAATAGGTCGTCCTTCAACGAATAGTCTCCGGCTGAACCTACCTCCAAGGCTCTGAATATCGGCTCTAACTTGGCATCTTGCCTCTACCCATCCCTAATGCGGTCCGGAATGTCATTTGTGGTACTCATCGCCGCCAAGTACTCCTCGTATAGCTCTCGATCGTCCTCAGATACTAAAGAGATCTGCATGTCCTCGAACATCCGTACCAGCTCCATGGCCATCAACTTGGGCTCTGCTCCTGACGTGGTAGCTCTCCTGCTCAGTGCATTTGCTACTACATTCGCCTTCCCTGGGTGGTAATGCATCGTTGATGAGTCCTGATTATATACACCTTCATGGACTCATCCGGGCCATTATTTAGTCAATATCACGCACTTTAGCCTTATTATAGTTTATAATTGATAACCCATGCTAGGTGCACATTTTGGCCCACTTTGGTGTGTTTTCGTGTTTATTTCCTTTCATAGTACTCATATGTTGTTAAGTGCCACTTTCGGTGGCTAGATCTGTGTTTGTGCTGGAATAGGAGGCGTGCAAGTGCTCCCGGTGCAATTCTGCACAGGAACACTGCGCACGATCACTTGTTCTAGTGCGCACGACCACTGGTCGTGCGCCACTGATCGTGCGCACTTAGCCCCTTTTTACGAGTTCTGTCTGGTGCAGTGCGCACGGCCATCAACTCCAGTGCGCACGACCACCGGTCGTGCGCCACTGTCCGTGCGCACTTAATAGTAATTTTATGAGTTCTGTCTCACCTATTGCGCACGACCACCGACGCTAGTGCGCACGATCAACGGTCGTGCGCCACTGGTCGTGCGAGCATTTTATTTTATAATTTCATCTCTTGCAGGTTCTGTCCAGGCAGTGCGCACGATCGCAGGATTCCAGTGCGCACGACCACTGGTCGTGCGCCAATGATCGTGCGCAGTGTTTAATCCAGCGCCTATATATTGACCTGTTCGCGAATTAGGTCGGGGGGAGGCAACTCTGCTCCGTTCAGTCCGCCGTTTTCGCCGTTTTCAGGGGATTTTCACCCCCTAGGCCTCCTCCATCATCCAAAGGCTTAAAGGAAGGGTCCCTACACTCACTTAGACCGCTAAAGAAGAGGTTCTCCGCAATAGACGTGGCCGGATTGTAAATCGCTGGAGAAGACGGGTCCATTGGGAGGTGTGACAGCCCTCTTCTACCCCGGACGCAGTTGGGACCGAGCTAGGACGCGGATTGACAACCCGGTGCTTCCTACCGTAAATCTACAACGAGACTCCAGATTCGGTCGTATCTCCTGCCTTTTTCCTCTATTTTTGTGGTTATGTGTGATGTATTCTCTTTATCTTGATGATGAACACTATGAATCATGCCTAATATTGCTTATTTCATGTTTATGAAATTATTTTGTTCATTTGTGTCATTGAGGTGCGCCTTAGTTCATTTTCCATTCCACCGCCACGATCGGTGCCGCCCTAACAATTGTTAGTGGTGTGCTTGTCGAAGAGGTGCGTGCGACCCTCATTCCACTAGCCTACTCGCCCATTCGCCTACCGAAGCGTGGCATCGCGGCCCGTAATCCATTCGCCTATCGAAGCAGCGCGCTCAAGGCCTGCATAGTTCGATTCCATTAGCCTTCTCGTTCATCCGCCCTTGCGATGCAGCGCGCTCAAGGCCTGCCTAGTTTCCATCCCGCCAAGCGAAGCTTTGCATAGCGGCATTGCATAGGAGTAGTTGTTAGCTTTTATTTTGTTTTCCAAAAGCCAACCCAACTCCCCCGCAATCCATCCGATTTAAGGACTTCGATCTCAAGTCCTGCCTCAATAGTAAACTCCACCTTATTGTGTTCCTCAAGAGACCGACACTCGGGGATTTATTCCCAACATTTATTACTTGAACGATCGGTACACTGCCGTTTCGTGTCGCAGTCAAGCTACCGCCTATAGCGGTGTGTGAGATTTGCGCCATCAATCGTGTACTGGTAGTCTGATAAAAACTCCACCCATCACCTTTGCCGGATGTTCAACTCCTTCTGTGTATCTACGTACTTCAGATTCTTGTGATTTGAGAATATGTCACAGTGAATGTTGTAGAGGTAGTTTCGCCAAATCTTTAGAGCGAATACAACCGCTCCCATTTCCAAGTCATGCACCGGGTAATTCCGTTCATGGTTCTTCAACTGGCGGGAAGCGTACGTTATCACGTGCCCGTTCTGCATCAGAACGGCACCCATCCCCTGGTACGAGGCATCAGTGTACACTTGGAATCCTTCCTTCCCTGATGGAAGGGCAAGGATAGGGGCCGTAGTAAGCTGACCTTTCAGCTCCTGGAAGGCTTCCTTGCACTGCGACATCCATGTAAAAGCAGCATCCTTCTTCGTCATGGATGTGAGCGGGAGGGCTATCTGCGAAAACCCCTGCACGAACTTCCGATAATAGCCGGCAAGTCCGAAGAAACTCCGCACATCGGTGGCCGTCTTCAGCGGTGGCCAATCTCGTACTGCTTGGATCTTTGCCGGGTCCACTGCTAGACCTGCTCCACTGATAATATGACCTAGGAAGGCCACCTCCTTCAACCAAAACTGACACTTGCTGAACTTCGCATACAAGCGGTGCTCCCGAAGCTTCTCCAATGTTAGTGCTAAGTGACGTGCGTGTTCCTTCTGCTTACTCGAATAGATGAGGATGTCGTCGATGAACACGATGACAAAGATGTCGAGATATGGCTCGAAAACCCGGTTCATCAGGCTCATAAATGTTGATGGTGCATTTGTGAGTCCGAACGGCATCACAATGAACTCATATAGTCCGTAACGGCTGCTGAAAGCCGTCTTCGGGATGTCCTCCTCCTGAATCTACAGTTGATAATACCCAGACCTCAAATCCAGCTTCGAGAAGCGGTGGACTCCCTCTAGCTGGTCAAAAATCTCATCTATCCTTGGCAAAGGGTACGTGTTCCACACCGTCAGTCTGTTCAGAGCTCTGTAGTCGATGCACAGTCTGAGGGTCCCATCCTTCTTCTTCACGAATAACACTAGAGCTCCCCAAGGAGAGGACCTCAATCTTACGAACCCCGCTTCCATCAGCTCCTATAGCTGCCCCAAAACTCTGCTAGCTCCTTCGGGGCCATCCGATACGAAGCTCTAGATATCGGCTTTGCCCCCGGCACCAGCTGGATTTGGAAATCCTTCTCGCGGTGCGCAGGCAATCCGGGTAGCTTATCCAAAACAACGTCGGCAAAATCCCGCATGACTGGGATATTTGACACCGAGTCTTTGGCTTCCGTCGCCTCAAAGATCACCTGATATACCTCGTCTCCCTGTAGGTGGGCCTTGACGGCCTGAACTGATGATAAAAAGACACGGGAGGGGGGTTTGATACCTTCGATTACTACTTCCGAGTCTTCATGCTTTAGGATGATCCTCCTTGCCAGGCAGTCAATCCTTGCATGGTTCCAGTAAAGCCAATTCATGCCTAGGATCAGGTCGAAGTCTTTCATCTTCAGTATAGTCAACGGTGCCTCAAACAGTTTTCCTCCAATCTCTACATTCAATTTGCACTTGGTATTTGTTAGAATCTCTAATCCGTCCGGTAATCACACTCTCCTGTAGATGCCCTTGAAGTGTTGGACTTGGTCTAGATCGTCAATGAATTCTGCCGAGACGAACGAGTGCGAGGCACCCGTATCGAACAAGGTAAAAGCGGGTTTGCCACAAACGCGCACTAAACCTGAGTGGTTTTGTTGTTTGGTTCAATGCTAAAGTAAAACTAAGATTTGCAAGGTAATAACAATTATAAGAAACACATCAAAGTACATGTGATGACCCTTGCCGGGTCCCGGGGCTGTGCTAGGTTCAGGGCGTACATCTGGTCCATGTTCTGCCTCCGATCCCCGCCCTGAAATCCACGACCTCATCCACATCCTCGACCCCCGAAATGCTGGGCCGGTGGGGCAACCTGTAGTGCTGGTGGTGCATTCCTCTGAGGGCAGTTCCTCTGAATGTGCCCTGGCTGGTGTCAGTGGTAGCACTCCTGTGGGGGAGGTGGACCACCTCCTCCTATCCTGGGCACGTCCCGCATCTGCAGAGGATGCGGAGCCAACACCACCTGCCCCTTCTGCTCCTGCATCTCCTCTTGGTAGGGTCGGTCCTCCGTCCTTCTTTCCCCAATGTAACGGCCCTTCTGCTGGTCCCTCCTGCCACAGCTTCCCTGGTCCTCTGTCGGCCTCTTTCAGCCCCGAACAATGAGCTGGTTGGATTCCAGCTTTTTGTCCATCTCCAAAATCTTGTCCATCCTACCGTCGGAAACAAAGAGGATTGCCTGCCTCAGTTCATCACGGAGGCCCTTGTAGAATCTCTTTGCATAGCATGCATCATCCAGCTGATAGGAGTCCGCAAACCGGGCTAGGTGGGTGAACTCCCGGTGGTACTCCACTACTGTCCTGCTATCCTGCCTCAACTGCAGAAACCTATCTTCTAGTTCATCCCTTGCTGACTGCGGTACGTAGTGCTCCAGTAACGCCGTCTTGAACTCATTCCATGAGATGTCAGCTACCTCCAATCCAGCATCAGTGGTGTCCAGTAGTGACTTCCACCACCTCTTAGCTTGAGACTCTAGGCAAGAAACCACCAAGGGTACTGCCATGTCCGTCGGGCACTGAATTCCTGCCAGCATCTCGTACATGATGTCTACCCACTCCTCGGTCCGAACCACTGTCTCCGTCCCAAGGTATGAGGGGGGAGAGACCTCAGAAGGCACTCATCCAGTTGGCCCCAGGATTTGGCTGAGGGGCCGGTGCCTGCTGTGCTCTGAATGCCTCCAGAATGGCAGTCAGTGTATGTCCCATCTCCGACTGCTGGAATGGGGTAGGAGCCGGTGGTGGTGGAATGACATTCTGAGTCGGAGGCACTCCATGCTGCGGGGTAGGGTTCGTCGCGGGCTACAAAGAAAAATTAACACTCGTAAAAAAGGGGTTGCCTAAAATTCAGTTGATAGTGGACTTTTCATGTGATTCCCCAAATGGGCACAACATTGCTTCCACTGCTTAGTTTGTCCTTGAAAGTGCACAGTTAACCTCACTAGAATTCTCTAGAGGGGGGTGAATAGAGATTTAAAAATACTTTGTGCAATTATATATGTATATGTGTAATAATCACAGATTTAAGCTTCCCACACACCAACAAGAATTAAGCAAGTAAAGAAGGAAAATAACAAGAAGAAAATCACAGCACAACACAAAGAAATATAGTGGTTCCCCAAACTTTGGGTAGTCCACTCTTCTACCCCCTTGGTAGGAATTCACTATCTTGCACTGAGTCTTTTGATAAGGAGACTCTTAGAACCAGCCTGAGTCTTTTGATAAGGAGACTCTTAGAACCAGTCTGAGTCTTTTGATAAGGAGACTCTTAGAACCAGTACAACTGAATTTTTTTGAAGAGAGATTCTAAAAACTCTTTTACACAGTTTAAAAGTGAAATAAGGATAAGGAGAAGAAGTAGAAGAAGTAATTTAAACAAGAAGGAATCTTCTTCCTAGCAAGAAGATTAGAAGCACAAGAATACTGAATGTAATCTCTCTTCTATAGTGAGAAGGAGATTGTAAGCTTTTCTCTCTTTTGTGAGAGCTTTCAGAATTTGCAGCAGAATGGCCTCAGGAGGAGAAGATGAAGGCTTTTTCTTTGCTGCAGCACACTATCTCTTTTCTCAGCTTTCTCACTCTTCACTTGGGAGATCTTCCTCTTTTTCAAATGTATATGGTGGATCACTGGTGTTCATTCTCTGCCGACCTCCTCTTTATTTATAGCTCTGTTTCAAAAGATGTTGCTAAAGGAGAATAATCAATCAGCAATTAGAGAGAAAAAAGTTTCCATAGGAATTAAATTTGTAGAAGGAAAGAATTCATTCTGATTTCAAATAATATCCATAATAATCTTAATCAAATTATCCAAGAATCAAATAGAAGGAAAGATTGATTCAGAACGGCTATAAAAGAATAATATCATTCCATAAGAATCAGATCTACAGAAAGAAGGAAAGAGATCTGGCGTGTTTTTGAATTTCTTATAGAAATCGACGTGCGTCGATTACTATTCGACGTGAACGTCGATTTCATCCTGGCTGGACATCGAGAGGAGAATAAGGAAGGTGCGTTGACTGAGGTGCGTCGACTTTATTAAATGCATCGACCAGAAGTCAGAGGTACGTCGATAAAGAATACGTCGAATTCTTTTTAGAGTTACTTCGACTCATTCTGAGAGAAACGTCGACTACATTTCGACGATGCGTCGATTACTATTCGACTCATAATTACTTAAATTAATTTTTCATTCTTAGAAATTATATTCTTCTCAATTCTATGAGTTAAGATAAATCATTTCCCCAATAATCTCCCCCTATTTGTCTTAACCCTATTTAGAGAGAAATTGTATCAGGTTTTAAACAACACAGCAAAGCATTTATATAGAGAAAAAATATGCTAAGTAATCAAAAGAAAGAAGAGATCATATAAACAGACTTAAATAAATATAGATTGTATCAATATTGTTTAACACATCATTCAGGAGGGGTAGGAGGAGTTTTTCGTTTCCTAGTGAATACTACTGTTTTTGGAGAGGTGGGTTGCTCCTTCTCAGTTGCAGGTAGTTCACTCAGCTCCCCCTGAGTCACATCAGGTTGCTCCCCCTGGGATGGAACTTCCTTTGAGACTTCTACTTCTTCTTTAGTTTCTTTTTCATCTCCAGTTTCAGGTATAACAGCATCTGGCTCCCCCTGAGCTTCAGCTTCCTCTTCAGCTTCATTCTCTGCTCTACTTGCCTCCCATTGCAATAAATCCACTTGTTGTGCATCTTCTCTTGCTATAATTAGTACATCTGATATCTGCTCTTCAGTATGTAGCTCTGGTACTACTTCACTCCCAATGTTCTTGTCAGATTTTGAAGAATGAGGGGTTTTGTGAGAGGGAGTTTTGTGGCTGGAGAGCTGCTCTTCATCTAACTTCTCCCCCTTCTTGACCTTCTTAGCCAAGGAGGTTAAGAAAGACTTGGTCACCATAGATGAAGAGATAGAGGATTTCAGACTTTGCACAGAGGCATTGACCCCATCTATTTGGGTTTGCATGTGCATGATGGAGGAGTGAATTTGGGAGCAGTGTCCATCCAGCATGTCCTGAAATTTTTGGGCTGCTGACTGGATACACTGGGTGATGAGGTTTTCAGTGGATGGAGATGGTTCATGCTGTGTTGGAGGAGGAGGAGATAATGGAGGAGGTGAAGATGGATGAGCAGGAGAGTTGGGAGGAGATGGAGTCCTTTCAGGAATGGCACCAGTCTTGGGGATTTGCCTGGTCCATTTTGAGAAGAGAGCAATGGGCATCCTTTTGCCAGGAGGGATGGGAATTCCTTTTGACCTGCATAGGTCAGGGAAGGAGTGGAAGAGGACTTGACTCATAATCCTCATATAGGCATTCTCTTTGTGAGAATATTTGTAGCCTATCATTTTGAGTAAGCAGCTGCCCCAGTCTACTTTCTTCTTCAGCACAAGGGCCCCCATGAGATTCAGTTGCTGCCTGGGCACTGCATCATGGGCAAAGATCTTACATAGTAGTATCTTTCCTACTATGTCTGCCAATAGTCTGTATTCATCAGAGAAGTCTATTTTCTTTAGGTGGATTGGTCTATCTTTGGAGAACTTCATTGTGATTAATAAATTCTTGATTTCATCAGGGGTGAGTTCCACAGGTTCATCACCTGATAAGGGAATGGTAAAGGAGATTTATTTATTTACTTTTTTTAGAAAATAACTTGCTTTCTCTATTTGATTTGAACAAGGCTAATATTGGAATGTACCTGATGAAAGACCAAAGGTGTTCCTAATGTGTTCAGCAGAGATTGAGACAGGTGTCTCATATATTGTTCCAGTGATTTCTCCTTGTTTAGATATCTGAACATGAGCCATTAGCTCTGTGAGTTCTATCTCCAGGAGCTTGCATCTTGTGTAGATGAGCTTATCTAGGCCAGCTTCAGTGAAGAGAGCTATGATGCTCTTATAATTTTTGGCGGCGGCCTGGAAGGATTCGAGGTCAATGTCGAAACCAGAGTTTATCTTGGGAGCCATTTTAGGTCAGTGAGAGAGAGGAAGAGATGGCTGGACTGAGAGGTAAGAAGGATGAAAGATGCAGAGTGCGAGAGGATTTCTAACTGAAGTGTCTATTTAAAAGGTGAAACGTCGAAACGAGACACAATTCGAGGCTTATTCGGTATTACAGTAGATGTGATAGAAAAATATTTTAATATTACCGCTCTTTTTCATGAAGTGGACGTTACGTCGAGTGGAATTCAACGTAAGCGTTGATACAGTCTGAGTTAAGATGTTAGGGTTTCCTATCGACGTATGCATCGATCGAAGTCAACGCATGCGTCAATTTATTTATAATTATTGGTTATCGACGGTGCGTCGATTAATAAGTCTACGTGACTTTCATTTTTCCTGAAACTTCTTGGTTTCTCTTGAGAGATTATTTCTTCCTGCTCCTAATGTTTTCTAAGTCAGCCTTGGACTAATTTTTATAAACAATTAGATTGATTGTGCCAACATTGTTTGGCAATGTGGCCAGTTTTTTGCAGATATAACATCTAACTATCTTTACATTATGGGAATTTGAGTTTAGAGAGGGATAATGGTGTTGATTAGGATAGAAATTTTGATTAGGATAGAGATTTTGGTTAGGATAGAAGTTTTGATCAGGATAGAAATTATGATTAGGATAGAAATTTTAGTTATGATAGATGTTTTGATTAGGATACCAATTATGATCAGGATGAATGGGTCCTGAATGGGGGTTAAGATGGAAAGTTTTTGGAGAATAGACATGTCCTGTAGTTATGTTGCTCTGAGTTCTTATGCGTGGATATCTATTCGACGTATGTTGATAGTTGCGTCGATTTATATTTGGCGCTTTCTCCAGATTGTGTTGATCTAAAATCGTGGCATGTAAGAAGTTGCGTCGATTGAAAGTCGACGTATTTTTATTCAAGCGTCGAGTTGAGGTCGAAGCATCTGAGAGATTGCGTCGAGTAGAATTCGACGCACTATCATTAATGCGTCGATATGAAGTCGACGCAGTTGTGTTTTCACAAATTTTATTTTTCCCTTTTTCTGATTTTATTTTTTATGAGTTGTTTCTTTTGGCTTAGTTGCCTTCTTAGAAGTAGTTTGAGAGTCTTCATCTGTATAGTATGATGTTTCATTAAAATGGTTTATCTCATTGAGGGAGTCTTCTTCCTTATTTTGTGAGTCTTCTTCTTGGTTTATTGATTTAGTGGGTTTAGTGAATTTTACAGGGCTCATCCAAGCAGGCTTGTTGGATGGAATTAGACTAGCTGAGGGATCAGCTCCTAGTCCAAGATTTTTATGTCTTCTTGTTTGTTTTTCTGTGATTTCTTTGAGTGTTTGGCTTCTCATTTTTATTGATTCTTCAAAAGCTTTTGCTTGGGATACCTTATTTTTAAGGAGCTGTTTTTCTATTTTAGCCTTCTCTATTTCTTTTTCTCTGATGTTAGCCCTTAATTCACAATTTTTAGAATAAGTGCCCTCTATATTTCTCTGGTTTTTAATGACATTAATTTGTTCTCTTAGATTCTTAATTTCTTGTTTAGCTTTTAGTTGATCTAAACATAATCCTTTAAAATCATTTTTGAAATCATCACACAGAAAATCTATGTCATCAAAAATGCTTACCTCATCCTTATCCTCAGATTCCTCTATGAGAATAAGGGTATTTTCTTTATCATCTTCATAAGAGAAGCTTCCTTCTGATTCTGTCTCACTCCATGATTTAGCACCATGTTCTTCCTTTGAGCTTTCAAGAGCCATTAAGCATAGGTCTTCTTGCTTAGACTCTTCATTGTCACTTTTGGATGAGGTGCTGTCCTCAGAATCTGTTTCACTCCATGCTTCTGCAATGAAGCCTCTTTCTTTCTTCTTCCCCTTTTTCTTGAGATCTTTCTTTTTCAGATCTTTCTTTTTCTCAGTATTTTCTGGACATTCTTGAGCAATATGTCCAGTTTTCCTGCAGGAATAACAAATGATTTCTTTAGTAGGAGTTTTATCATACCTTGGTTTTGATTCCCTCCTTCTAGACCCATCTGTCCTGACCCATTTCTTGAATCTTCTGGCCAGAAGGCTGAATAATTCTTCTTCAGTGACAGGGGTCTCTTCTTCTGTTGCTTTCAAAGCAATGTTTCTATCTTTTAAGGAGGTTGGAGTGCTTCCTCTTCTTTCCTTCTCTTCTCTGGTTTTCAGCAGTTGCTCATAGGATTTGAGTTTTCCTAAGAGGGCATCTGTTGAGATTTCCTTTTGTCCTCTTGTATCTCTTATTGCCCATATTCTTGAGTCCCATGAACTTGGGAGACTCATTAACAGTTTGTCATTGATCTCTGTGAGAGAGATCTCTCTATCCAGGCTCCTTAATTGATTGATGATCAGACTTAATCTGTCATACATCTCAGATATGCTTTCTTCATGCTTCTTTTGAAAGTTCTCATATTGGGAGATCAATAGAGCCTTTCTATCTTTCCTTTCATCAACACTTCCTTCTACCATCTTGGTAAGAGCCTCCCAGATTTCTTTGGCTGATTCACAGTCAACAACCTTTTGAAAGATTTCATCTGAGAGGGTTGAGACAAGAATGTTCACAGCTTTTGCATCACATGTTCCTGCCTTCTTCTCTTCAACTGTCCACTCAGCCCTTGGGACAAGTGTTTGAGTCACTTCACCACTTGAGTCTCTTCTATAAGGCTTGGGAGGACCTGTCAAAATAACATTAAATAATTCTTCATCAATAGAATTCATATAAATCCTAATTCTTGTTTTCCAAATTGCAAACTTTTCAAGATTGCACATTGGTGGTCTGGTGGAAGCATAATCTTTGATTTGTGCCATGTGAAAAATAATTTTTAGAAATATATATATATATATATATATATATATATATAAGAGGTGGGATCTTTTTGATCAAGGAGTTAACCTTTTTAGATCAACCTCGCTCTGATACCAATTGAAAATGCACAGTTAACCTCACTAGAATTCTCTAGAGCGGGGGTGAATAGAGATTTAAAAATACTTTGTGCAATTATATATATATGTGTAATAATCACAGATTTAAGCTTCCCACACACCAACAAGAATTAAGCAAGTAAAGAAGGAAAATAACAAGAAGAAAATCACAGCACAACACAAAGAAATATAGTGGTTCAACAAACTTTGGGTAGTCCACTCTTCTACCCCCTTGGTAGGAATTCACTATCTTGCACTGAGTCTTTTGATAAGGAGACTCTTAGAACCAGCCTGAGTCTTTTAATAAGGAGACTCTTAGAACCAGTCTGAGTCTTTTGATAAGGAGACTCTTAGAACCAGTACAACTGAATTTTTTTGAAGAGAGATTCTAAAAACTCTTTTACACAGTTTAAAAGTGAAATAAGGATAAGGAGAAGAAGTAGAAGAAGTAATTTAAACAAGAAGGAATCTTCTTCCTAGCAAGAAGATTAGAAGAACAAGAATAGTGAATGTAATCTCTCTTCTATAGTGAGCAGGAGATTGTAAGCTTTTCTCTCTTTTGTGAGAGCTTTCAGAATTTGCAGCAGAATGGCCTCAAGAGGAGAAGATGAAGGCTTTTTCTTTGCTGTAGCACACTGTCTCTTTTCTCAACTTTCTCACTCTTCACTTAGGAGCTCTTCCTCTTTTTCAAATGTATATGGTGGATCACTGGTGTTCATTCTCTACCGACCTCCTCTTTATTTATAGCTCTGTTTCAAAAGATGTTGCTAAAGGAGAATAATCAATCAGCAATTAGAGAGAAAAAAGTTTCCATAGGAATTAAATCTGTAGAAGGAAAGAATTCATTCTGATTTCAAATAATATCCATAATAATCTTAATCAAATTAGCCAAGAATCAAATAGAAGGAAAGATTGATTCAGAACGGCTATAAAAGAATAATATCATTCCACAAGAATCATATCTACAGAAAGAAGGAAAGAGATCTGGCGTGTTTTTGAATTTCTTATAAAAATTGACGTGCATCGATTACTATTCGACGTGAACGTCGATTTCATCATAGCTGGACGTCGAGAGGAGAATAAGGAAGGTGCGTCGACTGAGGTGCATCGACTTTATTAAATGCGTCGACTAGAAGTCAGAGGTACGTCTACAAAGATTACGTCAAATTCTTCTTAGAGTTACTTCGACTCATTCTAAGAGAAACGTCGACTACATTTCGACGATGCGTCGATTACTATTCGACGCATATTTACTTTGATTAATTTTTCATTCTCAGAAATTATATTCTTCTCAATTCTAGGGGTTAAGATAAATCATTTCACCAACAGTCCTCAAACTAAACTCGTGTGGGGTGGCCCAGGGTTTTGTGGACTTCTTTCTTCAGATCAAGGTTTCCTTTGATACCAGTTTGTAAGACCCCATTTTTTTCTTGCAAAACCCGGGACTTATGCCCAGAACTGCCGCTTTGCGGTGACACCAACTCACGGGGAGGTCGCCAGTACAAAATGTCGATCCTGCCGGCAATATCGATCACAGAAGAAGAAAGAATAAACAAACTTATAGAAGTTTAAATCCACATCACATAGAAAATAAAACCATCTAAAGAGATGTCCACATCAAATATCTGAACAAAAGGCACGGAAATAATAAAGGGCTCATGCCCTGTACATCAATTCTTCACTACAAAAGACACTCGCGGAAGCAAATCAACTAGAAGTGACACTCACGGATCCTAATACTGGTGCTCCTGTGCTAGACTGTCCCGCCTCCACCTGCACCGGCCTCTGGTTCTGCTGCGTCTCCTCGGTCTCCTAAAATGATAAGGTCCACCGACCGTTAGTCAAAAGACTAAGCCAATCCCCCACCCCTTCCCCGATGACTCCTAGGCACCGAGCGGGAGGAATGAAGCGGAGGACAACAAGGGGTGTAAGCAATAGCAGGTGACGGGTGTATAATCTACAGGGGAT
Source organism: Dactylorhiza incarnata (assembly GCA_033032865.1). Classification (NCBI taxonomy): domain Eukaryota; kingdom Viridiplantae; phylum Streptophyta; class Magnoliopsida; order Asparagales; family Orchidaceae; genus Dactylorhiza; species Dactylorhiza incarnata. Next base: position 25,685,859 of record JAWHQI010000003.1, read on the forward strand.
GTCTACCACTACACAATATATATTATAATTGAAGCAGTAAGTAAAAATATGGTAAGAACAAGTAAAGTAAGCAAGTAGATCAAATATATAAGGTAAGTAAGGAAATGTAACCGTTGATTTATAGGAATGCCCATACAAACCTATAGACTAAGGGGTCGTTTAGCAGGACCTATCGTATAAAAAGTCTCAAAACCAATTTATACGGTAGGGGTAGGGGTTGAAATGCAATGTTTATGATATGTCATGCAAGGTATGTCGTTTGATGTTATGATCATACAAGTGCAACTCACACACTACGACTTTATGCGCACAGACCTTTAGTTTCCCCTTTTTGGAGCTAGGAAAACTCCTAGGATACTCCCATAGTGGCAAACGCAAGCGGTGGGTTGGGCCTCACCCACCTCTAGTTTGGTATTTGCACTACCTAACCTAGAACTAACGTACGCCTCAACGCTAAGAACACAACATCGGAGCTCTTGCGTACTCTTGCTGGTTAGACCACCAGACTTGTCTTGGTAAAGGGTTACCCACACTTACCGAGCTCAAGTATCAATGTCAGTGCAACGACCATCAACACTAAGGACCCACCACCTTTATGCACATGCAAACATATTTACCATCTATCTCCGAGCCATAAGCTCCCCGGGCTAACCCGCCCATCACCATAACCTTCAGAGCCACCGGCTCGCTGGACCAACCCGTCCGCACCTACAACCACCGAGCCTATAGCTCATAGTATCAAAATAACTAAGCTCCCATAACCACAGGCTGTGGGTGAGTGTGTTATTAATTAATCTTGTACAACATCTTACTCCTACGATTTATGGTTAATCTTGGTCTTCCCGAGGTCAACCCTGTGAGGGGCTCGCAACGGTACTAGGAACTGTGATGGGATGATAGCCCAAAACTCCCTTTCTTAAGACACTTATTATTGTTGGTAGCTACCCAATGCATGCCCCCTTTTACCATTTCACCTGAGTTAACCCTAAGTGTTTTATGACACGCTAGGGGAAAGACGATCTTTCGTCAATCCCAAGCACAACCTTACCCTTAACTCACCAAGCACTCTTATCACATAAACTCCTTTTTGGTGACCTCAACCTCTTCATCCTAACCATGTACACCAACTATATGCCATTTCCACTTGGTAGGCCACTAAACACCCAAGTTTGACAGTTTTACTATACGCAGACCAAATGAGCTATACGAACTACATAGGTAGAGGTACTCCAAATAATCATCCACATGACACAAGATTATTACTGGAAGACTATCATGGTATTATAAGACTAAATCCAGAGAATCATATTTTTTTCTTAATTCTTTAGCATTTATTTTAATTTCTCCAACATTTGCCAAGTATGAAAATGAACATGAAGTGTAAGGTATTCTTATGATATGGCTCCCATAAAATTATGGTAAATCTATCATGCCAAAATAACCTTAAATACAGAATATCACAATTTTGCAGTAAGGAATTGACCTCTAATTATATTATTGAATGATTAGCCCAAATTAGAAATTAAAGCATGAACCACCAAAAATACTTGTCCAAAAATTATGGAAAAATACCAGATCTCTATAATGATCAAAAAGGCTTACTGACAGAGTTTCACAATTTATGGAAATAATTTTCTCACCTAAATAATTATTTTAAGAAAATTCCAATTAGGCCAGGTTGTGAAGTAGCCTACTGATAACAATCTCTAAAAATTCTACAAAAATTCACAGAGCTTCCTAGTGCCTCGAAATGTCCTATCACCAAATTGCACAATTTCCTAGAGAGTATTAGACCCTCAATTATATTTCTTAAGCCTAAGGAAAAATAAGTGCATTATGAATGAAGTACTGGTTAAATCATTTCATTAATTACACAAAAATTACAAGAGGTCTATATTATAATTATAAAGACACTACCAAGGTCTTATCATCATTCAAGACCATTTGAGCATGTAAATTTCACTTATAAGAACTTTCCCTAAAGGGATTAAGACCTATTTCAAAGGGGATAATTGCTCCTAAAATTCTTATAAAAATACCTAGGGCCTAATTACACCCTATAAACTTGTCAACCAAGTTCCATAACCATTCAAAGATATTTGACCCCATGTCTTTCACAAAGCTCAAAGTGCAACCCTAGGGGTAAAGCTAGGGTTCTAGGGCATATCCATCCCACATCACCCCATATCACTCATGGAGGTGTTTTAGGTGATCCTAAACCAGTGGTCATGGTTTCACATCATGTTGATGAGATTAGACCACAATACCCCAAAATGAGCACCATACCCTTATTTGACCTAGTTTGACCAAACATGGGTTAACAAATTATCCAACTAAATCAGTCCCAATTGGGCTGAAATTTTTACCAGTGTCATATAATAACCCTAAGAAGCACCCACCAAAATTTGGAGGGGATTGGAGGTCATTAGACTCTTTAATTAATTAACATATGACTTATGAAATTATTAAACAACCCTAGAAAAATATTCTCCTGCAATTCCCATCTTTGGATATGTTAAGGGGGTTAATACAAATAGCCTAGGTTTCAATTTTTAGGCTCATAGAATTTCCCTACAAAAACTTATTCAAGAAAAAGTGACTGCCCTAACTTAGGGACCAGTCCTGCCAAAATGGCACTATAGAGAGCTACATTGCTCCTATTGGGTTGAAACAAATTTTCATTTAAACTACACACCCAAGGCTACAATATTTATGTTGGGCACTTTTTCACTAGAGGGGCTCTACTATTTTTAATAATTAAAACAAAGTACTACAAAAATGTGTGACATTAATACAAATAATAAAATATCATATATAATGATCTGGCACAGATCCTGGCGCAAATCGTGTGACCCTGGGTCATCGTCTACCTTCAGCCAAGGGCTGAGATTATCCCGTCCTGGGCATCCTTCCACCTCACTTTCCTGGCCACCTGAGCGCCCCCCGACCGGCCAATGCCACCACCACCTTCGTTGAGGTGGTGCCCGGCGATTAGGGGTGGTTGGCCGACCAGAGGTGGCCGGAGTGAGGAGTTTTTGCGGGGGAAAAAGGGATCGAAATGAGCCCTATCGGAAGCTTAATTCGAGCCCGATTTGGCTCGAATCAAGCCCCGATCTAGATGATGATCTAGCACTAGGGGAGAGGAGGCGGATCGGGCCTGATTCGTGGCCTGGTGGCGCATATTCCGGCGAGTTGCCATTGCTGATGGTGGAGCTTTTGGTGCCATGCCAATTTGCACTTGAAGGGCTCGATTTCTTCAAGGAAGAGGGGGGTTTCACTCCTTTCCGACCTCTGAAGGTGTTAAAGAGGTCAATTGAGGCTATAGCGGAGGAGTTACTCGAATTGCCATTAATGACCATAAGTGGAGATTTCGGTTACACTTGGGGGGGTTGAATTGGGCATCAATGTGGCCGGGAGAAGGCTGGAAACTTCTCCTCTCCCCAAGAGGAGATCAATGGTGCCATCCATGGAGGGATTTGGGGGTTTCTTCTCCTCCTCCATTAACTCCCCCTTCTCTCTCTCTCTTCCAAATTAGGTTTTCTCTCTCCTGGCCGATTTCCATGAAACGGAATGGCATAATCAGACGCACTCAACCCAATTAGGTGGTGGACCATCTCAATTGGGTCTATCCCAAGAGGATTGGGCTTGATTTGGGCAAATTAGGTCATTTTGACCTAATTTACAACAAGGTTGACTTTGGTCAAATTGACCATTTGGGTTGACCACAATGGGTGGGTAGTGACCCCTTGGACTCCCTCAAGGGTTAGGAAGGTCTAGGTAGGGTCAATTTGACAAGGTGGGGGTGAATTGCCCTTTAATAGGGCACTTTTGACCAAATTGGGGCTATGGTTGACTTAGGTTAAATTGGCAAATTTGGAGGTCCCATGATGGGGCTTTTTGGTCCATTAGGTCCCTAGTATCCATATAAGGGTAGGGGCAAGGTCAATTTGGCATAGTGAAGGCCAATTGACCCTAATTGAGTTAGTTTGACCAATTTAGGGTTAGGGTTGACTTTAGTCAATTTGGCCTCTTTGGTTGACCCCAATGAGTCCTTGGTGCTCTAAGGAGACCCCTAATGGGTTAAGGTTGTTAGGTTGGTGTCAAAGGTTCAAGGTGGGGATCTAAAGTCCAAGCCTAGGCTTGGTATATGAAAATTGCTAATTGTAGACCACTTAGGTTTTCTTCTTCTCTCCTAAATTCACATGGTCATAAACTCTTCCTATGGTTTTGTCATGACCTAGTCATGAAAAAACCAACTTAGGGGTCTAGTTGTTTGGGGGATGTTACACCTTCTCTACTGAACATAAGCATTGTGATTCTTCACCCACCTTAAAAATTGTTCAGAAAAGAAGGTACAACATGCATGAATGTTGATGTTGTGGTAAAGTGGGACACTTTGCCATTGACTATTGGCACAACCCTAGTGTGTCTAGTGCAAAGGAGAGACCTCCTGGAAAGGCTGAGGTGAGTAGAAGAATTCCTTGCTGCACTAACAAGAAGCTTGGACCCAAATCGCCTTGGGTTCCTAAGGGATATTAAATCTGTCTTGCAGGGTAGTCCATGCAGCCAATCAAAAGCACATAAGGCTAATGGACAATAAGTGATCCAGGCATAACTCTGGACTAAGAAGAATCTCACCACAAGCCAGGATGCTCTGGTCAATGATGCAGCACGCCCGGACCCGCCCCGGCCGGCGGAGTCACACCTGCCAGCGGAACACGAACTGGCACGCGCCGCGAAAGGACTGCAGCCCAGACACCCCAACCCGTCTCCGCACCTATTCTCAGCGCGGCGGGTTGTTGAGGCCGGGGCTCGATCCCCAGACCTCCTTGATAAGCACCTTTCCTAACAGGCCTCATCACCAACTGACCTGCAGGTCAGTTGGTGATGAGGCCTGTTAGGAAAGGTACTTATCAAGGAGGTCTGGGGATCGAGCCCCGGCCTCAACAACCCGCCGCGCTGAGAATAGGTGCGGAGACGGGTTGGGGTGTCTGGGCTGCAGTCCTTTCGCGGCGCATGCCAGTTCGTGTTCCGCTGGCAGGTGTGACTCCGCCGGCCGGGGCGGGTCCGGGCGTGCTGCATCAAAAAAGTGCACTTTTTTGATGCAGCACGCCCGGACCCGCCCCGGCCGGCGGAGTCACACCTTCCAGCGGAACACGAACTGGCACGCGCCGCGAAAGGACTGCAGCCCAGACACCCCAACCCATCTCCGCACCTATTCTCAGCGCGGCGGGTTGTTGAGGCCGGGGCTCGATCCCCAAACCTCCTTGATAAGCACCTTTCCTAACAGGCCTCATCACCAACTGACCTGCAGGTCAGTTGGTGATGAGGCCTGTTAGGAAAGGTGCTTATCAAGGAGGTCTGGGGATCGAGCCCCGGCCTCAACAACCCGCCGCGCTGAGAATAGGTGCGGAGACGGGTTGGGGTGTCTGGGCTGCAGTCCTTTCGCGGCGCGTGCCAGTTCGTGTTCCGCTGGCAGGTGTGACTCCGCCGGCCAGGGCGGGTCCGGGCGTGCTGCATCAGTCAAGGGGGAGCTACTAGCTCAAAGAAATGCAAAGGCTGAAGTGAAGGTAACAATGTTAATGATCAATTCACATGTTACTATATGAAAGCAGTGTTGACTTGAGTAAGCACAAGGACACACTCAAGGAGTACAGATACATGTGGCTGCTAAAACACAACATTAATCATACACAAGAATGAACAAGAACAATATCATTTTGAATACAGAACAATATCATCGAAATGATGATAGGTATCGTCGAAATGATTGCTCGATATCGAGATTACATCACGACGATACCTAATCATCAATCTAACTCTTAAATAGACCTGAGCTTAATCAATCGTAGCGGCTTAATTTGAGTTAATCAGACATTTAACAAATGGCACTTTGTCTCCCAACTCGGAAACTATAAATAGGGTTGGGTGTCTTAAAGTTAAACCACATTCTATATTTGCCCTAAAAAGTCGTCGCGTTCTCTGCGTCTTCGAAGAGTGAACAAGTCGACATTGCTAAAATCCATTCCAATCAAGTAAAAGATGGCTACAAAAAAGGAATGATTTCTCTATGAAGGAAGTGAAGTGGTGAGGAATGGTTTCTCAGAAGGACCAGAAGAGATTCAAGACACTATTAAGCTATTGGACGTTGTCAGTCTGGAGTTTGCCCTCTCTGATCCAACATTGATATTAAAGTGAGAAGTATTGGAGTTCTTCTCAAATGACAAAGGTGGCTCAAAAGGAACATCCGTGAAAAGCCCAATCAACGAGATGACAGTTAAGGTGAATCCTAAGAGGTTGGCCAGGGTTCTTCAGCTGCCGACCTTCGCCAAGGGGGAGGAAAATGAGAAGGTCACCCAGGAAGACCTTAACAGGGCTCTGGCATGGTGCAGACACTCCAGCAAGACCTATGGGTCTCTGGGAAGAAAGAATTTTAATCAACAGGGGAAACTCATGGTTGATATTGTAGGAAAAGCCCTCCTCTGTAAAGTAGGGTCGCATGATAGGATATCCAAGCCCATGTTCAAGATTATGGCGAGGATAATCCTAAGTAAGAAGACCAACTGGGGTCAGATAATCTTCAAGAGAATACAAGAATGCTTTCAAGTTCTAAATCTGGGAAGAATACTATGTCTATTTCTACTGATATCTTACCCTGAAAGCTTTGACAAGAAGTATGGTGTAAAAATCCATCACATGAGAAGGATGGATATCAGGATACTGGAAAGGTGGGAGAAAGTTCTGACTAAGTCTCCCAAGAAGCTGAAGACTGCAGAGGATGTGAAGAGGAAGGGAGAAATCTCATCAGAAGAAAGTGAATCAGGCAACAGCTCAGACTCGTCTGACTTTGAAGTGCCTATAGAGAAAAGGAATGTCTCCCTCCGAACCTCTGCCCAAAGTCTGGGATTCGGGACAATGGTAACAGTAGGAACAGAGCAAGAGGATGCTGAGACCGAGGGGGAGAAGAATGGTGAGATTCCTACTCAAGTGGAAGAAGTGATCAATAAGATCATTGGGGCTAAGGATGCTGTCCATTCTGGATTAGTAGACCAAGAGGACCCAAGTAAAGATCCCCCAGAAGACAACCAAGAGAATCCTGCTGATGAGACTAGCAGAGATCTGCCAAGTCCTGAAAACGAAAATGAGTCAAACCAGTCACCCATCAAAAAATCTCCATCTCCAATGGTTGATGGGAATAAAGAAGAGGAAACAGGACAAGCCAGTTCACCTCCAGAGAATAGGATAGTGGAGTCCTCACTATTGCCTCAAATAAGAATGCTCCTGGAAGAGCAAAGGCTAAAAATTGAAGGTCGTGTTAACTCAGTCATCAATGATCTAAGAAGAGAACTATCTGCTGAAACTGCAAGCCTGAGAAATGATATAAAGAATCTACATGCGTATACTGCCAAACAGATAACACTTACTCACCAGGGTCTATCTGATTCAGGGGATAATAAGATAATGCTCGGCAACAACATAGAGAAGGCTTATATAGCAACCAACAGGTGGATGGCTGAACACAAGACAAATATCCAGGATAAACTTGATCATCACAGCAAGGAGCTAGACATTCATCTGCTGGAGACAAAGAACCATTTGGAGAAAGGGATTTATATACTGAAAGAAAAGATACTAGTACTTCAGGAGAACCTCCAAAGGGAGAAATTAAGAGAAGTCATAAAGGGGGAGAGATCAATGATAAAGGCCAGTGGTGAGCATGCCATCTGGACCACCAATACCATCAGGGAAGCAATGAATCTACCTCCTCTCCATTTTGATGAGCCTACTGAGGAGTACCCAGAGTACCCAACTGAAGATCAATATGCAGACATTCCTGATGCTGCTACTGATCAGGGTAAAGAGAACGAAACACTGGAGGAAGATGAAGTAAAAATGAGGAAGAGAAAGTGCAGGGAGGAAATGGAGAAAAAGGATGACTATGAAAGATGGAGTCCCAAGTCCAGAGCCATCATATTAAGAGCATGGGAGCTGGTGAAGGTAAATAAAGGTGAAAGATACAATGTATACAGTCCTCAAGAATGGGCTAAATAGTAAGATCAAGAAGAGTCAAGAAGAGGTCACATAAGAGACAAGTAAGCAGGTAGAATCCCAGCTAATGCTCCTGAGCCTCTTAAGTATCATCCCAATCCATTTGAATGCTTCACCAGACAAGCTGAAAAGGAGCGGGAAGCCAGTGCCAAGAAAGCAAAGAGTGAAGCTGCTATGAGGGCACCAGAGAAATAGATGCTAAATTTTTAGGGGCAAAATGTAGAAATGACAAAAACTTTAAAACATTTGTCACTATTTATAAATGAAGTGATATTTGTCAAATTCTGTGTTCACTCAAACATAACTGCAATGTCATTATAATATGCTTATTTTCTTAAGATGTACTTTATCATTGGGTGAGTTATGACTTCTTCAAATAGGGGGAGATTGTTGGGAACAGTGCCCAGCAGTGTTCCTGATTTGAAGAAGTGCTCAGTTCAATGATAAGTACAAGTTGTATTTAATGTCATATCTAGTTCATGCTTGCAGAGATCAGACGATATGTCCAGTACTTCAATAACTTTCCTAAGTATAATATCGTAGATAAAGATTGGACATATCGTTGACAAGTATAGGCAGATCGTTGAAATGATGGGCAAAGCAAAGAAGAATGATTATGTCTGATGTCGTCGAAAAGGATCAAGCGTATCGTCGACAACAGCAGACATATAGTCAACAATATGCAGAGTAAAGCAAAATGATGATATCGTAGTAACATCTACATCACTTACCGACGATATCAGAAAGTCGAGATGAAGAAGAAGACTCAAGCACAACACAGGACAAGATGTCGACGATATCATCGAAAAGAAGTCTTGACGTCGATAAGGCTAAGTCAGAATGAATGTCGTTGAAAAGGCAAAGGGAAGGTCAGTGTCGACGATATCATCGAAAAGAAGAATTGACGTCGATAAGGATAAGTCGGAATGGATATCGTCGAAAAGAAGCCTTGACGTCGGTAAGGCTAAGTCGGAATGAATGTTGTTGAAAAGGCCAAGGGAAGGTCAGTGTCGAAGATATCGTTGAAAAGAAGTTGTGTCGTCGATAAGACTGAACAAGACAGGTATCGTCGTAAAGAAGCCTTTTTGTTGGAAAGGCTAAGTAACACTGATGATGATGACATCGTTGTAAAGAAGGCGTGACGTCGAGAAGACCAAAGATGGTCATATGAAGACTGGCAGTTGCTGAAGAATAGTCTGTCGACATGATAACTGAAAGTGCACAGTTGACCTCAACAGAATTTTCTAGAGGGGGTGAATAGAGATTTAAAAAATATTTTTGTGCAAAGTTAATAATTATATATATATATGTGTGTAATGATCACAGATTGAAGCTTCCCACACACCAACAAGAATTAAGCAAGTAAAGAAGAAAAATGACAACAAGAAAATCACAGCACAACACAAAGAAATATAGTGGTTCCCTAAACTTTGGGTAGTCCACTCTTCTACCCCCTTTGGTAGGAATTCACTATCTTGCAATGAGTCTTTTGATAAGGAGACTCTTAGGACCAGCCTGAGTCTTTTGATAAGGAGACTCTTAGAACCAGCCTGAGTCTTTTGATAAGGAGACTCTTAGAACAAGTACAACTGAATTTTTTGAAGAGAGATTCTAAAAACTCTTTTACAAGGTTTTAAAAGTGAAATAAGAAAGAGAAGAAGAAATAGAACAAGTAGAAAAATAGAAGACAATATATATAAGAAGGAATCTTCTTCCTAGCAAGAAGATTAGAAGCACAAGTATAGTGAATATGATCTCTCTTCTATAGTGAGAAGGAGATTTGTAAGCTTTTCTCTCTTTTGTGAGAGCTATCTGAATTTGCAGCAGAATGGCTTCAGATGTAACACCCCAAAAATCGTGGTTCAGCGAAGTAGGCGGAGTGGTAGTGCTGCACTTGAAGCAGGCTAAATCTTCCCTTTCTGCTCTTAGCGCACGATCAGTGGCCTCTTCGCGCACGACCAGTGATCGTGCGCCAGCGATCGTGCGTTAATTCAGAAGAGAATCGAGTTCTGTCTCGGACAGTGCGCACGACCATTTCCCTCTTCGCGCACGACCAGTGATCGTGCGCCAGCGATCGTGCGTTAATTCAAAAGAGAATCGAGTTCTGTCTCGGACAGTGCGCACGACCATTTCCCTCTTCGCACACGACCAGCGATCGTGCGCCAGCGATCGTGCGCCCTGTTTATTCTGTTCCGCGATTTTGAGCGGAGAAGAAGATCGGACCGTCCAAATCTTTTGGAAATTGATCCAACGGCTAGGTTTAGTTGCGGGAGACCTTTAGGGCTGATGAGAGGGGGTTAAACCCTCATATTCTCTAAGCCATTCTCTCTCCAAACCCTAGAGAAAGAAGGAGGAGCCAAGGAAGAAGAAGGTAGATCCCGCCATTGACGGAGCTCCGGAGCTCCGTTTCGCGAGCCGTTTCCAGATTTGGAGAGTGCAGCCCGGTGCGGTCGCTTCTCTCCGTGTAGAATCTCGGATCTATGGCGAAAAAGAACGCGCCTAGGGTAACGATTCTTCCTCCCGAACTTTGGACTTGTATTTGTCCTTTCATTCCTCATCCTATGTTTGCATGAGGTATCTCTTTCACCAAATGGGTGAAGTGTAGGATTTCCTCAAGTTCTTCGGAACTCCGGGTAGATTGTGTCCGTCCCCGGCATTATTGCAAGTAGAAAATCCGGTAGTCGTGCAGATTTAGGCATTTTGTGTGAAGCCTATTCGTGGCCGTGAGCCCGAATCGGTGATGCTTGATTTGCGACGTTGCATTTAGGTTAGGCCTAGAATGCGTGCCGGAGAATGACTCCGTGAAACCATCTATAGCAGTGCGGGAAATAAGTATAGGCGTCTTGTGAAGATGCTAACGAAAGCCCCATGCTTTGAGATTGGTTGAAGGCAAACCTTCACCACGAAATTGATGCGGAGCGTATTGCACCTCCCTTGTTGAGTATTCGTGAAACCTAGATCCTTGTGAAGGGGTTAGGTGCGTAGCGTATAATTAGTGTAGCACTTGAAAGTGCTAAACCCTTACGGGCCGAGGCGAAGCCGTACCCGCGTCGTGCGATAGATCGCGACGATTAGAGCACGGGCAAAGCTAAACCGAACCCGTTTCCATGCAGATCGGTAAGAGGTCCCTTCCTCAGGAAAGCCGTGTGATCATGGGAGAGGTCGTGGAAGGTGTCATACCTAGACCGACCAAAAGCTCTTGTTTCCACCCAAGGTTGTGGCCCTTACGGTGGAGTGTTTTGTGAAATGGATGTTATGTTAGCCTCATGCGATTGCTTAGGCGGTTGTGGGGAACCTTTTGGTGAACCCAACCAACATCATGTGCATACCTAGGTTCCCTTCTTTTGATGCTCAACCTAGAAGATTGATTGTGCTTGAAACCTCACCTCGTGTAGTTGCACTTTCTTTATATTTAGTACTTGTGCTAGTATGGCTTGCTTGAAGGGTAGAAGCTCCGCCACCCCGAAAAAGGGGTGGGGTCGTTATAATTTGGTCAGCTGTGCTGACCGTTACTTTGTTTGCCACCGCTTGGTGGAATGTTCTTATGCAGGTGCAGGTGAGCCTAGCGGGAAATAGCGGGTGATGGCCCTTTGCAATGTTGGCCCTCGAAGGCCAGCCCTTTTCCTGTTATTCATGTATGGCCGGCCTGCGAGCCGATGTATGCTTTTGGAGTTTTGTGCATTGGATGAATGTAAGGCCTTAAGGCCGTAACTCTACTTTATGGTTTCATTCCTATGATAGTGGACAGTTCTAAATGTAATGTTTTTAATCAAATGCTTCCGCTTATGTTTTGTACTCTCGTGTAGTTGTATTCTTTTCTGTTTATCACCTTTTAACTCCTAGCTAGTGTGGTTTGTATGTGGGGTCCCGGCCGGACCCGCTGTTATACTCTTCGTACTGGCAGGGTGTTACAATTTGGTATCGGACTTAAGGCGTCGATCCGTAGTTTAGCGAATTCGGGACGAATTCCTTTTAAGGGGTGGTGCGCACGGGTTGTGCATTCACCTAAAACGACAAAAACTAATAAGAATGTCCACTTAGGAATGAAAAGAAAACATACTTGTTTGCGGAACCTGAGCGTTCCATGATTGATGTTTGATATGTTTTGGGTCACTAAATTGTGCTTTGCATGATTATAGGTGACTAGAAGTGCTGCGGGGCAGTCTCGACCCCGTAACACCGCTGAAAGTAGTGGGTCGGCTGAAGTGCCAGCGACCACTCCTTCTGCTGAAATGATCAAATTAGTCGCAGAAGCGGTCTTCGCGATGATCAATGCTCAACCCCAAAGGCTGGTCCAGCCTGCTACTCCTACTCCGGATGTGGCCCCTGAGGCTGTTGCTGCAGTGGAACCTGCGGTAGCGCCGAGGGTGGAACCTCAAGTTGCGCAAGTAGTTGCGGGGCGAGCGCGTGACCAAGAATTAAAGCATTTCCTGAGCTTTAATCCTCCTACCTTCTCGGGATCTGAGTCCCCAACGGAGGCAGAAGACTGGTTGTCAAGAGTTAGAAGAACTCTGAGGGCGACAGCGACGGACGAAGCCATGATGGTCACCTTAGCCACTTTCCTTCTTGATGGAGAGGCTGTGCTGTGGTGGGAAGAGCAGGAGCTGCATAAGTTTTGCGGTAGAGATATTACTGAAATCACAATGGCTGAGTTTTCAAAGTCGTTCCTCCAAAGGTTTATCCCCTCTGCCCAGCGCATTGCGTTACAAAACCAGTTCTTGAGGTTGACACAAGGTGATCGCTCCGTTGACGATTATTGCATGAGTTTACCAGACTGAGTCGCTATGTGGGGTCCTTGGTGGAGGACGAGGAGACAAAGACAAATAAGTTCTATGAAGGGCTTCGGGACGAGTTGAGGCTGCTCCTTGCAGGCCCTATGACGTTCGGCTTCCAAGTGATGGTGCAAACTACCAGATCTTTGGAGTTGGACATGAAGAGGGTACAAGCAAGAGGTGTTGTAAAGAAACCTGAGTTTCATGCGCCGGCCTCTCAGTCCAAGTCGGATTTCAGAAGGAACAAAAGGAAGTTCAAACAGGCGGAACCAGCTCCTTCAAATGTTTCGGGAGCCACGACCGCGCGGACTCCTATTACGTGTTTCACCTGCGGGAAGGTGGGACACAAAGCTGCGGTGTGTCGAAGTGGTCCCCCGAAGGCTGGTAATCGAGCGGTGGATTATGCTCGTACTGCGGAAAAGGGTAAAGCTGCGGAGTCTTCGGCTTCCCAGCACATTCCGACTCAGTCGAGAGTCTATTCGCTTGGCCAACAAGAAGCTATACGACAAACTGATGTCGTCACAGGTACGAATTAGAAGTTAGCTTTTACAGCTATATATATAATTCATACTGTGGTACGACTATATGCTTTATTTGTGTGCAATTAGGTTTCGTCCTAATTTTCAACTATCCGGCGAGAGCTCTATTTGATACGGGTGCATCGCACTCTTTTCTGTCCGAGGACTTCGTTGTGCGAATCGGAGTGCCATCTACCTTCGTAGAGGATAGATTGGAAGTAGTGCTACCCAATGGATCTCGAATGAGTGCGGATAGGAAGAGCCGTGTGAAGGTGCAGATCGGAAGTCAGGATTTCGACTTGGAAGCGTCGTTATTACCGTTAGCTGATTTTGATGTGATCTTCGGCATGGACTGGCTCTCAGAGCAGCGGGCATGCATAGATTGCAATACAAAGGAGATCACTCTGGGAAGGGACACCGAAGGAGAAACCATGTTCGCCGGTATGCGAGGAGCGAGCAAGACGCTGATGTCTGCTCTCCAGGTGGTTAAGGCGGTGAGAAAAGGCGCCGAGTTGTTCTTCACCTTGTTGGAGACTTCAGAGCCAATGCCCAGGTTATGTGATGTCCCAGTTGTAGCGGAGTACGCCGACGTGTTTCCTAACGAACTCCCTAGGGCTCCGCCTCAGCGGGAGATCGATTTCTGTATCGAGTTGGTGCCAGGTGCCAAACCTGTGGCCCGCTCACCGTACCGGATAGCGCCAAAGGAATTGGCAGAGCTGAAGGTTCAATTGCAAGAGCTGCTAGAGCAAGGCTACGTACGTCCAAGTTCATCGCCTTGGAGTGCACCGGTCCTCTTTGTGAAAAAGAAGGACGGGAGCTTGCGTCTATGTATTGATTATCGAGAGCTAAACAAGTTGACCGAGAAGAACCGATATCCGATTCCAAGAATCGATGATCTATTCGACCAACTGGTGGGGTCGACGGTTTACTCCAAGCTGGACCTAAGGTCCGGCTATTACCAACTGCGGATAAGGGAATGTGACATTCCAAAAACAGCGTTCAGTACCCGCTTTGGGCACTATGAGTTCACGGTGATGTCGTTCGGTCTGTCCAATGCACCGTCGGTATTCATGGACTTAATGAACAGGACGTTCCGTGAGTATTTGGATCAATTTGTGATCGTCTTTATCGATGACATTTTGGTATACTCTCAATCGGAAGAGGAGCATGTAGGGCATCTGCACGCCGTTCTGAGCACCTTGAGGAGGAGTCAGCTCTATGCCAAGTTCTCCAAGTGCGAGTTTTGGCTACCGTCAGTAGCATTCCTTGGTCACGTCGTTAGTGGAGATGGAATTGCAGTAGATCCGTCGAAGATAGAAGCGATCCGAGCGTGGCCTTTGTTGAAAAACGTAGCGGAAGTCCGAAGTTTCTTAGGACTTGCCGGCTATTATAGGCGCTTTGTGGAAAACTTCTCGAGGATCGCACTTTCTCTCATAAAACTGACTAGGAAGGATCATAAGTTCGTTTGGTCGCCCGAGTGCGCACGAGCTTTTGAAGAACTGAAGAGCCGTCTGACCACGGCGCCCATTCTATGCTCGCCACAAGGTACGGAAGGCTACGAAATTTATAGCGACGCCTCAGGAAGTGGTTTGGGTTGTGTCCTAGTGCAGTTCGGGAAGGTAATTGCCTACGGCTCCCGGCAACTGAAGGTTCATGAGAGGAATTACCCGGTCCATGATTTGGAGCTAGCGGCCGTGGTATTTGCTCTTAAGCTTTGGAGGCATTATTTATATGGCGTGAAGATCGATATCTTTACCGACCACAAGAGCCTCAAGTACATGCTGGATCAAAGGGAGCTGAATATGCGTCAAAGGAGGTGGATGGAGTTCCTTGGGGACTACACCTTCGACATCAATTATACTCCCGGTAAGGGAAATGTAGTAGCGGACGCGCTGAGTCGTCGGGCTCCCGCTCAAGCAAATTGGATTTTGATGCACGATGAGCGTCTAATCCGTGAGCTAGAGGAAATGGAGATCGTATGCATTGATAGGAGAACGTCTACTTCAGCATGCTTGAACTGGACGGAGGTTCAATACGACCTTGCCGACCGAGTTCGACAAGCATTGGAGCTGGACGAGAGCATGAAACGCTATAAGGCGGAAACCGTCGAGGGGTTAAACGCTGATTTCTCTTTCGAAGACGACCTTATGTGGAAACAGGAAAGGTTGTGCATCCCAAACGTTGGCACTCTACGGGCGGAGTTGATGTACGAGGCTCATCATACCAAGTACTCGATCCACCCGGGGAGCGCTAAAATGTATATGGATTTGAAGAAATTGTTCTGGTGGCCGGGTATGAAGAAAGACATTGCCCTTTACGTGGCCAAGTGTCATACTTGCGCGTTGGTGAAAGCGGAATGTCAACGTCCCGGTGGGTTTCTGAAGTCCTTGCCGATTCTGGAATGGAAGTTTGATGATATTTCGATGGATTTCGTGCACGGATTGCCGAGATCGCAGCATGGAAACGACGCCATCTAGGTGATCGTGGACCGTTTGACGAAGGTATCACACTTCATTCCGAATAGGAAGGATGATTCTGTTGAGAAGCTAGCAAAACTCTATGTTGATAGTATTGTGAGACTGCACGGTGTCCCCCGTAGTATCGTCAGCGATCGTGACGGGCGTTTCACATCGAAAGATTGGAGGCTTATCCATGAACTGTTGGGCACGAAATTGAAGTTCAGCACGGCCTTCCACCCGCAAATGGATGGACAGACCGAGAGAACCAACAGGACTATGGAGGATATGCTCCGAATGTGCGCTCTAGATTTTGGAAAGAGGTGGGAAGATCATCTCTACATGATCGAGTTCGCCTACAATAATAGCTATCAAGCCAGTATAAAGATGGCTCCCTTCGAAGCCCTCTATGGTAAGAATTGTCGTACGCCGTTGTCTTGGGCGGAAACGGGCGATACTAAGCTATTGAAGCGAAAGGATGTTGAAGAAGCAACTTCGACGATCCGGACTATACGTGAAAGGCTATTGGTTGCCCAGGATAGGCAAGCAAAGTATTTCAATGCCAAGCATAGGAACCTAGAGTTTGCCGTCGGTGACCGGGTTTACTTAAAGATCAAACCGTGCAAAGGGGTATCAAGGATCCGACGCTTGAAAAAGCTCAGTCCAAGGTACTTAGGACCGTTTGAGATCGTGGAGCGTGTTGGTGATGCGGCTTATCGGCTTGCACTATCTGCAGAGCTGAGCGGTCTGCACGACGTGTTTCACATTTCAGTGTTGAGGAAGGCAGTGCAAGAGCCTACTCATATCGTTGCGGTCGGCAAAGTTCCGGTTGATAGTGGGTTGTCGATGAAGGTCAAGCCCTTACGCATCGAAGATACCGAAGTAAAGCAGCTGCGGAACAAGTCCATTCGGATGGTAAAAGTCCGGTGGGATAATTGCGGCCGAGAGGAGCTCTCTTGGGAGAGAGAGCAAGCGATGCTTGCGGAGTACCCCGAGCTATTTCTCTCAGGTAAATTATAGCTGAATTTCTTGCTATTTCTGTTTTATAAATTTCGGGACGAAATTCTTTTAAGGGGGGTGGAGTTGTAACACCCCAAAAATCGTGGTTCAGCGAAGTAGGCGGAGTGGTAGTGCTGCACTTGAAGCAGGCTAAATCTTCCCTTTCTGCTCTTAGCACACGATCAGTGGCCTCTTCGCGCACGACCAGTGATCGTGCGCCAGCGATCGTGCGTTAATTCAGAAGAGAATCGAGTTCTGTCTCGGACAGTGCGCACGACCATTTCCCTCTTCGCGCATGACCAGTGATCGTGCGCCATCGATCGTGCGTTAATTCAAAAGAGAATCGAGTTCTTTCTCGGACAGTGCGCACGACCATTTCCCTCTTCGCGCACGACCAGTGATCGTGCGCCAGCGATCGTGCGCCCTGTTTATTCTGTTCCGCGATTTTGAGCGGAGAAGAAGATCGGACCGTCCAAATCTTTTGGAAATTGATCCAACGGCTAGGTTTAGTTGCGGGAGACCTTTAGGGCTGATGAGAGGGGGTTAAACCCTCATATTCTCTAAGCCATTCTCTCTCCAAACCCTAGAGAAAGAAGGAGGAGCCAAGGAAGAAGAAGGTAGATCCCGCCATTGACGGAGCTCCGGAGCTCCGTTTCGCGAGCCGTTTCCAGATTTGGAGAGTGCAGCCCGGTGCGGTCGCTTCTCTCCGTGTAGAATCTCGGATCTATGGCGAAAAAGAACGCGCCTAGGGTAACGATTCTTCCTCCCGAACTTTGGACTTGTATTTGTCCTTTCATTCCTCTTCCTATGTTTGCATGAGGTATCTCTTTCACCAAATGGGTGAAGTGTAGGATTTCCTCAAGTTCTTCGGAACTCCGGGTAGATTGTGTCCGTCCCCGGCATTATTGCAAGTAGAAAATCCGGTAGTCGTGCGGATTTAGGCATTTTGTGTGAAGCCTATTCGTGGCCGTGAGCCCGAATCGGTGATGCTTGATTTGCGACGTTGCATTTAGGTTAGGCCTAGAATGCGTGCCGGAGAATGACTCCGTGAAACCATCTATAGCAGTGCGGGAAATAAGTATAGGCGTCTTGTGAAGATGCTAACGAAAGCCCCATGCTTTGAGATTGGTTGAAGGCAAACCTTCACCACGAAATTGATGCGGAGCGTATTGCACCTCCCTTGTTGAGTATTCATGAAACCTAGATCCTTGTGAAGGGGTTAGGTGCGTAGCGTATAATTAGTGTAGCACTTGAAAGTGCTAAACCCTTACGGGCCGAGGCGAAGCCGTACCCGCGTCGTGCGATAGATCGCGATGATTAGAGCACGGGCAAAGCTAAACCGAACCCGTTTCCATGCAGATCGGTAAGAGGTCCCTTCCTCAGGAAAGCCGTGTGATCATGGGAGAGTTCGTGGAAGGTGTCATACCTAGACCGACCAAAAGCTCTTGTTTCCACCCAAGGTTGTGGCCCTTACGGTGGAGTATTTTGTGAAATGGATGTTATGTTAGCCTCATGCGATTGCTTAGGCGGTTGTGGGGAACCTTCGGGTGAACCAAACCAACATCATGTGCATACCTAGGTTCCCTTCTTTTGATGCTCAACCTAGAAGATTGATTGTGCTTGAAACCTCACCTCGTGTAGTTGCACTTTCTTTATATTTAGTACTTGTGCTAGTATGGCTTGCTTGCAGGGTAGAAGCTCCGCCACCCCGGAAAAGGGGTGGGGTCGTTATAATTTGGTCAGCTGTGCTGACCGTTACTTTGTTTGCCACCGCTTGGTGGAATGTTCTTATGCAGGTGCAGGTGAGCCTAGCGGGAAATAGCGGGCGATGGCCCTTTGCAATGTTGGCCCTCGAAGGCCAGCCCTTTTCCTGTTATTCATGTATGGCCGGCCTGCGAGCCGATGTATGCTTTTGGAGTTTTGTGCATTGGATGAATGTAAGGCCTTAAGGCCGTAACTCTACTTTATGGTTTCATTCCTATGATAGTGGACAGTTCTAAATGTAATGTTTTTAATCAAATGCTTCCGCTTACGTTTTGTACTCTCGTGTAGTTGTATTCTTTTCTGTTTATCACCTTTTAACTCCTAGCTAGTGTGGTTTGTATGGCGTGGGGTCCCGGCCGGACCCGCTGTTATACTCTTCGTACTGGCAGGGTGTTACATCAGAAGAAGAAGGAGAAGATGAAAGCTTGATCTTTGCTGCAGCATTATTTCTCATTTGTCTCTCTTTTCACTTGGGAGCTCTTCCTCTTTTTCAAAATGAATATGGTGGATCACTTCTCTTTATTCTGTGTCGACCTCCTTCTTATTTATAGCTATGTTTAAAATATATTGCTAAAGGAGAATAATCAATTAGCACACAGAGAATTAAAAAGAGATAAAAATTTCCATAATTAATATTTCTGTAGAAGGAAATGAATTCATCCTGATTTCAAATAATATCCATAATAGTCTTAATCAAATTAGCCAAGAATCAAATAGAAGGAAAGGCTGATTCAGAACGGCTATAAAAGAATAATATCATTCCATATAAATCAGATCTACAGAAAGAAGGAAAGAGATCTGGCGTGTTTTTGAATTACTTATAGATATCGACGTGCGTCGATTACTATTCGACGTAAGCGTCGAATTCATCCTGGCTGAACGTCGAGAGGAGAAAAAGGAAGGAGCGTCGACTAAGGTGCGTAGACTTCACTAGATGCGTCGACTAGAAGTTAGAGAAACGTCGACATAGAATGCGTTGAATTCTTCTAAGAGTTACTTCGACTCATTCTGAGGTAGACGTCGAATGTATTTCGACGTTGCGTCGAATACTATTCGACGCATATTTACTTAGCCTAATTTTTCATACTTAGAATTTATATTCTTCGTAATTCTAGGGGTTAAGATAAATCATTTCCCCAACAATCTCCCCCTATTTGTCTTAACCCTACATAGAGAGAAATTGTATCAGTCACAAAGCAAAGCATTTATGTAGAGAGGAAATATGCTAAGCAATCAGAATCATATAAACAGACTTCATAATTTAAGCATGGAGAAGATAAATAATGTTCAACTCATCATTCAGGAGGGGTAGGGGAGTTTTTATTTTCCTAGTGAATACTACTATTTTTGGAGAGGTGGGTTGCCCCTTCTCAGTAGCAGGTAGTTCACTCAACTCCCCCTGATTTACAGCAGGTTGCTCCCCCTGGGATGGAACTTATTTTGAGTCTTCTACTTCTTTTTTAGTTTCTTTCTTATCTCCATTTTCAGATATAACAGCATCTGACTCCCCCTGAGCTTTAGCTTCCTCTTCATTCTCTGCTCTACTTGCCTCACCTTGTAATAGATCCACTTGTTGTGCAGCTTCTCTTGCAATAATCAGTACATCTGATGTCTGCTCTTCAGTATGTAGCTCTGGTACTACTTCATTTCCAATGGTCTTGAGCAGTGCAAGACTATCAGTTTTTGAGGTAGGAAGAGACTTGTGAGAGAGAGATTTATGACTGGAGAGCTGTTCTTCATCTAACATCTCCCCCTTCTTGACCTTCTTGGCCAAGGAGGTTAAGAAAGACCTGGTGACCTTAGAGGAAGAGAGAGAGCTCTTCAGACTTTGCACGGAGGCATTGACCCCATCTATTTGGGTGTGCATGTGTAGGATGGAGGAATGAATCTGGGAGCAGTGCTCATCCAGCATTGCTTGGAATCTTTGAGCTGTGGATTGGATGCATTGAGTGATGAGGCTTTCAGTGGATGGAGATGGTTCAAAATGTGGTGGTGGAGGAGGAGATAATGGTGGAGGTGAATGTGATGAAGGTGGAGAGGGGACTGTATCAAGTTGATGAGGTGTATTTGATGGAGGAGGTGGAGTGAAAGTGCACAGTTTACCTCACTAGAATTCTCTAGAGGGGGGGTGAATAGAGATTAAAAATTATTTTGTGCAAAGTTAATATATATATATATGTGTATGATCACATATTAGAGCTTCCACACACCAACAAGAATTAAACAACTAAAGAAAGTAAATCCAAGAAAAGAAATCACAGCACAACACAAGAAAATATAGTGGTTCCCCAAACTTTGGGTAGTCCACTCTTCTACCACCTCGGTAGGAATTCACTATCTTGTACTGAGTCTTTTGATAAGGAGACTCTTAGAACCACCCTGAGTCTTTTGACAAGGAGACTCTTAGAACCAACTGAGTCTTTTGACAAGGAGACTCTTAGAACCAGTACACTGAATTTTTTGAAGAGAGATTCTAAAAACTCTTTTACAATGTTTTAAGTAAGAATAATAAGGAAGAAAGAAATAAGAGCAAGAATGAATCTTCTTCCTAGCAAGAAGATTGGAAGCACAAGAAGTAGTGAATGAAATCTCTCTTCTATAGTGAGAAGGAGATTGTAAAAAACGTTTCTCTCTTTTGAGAGAGCTTTCAGAGTTTGCAGTAGAATGGCTTTAGAAGAAGAAGGAGAAGATGAAGGCTTTGTCTCTGCAGCACACTACACTTTTCTCAGCTTATCTCTCTATTCTTTTGGGAGCTTTTCCTCGATTTCAAATGTATGTGGTAGATCACTCTGCTGCATTTTTCTGCCGACCTCCTCTTTTTATAGCTCTGTTTCAGTCAAATAATACTATAGGAGGAAACTCAATTAGCAATCAGACAAATAGAAAGAAGGGAATATTTCCATAATGACATTTTCTGTAGAAGGAAAGAATGAATCCTGATTTCAAATAATATCCAAAGTAGAGTTAATCAGATTAGCCAAGAATCAAATAGAAGGAAAGAATGATTCAGAACGGCTATAAAATATTAACATTATTCCATACAAATCAGATCTACTGAAAGAAGGAAAGAGATCTGGCGCATATTTAAATTTGTCCCATAAATCGACGTGCGTCTATTACCATTCAACGTAAGCGTCGAATTCATCCTGGCTGGACGTCTAGAGGAGAATAAGGAAGGTGCGTCGACTAAGGTGCGTCGACTTCTCCATATGCGTCGACTAGAAATCCGAGTAGCGTCGACAACACATATGTCGAAATCTTCCTAAAGTTACTTCGACTCAACCTGAAGGAAACGTCGACTACATTTCGACGTTGCGTCGAATAGTATTCGACGCATATTTACTTAATCTTGTTTTTCTTTCTTAGAATTCATATTCAACTTATGTCTAGGGGTTAAGAGAAATCATTTCCCCAACAATCTCCCCCTATTTGTCTTAACCCTACTTAGAGAGAAATTGTATTAGCATAAAATCAACCCAGCACAGCATTTGTATAGAAAAGAAATATGTCACTCAATCAAAAGTGAAATTTAGAAGAAAAGATCATATAAACAAATTTTCAGAATCATATAAACAGATTTTCATGTTCATAAAAAGTAGTATTCAACTATAGGGTAAGATATATCAGCATTGTTTTCAAATATTACTCAGGAGGGGTAGGAGGGGTCTTTCTCTTTCTATTAAATACTACTGTAGGAGAGGAGGGTTTCTCTTTCTCAATTGTAGGAAGTTCACCTAGCTCCCCCTGAGCAGATTGCTCCCCCTGGGATGGAACTTCCTTTAATCTTTCTACTTCTTCTATTTCTCTATCATCTCCAGCTCCAGTTGCATCTAGCTGTCCTTTTTCATTTCCAGCTTCATTCATATCAGTATCCAGCTCCCCCTGATTTGTAGTTTCTTTATCTTTCTTCCCAACTGCCATATCTTCCTTTTCAGTTTCTGCTCTGCTTGCCTCCCCTTGTAATAGTACTACTTGACTTGCAGGCTCTCTTGCTATATGAAGTACCTCTATAGTTTGTTCATCATTGTGTAGCTCAAGTACTATCTCATTCCCAAGGATTTTGTCAGATTTTGAAGAAGGAGGTGACTTGTGAGAGAGATATTTAGGATTGGAGGGCTACTCTTCGTCAAGATTCTCCCCCTTCTTGACCTTCTTGGCCAGGGACGTTAAGAAAGACCTTGTCACTCTATAGGAAGAGAGAGAGGTCTTTAGGCTTTGCACAGAGGCACTGACCCCATCTATTTGGGTGTGCATGTGAAGGATGGAGGAATGAATTTGGGAGCAATGCTCATCCAGCATCACTTGGAATTTTTCAGCTACTGATTTGATGCACTGAGTGATGAGAGCCTCAGTGGATGCAGATGATTCATGGTGTGAAAGGTGAGGAGGTGATGGTGGAGGAAGAGGTGATAGAGGAGGAGAGAAGTGAGTTGATTCATGAGGTATGGGTGATAATGGAGGTAGAGAAGATGGGAAATTTGGAGGAGGAAGAGAAGGAGAAACTGCTGTTTGAGCAGGTGTTTGAGAAGAGGTAGGTAGAGTAGGAGTTGTGAGGGTAGTAGATAGTATTTGAGTGGATGATGGTGGTAGAGAAGGGTTGTCTCTTTGAGGAGGAGGAGGAGAAGGAGGAGAAGGAGTTCTTTCAGGGATGGAACCAGGCTTAGGGATTTGCCTGGTCCACTTAGAAAAGAGAGCAATTGACATCCTCTTCCCTGGAGGAATGGGGATTTCTTTTGACCTACATAGGTCAGGGAAGGAGTGGAAGAGTACTTGGCTCATGATTCTCATGTAGGCATTTTCCTTGTGAGAGTATTTGGAAGCTATCATTTTGAGAAGACAGCTGGCCCAGTCCACCTTCTTCTTCAGCACAAGGGCCCCCATGATGTTCAGTTGCTGCTTGGGCACTGCATCATGGGCTGATATCTTGCATAGTAGTATCTTCCCTACTATATCTGCCAACAATCTGTACTCATCAGAAAAGTCTATCTTTTTCAGATGGATTGGCCTATCTTTTGAGAAATTCATGGTGGTGAGCAAATGCTTGATTTCATCAGGTGTGAGTTCAATGGATTCATCACCTAATAGGGAATAATTAAGACTTGTTTAGTCATTCTTTTTAGAGGCTCTTTTTCTTTCCTTATTTCATTTAAACAAAGATGATATTAAGATATACCTGATGGTAGATCAAAGGTGGCCCTAATATGTTCTGCTGAGATTGAGACTAGAGTCTCATATAGTGTTCCCTGGATTTCTCCTTGTTCAGATATCTGAACATGAGTTATTAGCTCAGTGAGCTCTGATTTCAGGAGCTTGCACCTAGTGGAGATGAGCTTGTCCAGTCCTGCTTCAGTAAAAAGAGCAATGATGCTCTTGTAGTTTTCTGCGGCTGCTTGGAAGGACTCAAGGTCAATGTCGAAGCCTGAGTTGGTCTTTGGAGCCATTTTTAGGTTAGTGAAAGAGAGAGGAAGAAATCGGCTGGTCTGAGGAGCAAGAAGGATGAAAGATGCAGAGTAGTGAAGGCTTCTAACTGAAGAGACTATTTAAGTCAGGTGAAGCATCGAAACTGGGCTCAAGTCGAGGCTTATTCGGTACTTCCGTGGATGTGAATGAAAATATTTTGGTATTGCCGCTCGTTTTCATGAAGTCGACGTTACATCGAGTGGAATTCGACGTGAGCGTCAATATAGTCTGATTTGGGATGATAGGGTTTCCTATCGATGTATGCATTGAGTGGAGTCGACGCATGCGTCAATTTTACTTATTGAGTTGAGTTATCGACGGTGCGTTGATTAGAGATCGACGTGACTTAATTTTCCTGAAGAATTCTAGGTGTTTTATCTCTACCTAGTTCTAAGTCAGCCTTGGACTAATTTTTACAGATTGTTTGATTGGTTGTACCAGCATTGTTTGGCAAGGTGGCCAGTTTTGTTACATATATGGCACTTGATTATCTTATTATTATGATAATTTGAGTTTAGAGAAGAATAGAAGGGTTGATCAGGATAGAAAGTTTTATTTTGGTTAGGATAGAAATTTTGGTTAAAATGGGAATTTTGGTTACCATGTTTTGGGTAGAAATCATGATAGAGGTGTTGATTAGGATAGAAATCATGATTAATATGAATGGGTCCTGAATATGGGTTAGGATGAAAGGCTTTTAGAATATAGGTATTCATGTTGCTCTGAGTTTTTATGCGTCGATATCCATTCGACGTAAGTTGATAGTTGCGTCGATTTATATTCGGTGCATTCCTTAGATTGCGTTGATCTGGTATCGACGCATGGAGGAAGTTGCGTCGATTGGATGTCGACGTATCTTTATTCAAGCGTCGAGTAGAGGTCGAGGCATCTAAGAGGGTACGTCGAGTAGAAGTCGACGCATTATCATTCATGCGTCGATATGAAGTCGACGCGACTGTGTCTTCATAAATTTTCATTTTATCTTTTTCTGTTTTTACTCCTTTGTATGTTGTTTCTTTTGGTTTAGTTGTCTCTTCAGATGAAGTTTGTGAGTCATCAGCCGAATAATATGATATCTCATCAAATTCCTTTATTTCCTTGAAGAAGTGTTCTTTCTTATGTTGTGATTCTTTTTCTTGGTTTGTTGATTAGATGGGTTTAGTGAATTTTACAGGGCTCATCCAAGCAGGCTTGTTGGATGGAATTAGGCTGATTGATGGATCAGCCCCTAGCCCAAGATTTTTGTGTCTTATTGTTTGTTTTTCAGTGATTTCTTTAAGAGTTTGGCTTCTCATTTTTATTGATTCTTCAAAGGCCTTTGCCTGAGAAACCTTATCCTTAAGGAACTGATTTTCTATTCTAGCCCTTTCTATTTCCTTCTCTCTTATGTTAGCCCTTAATACATGATCTATTGAGCTTATATCCTTTTTATTTCTTTGGTTCTTGACCATATGAATTTGTTCTTTTAGGTCCATGATTTCTTGTTTAGCTTTTAATTGATCTAGACACATTCCCATAAAATCATTTCTGAATTTATCACTTTGAAAATCTATTTCATCAAAGATGCTTACCTCATCCTTATCCTCAGATTCCTCTATGAGAATAAGGTTATTTTCTTTTTCATCTTCAGAAGATATGCTTTCTTCTGATCCTGTCTCACTCCAAGATTTAGCACCATCATCATTCTTGGGGCCTTCAAAGGCCATCAAGCATAGGTCTTCTTGCCTAGATTCTTCATTGTCACTCTTAGAGGATGAACTGTCCTCAGAGTCTGTTTCACTCCAGGCTTCTGCAATAAAGCCTCTTTCTTTCTTCTTCCCCTTTTTCTTGAGATCTTTTCTTTTCAGATCTTTCTTTGTTTCAGCATTCTCTGGACATTCTGGGGCAATATGTCCAGGTTTCCTGCAAGAATAGCAAATAATTTCTTTAGTGGGAGTTTTGTCATACCTTGGTTTTGACTCCCTACTTTTTGATCTATCTGTCTTGACCCATTTCTTAAATCTTCTGGCTAGGAAACTGAATAGTTCTTCTTCAGTGACAGGAGTCCTTTCTTCTGTTGCCTTTAAAGCTATGTTCCTGTCTTTTGAGGAGATTGGAGTGTTTTCTCTTCTTTTCTTCTCTTCTCTAGTTTTCAGTAGTTGCTCATAGGATTTGAGTTTTCCTAAGAGAGCATCTGTAGAGATTTCCTTTTGTCCTCTTGTGTCTCTTATAGCCCATATTCTTGAGTCCCATGAACTGGGGAGACTCATTAGCAATTTGTCATTAATCTCAGTGAGGGAGATCTCTCTGTCCAAGTTTTTCAATTGGTTGCTGATTAGACTGAATCTGTCATACATCTCAGAGATACTCTCTTCATTCATCTTTTGGAAGTTCTCATATTGGGAGATCAATAGGGCCTTCTTATCTTTCTTTTCATCAGCACTTCCTTCCACCATCTTTGTAAGAGCATCCCAAATTTCTTTGGAGGATTCACAGTCAACAACCCTTTGAAAGATGTCATCTGAGAGAGTTGAGACAAGTATGTTCATGGCCTTTAGATCATATGTTCTAGCCTTCTTCTCATCTTCTGTCCACTCAGATCTTGGAACAAGTGTTTGTGTGACATTGCCACTTGCATCCTTTCTATAGGGCTTTGGGGGACCTGTCACAGTAATATTAAACAAGTCAGCATCAATGGAATTCATATAAATTCTAATTCTTGTTTTCCAAACTGCAAACTTTTCAAGATTGCACATTGGTGGTCTGGTGGAAGCATAATCTTTGATTTGTGCCATGTGAAAATTGATTGTTAGAAAAGTATATATATATAAACAAGAGGTAGGATCTTTTTGATCAAGGAGTTAACCTTTTTAGATCAACCTCTCTCTGATACCAATTGAAAGTGCACAGTTTACCTCACTAGAATTCTCTAGAGGGGGGGGGGGGGGGTGAATAGAGATTAAAAATTATTTTGTGCAAAGTTAATATATATGTGTATGATCACAGATTAGAGCTTCCACACACCAACAAGAATTAAACAACTAAAGAAAGTAAATCAAAGAAAAGAAATCACAGCACAACACAAGAAAATATAGTGGTTCCCCAAACTTTGGGTAGTCCACTCTTCTACCCCCTTGGTAGGAATTCACTATCTTGTACTGAGTCTTTTGATAAGGAGACTCTTAGAACCACCCTGAGTCTTTTGACAAGGAGACTCTTAGAACCAACTGAGTCTTTTGACAAAGAGACTCTTAGAACCAGTACACTGAATTTTTTGAAGAGAGATTCTAAAAACTCTTTTACAATGTTTTAAGTAAGAATAAGAAGGAAGAAAGAAATAAGAGCAAGAATGAATCTTCTTCCTAGCAAGAAGATTGGAAGCACAAGAAGTAGTGAATGAAATCTCTCTTCTATAGTGAGAAGGAGATTGTAAAAAACTTTTCTCTCTTTTGAGAGAGCTTTCAGAGTTTGCAGTAGAATGGCTTCAGAAGAAGAAGGAGAAGATGAAGGCTTTGTCTCTGCAGCACACTATCACTTTTCTCAGCTTATCTCTCTATTCTTTTGGGAGCTTTTCCTCTATTTCAAATGTATGTGGTAGATCACTCTGCTGCATTTTTCTGCCGACCTCCTCTTTTTATAGCTCTGTTTCAATCAAATAATACTATAGGAGGAAAATCAATTAGCAATCAGACAAATAGAAAGAAGGGAATATTTCCATAATGACATTTTCTGTAGAAGGAAAGAATGAATCCTGATTTCAAATAATATCCAAAGTAGAGTTAATCAGATTAGCCAAAAATCAAATAGAAGGAAAGAATGATTCAGAACGGCTATAAAATATTAACATTATTCCATACAAATCAGATCTACTGAAAGAAGGAAAGAGATCTGGCGCATATTTAAATCTGTCACATAAATCGACGTGCGTCG
This sequence comes from Dactylorhiza incarnata, assembly GCA_033032865.1. Lineage (NCBI taxonomy): Eukaryota > Viridiplantae > Streptophyta > Magnoliopsida > Asparagales > Orchidaceae > Dactylorhiza > Dactylorhiza incarnata. The sequence goes on from JAWHQI010000003.1 coordinate 25,713,786, forward strand.
ATAACCATTCGACGTAAGCGTCGAATTCATCATGGCTGGACGTGGAGAGGAGAATAAGGAAGGTGCGTTGACTTCTCCATATGCGTCGACTAGAAATCAGAGTAGCGTCGACAACACATACGTCGAAATCTTCCTAAAGTTACTTCGACTCAATCTGAAGGAAACGTCGACTACATTTCGACGTTGCGTCGAATAGTATTCGACGCATATTTACTTAACCTTGTTTTTCTTTCTTAGAATTCATATTCAACTTATGTCTAGGGGTTAAGAGAAATCATTTCCCCAACATGGAGCAATAGAAGAGGGTTGAGCAGGTGACTGATTTGGTATTTGGGAAGGTGTGGATGATGGTGGTACAGAAAAGATGTTTGTATGAGCAGGAGGAGGAGGTGAAGATGGGTGAGCAGGAGAGTTTGGAGGAGAGGGAGTCCTTTCAGGAATGGCACCAGGCTTGGGAATTTACCTGGTCCATTTAGAGAAGAGGGCTATTGACATCATTTTTCCTGGAGGGATAGGGATTCCTTTTGACCTACATAGGTCAGGGAAGGAGTGGAAGAGTACTTGACTCATGATTCTCATGTAGGCATTCTCTTTATGAGAGTATTTGTAGCCTATCATTCTGAGCAGGAGGCTGGCCCAGTCTATTTTCTTCTTCAGCACAAGGGCCCCCATGATGTTCAGTTGCTGCTTGGGTACTGCATCATGGGCAGAGATCTTGCATAGTAGAATTTTTCCTACTATATCTGCCAGTAATCTATATTCATCAGAAAAGTCAATTTTCTTCAGGTGGATTGGTCTATCTTTTGAAAATTTCATGGTGATTAACAGATTCTTGATTTCATCAGGGGTGAGTTCCACAGGTTCATCACGTGATAAGGGAATGATGAAAGAGACTTATTTAGTTGCTCTTTAGAATCTGATTTTCTTTCCTATTTGAGTTGAACAAAGATAATATTGGAATATACCTGATGGAAGATCAAAGGTGGTCCTAATGTGTTCTGCAGAGATTGAGACAGGTGTCTCATGGATTGTTCCTTGGATTTCTCCTTGTTCAGATATCTGAACATGAGTCATGAGCTCTGTGAGTTCTGTCTCCAGGAGCTTGCATCTTGTGGAGATGAGCTTGTCTAATCCAGCTTCTGTAAACAGAGTTATGATGCTCTTGTAGTTTTCGGCGGCGGCTTGGAAAGATTTGAGGTCAATGTCAAAGCCTGAGTTGGTCATAGGAGCCATTTTAGGTCAGTGATAGAGAGGAAGAAATGGTTGGACTGAGGAGCAAGAAGAATGAAAGATGCAGAGGTCGTGAAGGTTTCTAACTGAAGAGTCTATATAAGTCAGGTGAAACGTTGAAACGAGGCACAATTTGAGGCTTATTCGGTACAGCAGTGGATGTGACCGAAAATATTTTAGTATTGCCGCTCGTTTTCATGAAGTCGACGTTACGTCGAATGGAATTCAACGTGAGCGTCAATACAGTCTGGTTTGGGATGATAGGGTTTCCTATCAACGTATGCGTCGATTGGAGTTGATGCATGCGTCGATTTCATTTATTGAACTGAGTTATCGACGGTGCGTCGATTCGAAGTCGATGTGACTTTATTTGATAGATTCTGGGTTTTCCTTGAGAAATTATTTCTTCTTATTCCTAAAGTTTTCTAAATTACTCTAGGACTAATTTTAAGAACAATTTGATTGATTATGCCAACACTGTTTGGCAGTGTGGCCAATTTTATTACAAATATAACACCTGATTTTCTTTTGACTAAGGAAATTTGAGTTTAGAGAGGAATAGAGATGGTGATTAGGATAAAGGTTTTGATTAGGATAGTAATTTTGATTATGAAAAGATTTTTGATTGGAATAGAAGTTTTGATCAGGATAAAAATTTCGATCAGGATGAGAGGGTCCCGAATTGGGGTTAAGATGGAAGGTTTTTGGAGGATAGGCATTCAAGTTGCTCTGAGTTTGTATGCGTCGATATCCATTCGACGTATGTTGATAGTTGCGTTGATTTATATTCGGAGCTTTCTTCAGATTGCGTTGATCTGGTATCGACGCATGGAAGAAGTTGCGTCGATTCAATGTCGACGTACTTTTATTCAAGCGTCGAGTTGAGGTCGAGGCATCTGAGTGATTGCGTCGAGTATAATTCGACGCACTATCATTCATGCGTCGATATGAAGTCGACGCAAATGTGTCTTCACAGATTTTATTTTTCCCTTTTTCTGATTGGAGTTTTGTTTCTTTATAACTTGTTTCTTTTGGCTTAGTTTCTTTCTTAGAAGTAGTTTGAGAGTCTTCATCTGTATAGTATGATGTTTCATCAAAATGGTTTATCTCATTGAGGGAGTCTTCTTCCTTATTTTGTGAGTCTTCTTCTAGGTTTATTGATTTAGTGGGTTTAGTGAATTTAACAGGGCTCATCCAAGCAGGTTTGTTGGATAGAATTAGGCTGGTTGAGGGATCAGCCCCTAGCCCAAGATTTTTGTCTCCTTGTTTGTTGTTCAGTGATTTCCTTAAGTGTTTGGCGTGTTTTTGAATTACTTATAGATATCGACGTGCGTCGATTACTATTCGACGTAAGCGTCGAATTCATCCTGGCTGAACGTCGAGAGGAGAAAAAGGAAGGAGTGTCGACTAAGGTGCGTCGACTTCACTAGATGCGTCGACTAGAAGTTAGAGTAACATTGACATAGAATGCGTTGAATTCTTCTAAGAGTTACTTCGACTCATTCTGAGGTAGACGTCGAATGTATTTCGACGTTGCGTCGAATACTATTCGACGCATATGTACTTAGCCTAATTTTTCATACTTAGAATTTATATTCTTCTTAATTCTAGGGGTTAAGATAAATCATTTCCCCAACAATAACAATTATGTCATCGACAAAATAAGGTGGTTACAGCGATATCAAGCAGACAAGAAGATCACGCCGACATCAGTAAGATGACAATATGATTATCTTAAGTGCAAGTGCAGAGGGGATGTCCCGTATCGTCGAAATATCTCTATGTGAAGAAGGGGAAGGTCATTTGAAGATCTGTCCTAGTTCAAGACAATGAAAAGTCATGTCGTCGAGATATTATCCATGTCATCGTGACAGGGGAAATATCATCGAGACAGATACAAAAGTAGCCAAACATGCTGTCAGCATTTAATGTCGCCGCCTGATTGTCCAATCAGTGCGTGCTCTTGAGGGATTTTTGTCTGTCAGTAAAGGACATCATAGGTGACCGTTAAGCGGCTCATCCGTCCTATAAAAGGGAACACTGATGCCCTAAAAAAAGAGAGAGAATGGAGGAACGAAAAAGTATCCTGATGAGCATTTTGAATACAGCAGTACAAGCTGCGGTGAAGAAGAAAGAAAGAAGGGAAGAATAAAATGATCATCATGTGTTCTTCAAGTTGCAGTCAAGTCTCATCGACTGCTAAGAATCATTCAAGAAAAGCAGACGATCTCCACCAGGTGGAAGAACTTTTTGTAAACCTTTATTTGTTAGGATTGCGGGCCAAATCTGTAAGATCTGGTTTCCGATCTAAGTGTCGAGCTTGAGGGCATGAGATCTGTGAGGCTTGAGGGCTAGGGCAGAGTGACTTGCGGGTCCAAACGTGTCGGGCTTGCGAGCTCGGGTGCACTGAAGGGGCTTGCGGTCTTATGCTGCAGACAAGACTTATGGGTCTGTGTTGTGTAGGGCTTGAGGGCCTGAGTGTTGAGCTTGCGGCCTCGGGTGCAGTGAAGGGGCTTGCGGGCCTAAGCTGTAGGGACTTGCGGGTTCGAGTTGTAAGGCTTGCGGGCCGGAGACATTGGCGGAGTTTGTCGAGCCTAGTACACTGCTAGGTAGGCACGGAGGGAAAGAGGACTACTCAAGACACCCTGTCTTGAGGAACCTCTATAAGTCTTCGTGTGTTTTCTGTGCTGTGCTTTTCAATCTCTAAATTTATTAACCAGAAAACAAGAACACCAAAAGGGATTAAAACAATTTGAAAAATCAATTCACCCCCCCCCCCCCTCCTAGGTGATATGTCGACACCCAATAACTAACAAATCCACAATGTTGCCTTCACCTCAAAGAATAGAAGATGAGCAACTTCCTCTACCTAACACAGTTCCCACAGTTCCATCCACTGATTTCATGTCCCAAATGGAAGGTCAATTAAATAGACAAAGAGAACAATTTGAAGCCTATGTCATTCAGGCTGTTACAAGTTGCAGAAATGACCTGTCTGCCAGAATAGATGTACTACAAAAAGACATTCATCATCTAAATCATCAAAACACAAATGTATATCAAACTGCTGCCAATGTTGTGGCCAATACAGGGACTTAAATAGCCAACATCAATCAAGTTACCTATCTCATTGGACATCAACTAAACATTGTACTTGATATATTATCTACTCTAAGAGACAATCAGCAGTCCATCATACACAATCAAGATGTGAGCTTTAATGATTTTGACGATGCCATCAACACTATATTTCAGAGAATATCATCCTCTGCTCAAGTCTCTTAAGAGCTAGTGGACAATGTAGGTAAAACTTTACTGCACCAATACCAAGTTACCCAAGATCATCTTTCCAATTCTGTAAATCAAGCTGTTAGAGCATCTCAAGGAACTCTTATGTATGCTATTGGAAATCTGAACAATCTTCTGGCTAGACAACTTCAGGCCTTTCAGGCATCCCTCTCTAAAGATATATTTTCAGAAGCCAGAAAGGGGGCGCGCGATAATGTCAAGCCATCATGCCATGTGGCTAGCAAATGAAGTAAGGTTCTCTATGGATCTTGAACCTATTGACTATGGAATTGTCTATCAACATCCAATCCCTGAAGGCAATCTCCCTGAAGAACACTCTCACAGTGCAATGCCTGGAGTACCTCCAGAACAATATCAAGAGCCTGATAGCTACCAATGGTATTTTGTTGATGAGCTGCTAGTGGGACTAAGCAAGCCAGGAAAAGTAAAAGACATTATGTTGATCCTGAAGAGAAAGAAGCAAAGAGGTGGAGAATATAAGAGATAAAGAAAAACCCAAACTTTGAAGAATAGAGTCCTTGCTCAAGGGATATCATCATAAACACTTGGACTCTATTCCAGCAAGGAAAGCATGATAGTGGTACCTTCTACAGCTCAGAGGAATGGCAGAAATATGAAATATGTGAAGCTGGCAGAAGGGACTATTGGAACAAAATCAAGATGGGGGATACTTCAGAACCTACCCATTCTCCTCTCAGATATCACTCTAAGCCGTATAACTATTTTGAAAGGCAAAAGCAGAAACAGGCTGAAGCTGAGCAATCCAAGAAGGCTGGACAATCAGGGAAAGGCAAAGATGTTCAAAAGGATTGAAGAAGGATTCTAGCAATCACATGCATATTTCTATGCTTTACATTTTTGCATCTAATATATTGTAAATGTAGTGGACTACTGTTAATCAATATATGCAGTGATTAAATGCTAAATTAATTATTAATTATTATATTTATTAGTAAGGCCTATCTATACCTGTAAGCTCTGGCTTCTTTAAATAGGGGGGGATTGTTGGGTTTTATGCCTTCAATGTCTCTAGATTTCAAGAAGGAACACAAGTATAGATAAGCTAAGTTGTTTTTGATGTCATGTTTAAGTTCATGTTGTGACAAATACATCAAAGCTACAACACTAGTATCTTGACGATAATAGTAATAAAAATCATTAAGTAAAATATCGTCTCAAGACTCAGTAGATGAATTGTTGAGAAAGATATCATATCGTCGAATTAGTTTCGACGATATCATCTTTGTTGAAACTGATTTCTCGGCCTCTTGTGAAGCTCGGGGCCCTCACCGAAATGAGGGGCAGCTAGCCCTTACTGATCCCTCGGAGAAGGTAGACTGAAGACTAGGAAAATGACTAAGACCTTAGTCACAGCGAGGAGGTCCCTCCAGTAACCCGGAAGATCGTTGAGCGCTTCCCCTCCCAAGCCTAAGCTGAGACTCGGGCACGAGCTCTGGAAATGCTAGCCAAGGAGAGCCTGAGGAGAGAGAAGTTGAAGTGAAGTCCTCTCCAAAGGTGCCCTTTAGGTCTTATTTATAGGTTTTCTGATCTGGCATGCAAATAGCAGGATTCCGCCTTTTGATTTTACTATCCACACCCCAAATTGGTCTGCTAACAGCCAAACTCTGCTGTTTGGAGAGGCTAGAGGAAGACCACCAAGGGTAAAAGAGGTAATTTTGCCTCATCAACCTATGGTCAAGAACCTGCGAGAGCACTACTGCCGAAGCTCTCGCGAGCCCTCTCGCGAGTCCTGCTCACGATGCCTTTCCCAGGCGATCGCCCTGCGAGGACCTCGCTGCCCCCCTTTTGGCGGTATCTGTCGAGGTCTGGTCTTGCGAGCCTTCTGGCGAGACCGCCTCTTGACTGTGTCGTGCATGATGATTACTTGGGCTTCTTCTTTTTGTTTTATAAATAAAAGATAACCTTTATATTAAGAGTTTAGAATTGGCGGATATTTTCGAAGAGTCTCGCAAGTACTCCTACTTTGAGAAATTAACCGTTATCCTATCGAAGGATAGAAGTAACGATCTTTTTCTTCTTTCGGAATATTGACAATTACGCTTCGGCTACAATGCCGAATTCTATTGAATTGAATAGTAGAAAAGGAGAGTTTTGCACTAAATGAGTTTGAAAAGCTGTGTTTGAATTTTTAGTCCAAATTAATCATTTGATAAAGGCAAGTATACCTTATCGCAAGTAATACAGGATATTTTTAGAAAATATCGGGATCGTATATTTCCGCGGGTCGTGTTGATTATGCTACTTCGAGGGACGAACTATTATTTTATCGGAATAATATTTTTAGTTGATTTAACTAGAGTTCTAAATGATAAAATGCGAAAGATGATTTAAGCGATCTACTAGAGTTCTAAGTGATGAGAAATATAGCGCGCGACGTCGAATTACCTTGAGACGAAAATAGATTTTTCGTAGAATTAAAAGTGATGACTTTTCAAAATATTAAGATGACTTGGCCGTGGAGGTTCCATAATTATGAACGCTCCTCTCTCGAGGGTACGCCCACCTGAGATTATGAATATTCGACCGAACTCTCGTTCTACAATCGAATGTTCTTAATACTCGCTTTATGTTGCGAACCCCGCTATTGGGTTTTTATTTCCAATTCGGGAGAGTTACCTCGTCCTCTCTCGAGGGTAGAGCGCACTTCTCTTTACCCGTGAGTGATCAGTCCGTACACACGAGCCTCTCGGCTAACTAGGTACGAAAACGGAAATGAAAACCACACATCGATTATGTGGCTCCACTCAACGTGATTCTCGGATAAACCTTAAGCGTTAATTATTTTAGAAAGAGATGTTTTAATTCTTATAGAAAAACTATTTTTGTGTCCCAATGCTCTTCGACGTCGTGCGCTAAAGGAAATTAGCCACTCATCGGAATGGAGACGGCATTATCGGTTGAAAAATACATGTTTGATAATTAAAGCGGATATAAGCGGATAAAAAGGAAATAAAAAGACTTATATAAAAACAGTAATAATATCCGTCCCAACCACCTTAAACAAGTGCTAAAAAGTTCTTAGCCTCTTATTTAAGAAGGGGGTGGTATAGAAATGAAAAGACTTATAAAGGTGCAGAAATAATATCCGTCCCAACCAACTTAAATAAGTGCTAAAGTAAATTAGCCTCTTATTTGAGAAGGGGATGGTATAGAAATGAAAAGACTTATAAAGGTGCAGAAATAATATCCATCCCAACCGACTTAAATAAGTGCTAAAGTAAATTAGCCTCTTATTTGAGAAGGGGGTGGTATATAGCAGTTATATAAAGACTGAAATAAAAACTAAGCTACAAAAAAAGGAAAATACTATCTCATACACGCACACACTCTAAAAGAAACTGAAAAAGAAAGCGTTTAAAATGAAAGCGATAAAATAAAGCGAAAAAGAAAACGATAAAACTATTTTATGAAAGCTTGTAAATCTAAGCTATGAAAACAGTAAACCTAGATTACGAAAGCAATAAAACTAACTATAAAAGCAATAAAACTAAATTATGAAAGCAATAAAGCTAAACTCATACACGCACACACACTAACATTAATAAAAAGAAGATGATCCAAATGAGAAAAACATCATTTTATTTCTGAAATCAGCATTACAACTAGACTAGGAAGACGAAAAAACTACAAACGAACTTAAACTGAAATGCAGAAGAGAAGCTCACAATCACTCAAAAGAACTCACAATACAACAAAAACCACTCAAAATTTGGATGAAAATAACTTCAGCCGAGCCCCTCTATTTATAGGGAAAATTTGAGTTTTACACGCCCTAGGTCACGGGCGTGACTTGAATGTCACGGCCGTGACTTAGGGCGTGACATTTGCTCGGCTGTATTCGCCGCCTTCTGGAAGGTCTGGCCGTCAAACATGGCTGCACACGGGCGTGACTTGGTATGTCACGGGCGTGACTTGGTGAGTCACGGGCGTGACTATGGCTGGCTGATGTCGGCAGCATGGGTGCGGCTTCGAGACGTGACACGCTGGCGGCTCACGGGCGTGACTCTGCTGGAACACGGGCGTGACTTGTAGAGTCACGGGCGTGACTTGATCAACTCTTCGAGATTTCACCTGAAAACGGCTGCCAATTGGAAATTTGGCTTTTTAAAATTACACGCCCTTGGTCACGGGCGTGACCTCGGGCGTGACTTGAGCGATTTGTCGGGATTTGATCTGAATTGAGCCGTCCCGTTGATATTTGATCTTTAAAATTACACGCCCTTGGTCACGGGCGTGTCTGAGGGCGTGACCTGTGAAAATTTTGCAAAAAAAAAAAAAAATTGCAAAAACTAAGTTAGAAACCAGAAATAATAAAGAAGCAATTTATTCATTAATTTACATAGAAAATTCACAATATTAATTAAAACTATACTAATATTTATACCAAAAATACATATATTTTATTACTTATCAAATACCCCCATACTTAAGCTTTTGCTATTCCAGGGCAAAAGTAAGAGAGATCTATACGGGATTAATATAAGTTCTAATTTTTGGCTATCGTTTTATTTTAATCATAAGAGACTGAAAAATAAAAATTCGGAGTAATAAGAGTTAAGTCCTAAATTATGCAAATGATTTAAGTAGAAGAAATGTCCTGGCCAAAAGACTTCTTAATTAACCAAATAGCAAACAAAATTGCAATCATTAGTAAACGAGATTAGATCTAAATTATAATAACCTTTGTTTAAAGAAACATAAAGGAAAAATATAAGTTACTAATTATGCTCTCAAATGATTTTTTGAATTAGAACTAGAAACAATAATTTGGTTAAGGGAAAAGGGGGAAAAAAGCCTTGGCAAATAGAAGAGTACTTGGATCAGGGGTGATGAATTGTATCATCTCACCCCTCTTATAAAGTTTCCTTTGACTCCCATCGTTGGTGTACGAGGGACGAGGGAAAATTGACCTTTTTAATTAACCCAATGCCTGTGTTTACGGAATTTGTAATTCCCATTGACATAGGATTTCTTTTAACAAATATTGGGTGCCTATGTTTACGGAATTTTTGTATTCCCATTGACATAAGATCTTTTTGTTTTTTTTTCTTCTTTTTGTGTTTTTGCCATGCTGAATTGGTGTATACAAGGGGTTTTCAAGAGAAATTCTAGAATAATAAAAAAAGTTTTGAGAGCAACCTTAGTAAGTTGAATATTCCTAGATTCCTGAAGACATAAAGTAGGGATAATTGCAGTCTAAAGTTGTTTTGCCAACATAATACACATGTCTTTATTTTAGCTAGTAGAAGTAGTGCTTGATAACAAAGCCTCTATTTAAATTAAAAACACAAGATATTCTTTAAAACTTAACCCCGAACGTTTAAATCTATCGATCTTAGATAAACAAACAAATAGTAAAACTAGCGATTATGATATTTAAATTAAAAACACAAGATATTCTTTAAAACTTAACCCCGAACGTTTAAATCTATCGATCTTAGATAAACAAACAAATAGTAAAACTAGCGATTATGAAAATCCACAAACATATACTCTCGAAACTAAATGCTTTAAGAATAAAAGTAAAGTAGGGTTTATTATTTTTGGAGTTTTTTTTTTCTTTTCTTTTTTTTCTTTTTTTTTTTTTGTTGTTATAATGTTTTTTTTTTTTTTTTTGTTTTTTTTTTTCAACTACAAAAAATATATATCATATTTCTTTTTTTTTTTTTTGAAAACGGGAAATACACCCCCATACGTAAAACCCAACATTGTCCCCAATGTTGTAATGTAAGTATGAAGAAGAGAAAATAACAATGCAATATATACAAAAGGAAAAAGGAAGCAAAAAGGCATCCCTGAAGTAAAGTTGGCGGGGTCGGAAGAAACCCTGCAAAAATAGAGAAAAAGCATAATAAAAATATTAGATAAATATGGGGTGCCTCCCACGAGCGCTTTGTTTACCGTCGCGTAGCTTGACGCATTTGGCGTGGTGAGATTATAAATTAGGGAGGGTTAAAGATTCCGTGTGGCCGTCCACTGGATCGCCCGCAAGGTATAGTTTTAAACGGTGGCCGTTGACTTTAAAATCGCCTTTTTCGGGGTGAGAGATAAGAATGGTCCCATACGGCCAAACCTCTTTGACTGCAAAGGGGCCGGACCAGCGGGATTTGAGCTTACCCGGAAAAAGACGAAGACGTGAATTATAAAGAAGGACAAGATCGCCCGGCGCGAAAGTTTTTGGAAATTTAATTTTTCGATCGTGGTAGAACTTAGAACGCTCCTTATAAAATTTATTACTCTCATAAGCGTTCGCACGCCATTCATCGAGTTCATTGAGTTGGAATTTCCTATTCTCGGAGGCTAAGTTCGAATCGAGATTTAAAAATTTTAAGGCCCAAAAAGCGCGGTGTTCTAATTCTACCGGTAAATGGCACGCTTTGCCGTAGACTAATCGATAGGGCGTACAACCGATAGCGGTCTTGTAGGCCGTACGATACGCCCATAACGCGTCGTCGAGTTTTGAGGACCAATCCTTCCTATTTAAAGAGACAGTTTTTTCCAGAATGCGTTTTATCTCGCGATTTACTACCTCTACTTGGCCGCTCGTTTGGGGGTGATAGGCGGTGGCGAGCTTATGCGTGACGCCGTATTTAGATAAAATTTTTGAAAACTGGGCATTGCAGAAGTGCGTGCCCCTATCACTTACTATTGCACGGGGCGTGCCAAAGCGAGAAAATAATTTTTTTAGAAAATGGACGACGACTCGCGCATCATTGGTGGGCAGAGCTTGCGCTTCCGCCCACCTAGACACGTAGTCGACCGCCACTAAAATATAGCGATTATTAAAAGAAGGAGGTAGGGGGCCTACAAAGTCTATGCCCCACAAATCGAAAATTTCGCATTCTAAATAAAAATTTTGGGGCATCTCGTCACGACGAGAGATGTTACCCGCCCGCTGGCAGCTATCGCATATACTCACAAAAGTGTGAGCATCCTTAAAGAGAGTGGGCCAATAAAAGCCTGACTCTAACGCTTTCCGCGCGGTCCGGTTGGCTTGATAATGCCCTCCAGCCGGCCCCTCATGGCAGTGTCGCAATATTTGCGCACCCTCCTCGCTTGAAACACATCTTCGTATCACTTGGTCTGCGCAGATGCGAAAGAGAAAGGGGTCCTCCCAAAAGTAGTTTTTCAAGTCAGAGAAGAATTTCTTCTTCTGCTGAGTCGAAAAATCTTTTGGAAGGACCCGCGCGACTAAATAGTTCGCGTAATCTGCGAACCAAGGGGTAGAAGAAGTTTTTGTATTATTTATGATTAAAAGGCGCTCCTCAGGAAATCGATCGTCTATTTCGGGTTCGACGAGCGCTTCTGCGGCGGGGTGTTCTAAACGTGAGAGGTGGTCGGCTGCTAAATTTTCAGCCCCCTTCTTATCCCGGATCTCTAAGTCAAATTCCTGTAAAAGGAGGACCCATCGAAGTAAGCGAGGCTTAGCATCAACTTTGGCCAAAAGATATTTCAAGGCGGAGTGATCAGTGAAAACGATTACGTGTGAAAGGGTTACGTAGGGTCGGAATTTATCAAAAGCAAAGATGACGGCGAGAAGTTCCTTTTCCGTTGTGGTGTAGTTAGCCTGTGCGGCATTGAGTGTACGAGAAGCGTAATATATAGGATGAAAATATTTATTTACGCGTTGGCCTAAGACAGCTCCTACTGCGATATCGCTCGCGTCGCACATAATCTCAAACGGAAGAGACCAATCTGGCGCCACCAGAATTGGAGAATTGATAAGTTGCTTTTTAATAAAATTAAACGCCTCTACGCAGGCCGTGTCAAAAATGAATGGGGAATCCTTTTCCAGGAGGTGAGTTAGCGGTTTGGTTATTTTTGAAAAATCTTGAATAAACCGCCGATAAAAACCTGCGTGGCCAAGAAAACTTCTAATTGATTTGACGTTCGAAGGAACAGGAAGTTGTTCAATTATAGCGACTTTGGCCTTATCGACCTCCATCCCCTTGGAAGAAATTTTATGGCCGAGGACTAAACCCTCTCGGACCATGAAGTTGCATTTCTCCCAGTTCAAGACTAAGTTCGTCTCCTCGCACCGTTGGAGGACTCTATCTAAATTTTTTAAACAATTTTTAAAAGAGTTTCCAAAGACGGAGAAGTCATCCATGAAGACTTCCATTATGTCTTCTACTAGCTCGCCAAATATTGCCAGCATACATCTTTGGAATGTAGCTGGCGCGTTACAGAGGCCAAACGGCATCCTTCGATATGCGAAGGTGCCGAAAGGGCAAGTAAAAGTCGTTTTTTCTTGGTCCTCGGGTGAAATAGGGATTTGGAAAAATCCCGAGAGACCATCAAGGAAGCAATAAAAAGGGTGACCGGAGAGACGCTCTAAGATTTGATCAATAAACGGTAGCGGAAAGTGGTCTTTTCTGGTGGCATCATTTAGTTTTCTGTAGTCGATGCACACCCTCCAACCCGTAACAGTACGAGTTGGGATTAATTCGTTATTCGTGTTCTCCACGACCGTTATACCGCCTTTTTTAGGGACGACTTGTACAGGGCTTACCCACGTACTGTCGGAAATAGGATAGATAATCCCCGCATCGAGGAGTTTAATAATTTCAGTCTTAACGACTTCCCGCATGTTCGGGTTAAGTCGTCGTTGAGGTTGAATTGTTTTGCGGGGGTTTTCTTCGAGAAAAATTTTGTGGGAGCAGAATGAGGGGTTAATTCCCCTGATATCAGAAATTTGCCATGCAATTGCACGGCGATGTTTAGATAAAACTTCAACCAATTCGGATGTTTCCGAATCAGTTAAAGTAGAAGATATTATAACCGGAAGTTTTAAGTTCGCGGCTAGAAAAGCATATTTTAAATGGTCGGGGAGTTGCTTAAGCTCCAAGACCGGAGGTTCTTCGTAGGAAGTGGAGATTTTTAAATCTTTCGAGTCGAAAGGCTCGAAAGGCGAATCTGGCGGTAATTCTTCTAAAGGAGGTTGATTCGCCAGATCCGAATCGTCTATCATTAAAGATAGCAATTCTGAAAGAGAAGAACACTCGTCCACAAACGCGGATTCCAAATTGAAACAGGAATCATCATTCGATAGTGAGTTCCGCATGGAGGGGTTGATATGTAAAGTAACTTCGTCGTCTCCAACTCGAAGGAGGAGGCGACCGTTACTGACATCGATTAACGCACGGGAGGTTGCGAGAAAGGGGCGACCGAGGATGATGGGTACCTCGACGTCCTCCTCTATGTCCAGGATGACAAAGTCTACCGGAAAGATAAACTTGTCGACCTTGACCAGAACATCCTCCGCTACCCCGATTGGGTACTTTACCGAGCGATCCGCGAGTTGGATGCTCATTTTTGTCGGACTCGGGACGCCTAAATTGAGTTTTTTGAAAAGAGAAAAAGGCATCAAATTGATGCTGGCGCCTAAGTCCGCAAGAGCGTACTTTATTAACATATTGCCAAAGAGACACGGGATGGAGAACCGTCCCGGGTCGTTCAGTTTTGGCGGCAATTTGTTAAGGAGAACAGCCGAACATTCCGCATTAAGGGAAACATGCGAAACATCCTCGAGTCGCTTTTTATTAGAAAGCAATTCCTTAAGATATTTCGCATATTTCGGCATTTGGGAGAGTGCCTCGCAGAAGGGGACGTTTATTTGAATTTGTTTTAAAATACGCAAAAATTTTTGATAATTTTCGTCCTCCTTCTCTTTATTAATTTTAGACGGGTAAGGAATTCGAGGACTCGAAACATTCGGCGCAACCGGAAAATCCGGAGCAATTAGAATCGAAGAAGAGGGTGGAGGGGTCGGAGGCGAAATACATACCTTAGGCTCAACCCGCAATGGGGAGACGACCTCCTTGCCGCTTCGAAGGGTTATAGCGTTGGCATTTTCCCTTGGGTTTGGCTCTGTATTCCCTGGTAAGGCTCCGTATGGCCGCTCGGAGACCATCTTTGCAAGTTGTCCAACCTGGTTTTCCAAGCTTTTAATCGATCCGGTAAGATTCCGGATATTTGAATCGTTGGACGCGATGTATTTAGACAAAATATCTTCGAGCGGCGAAGGTTTTGGAGGAGGAGGCTGGAATCCCTGCGGAAATCCTTGCGGAAATCCCTGAGGATTCATATGTGGGGGCCTCTGAGCATTGTTAGGATTGCTCCAGGAGAAATTAGGATGGCTCCTCCAACCCGGATTATAATTATTACTATACGGGTTGTTATTAGGGTTGAAGGGGGGTCTAACCGGATTACCGAGGTAATCCACCGTTTCTTCGATTACGTTATTATTATTATTATTATTCCAAGCGGGAGTGGAGGAGGAAATAGTCATCTCCGCCACCTGCTTACTTAGCCTCTCCACTTGTGAGGCTAAGAAAGTAGTGGCGTCCACTTCAAAAAGACCAGCCGGTTTAGTAGGACGCGACCTTGGCACGTTCCATTGGTACGCATTCATGGCCATTTCGTCGATCAGAGCTTGAGCGGTCTCCGGGGTTTTGTTGTTTAACGTTCCCCCGGAGGCCGCATCAATCATCTGCCGCGTAGAAAAATTTAAACCATTATAAAACGTTTGGACCTGTAGCCAAGTTGGTAGCGCGTGATGAGGACACCTACGCAAATATTCTTTAAAACGCTCCCAAGTCTCATAAAGAGACTCAGAATCGAATTGTACAAAGGATGTGATATCCGTGCGTAGTTTTGCGGTTTTTGACGGAGGAAAATACTTAGTTAAGAAAAATTCCGTCAATTGGGCCCACGTGGTTATGGACCCTCTCGGAAGAGAAGTCAACCATGATTTGGCCTTTGACCGTAGCGAAAATGGAAATAAGCGTAAACGAATGGCGTCATCAGTGACGCCATTAATTTTAAAGGTGTCGCATATTTCTAAAAAGTTTGAAAGGTGCTGATTTGGGTCCTCATCTGGCAAACCGTCGAACTGAATCGACTGTTGTACCATTTGAATTATGCTGGATTTTATTTCGAAATTATTATTATTAACTGTCGGGCGAGTAATACTGGATCCTGTATCTTCCAAATTCGGCCGGGCATAATATGCCATGGTCCGGGCCGGGGCCGCATTTGGAATTGGATCGCCCATATTTACAGTATCTCCGATCGACTCTTCGGGGGTTTCGAGTAAGTTTTGATCACGAGATCGGATGCGCTCACGAAGAGTGCGCTCGATTTCGGGGTCAAAAGGAATAGTCGAATCGTCCGACGAGTTTCCTCGGGTCATATACTAAAAGCAATATTTTTGGATTTTCTGTTTTATTATTATTATTTTTTTTTTAAATATAAGTTTTTATATTTATATATTTTTTTTTGTTTTATTACTTTTTGTAAAAATTTTTTTTTTTTTTTTTTTATTTTTAGTAAAAATATATAGATAAGGAATAAAATTAATAGTAGTTCCTACTTTCAAATAACAACACAAAGTTCCCCGGCAACGGCGCCAAAAACTTGATGATTACTTGGGCTTCTTCTTTTTGTTTTATAAATAAAAGATAACCTTTATATTAAGAGTTTAGAATTGGCGGATATTTTCGAAGAGTCTCGCAAGTACTCCTACTTTGAGAAATTAACCGTTATCCTATCGAAGGATAGAAGTAACGATCTTTTTCTTCTTTCGGAATATTGACAATTACGCTTCGGCTACAATGCCGAATTCTATTGAATTGAATAGTAGAAAAGGAGAGTTTTGCACTAAATGAGTTTGAAAAGCTGTGTTTGAATTTTTAGTCCAAATTAATCATTTGATAAAGGCAAGTATACCTTATCGCAAGTAATACAGGATATTTTTAGAAAATATCGGGATCGTATATTTCCGCGGGTCGTGTTGATTATGCTACTTCGAGGGACGAACTATTATTTTATCGGAATAATATTTTTAGTTGATTTAACTAGAGTTCTAAATGATAAAATGCGAAAGATGATTTAAGCGATCTACTAGAGTTCTAAGTGATGAGAAATATAGCGCGCGACGTCGAATTACCTTGAGACGAAAATAGATTTTTCGTAGAATTAAAAGTGATGACTTTTCAAAATATTAAGATGACTTGGCCGTGGAGGTTCCATAATTATGAACGCTCCTCTCTCGAGGGTACGCCCACCTGAGATTATGAATATTCGACCGAACTCTCGTTCTACAATCGAATGTTCTTAATACTCGCTTTATGTTGCGAACCCCGCTATTGGGTTTTTATTTCCAATTCGGGAGAGTTACCTCGTCCTCTCTCGAGGGTAGAGCGCACTTCTCTTTACCCGTGAGTGATCAGTCCGTACACACGAGCCTCTCGGCTAACTAGGTACGAAAACGGAAATGAAAACCACACATCGATTATGTGGCTCCACTCAACGTGATTCTCGGATAAACCTTAAGCGTTAATTATTTTAGAAAGAGATGTTTTAATTCTTATAGAAAAACTATTTTTGTGTCCCAATGCTCTTCGACGTCGTGCGCTAAAGGAAATTAGCCACTCATCGGAATGGAGACGGCATTATCGGTTGAAAAATACATGTTTGATAATTAAAGCGGATATAAGCGGATAAAAAGGAAATAAAAAGACTTATATAAAAACAGTAATAATATCCGTCCCAACCACCTTAAACAAGTGCTAAAAAGTTCTTAGCCTCTTATTTAAGAAGGGGGTGGTATAGAAATGAAAAGACTTATAAAGGTGCAGAAATAATATCCGTCCCAACCAACTTAAATAAGTGCTAAAGTAAATTAGCCTCTTATTTGAGAAGGGGATGGTATAGAAATGAAAAGACTTATAAAGGTGCAGAAATAATATCCATCCCAACCGACTTAAATAAGTGCTAAAGTAAATTAGCCTCTTATTTGAGAAGGGGGTGGTATATAGCAGTTATATAAAGACTGAAATAAAAACTAAGCTACAAAAAAAGGAAAATACTATCTCATACACGCACACACTCTAAAAGAAACTGAAAAAGAAAGCGTTTAAAATGAAAGCGATAAAATAAAGCGAAAAAGAAAACGATAAAACTATTTTATGAAAGCTTGTAAATCTAAGCTATGAAAACAGTAAACCTAGATTACGAAAGCAATAAAACTAACTATAAAAGCAATAAAACTAAATTATGAAAGCAATAAAGCTAAACTCATACACGCACACACACTAACATTAATAAAAAGAAGATGATCCAAATGAGAAAAACATCATTTTATTTCTGAAATCAGCATTACAACTAGACTAGGAAGACGAAAAAACTACAAACGAACTTAAACTGAAATGCAGAAGAGAAGCTCACAATCACTCAAAAGAACTCACAATACAACAAAAACCACTCAAAATTTGGATGAAAATAACTTCAGCCGAGCCCCTCTATTTATAGGGAAAATTTGAGTTTTACACGCCCTAGGTCACGGGCGTGACTTGAATGTCACGGCCGTGACTTAGGGCGTGACATTTGCTCGGCTGTATTCGCCGCCTTCTGGAAGGTCTGGCCGTCAAAAATGGCTGCACACGGGCGTGACTTGGTATGTCACGGGCGTGACTTGGTGAGTCACGGGCGTGACTATGGCTGGCTGATGTCGGCAGCATGGGTGCGGCTTCGAGACGTGACACGCTGGCGGCTCACGGGCGTGACTCTGCTGGAACACGGGCGTGACTTGTAGAGTCACGGGCGTGACTTGATCAACTCTTCGAGATTTCACCTGAAAACGGCTGCCAATTGGAAATTTGGCTTTTTAAAATTACACGCCCTTGGTCACGGGCGTGACCTCGGGCGTGACTTGAGCGATTTGTCGGGATTTGATCTGAATTGAGCCGTCCCGTTGATATTTGATCTTTAAAATTACACGCCCTTGGTCACGGGCGTGTCTGAGGGCGTGACCTGTGAAAATTTTGCAAAAAAAAAAAAAATTGCAAAAACTAAGTTAGAAACCAGAAATAATAAAGAAGCAATTTATTCATTAATTTACATAGAAAATTCACAATATTAATTAAAACTATACTAATATTTATACCAAAAATACATATATTTTATTACTTATCAGTGCACATAACACAATTTGTTGAACACATACAAGCTCGACGAATGCAGAATGTTAAACCGTTCGTTGACCGTTGAGACGGGATGTTCGTCGACCGCTGAGAATGGTTTGAAGCAAGTCGTTCGTCGAACGCAAGAGGCAATTCGTCGAACCTAGAATTGAGTTCTTCGAGCATGAAGGCCCGGTCTCGCAAGCCTTTCTGCAAGACACCCCCTCTCTGCGCGATCACCCCTTTCGGCGGGACCGCCCCTCGACAGGTGAGCTCGATGAACACAGGAGAGTTCGTCGAGGGTAGAAGGGTTCGCCGAACACCCTTCGTCGAACCCACTATTAGCCTCGCTCGCCTGACCGCGAGCTCCTGGTCAGCACCTTTCTCGCCTGTCCCTTCTGCGAGGACTTTGGTCTGCCTTACTGCTTTCTTCATAGTATTGATTTCTCAAACCGCGCCTCCTTGTCTGGCGAATATCGGGGTTGCACACAATCCCCGCTCTTCGCGTTGGGGGTCAGTTGACCCGGTAACACACCGCAATGTCTTAACACCTGGCGAGCAATATGGCGAGACCGTCAGTTAAGCGAGGAAGAATCCATTCTCATCTAAGGAATGGAAGGCGAGCTTAGTAGTTACCTGGCGAACTTCTGGCCACAGAGGCAGCCTCAAACCCACTGCGGAATGGGCTATTGGGATCGCGAGTTCATCAGGCAGGGGGACATTTATTGCATCATCTTTGGTAGGTTGGGGAGCGGTAAACTCCGGCGGGATGAAGTCGGCGACGGCAGTGAGATATTCCTCCTCCGTCAAGTTCACCTGGAAGAAGGATTGGTCGGTAAAGGCCCATTCACACTTCAGTCTGCCCTCAGCCTCGCTTTGGTCACCGACCATCTTGAGGACCTGCAAGGAAGAGAATAGCGCGAGAAAGAGGGAGAAAGGTGAGAGCTCCGGAGTAGTAGAAGAAGAGGGCTGATGGTAAATGCGGTAGTTGGCACAGTTATGATGACCTATTTATAGCAGAAGTAAAAGGGCAGGAAGAAGCCCAAGCGCCGCTGAGTGCGGTTAGCAAAAACATTACGTCAGAATCATGGGCGAGAACTACCTGCGAGGTTAGTATAAACAAATTGTTTGCAAAGGGCAGCATGAGCAAACGGAATAGCGAAGAGAACTCATCGCGAGACAGCTTTAGCGAGAGCAGAAGGGCTCGTTGGGAGAATAGCATAACAAAGAAAGTGCAAATATACAAATCTCGAGCGAAAGCTAATAAACGACTATCAATAATTACTTCTGAACGAGAACTCACAAATATAAGTTGCAAGTAATTAGGAGATTGTTCAAAGTAGCGGCGAGCGTTAACAGACAATAAAAGTTCGCAAAAATGTAGGGGTCAGCAAGGATCGTAGGGTAACCACTTCCATCTGCCGCCACCCCCGCGACCCGGACCTCGGCGGTACCCTGGAATTATAGTATTCCTGGGCCGCACAGCCCTCTCGATCCATCAGGAAGGCATAATCCCTAATCCTCGTGATGTGCACCTCTGGCGATGTGGCCATCTCGTCTTGGGCGCGAGGCACCGCGGCTCGGAGTCTCGCACACTCCTCCATCATAACAGCTTGCCTATCCTCAGCGACCTCTCTATCCCGTCTCGCCTGAAGTTTAAGGTCCATCGGCATCCTACCATGTTTTCAAAGCAACTCTGCGGTTCGCCGCTTCATCGCCTCCAGATCTCGCGGGTCCCCTAAGAAGTCTTCCACTTGGTCTGGGAGGGGGGACACCTCGACGTCGCCAAACTCTGAATCGGTAGGCAGATTTTCGGAATTCTCTGCAAAATATTACGGAAAGGTTAGATAGAGCGTTCATGTTCGCGCATGGCATGGGGGCGTCAGAATGCTTACCCGGAGGGGGGCGAGAACTCTCAGGGCGGCCCTCGAAGACGTTGTCGTAGTGAGGGTAGAGGGATTCACCTAAGCCGGGAGGGTAGGCTGCGTTGTTAATTGGGGGAATCTTTGGCAGTCGAGAGCCGCTCGCGCCCTCGCTCCTCTGGAGATCGAACCTTGGCATGTCCACCATTTTGTCATGAAATGACGGAAATGGAAGCCGTGAATCTTCGCGGGCCGGGGTCTTCCGGGGCGAGACTGTGAAAAAACAGGGGATAAAAGGTCGATAGTCAACGAAGGGAGAGTCAGTGAGCGAGATTAAAGGCGTACCTTTGGCACTTTTGCCAGCGAGATGTGTGTCTGCTGGCGGACTTCGGCGAGACCCACCTCCAAGCTCGCCAATGTCCTTGTTCGGCAAAATCTCCTGCGAGTAATCATGAATCACAGGCAAATTTATTGACTTAGCTAGAGGAATAGCCCATACCTTCTCGGAGGGGCGGTTATCCGGGGAAGAGTCCAGCAGCACGGAGTCGTCCCCGGTTCGGCAAGCCGCTTTCGCCTTTTTAGTCTTCGGCGACTGAGCGGGAGGTGGCCGATTCATCCAGGCGGGGACCCTGGTCGTGGAGGGTAGCCCGCCAACTCTCACGGCCTTCAGGCGAGCCTCAGCTTTTTCGGAAAGCGGCATCTCCTGGCAGCTGCAGTACGGGAGAAAAGAAAAAAAAGAGTGACGGCGCGCGTCACTGAGGCTCGGGATGATATTTATAGCTCCCAGGGTAGGCCCTACCAAAGATTCCTGACAGATCATCAAGAGGCTGGCGAATACCAGGGGTTAGATGTTAATTCGCGAGCCTGAATAGCCTCGCGAAGAGAGAGGATTGTGTACAACCCCGATATTCGTCAGACAAGGAGGCGCTGTTTGAGAAATCAATACAATGAAGAAAGCAGTAAGGCAGACCAAAGTCTTCGCAGAACGGCCAGGCGAGAAAGGTGCTGACCAGGAGCTCGCGGTCAGGTGAGCGAGGCTAATAGTGGGTTCGGCAAAGGGTGTTCGACGAACCCTTCTGCGCTCGACGAACTCTCCTGTGTTCGTCGAGCTCACCTGTCGAGGGGCGGTCCCGCCGAAAGGGGTGATCTCGCAGAGAGGGCGGTTCTCGCAGAAAGGCTCGCGAGACCGGGCCTTCATGCTCGACGAACTGAATTCAAGTTTCTACGAATTGCCTCCTGCGTTTGACGAACGGCTTGCTTCAAACCCATCTCAGCGGTCGACGAACATCCCGTCTCAGCGGTCAACGAACGGTTTAACATTCTGCGTTCGTCGAGCTCGTCTGTGTTCAACAAATTGTGTTCTGTGCACGAAACAGTCAAGAGGCGGTCTCGCCGGAAGGCTCGCGAGACCAGACCTCGGCAGATACCGCTAAAAAGGGGGGGGGGGGGGCAGCGAGGTCCTCGCAGGGCGATCGCCTGGGAAAGGCATCGCGAGTAGGATTCGCGAGAGGGCTCGCGAGAGCTTCAGCAATAGTGCTCTCGCACCTTCTTGCCCATACGTTGATGAGGCAAAATTACGTCTTTTACCCTTGGTGGTCTGCCTCTAGCCTCTCCAAACAGGGGAGTTTGGCTGTTAGCAGACCAATTTGGGGTGCGAATAGTAAAATCAAAAGGCGGAATCCTGCTATTTGCAGGCCAGATCAGAAAACCTATAAATAAGACCTTAAGGGCACCTTTGGAGAGGACTTCACTTCAGCTTCTCTCTCCTCAGGCTCTCCTTGGCTAGCATTTCCAGAGCTCTCCAAGGTGCCCGAGTCTCAGATTTGGCTTGGGAGGGGAAGCGCTTAACGATCTTCCGGGTTAGTGGAGGGACCTCCTCGCTGTGACTAAGGTCTTAGTCATTTTCCTAGTCTTCAGTCTACCTTCTCTGAGGGATCAGTAAGGGCTTGCTGCCCCTCATTTCGGTGAGAGCCCCGAGCTTCACAATAGGCCGATAAATCGGTTTCAACATTTTGGTGCGGTGAGCATGGAGCGTGGCTGGTCCAAGAAAGTTCCAAGGAGCAGATATGGCAGGAGGCGAAAATCAAGGCCAGGAGTTCAGCGAGTCACCGCAGGTGGTGACACCGAGGATGTTCGCAGATTTCAGGATGGAGGTGCTCGACACCATCGGACTCACTGTTGCGACGCTGCGAAGTGAGTTCGCGACCCCAGCGCTTCAGGAGACCCCTCCCCCAGCAGTGGTTGTCGAGAATGCCCCGGGGGGAAGGGCCGGAAAGGAAATCGTCGGAGGTTCAGTGCAAGTCCTGGAGGGGCGAGTGCTGTTCGCCAGCCCGGCGAGCTCTGTGTCGGCGAGCTCTGTGCCGGCGAGCGCGGCGGAGGCGAGCGCGCGCCTGGAGGACGCAGCGACTGTGGGAGCGGTTCAGGCAAACACCGTCCTCGCGAGCACAGTCCCCGCAAGCTCGAGTCTGGCGAGAGAGCTCGGGGGCGTGTGGAGCGAGAAAAGGTGGCAGGAGGGGGAAGTCCCTTCTGTGAGTTGGTACTTTCTGCACCTGTCCTGGTAGGGTTCGGGGAGTGGGACAGGGTCTACTACAATGGCAGGGATGATCCTGTCCAGCACCTCCAGTCTTTCGAGGACTCGGTCTCTATCAGGCCGATGTCAGATTCCTTCAAGTGTCGGCTCTTCGCCATCACCCTTAAAGAGAAGGCAAGGGATTGGTTCCACCAACTCCCTGTTGGGTCAATCTACGAGTTTGAGTATTTGCGCAGGAGCTTCTTGTTGCGGTTTTCAACTTCGAAGAAGAGGAAGAAGGACGTCGAGTCCCTCTTCAAGGTAAAGCAGGAGCCCAAGGAGTCGTTGGCTCGCTATGTGGATCGGTTCCAGGAAGAAGTGGTGCTCACTCAGAAGATGCCTAGGTTTGCACTCCAGCTCGCCTTCACGGTCGGGCTGAGGGAAAGTTTCTTCAAAATGGCTCTGAAGAGGAAGGCCCACGTCTCCTATGAGGAGTTGATGCAGAGGGTGGCGGAGGAAATCGAGAGTGAGGAGGCCAACCCAGAGCTCACCAAGAGGCTAGCAATGCTCAGTGAGCCGGAGGTCCGGCAGCAGGAGGTGAGGAGAAGGGAAGAGCCCAGTGCCCCAGAGGGGGATTGGAGGCAGCATGGCGGAGGAATGCTGAGCCAAGGAAGGGGTTACGCTCCAGGAAGGGGTAACTTCCATGGGGGTCAAGGAAGACCCCATCTGTTGGGATGGAGGCAGGGTCCGGGGGCGATGCCTCCTCCACCCCAGCAAGCCATGACAATCAGGCGGGGAAGAGGAGGAAGATGAAGGAGAGGGGAGGCGAGAGAAGAAGCAGGGGCGGGAATGAGAAGGAGGAATTGGATTGCAGATGCCGAGACGAGGGAGTTGACGTTGCCATATTATGATTTTCATGATGAGGAAGGTCACGCGACGGCCACCTTCCCGGAGTTCCTGGAGACAAAAAGGGCCCGAGTGCCCGCGCCGTGACAGCAGCAGCCGGTGAGGATTGAGGAGGTCGAGCCTCGGGAGGAAGAGGAAGAGAGAGGTGCGAGGACCGGGCCAATTTGGGGTCCCGAGGGGGGATCGGGGGGATCTATGGGGGGGGGGGATTGAAGCAACCCCGAAGGCAAGCCTTCATACCATCTATTTTCGTAGCGTGGCTTCGACGTCTCTAACCCCGCCCCCGACGGAAAAGATTTCTTTCACCCAGAAGGACATGCCGGGTTATGAGGACCCATTCTGCGATGCGTTGGTCATTCAGACGGCGATCGAGAACTTCACTGTTTCTCGAATCCTTGTGGATAACGGAAGTTCAGTCAATGTTATTTTCAAGAAGGCTTTCGATGGGATGGAGGTGGAGGCGCGAAGGGTGTTGGCCTCGGATGGTCTGTTGTTCAGATTCTCTGGGGAGAGAAAGGAAGTGGAGGGAGGAGTAGGACTCCACGTGGTCTTGGGGGGCAGTCCAGGAACTGCCACTTTGTCATAGGGGATGCTCCCAGCAGCTATAGCACCATCTTCGGGCGGCCGCTCATTAGCGTGTTCCGCTGTGTCCCCTCCACATTCCACCAGTGCCTTAAGTTCAATGACGGAGGAGTCCAAGTCCGAATCAGAGGAGATCTGAGGTCGCAAGGCAATGCTACGTGACAGCGGTCAACACCGTCTCCTGGATGGCCGAGGAAGAGAAATGGGACCAGGAGATGGGTGAGTCGGCAGGACTTGGAGGAGAAGACCAGAAGGAGGAGTTGGAGGAAAGGTCGGAGGAGCCGATGGAGGAAGAGAAGGAAGAGGTAGAGGGTCAGGCCCAGGAAGAAGGGGTGGAAGAGGTGATGGAGGTCCGGGAAGAAGGACAGGAGCAAGAAGAAAAGGGAGAACAATCCCGGCTGAAGGTCGTAGAGGAGGTCGTGGAGCTCGAAGTCACCACCCGAGCCGGGGTGGTGGAGAAAGTCAGGATCAGCGGGGAGCTTGGCCTGGAGGAGCAGAAGCAGATCCTAGCATGCGTTCAGGAGAACATGGATGTCTTCGCTTGGAGCGTCGCGGAGATGCCAGGGATCGATGCAGATGTGGCTTGCCACCGCCTCAACCTCGACCCTGACACCTTCCCCATCCGTCAAAAGAGGAGGGCCGTAGCGGACAAGCTGGAAGGACCCATCCGAGAGGAGGTGGGTAAGCTAATTCAGGCAGGGTTTGTATCAGAGATCCAGTATCCAGGCTGGGTCTCTAACGTGGTCATGGTGAAGAAGGGGGGAGGTAAGTGGAGAATGTGTATCGACTTTTCCTTACTTAATAAATCGTGCCCCAAGGATTGCTACCCCTTGCCTAAAATCGACGCGCTGGTTGACTCAGCCGTCGGTTTCCCTGTAATGTCTTTCTTAGATGCTTTTCTGGTTATCATCAGATCCGCATGCACCCCCCGGACATTAAGGATGTCTCCTTCATCACAGGGATGGATGTTACTGTTATAAGATGATGCCCTTCGGCTCAAGAACGCAGGTGCCACGTACCAAAGAATGATGGACAGGATCTTCCGAGATCAAAAGGGGTAAAACTTGGAGGTCTACATCGATGATCTCATGGTAAAGAGTCGGGACCTTGAAGCCCACCTCCGAGACCTTGAAGAGACCTTCAAGACTTTGCGGAAGTATAAGATGAAGCTCAACCCCTTGAAATGTGTCTTCGGGGCTAGCCGATGGAAATTCCTAGGTCACCTGCTCACCTCGGCGGGGGTGGAGCCAAACCCGGACAAGGTCAAGGCAATAATGGAGTAGGGATCGCCCAAAAATTCGAAGGAGGTTCAGAGCCTCACTGGAAAGCTGGCCAGACCCAGTAGGTTCCTCTCCAAGGCGGGAGACAAGTGTGCACCCTTTTTCAAGGTGTTAAGGGGAAACAAAAAATTTGAATGGACCCCGGAGTGCGAGGGAGCCTTTCAGGCTCTGAAAGAACAACTCACCCAAACTCCCCTACTCCAAGGGCCGAGACTGGGAGAGGACCTATCCCTATACCTGGGGGTGGGCTCGGAGGCAATAAGTTTAGTATTGGTCCGGGAGGAGGGGAGAAGGCAATTCCCCATCTACTACGTCAGCCGAGTGCTGAGGAAGGTGGAGCTCCGGTACCCGATTCTGGAAAAGTTGCCCTTCGCATTGGTAGTGGTGGCCCGGAGGCTACGACCTTACTTTCAGGTACATTCTATCAAGGTAGTGACTGATCACCCACTTCGCAAAGTCATGGAAGGGGTGGAGCACTCAGGAAGGTTGGCAAAGTGGTTCGTTGAGCTGAGTGAGTTCAATGTTATGTTCGTACCCAGGACATCGATCAAGGCCCAAGCAGTGGCAGACTTCATGGCTGACTACGCAACCGAAGTGGGGGAGCATGAATCGCCCCCCCCCCCCCCCCCCCCCCCCCCCCCCCCCCAGTGGCATGGAAGATGTTGGTTGATGGTGCGTCAGGAAAGCACTCTTATGGAGGGGGAATCATCCTGGTGAGCCCCCAAGGGACAAAGATCGAACAAGCTTTGAACATCCACTTCCCGATTACCAACAACCAAGCAGAGTACGAGGCGGTGATAGCAAGCCTGCGGTTAGCTCAAGAATTGGGAGTGCAAGATGTGGAGGTTTCGAGGGACTCCATGGTGGTAGCATGCCAAGTCAGGGGAGAGTTTGAGGCAAAGGACCCGACCCTCCTGCGGTACTTGGAGAAGGTCAAGGGGGTCATCGGGCAATTCCGCACTTTCTCCATCAAGCACGTGCCAAGAGAAGAGAGAACCCCTGCGAACCTCTTAGCCAAGTTCGGTCCCCGAGCTGGGGAAACGGTTTCGAAACTCTTCCGACCCACCATCGAGGAAGGAGAGCTGATGGAGATAGATCAGCAGGCCTCGTGGATGGATCCCTTCCTCACCTTCCTATCATCAGGAAAGTTCCCTGAAGAAGACATAGACAGACAACTCTTTAGGTATAAGTTGGCTTATTATTCCTTGCATGCGGGAGGGCTATATAGGAAAACTCTCTCAGGACTCCTGACCCGTTGTGTTTCCGAAGAGGAGGTTCCGAGAGTCCTAGAAGAAATTCACTCCGGGGAGTGTGGCAGTCACTCAGGGAGCCGAACTCTCGAGGGGAGGGTGTTAAGACAAGGCTACTTCTGGCCTACCCTCAGCAAAGATATAACAGTGTTCGTAAGGAAATGTACAAAGTGCCAGCTCTATGCTCCACTCCAACTCCTCCCAGCTCAGAGGCTCCGGACCATCACAGCTCCCTGGCCTTTTGCCATATGGGGGTTGGACCTAGATGGCCCTTTCCCTCAAGCTAGTGGCCAGTGAAGGCACTGGCCAAGGTAACATCTCAAGTTGTAAAGAATTTTGTGTGGGAAGAAATAATTTGCAGGCACGGCCTCCCTCTGGCTATAGTGACAGACAATGGGCCACAATTTGCTAGCGAAGAATTTGTTAACTTCTGCACCCAGCTTGGCATCGACCTCAGGTTCGCATCGGTTCACCATCCGAGAAGTAATGGCCAGGTGGAGGCGGCGAACAAGGTAATCGTCAACCTATTGAAGAAAAAGGTGGAGAACCTCCAGGGGAACTGGGTGGAGCAGCTACCCTCTGTACTTTGGGCATTGAGGACTACTCTGAACACCGCCACCTGGGAGACTCCGTTCAAGCTTTCTCATGGGTCCGAGGCTGTCCTTCCCATAGAGTTTGAGGTAAGGACCCCCAGGGTGATCGCTGCAGGCGAGGGGGATGAAGAGTGGCTAGTGGCTAATGATGCGGAACAAAGGCTATCCTTGGACCTGGTGGAGGAACTCCGGGACCTGGCCACCGTTACGCAGGAGGAAGTCAAGCGACGAATGGCCCGGTATTTCGACAAGCATATCCGAATAAAGCACTTCCAAAAAGGAGATCTGGTCCTGAAGAAGGTCGACGGGGACGGAAGAGGAGCCGCGGTGGGTAAGCTTAACCCCAATTGGGAGGGTCCATACATTGTAAGCGAAGTACTCAAGTCGAGGGGTATGACCTCCGGGATGTGGAAGGGGTACCTCTCGGCCGAGCCAGAAGTGGAGATAATCTGAAGCGATTCTACCCTTGAAAGTTTCTTACTATGTCATTTGTTAAATATCTTACTTCTTTGTGCGATGGTTATAACAGTGGTGCGATGATAACAAAGGTGATAAATATTGGTGCTGGAATGCCCCAGATCGATTCCGCTCCCGGGCTCTCACTAGACGGGGGGTGTCAGGTTGATCTCTGGAGAGGCTGGCAGGGTGATAAGTATTGGTGTTGGAATGCCCCAGATCGATTCCGCTCCCGGGCTCTCACTAGACGGAGGGTTTCAGGTTGATCTCTGGAGAGGCTGGCAGGGTGATAAGTACTGGTGCTGGAATGCCCCAGATCGATTCCGCTCACGGGCTCTCACTAGACGAGGGGTTTCAGGTTGATCTCTGGAGAGGCTGGCAGGGTGATAAATATTGGTGCCGGAATGCCCCAGATCAATTCCGCTCCCGGGCTCTCACTAGACGGGGGGTTTCAGGTTGATCTCTGGAGAGGCTGGCAGGGTGATAAGTATTGGTGCTGGAATGCCCCAGATCGATTCCGCTCCCGGGCTCTCACTAGACGGGGGGTTTCAGGTTGATCTCTGGAGAGACTGGCAGGGTGACAAATATTGGAGCCGGAATGCCCCAGATCGATTCCGCTCCCGGGCTCTCACTAGACGGGGGGTTTCAGGTTGATCTCTAGAGAGGCTGGCAGGGTTGTAAGTATTGGTGCTAGAATGCCCCAGATAGATTCCGCTCCCGGGCTCTCACTAGACGGGGGGTTTCAGGTTGATCTCTGGAGAGGCTTGCAGGGTGATAAATATTGGTGCCGGAATGCCCCAGATCGATTCCGCTCCCGGGCTCTCACTAGACGGGGGGTTTCAGGTTGATCTCTTGAGAGGCTGGCAGGGTGATAAGTATTGGTGCTGGAATGCCCCAGATCGATTCCGCTCCCGGGCTCTCACTAGACGGGGGTTTCAGGTTTATCTCTGGAGAGGCTGGCAGGGTGATGAGTTTCTCATAAAGGCAGGTTGGAAAGCCTCAGGTTGACAAGTCCTCTGTATTGACCAGTTCCTTCTCGCTCGTCTCACAGAAAGGATCTCGCACCACAATAAAGGGGCCAGCGAGGTCCTCGCACGGCGATCGCCTAGGAGAGGTATTGCGAGCAGGATCCGCGAGAAGCCCTGCAAGAACCCCAAAGGTGAGAGAGGAGTCCTCGCCGGGAGGGAGCATACTGTGCGAGGCCCTAAGGAGAGGGTAGCCCTAAAACACCTAGTCCCAAGGCATGAGAAAAAGAGAGACCAATTGAAAGCGGAGTCTACGCCCGAACTGTCGAAGTACGCGAGAATCGGCTTAGCGAGAATGACAAAAATATGCAGATCGATCACAATTTACGGCTGGCAGGGTGAAAATAACAAGACAGAAAAGATGAGCACAATGAACAAGGCAAAACTGTATTTAAATTTCGCAGTTCGATCACAATTTACGGTGATCTCGCCAGCCAAAAGTTAAACTAAAACAGAAATAATGATGATTTTCAGGAATCGCTCGCAGACCTCTCCTCGTCATCGCCGCTCTCCACTGGCGGGAGAGGAATGAAGAGCTCCGGGATGATGTCTTCCAGAGTCATGTCGCCCGCATCGGCGGATAGGAGGCCGGACGCC
Organism: Dactylorhiza incarnata; assembly: GCA_033032865.1. NCBI lineage: Eukaryota > Viridiplantae > Streptophyta > Magnoliopsida > Asparagales > Orchidaceae > Dactylorhiza > Dactylorhiza incarnata. The sequence goes on from JAWHQI010000003.1 coordinate 25,743,370, forward strand.
TTCATCGTCTGGAAGATATAGCGAGCCGACTCGGTGGACTCCTCGAGGATTTCCTCGTCACGCGCTCGCCGCTCTTCCTTCAGGCGGCGGGGGGAAGGGGGAACGGCGGCACGGGATAGCTCACGATTAAGAGCTTTCAACCCGGCCACCTCGCCCTATAGGCCCTGAATGCGAGCGTCAGTTCTTTTGGCAGTTGCGGTGTCCTATAAGCGAAAGACGTTCAGAAAGTGATAGGGTTGAAAGAGAGAAGTGGCGAGGTCAAAGTAACTCACCACATAGCTCGTTGCGGCGAGCAGCTTCTCCTTCAGCTATGCATTCTCAGCGAGGAGCACCTGATAGGCCCTCGCGAGCTCCACACTCTGTTGCTCTAGTTACAGGCATCGCCTTCCTGTCATATGGGCGAGCTCACCGGAGCGCAGCTGGGACCTCGCGCTCTCATAGGCAAGGGTCTTTGAGGTCTCATCCTTGTAGGACCCGGCATCCTCGCGCCCGTAGAGGGCGAAGGAGAAGTCATAGGCATGGCCACTGACGGTCGGCTTCTCCACCCAGGAAGGAAGGATGGTGGAGATTTCATCTTTGTTAACCTCCGACTTCCAATACACCAGGAGCTCGCCGGTCTCATCCCTGCATCTCTGGCCGAGCCCAAAGTTCTAGTGGTTAACTGGAATGGGCGGGTCAGAGGTCTTCGCGGCCTCCTCGCTCTCCTCATCGATCCCCTCTCCTCGGAGAGGATGGTTAGGTCGATCTCGCCAGGGGCGGCTTCAGAGTGCCCCTTTCCCTTAGAGGAGGCGAGCGAGCCTTAGCTCTTCTTGCCTCTCTTTTTGGGCAGAGACTTTGAGGCTGGGCCCCGGCCGCTGGAGGCCTCCGATCTCTTGAGAGAAGAGAGCTCAGCCAGGGTGGTGGTATCACGATAGGCCTCCGCTCCCATGGTCGCGAGAGCGTCGGTGGAGGAAGACTTCTGGTTGCTTGCGTAGGGGGGGTTGAGTGGTAGATCTCGCTCACCTGAAAAAGTGAGGGTTAGACATCTAGCGCGGAAAACGTTGAAACCATGGAAGTTAGCGGGCGAGATCATTACCTTCCCCGGCGAGCACTGGGGGTAGCGAGTCGAGGTTTCGGCGAAGATACACAACCTCGAAGTTCTTCTTACAGAAGAACTGGTATAAGGCGGCGTCGTGGCCGCCGAGAGTAGGAGGACGGTAAGTGGTCTCGATGTACTGAACAGGCGAGAAAGGGATGTTGCCAAAGTTCCCCTTGACGAAGAGGAACTTCTGAGCCCAGTAGTGAGCTTTGTTGACGGTCTCGTTGACCTTGGGACCCGAGCCCACAAAGTAGGCGGTCCCATCTTTATACGCATGGAAGGAGAACAGCTTCCGGAAAATTGGAAGGCTGAACTCGATGCGCTCCTCGCGCATATAGCAGGCGAAGGCGACGATGACCGCCATCGCGTTGGTGGTTAGTTTACCCGGTATCACACCGTAATGTCTTAACACCTGACGAGTAAGATGGCGAGACCGTCAGTTAAGTGAGGAAGAATCCATTCTCATCTAAGGAAAGGAAGGCGAGCTTAGTAGTTACCTGGCAAACTTCTGGCCAAAGAAGTAGCCTCAGACCCACCGCGAAATGGGCTATGGGGATCGCGAGTTCATCAGGCAGGGGGACATTTATTGCATCATTTTTGGTAGGTTGGCGAGCGGTAAACTCCGGCGGGATGAAGTCGGCGACGGCAGTGAGATATTCCTCCTCCGTCAAGTTCGCCTGGAAGAAGGAGTGGTCGGTAAAGGCCCATGCACACTTCAATCAGCCCTCAGCATCGCTTTGGTCACCGACCATCTTGAGGACCTGCGAGGAAGAGAATAGCGCGAGACAGAGGGAGAAAGGCGAGAGCTACGGAGTAGTAGAAGAAGAGGGCTGATGGTAAATGCAGTAGTTGGCATAGTTAAGACGACCTATTTATAGTAGAAGTAAAAGGGAGGGAAGAAGCCCAAGCGCCGCTGAGTGCGGTTAGCAAAAACATCACGTCAGAATCATGGGCGAGAACTACCTGCGAGGTTAGTATAAGCAAATTCTTTGCAAAGGGCAGCATGAACAAACGGAGTAGCGAAGAGAACACATCGCGAGACAACTTTAGCGAGAGCAGAAGGGCTCGTTGCAAGAATTGCATAACAAAGAAAGTGCGAATATACAAATCGCGAGCGAAAACTAAAAAACGACTATCAATAATTACTTCTGAACGAGAACTCACAAATATAAGTTGCAAGTAATTAGGAGATTGTTCAAAGTAGCGGCGAGCGTTAACAGACAATAAAAGTTCGCAGAAGCGTAGGGGTCAGCGAGGATCGTGGGGTAACCACTTCCATCTGCCGCCACCCCGCGACCCGGACCTCGGCGGTACCCTGGAATTATAGTAATCCTGGGCCGCACGGCCCTCTCGATCCATCAGGAAGGCATAATCCCTCATCCACGCGATGTTCACCTCTGGCGATGTGGCCATCTCGTCTTGGGCGCGAGGCACCGCGGCTCAGAGTCTCGCACACTCCTCCATCATAACAGCTTGCCTATCCTCAGCGACCTCTCTATCCCGTCTCGCCTGAAGATTAAGGTCCATCACCATCCTACTATGTTTTCGAAGCAACTCTGTGGTTCGCCACTACATCGTCTCCGGATCTCGCGGGTCCCCTAAGAAGTCTTCCACTTGGTATGGGAGGGGGGACACCTCGTCATCGCCAAACTCTGAATCGGTAGGCGGATTTTCGGAACTCTCTGCAAAATATTACGGAAAGGTTAGATAGCGCGTTCAAGTTCGAGCATGGCATGGGGGCGTCAGAATGCTTACCCGGAGGGGGGCGAGAACTCTCAGGGCGGCCCTGGAAGACGTTGACGTAGTGAGGGTAGAGGGATTCACCTAAGCTGGGAGGGTAGGCTGCGTTGTTAATTGGGGGAATCTTTGGCAGTCGAGAGCCGCCCGCACCCTCGCTCCTCAGTAGATCGAACCTTGGCATGTCCACCGTTTTGTCAGGAAAGGACGGAAACGGAAGTCGTGAATCTTCACGGGCCGGGGTCTTCCGGGGTGAGACTGTGAAAAAACAGGGGATAAGAGGTCGATAATCAACGAAGGGAGAGTCAGTGAGCGAGATTAAAGGCGTACCTTCGGCGTTTTTGCCAGCGAGATGTGTGTCTGCTGGCGGACTTCGGCGAGACCCATCTCCAAGCTCGCAAATGTCCTTGTTCGGCAAAATCTCCCGCGAGTAAGCATGAATCACAGGCAAATTTATGGACTTATCTAGAGGAATAGCCCATACCTTCTTGGAGGGGCGGTTATCTGGGGAAGAGTCCAGCAGCACGGAGTCGTCCCCGGTTCGGCAAGTCGCTTTCGCCTTTTTAGTCTTCGGCGACTGAGCGGGAGGTGGCCGATTCATCCAGGAGGGGGCCCTGGTCATGGAGGATTGCCCGCCAACTCTCACGGCCTTCAGGCGAGCCTCAGCTTCTTCGGAAAGCGACATCTCCTGGCAGCTGCAGTACGGGAGAAAAAAATAAAAAAAGTGTGACGGCGCGCATCACTGAGGCTCGGGACGATATTAATAGCTCCTAGGGTGGGCCCTACCAAAGATTCCTGACAGTTCATCAAGAGGGTGGCGAATACCAGGGGTTGGATGTTTCTTCGCGAGCCTGAATAGCCTCGCGAAGAGCGGGGATTGTGTACAACCCCGATATTCGCCAGACAAGGATGCGCGGTTTGAGAAATCAATACTATGAAGAAAGCAGTAAGGCAGACCAAAGTCCTCGCAGGAGGGCCAGGCGAGAAAGGTGCTGACCAGGAGCTCGCGGTCAGGCGAGTGAGGCTAATAGTGGGTTCGGTGAAGGGTGTTCGGGGAACCCTTCTGCAATGTTCGTTGAGCTCACCTATCGAGGGGCGGTCCCGTCGAAAGGTGTGATATCGCAGAGAGGGGGGTCTCGCAGAAAGGCTCGTGAGACCGGGCCTTCACGCTCGATGAACTCAATTCTAGGTTTGATGAATTGCCTCCTGCGTTCGACGAACGCCTTGCTTCAAACCCGTCTCAGCGGTCGACGAACATCCCATCTCAACGGTCAACGAACGGTTTAACATTCTGCGTTCGTCGAGCTCGTCTGTGTTCAACAAATTGTGTTCTGTGCACGACACATTCAAGTGGCGGTCTCGCCGGAAGGCTCGTGAGACCAGACCTCGACAGATACCGCCAAAAAGGTGGGGGGGCAGCGAGGTCCTCGCAGGGCAATCGCCTGGGAAAGGCATGTCGAGCAGGACTGGCGAGAGGGCTCGCGAGAGCTTCGGCAGTAGTGCTCTCGCAGCTTCTTGCCCATAGGTTGATGAGGCAAAATTACCTCTTTTACCCTTGGTGGTCTGCCTCTAGCCTCTCCAAACAGCGGAGTTTGGTTGTTAGCAGACCAATTTGGGGTGCGGATAGTAAAATCAAAAGGCGGAATCCTGCTATTTGCAGGCCAGATCAGAAAACCTATAAATAAGACCTAAAGGGCACCTTTGGAGAGGACTTTACTTCAACTTCTCTCTCCTCAGGCTCTCCTTGGCTAGCATTTCTAGAGCTCTCCAAGGTGCCCGAGTCTCAGCTTTGGCTTGGGAGGGGAAGCGCTCAACGATCTTCCGGGTTAGTGGAGGGACCTCCTCGCTGTGACTAAGGTATTAGTCATTTTCCTAGTCTTCAGTCTACCTTCTCCGAGGGATCAGTAAGGGCTAGCTGCCCCTCATTTCGGTGAGGGCCCCGAGCTTCACAAGAGGCCGAGAAATTGGTTTCAACAATCTTGAAGAAAGCTTGTCGTTGATAAGGCTAAGTTCAGATATCTCGACGATATTTCTTGAAGAAAGCATATATACTTGAAGATTGAAGAGAGTTTATAGTTGAGAAAGACTAAGTTCAGATGACTCGACGACATCATCTTAAAGAAGATGTATAGTCTTAAAGGTTGAAGAAAGCTTATCGTGGATAGAGCTAAGATGTCTCGACAATATTGTCTTGAAGAAGAGGCATAATCATGAAGATTAAAAGACATAACTCTTTAAGTCAATAAGAAAGGTTCATGTGGACAAACATAGTTTTGAAGACCTCACAACATCTAGAAGATCAAGACGATATCGTCTTGAATAAAGGCTGGCGATATCATCTTGAATAAAGGTTGTCAGCCTGATAAATAAGTCCAAGTCTTATTAAAAGAAATATCTCAACGATATCATCTAGAAGAAGTAAGATCGTTGAGATATCAAGTACAGTCGTGAAGAAGGAAGTATATCGACGATATCGTCATGAGGAATATCTGTCGATCAAGACGATATCGTCTTGAAAGAAAATTATCGCCTTGACAGTTGTAGAGCAGCATTTATTGCGCTGACATTCTTGGAAAATGATATTCAGGGAATGTCACGCTGCCTATCTTGTGCATAATTCAAGGAGCAATAAATGATATATTCTCTATAGAATATAGTCATTGCACAGTATTTAATGAAAAAATTTATTATTTATATATTCTGAAAGTTCCAATAATGGCCAGTAATTATTATAAAATGTTGCCAACTCTGCAAGACGTTTAAAATGGAAAATTGATTATGAGGTTTTATGCAAAATTGCAGAGCAATATAAAAGGAGATATTTTTATTGACAGAACACGTTTTGCTCAATATTCTCTCTCAAGTTTATTCTCATACATACTTCCAGAAGAGAAAGAAAATAATCAACAAGAAGAAGACTTCACTGTTACTGTACTTTGAAGGCCTAAAGAAGATTCTAAAGAAATGTTCATTGATCCAAAAGATCTTCGGGCTTATTGTTATAAGAAGAAGAAGTGGACCTGATATTCAAAGCTCTCATCCTGAAGTCTTTTCAGTATTACTTTGTAGGGTTCTTTGGGAGCTTGATCTGGTAGGATCTTGTGATAGATCTGAGTTGGTAGGGTTCTTAGTGAGCTTAAGTTTGGTAGGATCTTGTTGAAGATCTGAGTTATTGTAAGACTTATAAAGTCTGAGCTTGGTAGGGTTCTGTGTGAACCTGAGTTGTAAGATCTTTTTATAGTGAAAAGATCTGAGTTGGAGAAGTTGCCTAGTCTAGCACACTACTATATAGGTGGGAGGGAGAGTGGATTACCTCTAGACACATTGTCGTATAAAGAACTACTATAAATCTTGTGTGTTTTCTGTGATTGCTTTTATGTTGTGACAGTTAAATTAAAAGTAGCAAATAATTCTGAAAACACCTAATCACCCCCCCCCCCCCCCCCTCTAGGTGTAGTTTATAGACAACCCATATCTTTCAGATATCTAAGTCATTTGACTTTTTGATCAAGCACTTGTCATTGTGGAATTCAATGACTTAGCCCAAGTCATATAGTTGACTTATGTTTACATGGTTGTGTTGCAACCCTTCAACATAAGCTACCCTTGTGATTGAGACTAAGTCATTAGAGATCATACCATATCCTTTGGTGACTCCTTTTTCAGAACCACCAAAGATAACTTTAGGTCCATTCTTCACAGCAGTGTAATCCTGCATAAGACTCCTGGTACCTGTCATGTGCGTTGAGCACCCACTGTCCAAGTACCATATTTTCCTTAGGCTGGTACTTGAACTATCCTGCAAAAAGCAATTCATTTTCCCTTAGGATCCTAATTGATTTTGGGTCTTAGGCCTTTGTTAGCATAACAAGACTTACTCACACCTGCTACAGCCTTTGTAGGAAAGCTCCTCTTTGCATTAGGCACATTGGGATTGTACCAACAATCTATGACAAAGTGTCCCAATTTACCACAACACGAGCATTCATGGATGTTGTATCTTCATTTCTGAACATCCTTTGTGGTTGAAGGAGCATCAATGTGCTTGTGTTCAGTGAAGAAGTTGACTGCATTCTTCCTATTCCTATTAGCAATAACCTGGCTGGTTGACATCCTATAGTTAGTCTTAGCAGACTTTATCTGAATGGCATAAGTGATGAGTCCCATTTATATACACTTTTATGGACTCATCTGGGCCGGTAATCTAGTCAAAGTACTACACATTAGACCTATTATCGTTCATATTTGATCGCTATCTGTTATTCTATGCTAAGTGCACTTCTAGGTCCGTTTTGGTGTAATATCATGTTTTCCTATTTATAAGTTATCATGCAATATTGAGTGCTACTTTCAGTAGAGTGATGTGCGTTTCTGCTGGAACAGGGGTTGTGCAGGTGTTTCGGGTGCAAATCTGCCTAGGAATACTGCGCACGATCACTGATCGTATGTATATTATTTTTTCTGTGAATTTTGTCTTGCAGGTTTTCTGGCACAGTGCGCATGACCACCAACTTCTAGTGCGCATGACCACTGGTCGTACGCCACTGATCGTGCACTCTATTTTCTATAAATACGCAGTCCGCAATTAGGTTGAACGACACCTTATCTCCACCGTTGTTTAGCCCTGTTCGCCTCTTCTGCACCCTGCATCATCTTCCACCACCGGGAGGTGCTCCGGGACTAGTCTTCATGCCTATCTTGAGCCTGGAGATCATCTCGGCCATCTTCGTCATCCACAAGCATCAAAAGGAAGGATCTCCGCCCAGATTTCATCATCAAGCTTAGGAGCCATGTATTGAAGCTGAGCGGATAGTGACACGAAGAAGACGGGTCCATTGGGAGGTAGTGACATCCATCCTCTACCCCAGACGTAGTTGCGGACCGAGCTTGGATGCGGATTGACAACCCTGTGATTCCAACCGTGAATCTCAATGAGCCTTCGGATTTGGTCGACTTCTTACTCTCTTTCAACTTGTAACGATATTGTAGGCTAGATTCTTGTATTTTTGGATGATATGCACAATAATCTTCAATTGCAATGTTGGTTTCATATTTCTATGAAACCATTTGGTTATTTGTGTATATGAGATGCGCCACCACTTCATCCACCACTCCACCCACTGCGTTTGTGTGCCGCACTAGCAATTGCTAGTGGCGTGCTTAGTGATGAGGTGCTTGCGACCCTCATTCCACAATTATCCACCCAATTCGCAAGCTCTCCGTCCATCTGCCTAGCGAAGTGTGGCATAGCAGCCCGTGTAATCCATTCGCCTCACGAAGCAGTGCGCTCAAGGCCTGCACAGTTTGATTCCTCACTTATTCACCTCATCTGCTTGCCTACCGGCCATCCGCCTTGTGAAGCAGTGCGCTCAAGGCCTGTATAGTTTCCATCTCGCCAAGCGAAGCATTACATAGCGGCATTGCATAGGAGTAGTTGCAGTTATTTTATTTTATTTACACAACCAATATCCTTTTCGTCCGCATTCCATCTACCACAAGGACTTTGATCTCAAGTCCTCCTTGATTTGTTAACTCCACCTTACTGTGTTCCTTGAGAGATTCGATACTTGAGGATTTACTTCCTCATATTATTACTTGATAAATACCGGTTCACTGCAGTTCAGACCACATTTTGCTCTCCCTCCTATAAGCGGTGTAGGAATTCACGCGTGAAGTTTTTGGCGTCGTTGCTGGGGAACACAGCCGTGTGAGCTTTTGGAGAGGAAGTCAAGTGATAGAAACCCTTTTTCATTTGTTTATACCATTTTTTTCTTGTTTGTTCGTTTGATTTAAGATACTTTTATTGTTATTATTTCATCCTCTCCTGTTTTAAAGTTTTAGGCAGGTTTACTCTAAGGAGGTTTTAATAGTTTGTGTAAATTTTTTGTCAAGGAATTTCAGTTTCATTATATCTGCTTTAATTGTTGAAAATGTCTTCATGGGATATTTCTCCTAGCACTTACGACAAGATGGTCTATTATATAGACCAAATGAAGGAGTTAAATGTTAGGCAGTGTAGGAACTTTGTTTGCTTATTGTGTCTAGGAGAGGGTCATGAATTGAAGGACTGTCCTAGTCTTTTAAATCATGACCGCTGCTCTTTCACTCATGACAACACTGTTCCTATCGCTCATTCTTTACCCATGGAGACAATCGTGCCCTCTACCCCCCAGCTTATTTCGTACATGGACTCCTCACTCCCTTTGTATGACTCCACCCCTGGTGATGACGATGATTCATTTGATAGCCAACAGGGAGAGGAATGGGAGCTCCTAGATGCACCTGAGTGTGATGTGGAAAGTATTCTCTCCATCGGGGAGGCATTAGCCGATCTTTTTGCAGAGGAACCAAATCTGTTTGTTCCTCCAGTTTCTTTGCAAGATTTTTCTACACACATTTTGTATGATCCTATCGAAGTAATTGAGCAGGGTGATGATTCTGAGCCTGAGGCTGCTCCAAGGTGGCATGATGAGGATACTCTTTCTGATGAGTAGGTTTGCACTTATTCATGGGACGAGGAGGTCCAACTCACGCTTAAGTTCACGGGCACCCCTTGCTATGATACCTGCGATGATGACAGTGATCTATCCTTAGATCCTGCTGGGAGTGAGACCGGGACCACTCCCTCGATTGATGTTTGTTTAAGTTTTTCTTCTCTTTTATTTCCTGACCCCCCCCCCCCCCCCCCCCCCCCCCCTTCTTCAGTGTCTGAGTTTGTGCAGGTTGATTCTTCACAAGGACTCCAGGAGGACTCGGAGCATCTTGCTCATGCCAATAAGGAGAGCAGTCCCTTATGTGAGGAGTTTGAACCCCCCCCCCCCCCCCACCACCACCTCCATGGTGGAAGCTCCACTCATTGCCTTTTCCTCCTGCACCCATCCTGAAGAAGACGATACCTTGCTGGGCAAGGACATATCTTTTGGTAAGAATAGTGGGGAGGACTCCTCCACCACATCTTACTTTCTGTTTCCTCTACCTGTGAATAGCAGGTATTATTATTTAGGTAGAGGGGTAACTGTTTTATCGCCGTATCGGTACCCATTATCGACACAGATATTAGAACAGTTACCTGTGCGTTTCCTTTTTCATACTCCCATTAGTTAGAACTATTAAAGTTCTGAATAAGTCGTGCTGGGAAGACAATAACCCCAATAGTTATCTTACATTTCCTGCATTTTTATTTCATCTAATTTAGTTAGTGTTTTTCATTTTATTTTGTATACTTCCTTTTGTTTTTGGCGGAGCTCACCCCTACAGGTTGATTTTCTGGATGGGGATGCTGCAGCTTCTTCTTGGTTTACACGCCAATATTTTGGTATGCTCATATCTGAGCATATGTACCCTCTTCCTTAGCATTTCCTTATTCTCCTTGTCATAATTCATGTGAATGTCCAATTCAAGTCTGGGGGGAGAGTGCACTGAGGGTTCACTACACGTGTACACATTTTAGCATACCAGAAGTATATTTTTATTTATGTCATATTATAGCAAACACCAGTTCACCCACACAAGCGCGCACTCACTTGTTTGTGTGCTTCCGTACACGCTATCTTGGTTTGGAATGTGAAATAGGATGTTTGAAAGTGTAGTGTTTTAGTTCTCATTTATTTTATTAAAAGATCTTGATTAAGTTTTGGTTTCAAAATAAATGATATGTATATTTATATGTGTTTGCTGAAAGAGTAATTAACACAAGCAGTGATAGTGCATAAAAACAAAACAAACATCCAGATGACACAAGATGTATAGTAGTTCCCCTCAACTGGGTACATCTACTCTTCTACCCACTGGTAGGAATCCACTATGAGGTTGTTGATAAGGTGCCCTCACACCAGGTGAGCTGTTGATAAGGTGCTCTAACCAAACTGTAAGTTTTTGCTAAGGTGCCCTGTCACCGAGAGTTAACTTTTGAAGGGAGTTATAACCCTGTACAAGATGGGAAGGAAAAAGGAAAATGAAAAACAGAAAATATAATGTTCTTCTCTGTATGAGAAGACTCTTGAAGATCCTGATATGGTGTTGAATGGATCTGAATATTATGTTGAAGAGCTCCCCCTGTCTGATATATAAGGATGACAGTTCTGGAGGTCTCTCCTCTTGATTGTACACAGCTTCTTTCCTTTTGTGCAGTGATGATCCTGAGCAAGTAGTTGTGATTTGTGTCTCAGGATGTATGTAATCTGCAGGAAAGTGTTAGCAAAGAAAAGAATAGATTTTTCTCAGTATTTCTGTCGTGTGTGTATTTCATATCTTTTTCTTTCTCCTTTTTCTTCTTCTTTATAATCTGAGGACCCTTGCCCTTAATTTGAATTCTTCTCTCGGGAAGAAGGAAAGAGCTTAGGTCTCCATCAATGATTTGACTCCTCGAGAAGATAACCTGCCGCTTCTGTTCATTAAAGCTAATCTGCAACGGCTATAGTATTTATTGATCTGCAACGGCTAAGTTAAATATTATAAAGAAAGATAGCAGAGTAAAACAATATTAGTCGAACTCTGGCTAGAATTTGTCGAGCACTGAACGGCATTTGTCGAGCGCCTTTCTGAAGATTTGTCGAGCGCCTTTTGATGTGCTGAGCAATTGTCTTCACTTGTCGACCGCTGAGACTGGCTGGATTGAGTTTGTCGAGTGTCGTTCAGAGAATGCCTGCCCGCTCCAATTGTTCTGACTGGATTCGTCGAGCGTCGTTCGCTATTTGTCGAATGCTGTTCTGATGAATATTTGTCGAGCGCTGTCTGGCTATTTGTTGAGCGCCGTTCGACATTTGTCGAACTTAGAGAACTTATATTATTTGCTTAAGTATATTCTCCGATTCGATCGCATCATATTTAATTTGTGTTAATTTAGATTGATCTAAATTATTAGATTTAACAAAAGGATGGATCCTAACTCAAATCAAAAGCTATGGTTCCAACAATCTCCCCCTATTTGAGTTGGGATCAAATCAAAACTAGTAACCTGGTAATCTTAAAATGGCTTTTAGAATTTTCAGTTGCAGCAGCTCATTTCTTGAAGTTAAAATTTTTAATTTCAGCCTATTTAAAATTTTTAATTGCAGCAACCTTTATACAGATTTAAGTCTTGTTTGAGATTTGTGTTTCTCATTTTCTCTCTCACTTGGCTTCTCTGATGTTCTCCTTTTCTCTCTCACTTGGTTTTAGTTTTCAATTTTCTTCTGTAGACTCTCAAATTATTTTATTTAAGCAACTCATTTGATCTAGATTTGAGTTAATATGTTTTTAATATCTTGAATTGCTACAGCTATTAAAGGATTTTAAGGAATGCTTTAGATTATAAAAACATTGCAGGCATTTTCTTTCTCATAGAATCCCCTTATCAGAAGAGACTCACACTCAGTGCTATGATCAATACTGATCAATGCAGCTACAGTAGAATGCTCAAACTGACTTGGAGAAGTCTGTAAGAATACAAAGTTGTCTTAACATAGTTTTTATGATTGAAACAATCCATGTAAATTTTAGATTTGCTGTTTGAATTGGGATGGAGTTTAATGGTGAGAAACTTATTAATTAGAAAATTTCTTTGAATTTTATTAGAGTTGAAAGGTTTAGCATTTGAAATATATTAGCCTTTTTATTTCATTAAAATATAAATTTGATTTTTTAAAAATTTGTTCAAACCTTTTGGCTTGCATTTTGAGATTTCTCCCATTAGTTGTGCTTGCCATGAAAGATTTGTTTAAAATTTTTATTTCTGTTATTTCTTTTAAGATTTCTTTTTCAGAAATTGTTATTTTAAAATTAGATTTGAAAGTAATAGAGGTAGAGTTGGGAGTTAATTTTACCTCATTTACCTTTTCTGATTTAGCTTCTGCATCTGGGATTTGATGTGAACCACCATATATGGCCATCATGCAGAAAGCTCTAGCTCTAAGTTCTTCTTCTTCTTCTTCTTCACTTAGGTTTGTTGATGGTTCTGCATCAAAAATACAATTAGTTGAAGAGATGGAAGAAGGTTTATTTACCATCCTAGAGAGGGAGGTCCAGATTCCTCTTGCAGAGGTGCAGTCTTCAAGCTTTTGAAGAATGCCTTTTGACACTGACTGAGCCAAGATCTGTATGGCTTTGGCATCTGCTTCTGAGGATGGAGAAGGTTCTTTATGTTTATCAGTACGCCCATCATCAGTACCAGCTTTGAATTTATCTGGCTTCATTTTGCAAACACGGGCAGTGACATCAGTTTCTTTGTTGCCACGTTTTATTTCGGTAGTTTTCTTTGAAGAAGATATATCATCGCCAACATAAACAGGCCCTGTCAAGATAGATTTGTAAATTTCTTCATCTATGGCATTCATATATAACTTAATTCTAACTTGCCATAAAGAAAAATTATCCAAATTAAGTATAAGTGGATCTGAAAACAGAAATTTTACTTGTATCATTTTAGAAAAACTTTTTAGAACAGATTTAAGAACTAAGTGATCTTTGTGATTTCAGGTGTTAACCTGTGTGACAAATTGAAAGTGGTAAAATCAACACCTTCTGATACCAATTAAAAGTGGAGTGTTTTAGTTCTCATTTATTTTATTAAAAGATCATGATTAAGTTTTGGTTTCAAAATAAATGATATGTATATTTATATGTGTTTGCTGAAAGAGTAATTAACACAAGCAGTGAGAGTGCATAAAAAAAACAAACATCCAGATGACACAAGATGTATAGTAGTTCCCCTCAACTGGGTACATCTACTCTTCAACCCACTGGTAGGAATCCACTATGAGGTTGTTGATAGGGTGCCCTCACACCAGGTGAGCTGTTGATAAGGTGCTCTAACCAAACTGCAGGTTTTTGCTAAGGTGCCCTGTCACCGAGAGTTAACTTTTGAAGGGAGTTATAACCCTGTACAAGATGGGAAGGAAAAAGGAAAATGAAAAACAGAAAATATAATGTTCTTCTCTGTATGAGAAGACTCTTGAAGATCCTGATATGGTGTTGAATGGATCTGAATATTATGTTGAAGAGCTCCCCCTGTCTAATATATAAGGATGACAGTTCTGGAGGTCTCTCCTCTTGATTGTACACAGCTTCTTTCCTTTTGTGCAGTGATGATCCTGAGCAAGTAGTTGTGATTTGTGTCTCAGGATGTATGTAATCTGCAGGAAAGTGTTAGCAAAGAAAAGAATAGATTTTGCTCAGTATTTCTGTCGTGTGTGTATTTCATATCTTTTTCTTTCTCCTTTTTCTTCTTCTTTATAATCTGAGGACCCTTGCCCTTAATTTGAATTCTTCTCTCGGGAAGAAGGAAAGAGCTTAGGTCTCCATCAATGATTTGACTCCTTGAGAAGATAACCTGCCGTTTCTGTTCATTAAAGCTGATCTGCAACGGCTATAGTATTTATTGATCTGCAACGGCTAAGTTAAATATTATAAAGAAAGATAGCAGAGTAAAACAATATTAGTCGAGCTCTGGCTAGAATTTGTCGAGCAATGAACGGCATTTGTCGAGCGCCTTTCTGAAGATTTGTCGAGCGCCTTTTGATGTGCTGAGCAATTGTCTTCACTTGTCGGCCGCTGAGACTGGCTGGATTGAGTTTGTCGAGTGCCGTTCAGAGAATGCCTGCCCGCTCCAATTGTTCTGACTGGATTCGTCGAGCGCCGTTCGCTATTTGTCGAACGTTGTTCTGATGAATATTTGTCGAGCGCTGTCTGGCTATTTGTCGAGCGTCGTTCGACATTTGTTGAACGTAGAGAACTTATATTATTTGCTTAAGTATATTCTCCGATTCGATCGCATCATATTTAATTTGTGTTAATTTAGATTGATCTAAATTATTAGATTTAACAAAAGGATGGATCCTAACTCAAATCAAAAGCTATGGTTCCAACAATGTTAGCTTAGGAATTGCAAATCAGAGTGCGATGTTGACTCTTGTAGTGCTCTAGTCGCATCCGCAAGCTCCCATAGAAATTTGAGTAGAATTAGATTATCTCTATGCTTTTAATTTCCAATTAGTGTTTTTGCGTAGTTTTTTATTTATGTTACTCATTTGGTGAATGTGGGTAAAATTTTCAGTAGCACGGTGTTGTGTGTAAGCGAGCGCTAGTTATGTGTTGCTCGAGTCGGAAGGAAGGTTTATCTTTCTCGTGGGATAAGAACTTGCCCCAAGGCACTTTTGAAGCATGGGTGAGACCAACTCACAAAGTTGAGCGTGACGTAGGCCATCTAGGTGGCTAGTTTGAGCTTTGATTTCCATGACCTACACGTTTACCTTTGCAAGCAAAGTTTGTGCCTTCCCCTCCTTTGTTTCAGATCTTCCGTCAATCACCAAAGCCTGAAGCTTATCCCACTTTTTCAACCAAGTATTTGTGCTAACCAAGAGTATAATTATCGTTGGGTGTGATGTGTGTAAATTATGTGATGATGAGAAACTATTATGCTAAATATATTGGTGAACCAAATGGGGGATTCAAATAAAAAGAAAGCGGAAAGGAAATGAAAAGAAAAATCTGAGGAAAGAATAGAAATGAAAAGAATTCCTCTTGTGCGTAATTAAGAAAATTAGTTGGAGTAGGATGTGTGCACAGCCAGTTTTCAAGCTAAGTCTGGGGGTGTGTCACACTAGCACTGTTTTGGTCTTGTTCAGGGTAAGCATATTGTTGTAGCTCATTTGGGTTGCGTAGCCTTCAAGTTTATCTTTGTATACCATTCTGTAACCTAAGTCTCATAAAAACCCGAAAGACCTGCTGATTCACCTTATGAGTTTGCTAGCACCGTGGAGAGAGTGTGACCGGGCAAGCTTATGGCTCACGACATTGATGAATTTCAGCGGAGTTATCCCTGCATTCCGGTCTTTAGCAACACCCTCCTGAGTTGCTCGTTTACTTTCACACCGGGCAAGACTGCAAAATTCTTCATAATTCACCACCTGATTACAAATAAATCTCTAATTACGCATCTATACTAGTGTAAATTAGTTAGTATAGTTAGAATCTCCTTTTACTGAATTTCTATTTGCATGGGTATGATACTTCGCATCTTACTCCTTCTTTGCAAACCTCAACGCTAACTACCATTTTCATATCCCGCCGGATTTGTTTGCTCGGGACGTGCAAACAGGTAAGTCTGGGTGTGTGTGAGTCCCATTTATATGCACTTTTATAGACTCATCTGGGCCGGTAATCTAGTCAAAGCACTATACATTAGACCTATTATCGTTCATATTTGATCGCTATCTGTTATTCCATGCTAAGTGCACTTCTAGGCCCGTTTTGGTGTAATATCATGTTTTTCCTATTTATAAGTTATCATGCAATGTTGAGTACCACTTTCAGTAGAGTGATGTGCATTTCTGCTGGAACATGGGCTGTGCAGGTGTTCCGGGTGCAAATCTGCCCAGGAATAATACGCACGACCATTGGCTATATTGCGCACGACCATTGGTTGTGCGCCACTGCTCGTGCGCACTTAACCCCTAAATTTCGAGGCCTGTCTTGCCAAATGCACGGCCACTGGCTATAGTCCGCACGATCTCTGATCGTGCGCCACTGGTCATGCGTATATTATTTTTTCTATGAATTTTGTCTTGCAGGTTTTCTTACACATTGTGCACGACCACCAACTTCTAGTGCGCATGACCACTAGTCGTGCGCCACTGATCGTGCGCCCTGTTTTCTAGAAATATGCAGTTCGCGAAATTAGGTCGAACAACACCTTGTCTCTGCCGTTTTCGATCCCTGTTCGCCTCTTCCGCCCCCTGCATCATCTTCCACCACCGGTAGGTGCTCTGGGACTAGTCTTCACGCCTATCTTGAGCCCAGAGATCATCTCAGCCATCTTTGTCATCCACAAGCTTCAAAAGGAAGGATCTCCGCCCAGATTTCATCATCAAGCTTGGGAGCCATGTATTGAAGCTGGGCGGATAGTGACACGAAGAAGACGGGTCCATTGGGAGGTAGTGACAGTCCTCCTCTACCCTGGACATAGTTGTGGACCGAGCTTGGACGCAGATTGACAACCCTGTGATTCCAACCGTGAATCTCAACGAGCCTTCGGACTCGGTTGAATTCTTACTCTCTTTCAACTTGTAACGATATTGAAGGCTAGATTCTTGTATTTTTGGATGATATACATAATGATCTTCAATTGCAATGTTTATTTCATATTTCTATGAAACCATTTGGTTATTTGTGTATATGAGATGCGCCACCACTTCATCCACCACTCCACCCACTGTGTTCATGTGCCGCACTAGCAATTGCTAGCGGCGTGCTTAGTGATGAGGTGCTTGTGACCCTCATTCCACAATTATCCACCCCATTCTCAATCTCTCCATCCATCCGCCTAGCGAAGCGTTGCATAGCAGCCCGTGTAATCCATTCGCCTCACGAAGCAGTGCACTCAAGGCCTGCACAGTTTGATTCTGCACTTATTCACCTCATCCGCTTGCCTACCGGCCATCCGCCTTGCGAAGCAGTGCGCTCAAGGCCTACCTAGTTTCCATCTCACCAAGTGAAGCATTGCATAGCTGCATTGCATAAGAGTAGTTGTAGTTATTTTATTTTATTTACAAAACCAAAATCCTTTTCGTCTGCATTCCATCTGCCACAAGGACTTCGATCTTATGTCCTCCTTGATTTGTTAACTCCACCTTACTGTGTTACTTGAGAGATTCGATACTTGGGTATTTACTTCCTCATATTATTACTTGACAACGATCGTTTCACTGCCGTTTAGACCACGTTTTGCTCCTGCCTATAAGCGGTGTAGGAATTAGTGTGTCAATCATCATGTCTTAGCTTGGCAGCTAAGCAAGAGTTGATGGCATCAGATACTGAGCTTGTAGACTTGTCTATAGGATTGACAGCAACCATGTGTTTTGCTAAGAGGGATTTGGAAGAACCAACTTCCTTGTCCTTGAATGAAGGGGCTGAAGTACCAAATACAAATGGTCCAGAATGGGCCATTTGAATCTCTTTATGGGGAGCTTTCAAAGCACTCATCTCCATGCCCTTTCTTCTGCTATAGTAAGGAGTATTTTCCTTCCTGTAGGAACTTCCATTCTTCCAGTGATCATACATGTGGCCCTGGTCATACCTGTTGGAGGGAAGCAACACCTTTTGAAAGGTGGTATAAGGCATAGCTTTGGCCTGCCCCTTTCCTCTATTCTTAGCACCAAATGCCACTTTATTGAACCCTAGCCCACTCCTATTGGTTTGGGAGGAGAAGGTGTCAAAGATGAGCAATATGGATTTGGTTTTGGAGAAATGAGCCATCAAGCTCTTCTCTTTGAGAAGCTTTTCCTCAAGTTCCTTGATAACCTTGTTCTTTTGGTTGATGGTGCTTAATTAGAAAATTGTAATTCCCTTCAGTTGGCTTATTTCTCTACTCATCTGAGCCACCTGGGTAGATGACTCAGTGCAATCATGCTTTGTCTTCTGAAGGGAAGCAATTTCTTGAGCTTGTCTCTTGGCTTGCTTCTTGCTTCTTTTTAGAGCTTCCAAGAGAGCATCATACTTGTCAATCAATTGATTGACATCCACTTCAGGTTCTGAACCATTTTCATCATTAGATGAGCATGCTTCAGAATCTAGTATTGACTCATAATCAGAAGAGGGGATGAGAGGA
This sequence comes from Dactylorhiza incarnata, assembly GCA_033032865.1. Classification (NCBI taxonomy): domain Eukaryota; kingdom Viridiplantae; phylum Streptophyta; class Magnoliopsida; order Asparagales; family Orchidaceae; genus Dactylorhiza; species Dactylorhiza incarnata. Next base: position 25,761,768 of record JAWHQI010000003.1, read on the forward strand.
ATTGATACCTGATCAGGATGATCCTTATTTTCTTCATCATCTGATATGGCTATTAAGTCATAGCATTCTTTGTCATCTTCATCCTCCTCTATGTCACTATCTGAGTGTGACAGAGGGGCCTTGATGCCAACCTTAGCAGCAGGATAATGTTCATCCTCTTTAGCTGCAAACAACCCAATATAGGCTTCTTCTTCTGAAACTGAGGATGAAGACTCAGATTCACTCCAGCTTTTATCCTTCTTTGCAAGGAAGGATTTTTCACCCTTCCTTCCCTTCTGGTGATGAGGCTTCTTATCACCTCTTTCCTTTCTCTTGACTGGACAGTCAGCTATGACATGTCCAGACTTGCTGCAGCAATAACATATAACATTTTTTGAAATATGTTTAACATGTTTAGGGTCATATATGTCACCCTTGGGTTGCTGCCTTTCTTATCTGATGTGATCCTTATTGGGATGTGAGGAGGAGGAAGGTTTGTTCTTCCACTGCTTCCTCCTCATCAACTTCTTAAAGTGCCTTAAGAAGGCAGCAAATTCCTCATCAGATGAGGTGATGTCTGATGTGCTGGGCTCAGAATTTTCTGAGTCAGCAGCCCTTCGTGGTGGAGAGGGCATTCTGGCTTTGCTCTTCTTGGAGCTTTTAGCTTTGAGAGCCACGACTCTCTCCCTTGCATGAGGCCTGGTGGATGTGTCCTCCTCCTTCCTTGCAGATAGCTGCATCCCATAGGAAAGCAGCTTTCGAAATAGTGCATGGGGAGGAGTCTCACCCAGCTTTGCCACTTCTCTGATGGCACAGATCTTTGTATCCCAATCTCTTGTTAGAGATCTTAGGAATTTGTCATTCAGCTCATAATGACTGAAGACCCTTCCATAGGTCCTCAGCTCATTTACGGCTCTGAAGAATCTCTCATAGCAATCAGTTATGCATTCCATGTTGTATTGCCTAAAGGCTTCATACTCCTGATTAAGGAGGGATTTCATATCATCCCTCACTTCTTTAGTACCTTCCATATACACTATGAGTGTATCCCACATATCCTTGGCAGTCTCACAATCCACCAAGTTTTGGAAGGTGGAATCATCAATTGCATTTACTATTATATTTTGTGCTCTCTTGTCCATGGTAGCAAGTGCAATTTCATCCTTAGTCATTTTAGCATATGACTTTGTTACTTGCCTTGTAGGATCTATAGTGGAGGGCTTTATGAAGAGAAAGGGACCCTCCTTGACAGTAATATATATCATACGGTCTGAGGCATCCATGAACAGCCTTACCCTTTGCTTCCATATGCCAAAAGTCTTTTGTTTGCATATGGGCAACATCATAGACCCCATCTCCTTCTGACCTTCAGTGACAGCCATTGGTTTCAGATTTGACTACTCTTTTGTAGGATCTGGTCAGACTGTTAAGTCCTTATTGACCAACCCGCCTCTGATGTCACTTGATAGTTTATAAGATAGTAGTCTAATTCACCTAGAGGGGGGTGAATAGGTCTCTTTTATTTTTCTTGTTAGCAGTTAGTTGTTGTTAGATAATGTGTAAAGCAAAGGCACAACACAGAAAGCACACAACCTCTTATAGTGGTTCCCCAAGACAGTGTGTCTATGGGTAGTCTGCTTACCCTCTACACCTTTTTAACAGTGTGTTAGACAAGGAAACCTCCTCCAAACTCAGCTCTAAGAGCTTACAACACAGATCCCACAGGATCTCTCAGGTTTGCTCCAAATCCTACCTCAGGCCCAAACAGTCGTACCTCTCAGAGTGCTCCAACTTATACACCTCAGAAATCCACTGATTTCCTACCTCAGGCCTATCAAGAATCCCTACCTCAAATCTTCATAGAGATCCTACAACTCAAGCTGGGAGTACAGCTCTACAAGTTCAGGCATAACATCCCTACACACTCAGGCTCAATAGCCTTACTACTCAGGCTCAATAGCCTTACTACTCAGGCTCAACAGCCGTACTACTCAGGCTCAACAGCCCTACAACTTAGGAAAAATGACCTACAAACTCATAACACTAAGGTTCTTACAGAGGTTATAATATATGCTTACAACAGAGGACTGTAAGATGTTTCCTTCAGCTTTTGTCTTCTGTTGTTGATTTACTGTTGGTGTTGTCTTGAAGTGGAGCTGAAAGGCAATAGCTTCAGTCCTTGCTCCTATCTGATCTTTCTCTTCAGTAGATGAAGAAAGTGAAAGATATGGGTTGTCTATAAACTACACCTAGAGGGGGTGATTAGGTGTTTTCAATATTATTTGCAACCTTAAATTTTAACTATCACAGCACAAGAGCATAGAAAACACACAAGATTTATAACGGATCCCTACAAGACAATGTGTCTAAAGGTAGTCCACTGTCCCTCCCACCTATCTAGCAATGAGCTAGACTAGGCAACTTCTCCAACTCAGATCTTTTCTCAATAAACAGATCTTTTAACTCCGGATCACACAGAACCCTACCAAGCTTAGACATTGCAAGTCTTACAATAACTCAGATCTTCACCAAGATCCTACCAAACTCAGGCTCACAAAGAACCCTGCCAATCTCAGGCTCACATAGAACCCTACCAATCTCAAATCTATTACAAGATCTTACAAGCTCAGGTTCACAAAGAACCATACATAATAGTACAGAAAATTTTGTTGTTGTAGCAGAAATGACTTCAAAATGAAAGGTCTGAAATAGATGGTCTTCTTCTTCTTCTTGCAACAGTAAGTCCAGAGGTCTTGTGAATCACTGAACCTTTCTTTAGAATCTTCTCTAGACCTTCACAGTACAGCAGTGAAGTCTTCTTCTTGTTGATTCTTTTCTTTCTCCTCTGGAGGTATGTATGAGAATAAACTTGAGAGAGAATACTTTAGCAAAATGTGTGTTCTGAAAGAAAAAAATGTCTTTTTTATACTGCTCTGTCATTTTGCATAGAAGCCCTTATTGATTTGTTGAAACCGATTTCTCAGTCTTTTGTGAAGCTCGGGACCTCAACAAGTTGAGGAGCAGCTAGCCCTTACTGATCCCTCGGAAGGAGCGACTGGAGATTTGGAACTGGACTTAGACCTTGGTCGCAGCGAGGAGGTCCCACCATAAACCAGGAAGATGGTTGAGCACTTCCCCTCCCAAGCCAAAGCTGAGACTTGGCACCTTGGAGAGCTAGAGAGCTAAACCAAGATAACCTAGGGAGGAAGAAGCTCGAAAAACTAAGATCGGAATCCTCTCCCAAGGTGCCCTTCAAGGTCTATTTATAGTTTTTTGTCCGTGGTCTGCCAATAGCGGAATCCCGCTTTACATTCTTACTATACGCAGTCCAAAGTGGTCCGCCAACAGCGTAACTCTGCTGTTTGGAGAGGCTAACTGCAAACCACCAGGGGTTTCCAGGTAAAAGCACCTCTGGACCCTTACTGGTCGAGCCACCCACAGGGGCTCCCCTCGCAACCGCGAGAATCCGGCTCGCCCAAAAACCCACTTTGAGCTGTCCGCGAGGATCTAGCTCACCCGCCTTCCTGCGAGCTGCCTGTGAGAACCCAGCTCGCCCGCCTTCTCGCTAGCGGTCGTCAAGTGCCCGACTCGCTCGCCTTCTTGCAAGTGACCTTTGAGACTCTGGCTCGTCTTCCTTGTTACTTCTTTCGCCTGTTGACTTCTCAATCTATGCCCCTCTCCTGGCGAATATCGGGATTGTACACAATCCCCGCTCTTCGTGAGGTTACCTAGGCTCGTGAAGAAACATCCAACACCTGGTATTCACCAGCCTCTTGATGACGTGGCGCAAATCTTTTGGTGGGGTCCAGGTCTGTAGCTATAAATACCATCCCTCCCAGCTGGTGTTCAAACTTTTTCTTCCACTTTCTCTCTTTTCCCCCCCTCGCCGTGAGACTCAGTGCGATGTCCAAAAAGGAAGAGATGATGGCCCACCTTAGGGCCTCGCAGGCAACCCAGAAGGCCAAGGCATCTGCGTTCGCTTCCTGGACCTCGCCGCAGCGTGCTTCGCCCCAGACCCTCACAAAAATGGTAAAAACCGTCCAGCGCTCACCTGACGAAGATGGGTCTTCTCCTCTGTATCCATCCTCCCACAATGAACTCGCCTCGTAGGTACTAATGCCAAGCTCGCTCATTTAATGTCTTTCTTACTTGACATCGCTTCTTCGCTCCCAGAACGCTTCCCTGGGAGAGAATACACTGGAGAAAACAACTACGGAGATTCGCACCTCCACCCCTGGGAGGACTGATCCCGCATCCCGGGTCGTGGGGACCTCCGATATGCAGGCCCCGCCTTCGCGGACAGGTGAGGAGTTCTCCTCGCCTTCCTTTGTAATATATTTCCTTACTCGTTAAGTTTCCCTTAACCTTTATGCAGTGCCTCCTCTCGCAAATTTAGAGGAGCGGAGAGTGCATGATTATTCATAATCAATTTCCTTACATGATTATTCCATAATCAATTTGCCCATTTGAAACATTTGACAAAATTGGCTTAATATTTCATCATAAATGACTTGCCTTTCTTGGAATTTGCAGAATATATAAGTAATAATATTCTTCATTAAATACTGTGCAACGACTATATTCTTAGAGAATGCACCATTTATTACTCCTTAATTGGTGTGCAAGATAGGCGGCGTGCACATTCCTTGAATACCAATTTCCAAGAATGTCTGCGCTTTAAATACGGCTCTGCAACTGTCAAGTTGATAATATTCCTTCAAGCCGATATTGTCTTGATCAATGTAAATGATAGATATTCTTCACGACGATATCGTCGACATAATTCCTTCTTCAAGACTCTACTTGAAATCACAATGATATTGCTTCTTCTAGATGATATCGTTAAGATGTCTCTTTTTATAAGACTTAGACTTATTCATTAGGCTGATAGTCTTTCTTCAAGACAATGTCGTCTTGATCTTCTAGACGATATAATGCTTTAAGATGACATCATCGAGATATATGAACTTAGCTTTATCAACGATAAGCTTTCTTCAACCTTCAAGACTATACATCTTCTTCAAGACGATAGTGTCGAGATATCTGAACTTAGATTTATCAACGATAAGCTTTCTTCAAGACGATATCGTCGGAACTGCCTCGATGATATGTTATCTTTCTCAAAGATTCATCTGCTGAGTTTTGAGACAATATTTTACTTAGTGAATTTTTTATTACTTTTATCATCTTGATACTAGTGATGTAGCTTTGATGCATCTGTCACACATGAACTTAAACATAACCTCAAAAATAACTTAGCTTATCTATATTTGTGTTCCTTCTTCAAATCTAGAAGCATTGAAGGCATAATACCCAACAATCTCCCCTTATTTGAAGAAGCCAGAACTTTGCAAGTATAGATAGGCTTGACTAACAAATATAATCAGTAACAATTAATCAAGCGGTTAATCACTACATATATTGATTAACTATATTCCAATGCATTAACAATATAATAGATGCAAAAATATAGAACATAGAAATGTGCTTGTGATTTCTAGAATCCTTCTTCTTAAATCATTCTAAACAGCTTTTTCCTTTTTCAGATGGTCCAGCTTTCTTGGAGTGCTCAGCTTTGGCCAGTTTTTACTTTTTCCTTTCAAAATAGTTATATGGCTTAGGGTGATATCTTAGAGGAGCATGGGCATATGCAATGAAGTATCTCCCATCTTGATTTTATTCCAATAGTCCCTTCTGCCAGCTTCGCACATCTCATATTTCTGCCATTCCTCTGAACTGTAGAATGTACCCCTGCCATGCTTTCCCTGCTGGAATAGAGTCCAAGTATTTAGGATGATATCCCTTGAGCAAGGGCTCCATTCTTCAAAATTTGAAATTTTCTTTATTTCCTCCAATCTCCTCCTTTTTGCTTCTTGCTCTTCAGAATCAATAGAATGTCTTTTGCTTTTCCTAGCTTGCCTACTCCCACTGACAGGCTCATCAACAAAGTACCCTTGATAGTTATCAGGCTCTTGATATTGTTCTGGGGGGACTTCTGGCATTGCACAATAGGAGGGTTCTTTAGGGAGACTGCCTTCTGGAATTGGATGTTGATAGGCAATCCTATAGTCAATAGGCTCAAGATTCATAGAGAATCTTACTTCATTGGCTAGCCACATGGCATGATGGCTTGACCTTATCTCCCCCTTTCTAGCTTCTGAAAATATGTCTTTAGAGATAGCTGCCTGGAAGGGCAGAAGTTGTCTAGCTAGAAGATTATTCAGATTTCCAATAGCATCCATAAGACTTCCTTGAGATGCTCTGACTGATTGATTGAAGGAATTTGAAAGTTGACCTTGGGTGACTTGAAATTGATGTAGTAAAGTTTCACCAACATTGTCCACTAGCTTTTGAGATACCTGAGCAGAAGATGATATTCTTTGAAGTCAGATATTGATTGCATCTTCAAAGTCATTAAAGGCCACATCTTGGTTTTGTATGATGGCCTGCTGATTTTCCCTTAGAGTAGATAGTCTATCAAGCAGAATGTTCAGTTAATGTCCAATTAGATAAGTAGCTTGATTGATGTTGACTATTTCAGTTCCTATATTAGCCACAGCATTGGCAGCAGTCTGATACACATTTGTGTTTTGATGATTGAGATGTTAGTTGTCTTCATGCAATACATATATTTTGGCAGATAGTTCATTCTTGCAACTGGTAACAGCATGATTTACATATGCTTCAAAATGTTCTCTTTGTTTATTTAATAGAGTTTCCATTGGGGACATAAATTCAGTTGATGGGACTGTGGGAACTGTGTTGGTTGAAGGATATTGCTCATCTTCTTTCCTTTTAGGTAAGGGCAACTCTGTGAATTGACCACTAGGCTCCCCCTCCATTATTACGGGGATTTCATAGGGGTGCTCATATTCTTCTGCTTCAGAATTTATATGCATTTCATCATAAAGAAATTAATTCAAGGATCTGTCAGACTCATCTAGTTCTTCAACAACTTCATTCCCACCACTTGGATCTTTCTCAGATTCTTCTAATTCCACATTCAAAGCAGCTTTTCGATCAGGTAGCTGCTCATGTTCTGGATTCACCTCCTCTTAAGTCGTTGGATCACTATCCATCATAGTGGTATCTTCTCTCAGAGGCTCCCCCTCAATAGGAGTCAGGGGTTCCTGAGCAGCTATAGGAATTGGGGCAGGGGTTTTTGAACCTTTATCAAGTGAAGACTCACCTGCTTCCTTCTTGGTAAACTTCTTCTCCCACCTACTTATTGTCTTGACATCTATCTTTTTGAGATAGTCGAGCAAGTAGATTCTGAATCTTTGAGGTGAAGAGGGATGCAATTTTTGAGATACAGAGATAAGATTCTGCCAAAGTTTAGAGGTCTTATGTTTTCTGTAATCTTTTCAAACACAAGTTTTCCCCACTCAGTCCTCTTGTTCAGGATCATTCTAACCATTACTTCAAACATCCCTTTAGATAATCTATCATGTGAGCCTATTTTACACAGCAGCACTTTCCCAATTATGTTTGTAAGTAATTTTCCTTATCTGTTCATATGCATTCTCTGTAAGCTTCCATAAGGTTTGTTATCAAAACCACACCACCTTAACCCTTCATAGATATCTGCCTCAGTGACTTCTTCTTCTTTCTCATCCTTTTCAAAGTCAGTGAGTTGTAGGACTTTGGATAAACTTACTGCAGCCACTTTACTATGTTGTCCAGACACAACAATGTGAATTGCACTTTCAGATTTATTGAAGTTTGCATTTTTATAAAACACAGAGACGGCAGAGTTGTAGAGATGGGTTGGCTTAGTTATGTTGTACTCTAACTCAGACACGTACAAAAGAGTTGTAGAGATGGAATTTTCTCTTTATTATTTTTAGGCGCCATTGGTTTAACAGAGAGTTGTCAGGAGGAAGAAGATGAAATAGGGATTCTAGGGTTTTGTGTGTGCGTGATTTCTATGCTTACACAATGTCTAATATATACAATAATGCATTGGGAAGATAAAGAGGTGCATGCCTTTTAAAATCCTCTTGTATCGTTCTGAAAATCCCAGAATTGCGGCTCAATAATGACAGTGTCGTGTCCTATGATGTCATTTTGTTGGTCTAATTGAGTTTTGTCGTTGAGGTTGTCGTCGAGATTTCTTTATCCTTGTCGTCGAAATCGCTTCAACTTTGTCGTTGAGACGCCAGTAATGTCGTTGAGACTTAGATTTTGTCATCGAGACTTCATCAATGTCGTCGTGACCATCAAGACGGTATTCTTTGTGTAAGCTATTTTCCTCGGGATGACTTTAAGTTATGCCTTGTTTAAGCTTTCTGGTTTTCCTGTCTTCAAAAACTAAAGTTGTCATATTACTTTAGGGTGGACCTTGTGTGAGATCCAGCCCATTATCAAAATATTTCGCATCTACTAACAGAAGATATAATGAATTCAACATGCCCAATTTAAGAACTCAGCATCCCCAATTCAATTTTGAATTGAATGAACTTCGATTCATCAAGGGGCTTAGTAAAAATGTCAGTTATCTGCCTCTATGTATTAACATATTCAAGATAGATGTCCTCCTTTTCTACTTGCTCCCTAATAAAATGATATTTAATATCAATATGTTTTGTTCTACTATATGACACTGGATTTTTAGCAATGGAGATGGCACTTGAGGAATCACAAAAGAGATGTGTTCTCTTAATGTGCATATTGTAATCCTTTAGTTGGTGTTGAATCCAAAGGAGTTGTGCGCAGCAACTACCTGCTGAAATATATTCTGATTTAGCTGTAGAGATAACAATGTTGTTTTGCTTTTTACTACTCCAGGGCACAAGCCTTCTCCCCAAGAACTGACAAGTTCCTGAACTGCTTTTTATGTCTTCTTTGCACCCAGTAATGTCTGCATCAGAATAGCCATACAATTCATTTATCTGACTTAGGATATCAGAGCCCTAGATTTTGAGTACCCTTTAGATATCTCAAAATTCTTTCCACAGCTGAGTAATGAGATTATTTGGGGTTTACTTGATATCTTGCACAGATGCATGTAGCAAACATGATGTCTGGCCTACTAGCAGTGAGGTAGAGCAATGAGCCAATTACGCTTCTATACATGGACTCATTATAGGGTTTCCCCTTTTCATCCTTGTCTAGAGACACATTTGGACCCATAGGAGTTCTCATAGGGGTAGAGTTCTCCATACCAAATTTCTTTATGATATCTAAGGTAAATTTGGTCTGAGAACTGAAGATTCCTTCCTCAAATTGCTTTACTTGGAGACCTAAGAAATACTTAAGCTCTCCCATACTACTCATTTCAAATTTACTCTGCATAAGTTTAGCAAACATTTTGCAAAGACTCCCATTTGTTGATCTCAGTATAATTTCATCAACATATATTTGGACCAATAGGATCTGGCCCTTCAACTCTCTTAGGAAAAGAGTCTTATCTATTTTCCTTCTTGATAACTTGTTTTCAAGAAGAAAGGTAGATAGTGTCTCATACCATGCCCTTGGTGCTTGCTTCAGCCCATACAAGGCTTTCTTAAGAAAATAAACATGGTCAGGAAAAGTTGGATAGATAAAACCTGGTGGTTGAGCTACATAAACTTCTTCTTTTAAATCTCCATTTAGGAATGCTGATTTTACATCCATTTGATAGACTTTGAATCCCTTGTAAGCAGAATAAGTTAGGAAGACTCTGATGGCCTCCAATCTAGCAACAGGTGTAAATGTTTGATCAAAATCTATGTCGTCCTCCTGTCTGTATCCTTGAGCTACCATCCTTGCCTTATTCTTTATAATCACTCCAGTTTCATCCATCTTGTTTCTGTAGACCCACTTTGTCCCAATAATATTGTGCCCTTATGTCCTTGGGACAAGCTTCCATACTTTGCATCTTCTTAATTGATTGAACTCTTCTTGCATAGCCATAACCCAAAATTGGTCTTTGTTGGCCTCCTCAAATTTCTTGGGCTCTAGTTGTGATAAAAAACTAAGGTGCAAGTTCTCATTTGGAGCATTTCTTCTAGTTCTAACTCCATGAGTAAGCTCACCAATTATCTGATTTGCTGGATGATTTCTAAGATGTTGCATAGTTGTAGACATCAATCTTGATGGTTCTCCTATTTCAATAACTCCTTCAGCTCCTGCTTCATGATTCTCATTTTGGAGATTTGGTTCTTCAATAGACTATTCTACTATTTCTGGAATAGATTCCAGTGTGGAAGGCTCGTTCTTCTCAATTGTTTCTTTTTCTCTCATTTTGAGGGTCTCTAATCTTTCTTCAATTCCTGCACTGGATTAATTAGAAGAAGGATTTTGCAGTATGTTGCTCTCATCAAAAACAATATGTGTAGATTCCTCAGTTGTAAGAGCATTCTTATTGAAGACTCTGTAGGCTTTGTTATGCTTGTTATATCCTACAAAGACACCTTCTTAGCTCTTTTCAGAGAACTTGGTAATGTAATGTTTATTATTTTTCAGCACATTGCATTTACTTCCAAAGATTTTGAAGTAAGCTAGTGTTGGCTTTTTACCCTGAATCAGCTCATAAGGAGTCTTATTATGGTTCTTATTGATGAGTGCTCTATTTTGCACATGACACGGTGTTGACTGCCTCGGACCAAAGGTATTTTGGGAGTGAGGAGTCACTTAGCAAGGTCCTACCAGCTTCAATGCACTTATCCTTGTGGAAAGAAACAACATATCCCAAGTCACATAATTGACTTATGCTTATAAGGTTGTGTTGTAACCCTTCAACATAGGCTACTCTTGTGATAATGATACTACCATTTGTGAACTTACCATATCCCTTAACTACACCTCTGTCAGATCCTCCAAATTTAACTTTGGGGCCATCTTCTACATGTGTAAACTCTTTCAATAGGCTTCTTGTTCCAGTCATATGTCTGGAGCATCCACTGTCCAAGTACCACACAAGAATCTTGGTAGTTTTTGGACATACCTACAAGATAGCTACACTTCCTTAGGAACCAAGTCTTTCTTGGGTCTTAGGCGTTTGTTAGAGAATGATTTAGCAGCCTGCTTTCTAGTTGTCATATGGGAATGATTCTGGATAGTTGGGTTGAACCAACAGTCTAGGGCAAAATGCCCTACTTTTCCACTACACCAATATTCAAATCTATTATATCTAGATTTTCTTATAGTGTTTGGTCTGACTGGGTTAGATTGTTGCTTGACAACCAACTATCCCTTCTTGGAGGCTGAAGAGTTTTCCCCAACATGACAATTTCTGAAAGCCTTCACTAGAGGATTCTTTTGGGGTGCTGATAATGCACTCATCCAAAGTAAATTTTGTCTCTTGCTTAGCCAGGTAAAAGGAAGCTTAAGACCACTATCTATCTTCTGGATTTCTTTACATCCATAGATGCTACTGTGATCATATGAATTTGTGGGTATGATCACTTTTCTAAAGATTGTCTTTCCATGGGTAGATTTCACATAGTTTTCACCTTGAGTGTAGCCCAAACCTTGCTTATTTGTTTGTGAAAATTTATCAATCAAGGGAAGAACTGTTTGTGGCTTGGAATAACTAGCCACAATTTTCTTTTCCTTTATGAGCTTATCCACCGGCGCTTTGATTCTAATGTTTTTATGCTTAATGACTTCAGTCAAGGTGCTAGTGCTCAGTGGAGAGATTGATAATTTGTTCTTATCTTGATCCAACTCAGTTACTTTCTCAAGCAGTTCATCTCTCTTGCCACTCAAGGAGATGATCTCTGTAGCTTGTGCTTTACAGAGAGCTTTTGCTTTCTTAAGAGCATCACATAAGGCACCAAATTTATCAATATAGACAGTGTCAACTTCTCTTACTGTTGAAGAGGAGCTAGCATCTGAATCTGTGTCAGATATGGTAGGAGAGGCTTTGGGAATTACCTGTTTGTGATGAATTTGATCACAACATTCTTCATCTGAGAAGGCCAGGGATGCTATATGGTTGTCTGATTTTGATGAAGAGCATTCAGTTTCACTATCACCGAGTGTTTTCACTTTCTTTGCCATAAAGCTTTTCTATGACTTCCTGCTCTTTGAGTGTCTTCTTTCTTCACTCTTCTCTTGTCTCTTGAATGGACATTCAACAATGACATGTCCAGGCTTTTTGCAAGTGTAACAAACAATGTTAGAAGAAATATGTTTGCTAGCTTTTTAGTCATACCTGTCTAATCTGTGTTTCCCCCAGACTTGTCATCTCTTCTTGAGCTGGAGGGTGAAGCGTTATATCTTATGTTCCCACTTATTCTGTTTCTCAGCAGTTTCTTAAACTGCTGGGTGAACATTAAGAGATCTTCATCAGAGAGTTCTGAGCTGGAGTTGCTTGAGGTCTCTTCCTCTAAGACATTGACAGGTTCCACTGTCTTGTGCTTTCTGGAAGCTTCAGCTTTAAAGGCCACTGCATTTTCTCTATTGTAAGCCTTGGAGTTTTCCTCTTCAGCCTTTCTAGTTTTCAACTGCAGCTCATATGATAGGAGTTTGCCATATAGTTGTCAAGGCTCCATTACTCCCAGGTTGCCAACTTCCCTTATTGCACATAGCTTCATGTCCCATTCTTTGTTCAGAGATCTCAGGAATTTTTCATTTAGCTCATAGTTGGTGAACTCTCTTTCATAGGTTCTGAGCCTATTGACAATCCTGAAAAACTTCTCATAGTAGGTAGCTATGCCATCCTTCTTGTCTTGCCTGAAGGATTCATATTCCTGATTCAGAAGGGATTTTCTGTCATCCCTGACCTCTTTAGTTCCTTCATGTAAACAACCAAGGAATCCCACATTTCCTTTGTTGTTTTACAATGAATCAGATTCTGAAATGTTGAATCATCAATTGCATTTACAATGATGTTCTTAGCCCTTTTGTCCATGGTGACCAATGCAACTTCATCCTTTGTGAACTGGGATAAGTTCTTAGGTGTGGGAGTTGTTGTTGGATCCATAGGGATGTTCATGGGAACATAGGGTCCCTCTTTCACTGCCAAATAGACTCTAGGGTCTGAAGCTTCCATGTACAACTTGATTCTCTGTTTCTAGATAGTGAAGTTTTCTTTGGGGCAGATAGGCAGCTTCATTGAGCTCATTTCCTTATGATGCTCAATGGCCATTGATTTGTCACAACCCACTAAACTTGTAGATCTTGTTCTAAGCTGTTAAGTGTTTGAACTGAACCTCCCTCTGATACCAATTGAAAGATATGGGTTGTCTATAAAATACACCTAAGGGGGGTGATTAGGTATTTTCAATATTATTTGCTACTTTAAAATTTAACTATCACAGCACAAGAGCAATCACAGAAAACACACAAGATTTATAGTGGTTCCCTACAAGACAATGTGTCTAGAGGTAGTCCACTGTCCCTCCCACCTATCTAGCAATGAGGTAGGCTAAGCAACTTCTCCAACTCAGATCTTTTCTCAATAAATAGATCTTACAACTCAGGTTTACACAGAACCCTACCATGCTCAGACTTTGCAAGTCTTACAATAACTCAAATCTTCACCAAGATCCAACCAAACTCAGGCTCATAAAAACCCTGCCACTCTTAGGCTCACATAGAACCCTACCAATCTTAGATCTATTACAAGATCTTACAAGCTCAGGTTCACAAAGAACCCTACAGAATAGTACAGAAAAGTTTGTTGTTGTAGAAGAAAATACTTCAAGATGAAAGCTTTGAAATAGCAGGTCTTCTTCTTCTTGCAATAGTAAGCCCAGAGATCTTGTGAATCACTGACCTTTATTTAGAATCTTCTCTAGACATTCACAGCACAGCAGCGAAGCCTTCTTCTTGTTGATTCTTTTCTTTCTCTTCTGGAGGTATGTATGGGAATAAACTTGAGAGAGAATACTTTAGCAAAACATGTGTTCTGAAAGAAAGAAAAAAATTCTTTTTTATACTGCTCTGTCATTTTGCATAAAAACCCTTATTGATTATTCCATAATCAATTTTCCCATTTGAAATGTTTGGCAGAATTGGCATAATATTTCATCATAAATGACTTGCCGTTCTTGGAACTTGGAGAATATAGAAGTAATAATATTCTTCATTAAATACTGTGCAACGACTATATTTTGTAGAGAATGTATTATTTATCACTCCTTGATTGGTGTGCAAGATAGGGAGCATGCACAGTCCTTGAAAACCAATTTCCAAGAATGTTTGCGCATTAAATGAGCCTCTGCAACTGTCAAGGCGATAATATTCCTTCAAGCTGATGTTATCTTGATCAATGTAAATGAAAGATATTCTTCACGACGATATCGTCGACATACTTCATTCTTCAAGACTCTACTTGATATCTCAATGATATTGCTTCTTCTAGACGATTTCGTCGAGATGTCTCTTTTTATAAAACTTAGACTTATTCATCAGGCTGATAGTCTTTCTTCAAGACGATATCGTATTGATCTTCTAGATGATATAATGCATCAAGATGAAATCGTCGAAATATCTGAAATTAGCTTTATCAACGATAAGCTTTCTTCAACCTTCAATACTATACATCTTCTTCAAGACGATATCATCGAGATATCTGAACTTAGCTTTATCAAAGATAAGCTTTCTTCAAGACGATATCGTCGGAACTGTCTCGACGATATGTTATCTTTCTCAAAGATTCATCTACTGAGTTTTGAGATGATATTTTACTTAGTGAATTTTTATTACTTTTATCATCATAATACTAGTGATGTAGCTTTGATGCATCTGTCACAACATGAACTTAAACATAACATCAAAAACAACTTAGCTTATCTATACTTGTGTTCCTTCTTCAAATCTAAAAGCATTGAAGGCATAATACCCAACAGAAAGATCAACTTGCACTTCTTGAATGAATTAGAAAGAACTATCTTCCCTCCTTGTATCTGCTAGTATGTTCAGGAAGTAGGGAGAGGTCACTTGTGGAAGCCGTCAATAGAACAGTGATTTCTTTCAGATTTGTTTTCTACTTTTCAGCACCCACTTTTCACAATTCCCTAACATGTTCTTTTATACCTCTTCCATCTGCAACGGCTCTAAGGAGGGCCCTGACACAGTATGGAGGGGAATAGAAAACTTTATCTAGCTTTACAGCCACTTGCGCCAAAAGGAGATCCCACCATTGTTTTATTCAAATCTGAATCTGTCTCAGCAGTTGGGCTGAGATAGTCTTCAGTCTTAGTGGCTGAATCTGTCTTCATCTCAGCGGATCCGCTGAGACAGATAGTCTTCTCAGCAGATTCTATCTAAATGCAGCTCAGCTAGGACAGACTCCTTCTCAGCGGCTCCTAGCCTCATCTCAGCGGTTCAGCTGAGACAGTGATGTCGTCTCAACGGTTTTGACAACAAGACCACAAAACTATTCCATTGTTTGGAATAACCTAACCCTGTATATATAAGGTGCACAAGAGGGTTTATCAAATACAATATGTACTTAGCATTGAGTGTGATGCCTCTTCAAATCAAGGGAACATTGAGGGAAATATTACCAACAAGGCCAAACACCTCGGGCGAGTGCTATACTTCTTAGGGGGCCACACATGCCTCCTACTAGTCGCACTCGTCGATATACTTGGGTTATACTCGCCAAATATGGGGTTGTACACCGCATCTTCCGATGGTATTTTCCCTTTGTTCCTCAACATCAGCTGGTCCGCCTCCAACTTCTTTGTTGCTTCGATAATCCATGCTAGGTCGGAATCCTCTATGTATAGAAGGGCTTGCCTCAGGTCATCACGGAGTCCCTTATAGAACTTTTTGGCATTGCTAGAGTCATCTAGCTGGAGGGATGTGGCGGAGCGAGCCAGATGCGAGAATTCCCGCTAATATTCCAACACCAAATGACTTCCCTGCTATAGGTGCAGGAACCGTTCTTCCAGTTCATCTCTAGCTGTCTGTGGTACAAAATGTTCTAGTAACGCCTCCTTGAACTCCTCCTAGGTGATGTTGGCGTACTCGAGGCCGGCAAAGCTAGTGTAAAAAAGTTGTTTTCCAGCATCGCTTGGCATGTGACTCTAAGGTAGAGACAGCAAGTGATACTACCATATTGACCAGGCAGTGTATCCCTGCTAGCATCTCCTGAATGGAGTCTAGCCATTCTTCGGTCTGCACTACTAACTCGTTCCTTGCATAAGATGGTGGGGAGAAGCCTCGGAAGGCACTCAACCAGTTTTCCCTAGGGTTGGGGGCCTGAACCGGGGCCTGATGTTGTGACAAGGCCTGCAAGATGGCAGCCAAAGTTTGACCTAACTCTGACTGTTGGAAGGGGGTGGGAGCCGGCGGGGGTGGAATGGCATCCTGAACGGGTGGTTTCATCGCCCGTGTGACGATGTTCACCGGAGGCTACATAAGAATAAAAGTCTAATTATAAGGGTTGGCCTAAACATCTCATTTTTGCTGGACAATTAAATGTGATTTCCATTATGGGCACACCATTGCTTCCGCTGCTAGTTTGTCCTCAAACTAAGCTCGAACGGGGTTGCCTAGGGTTGCAGACTTTCTTTACTTGGATCGAAGTTCGCTGAGGTGATACTAGTTTTTAAGACCCCCTTTTTTGCTTACAATTCAAGGTCTTACCGCCTAGAACCGCCGCCTTGCAGTGACACCAACACATGAGAAGGTCGACACTACAAGACATCGATGTTGTCGGCTACTTATACATCCAGGTCAACCAAATACCACAATATAATATAAGAACAACTCCACAACAATCAAATTATAAGTAAGGAAAACATGTCCAAATTAGATACATAAATAAAGAAGGTATTGAATATGAGTTCTAAAATGAAAGGGCTTTAGCCCAGTACAATGGCGATCCTCACTATAAGTCTCTCAGGCAAACACAAATCACACACTGTCGAGGAAAATCAAGGAAGGTAGCATTTGGGAGATGGTATCTCACCGGAGCTCTTCCAGCTGCAATTGAGAGTCCAACTCCAGGTCTGGCCACTGTTTCAAGTCCCTCCCTCTGGATGTGGGTTTGCTCCTCCTAGTTCTCCTATTTGTTATGCCACATCCAACCGTTAGTCCATAAGACAAAGCAGTTTCCACATCTCCTCTACTAGTGACTCCTAGGCACCGGGCGGGGAGGATGAAGAGAAAGGTAACAAAGGGAAATATAAACAAGCAGGTGACAGTGTCCCTATCTAGCACAAGTATAGATGGAAAAGAGGCTTATTCTTGCAGTTCCATTATACAGACTATATATAAGAGTATAATAGACAAGAAAAAGATCTAATAATTATAACAGAGAACAATGAGCAAACAACAGCATTCGCAGCAGCATTAGTAAGAAAGTTCAAGGTTCACCTTAAATTTAAGAGTATAATCTTGTTGTTGGCTACCCTTTCTTTCATACCCACCTCCCTTTTAGTTACTCTAGCTTCATAAGGTGGTTTACAATTACCGGGACATGGAAGCGATGGTGTTCAATTGAACATCAATCCTTGCCCTTTCTTAGTGACTAACTACATCTTCACGTCATCACTCAATCTCTATCTAATGGTTCAACATCTATCATGATATTAATCATGACCTTTAGTTGCTGGTGGGTCTCCCCTCATGCCCCTTAACATATCGTTATCAAAACTCCCACATTGATAATTTTACTAAACGCACCCTAAACCCAAACATTAAGTGTATGTTCCATATCTTGATAATTATCAGGGCATTATGGTGATATAACAAGTCCTCTGTCTAAGTTTCATAATTTTTAATTCCATTTAACCAGCAATAACAATTATTAAAGGAAAATGATAAAACTCCACTTTATGAAGGAATTATTGTGAATCTTCAGAGAATAAATGTTACAAAATTATCAAAACATTATTATGATCTAAGAAGCTTGTGATCAAGTTTCATAATTTTACTAACTTCATTTGACCAGCAATATTAATTATTTTAAGACAAACAAATTCCAACTTGTGAAGGAACCATAGTAAATACTCATCAAATAAATACCATAAAATTTCCATAGGCTAGTAATGATCTCAAAAGTCTAACTACCCAGTTTCATAATTTTCCAGTTCAGTTTCACCAGCATTTATAATTATTTAAAGGAGACATTAAAATTTCACTTTGTGAAGGAACCACTGTATATACTAATCAATTAAATCTAAATAAATTCTCATAGGCTAATAATGTTCTCTAAAGTCTACATACCCAGTTTCATACAATTTTGAGTTCATATACTCATACACGAGTGTGATAGAATAAATGAGGGTAACTCAACTAATTACTACTTAGTTAGATATTATATCTCTAAAAATCCCCAAAAAAATTACAATGTGTACTTACACCCTCCAAAAGGTGAATCCCTGAATTTTGTAGCATTTCAGAAAGTTTTGACCCAAAAATACTCGTTTAGGCTCAATGGGACAAAATCACATAAACCCTAATTTCCTAGGGAATTCAACCCCAAAGTTTATGATTTTCCCTGAGATGTAATATCTCATGATATCAAGTGCATGTTTTGAATTTCATAAGAATTGACCAAGGGAATACCCATCAATTCACAAAACATCATTGTGTGTACACCTTATTGAATTTTCTATGGTACCTTGGTCTTACATGTGAATTTCCCTCACATGCTTGAGTCCAAATGAACTCAAATTTTGGCCATGGACTATTCTTGATCAAATCTACCATCCATGGAAAATTGGAGTGGATTTGGGTTAATGCAACCCTAGATCTAGGCCACATATGGAAAATGAAATGTTGAACAAAACATTAGAAAACTTTTGTCCAAAAGTTGTGATATTTGGTATGGGGTTGTCTTTAAATATATCTCAACCAAAGCCAAAATTTCAGCTCATGATGAGGTCCCAATCAATGGTATTTAAAGAAAATGTGACTAGGTCACCCTAAGGACATGTCCCCACCAAAATGGGTTCTCAGGGAGCAACAAATTAGTTAAGAGCCTAGGATACTTTTTTTCCTTCAGGGCTTATTTTCTGTTGGGGTCTCTAAGGGCCTCCAATAAATTCATAAACATACTGCATTCTGTGTGTCAGAAAAATAAAAATCAAATTCAATAATCATTTGGGTTTGCGACTAACAATTTACCCCAGATCGGACGGCGCACCATCATCGTCCCCAATGAGCCAAGGGTTCAGATTTAACCCAACGGGGCTATGTTCAAGCCCAGTTTTCCGGCCACACTTCTGCCTCCACGGTCGGCCACCACCACCACCTCCGTTGAGGTGGCCTTCGTTGATTGGCGGTGTTGTCACGGCCGGCGGCGGTCGGTACAGAGAATGTGGGCATGAGCATTATTGACCTAGATTTTCGAATTTAGAAATGTGATTTGAGCTCGATTGACCTCTTTATCACTCCTAGATGATCTAGATAGCTAACATGAGTGGAGGAGAAGGGAACCTTCCTAAATATGTGTCATTCGGCGTGGATTTCCTCGGGATGACATGGCCAGCGGGGAAGCTTTTGTTGCCATGGTGATCTTAGCTTGCACTGTACAATTCCTTCCTCCAAGTTGGGGCTTCTCCTTCTCTCAGCTCACTGAAGGTGATGAGGGGCTCAAATGGGGCTGATGAGGTGTATATGTGGGGGAACCACTATGGGGGTTCTCGGCCAAGGCATGGGTTCTAAAATTGGCCACCACCTGGCCTCATGGCAGCAAGGCATTGATGCCAAAAGTTCTGGGGAGTTCAGGGAGGGGCTTGGGAAAAGCATGGGAGTGTCAAGTGGTGCTCTCCCCATGAAACCATGAATTTTTCCCATTCCAAATTGGGAGAAATTCCCAAATTACCCTTGCATGCCTCCAAATTTTTGAATTTAGAGGGTATTGATAGTAAATAGTCTTATTGGCTGTGGGATGGGCTTAGTTTGAGGGACTTAACCCATTGAATTTGGGGTTTGGGCTTACTTGACCTAAAGGGGTCAATTTGGCTAAGTGCACTTGAGTTGACCCTAGGTAAAATTGACCAATGTGGCTGACCCACATTGATGGCATTAGGTCCTTAGTCATCATGTGAGGTGTATTGGGCCAGGATGTGGCCCCAATTGGGCTAATTGAGCCATAAAGGTGTAATTTTGACTAAGATAGGGCTAGGTTTGACTTTTGTCAAATTGAGTCAATTAGTTGACCAAATGATGGGACTCTTAGTCAATTGAACCTCTTGGAGGGTTCGCCTTGTAGTGGTGGGTACAATTGGGTTATATGAAGTCCAATTGACTTCAATTAAGAAGGTTTGACATAGTTTGGGCTAGGGTTGACTTTGGTCACTATGACCAATTTGGTTGACTCTAAAAGGTCCATAGTGACCTATTGATCTCCTTGAAAGATTATGAGGGTTAATGTGAGGTTATATTGACATACTGCAGCTCCTTTGGTCAATCCTAGACTAGGTGACCTGAAGTTGCTAAATGCACACCAATGTTGTAACGCCCCTGATTTTCGTTAATTATTTTGCGTAGCCACTGTGACGTAATTTTGGCGTTAGGGCGTTACGTCAGCTCGTCAGGTTTAGTTTTGAGCCTTAGCTTAGTTAAAGCATGTTATTTAGATCGAGCGGGCGAGTCTTCGCGTCGTTTTGATTTGGTAGAGAAGATTTTGTGTAGTATTGAGAATTTAGCTTCGGCAGGATTTTGCCTGAGTTTGGCTTATCGGAATTGATTTCTGACTTCGCCGTTGGATTCGTAGCGCCGTGTTTCAGTCAAGGTGCGAATTTCATAGAAATTCGAGGTATTTTGGTCTCCCTCGCAGTTTAAGTGAATTGGGGAATTTATTAATTAATTAAATAATAATTTAAGTTTATATATAAGCCTAAGATCTCCTTCCCTATTCATCTTCCCCTTCCTCGATCAAAATCAGTCGCCGTGCAATAGAGCGAGAGCGAGGTTTCGTGGAACATTTCACCGGCGATTCCTAGGGCTGTGGTGGTCGGAATCGTGTTTGGTTTGAAGATTTGGAAAGCTCTCGGCGAGATCTTCGTTCTAGCGGTAAGCTTTTCTCGTTTCGTGGAGTTTTGGGAGATTTGGTAGCGACCTAACCCCATCTTTTGGTCCGTAAAGCTCCAGGTTTTCGTGCTCAAGAGCTCCCTTGGCATTCGGAGCGGTGTTGGTTGAGTTTCCTCAAGGTTAAGGCAAGTGGCTCTCGTCTCTCCCTTATTTTTGGATGTATCACTGTTTCGTTTTCTTTCTTCCTAGTGTTTGGGTTCTTACTGTGTTGTTTGGCATGTAATTCGAGTGTGTTGAATGATAGCTCTACCCTCGAATCCACTTCTAGTAGCTGAAATTCCCCAGAGAAAACATTTCTACCTAGAGTTCTTTCCTGCAGACGAGTGTTCCTCGGAACTTGGCCGTAATTGCCTTCATTCTCTCGAGAAGACCCCCTGAGTTCTCGAGAAATACCTTCGATTTCTCGAGAAGTCCCAAGTCCAGAACCCCTGAGTTCTCAAGAAATACCTTCGATTTCTCGAGAAGTCCCGAGTCCAGACCCCTTGAGTTCTCGAGAAGACCCCCTTTAGCTCTCGAGAAATGTCTTCCCTCTCTCGAGAAGTCCTCTCTCTCTCTCGAGAAATTTTTTCACTCTCTCGAGAAGTTCCCTCTCGAGAAGTCCTTGTCCTGCTCCCGAGAAATCCCTGCAGTGAGCCTTTGATTTCTCGCGAAGTACTCTTTGTTTCTCGAGAAATTCGTGCTGATAACTCATTGGTTTGCCCGAGAAGTCCTTTTACCCTCCCTCGAGGAGTGTCTTCTCCTTCTCGAGGAATGTCTGCTTTGTGCCCGTGGTCATGATTACTTCTCCCATTTGTAATCTCATACTCATTGTGGTTAAAACGACTTATGAGTTCTCTTATGTTTAGTATTGGAAGAATGTTTACTTTGTTGTGACCCTATCTCTTAGGGCATCCTAGTGATTATCCTTTCGGGCACCGTCCCGTGTTTAATTGAAATTTAATTAATAAGAACCGTTGTCTTTAGCCTTACACAGTAGTTGTGTTTGGGGGACAGTGGGGGAAATGTTATAGCCTTGCACGGTAGTCGTGTTTGGGTGGTTGGGTCTAGAGGCACCCCCACCCGGTTTTTGGGCTTTGGGTGGCGGAGGTAGGTAACCGCTCCCATTTAACTGAGCTGATCAGTCTCTTTAAATAAAATTAACAAGATAAATGAACTTGCTTGTTCCTCTTTTGGTACTTAGTGCACTCGGTGCTTGTTAGTTCTTTGTTTAGAGCTTCTCTTTCATTAAATCTGGCTTGGGTTGGTACCCCTTATGCCTTGTTTACCTTTCTGCTAGTTTTCTGCCACTTATAATTCCTTGCTGAGGCGTTCTTTGTTTTATTGAATGCCTCAGGTTCAGAGCCGTAGCGGCTAGTGGTGTAGCCTGAAGTTCAGAGTTTTAGTAGTTGTTCACCCCGCTGCTGCGAGATAGTTGTTTTAGTTTCTTCTTGTGCTCAGACATACTAGTTGGTGCCAATGGGTTAGTGTCATGTTGTTGACGCCCATTGTGCCCTTTTTATACTCTATAGTTTATTTGTCAGTTAAATGCCACTACTTTCAGATCTTGTGTATCTTATTCTCTGGGAATGATTTATGTTAGGTGCACTATAGTTATAAAAATGATTTCCTTCATCTTCATTGCATTCTTTCCAACTGAACCCTTAACTTTAAAGTCGCTTAAAGGTATTTTCTACTCTTACAATACACCTAGTTATGTGCATATCATTTACCTTATGCTTCATCGTTTGCATACATTTAGGACTTTAAGTAAACTAAGTCAAGTACTTTCCGCTGCAAATATATGTACTTTCTCGGTGGACTAGTTGATCCACGAACTGAGAGACACTGTTCTTACCTCAAAACCCCTAATAAATGATTTCAAATGATGACTTATCATATAATCATGTTTTGTTTAGTTAAGTAATAAGTTCCCGCCTGAGCGTCTGCAGTTGTCTCCTGTATGATGTGGCATCATGACGTGTATTTTCTCCTACTCTGATATTCTTAAATTCAGAGAAAATGCGGGTTGTGACAGTTGGTATCAGAGATAGGTTGTTCGACAAATTGGTCGGGCAACAAATTATGATATAGTAGTTGTTTTGGTTTCATTGCATACACACACTGATGTGTCATTAGTACGTCTTGGCTGAAGCATGAACACTACACTCATAGCATGATAAGAAGTATACGGGGCATATTATGTAGTATGGGATGCATAATATGTGTTTGTATATGGATCCACCATAGGTGGCAACATGTGACGGTTATGTAGTATGGGATGCATAACCATCATCACATGGATGCCCATTAGCACGTTTTCTCTTTCGTTACATGCAATATTATGTAGTATGGGATGCATAATATTACATGTGTACGCCGCTCATAACATGCATTAAGGCCTTTATTAGAATGCATAGCACAACATACCTTACATAGCATTGCATAAGCACACGTGCGAAGTTAAAGACTTATATGATGACACATGTACACACATGATTTCAAAACGAATAGCAAAAAAAATCATGCATTCATGCCCTTTGCACATGAGTCAAGGGGGACGATGTAGTATCGTTCCCAAATTTAGCATATCATCATGAAAATGTCCCAGAGAAAGGTAGTGGAAATGGAAAGTATCTGTACATGTATGTTCTGAACCAAGCGATGTTGTTCTAGTGTAAGGTTAAGTTTTAATTATAGGTTTAGTCGTTAGCAGAGATGTCTCGGAGGCATGTTGCGACGAGGTTGACCCCCCCAATCGGAGGGTGAATCTTCGGGTGCGCAGAGTGAGGCCATGATCGAAAGTCTGCGACAAAGTAATGAGGCTCTGTCCAGGCAGTTAGTTGCAATGCAATCGCAGATTCAGACGTTGATGACTGTCGCCGCTGGGCAGCAGCCTGTGGTGCAGGACCCTGTAGTTGGTCAGACTGTACTCGTTCCTCCCGCTCCTTTGGTGCCTCCAGTTTTGCTGCCACCAGAGATGAAATTCATTTCGCACTTCCAGCGACTAGGACCTCCTACGTTTGACGGAAGAGCTGATTTCATGGCATTAGATGACTGGTTTGTTGCCATTGAGGAGATGTTTTCGTACTCGGGAATCTCTGCAGACCAAAAGGTGATGGTCGCCCCTTACCAGCTGAAAGGACTTACTAAGTGCTGGTGGATTAGGGAGAGGGAAAATCTCGTAGGCGGATGTTCGTGGGAGTCGTTCAAGGCAATGGTGTTAAAGATGTTCCTGCCGTCGGTCGAGCAAGACCGTTTAATGAATAATTTTCTGCACTTGAAGCAAAGACAACTCACGATTAGTGAGTATGAGATCGAGTTCAGTAAGTTGAGCAGATTTGCTCCAGATTTAGTGACTTCTGAGGCAGGAAGAGTTAAGTGATTTCTCGGAGGACTTCGTAGCGATATTCAGTAATTGGCTAGCGCTTATAGATCCGAAAGTTATGCTGAAGTGGTAGAAGCAGCGCTGAAAGTCGAGGCTATCGACAACACCAAGAATAGAGGTGCATTAATGAAAAAGGATAAGAGGAAAGTCGAAGAGGGGGAGACCCCCAAGGTAGCTAGCCCGGCTCCAAAGAAAAGGAGTGGTGAGGTGTGTAACTTCTGTGGCCGCCCTGGCCATCCAGTTGAGAAATGTATCCAGAGGAAGGGAACTCAGAAGCAGCAGCGAGTGCTAGCAATTCAGGGTGCTCTGAAGGGTGTGGTGCCCTACCAGTTGTGCAAGCAGAGTGGGCACGATGTGGCCCAGTGTTGGACAAAGGAAAAGGTCTGCTTCCAGTGCAAGCAGAAAGGGAACATGAAGTTCCAATGCCCGCTAGTTCAACCCCCGTTGCAGCCTGTTCCGCTTCGAACCTTGCCGCCTCCGCAGCATCAGGATAAAGGAAGAGGAAAGCTGAACGTGTTAACCCAGGAGCAAGCGCAGTCTTCGTCCCAATTGATCGCAGGTTAGACCTTAAGTCAACTGTTTAGTCTTGATTCATGTTAGTTCGCTGAGCTAGACTAGTTATTGTTCGCGCTTATAGGTAGATTTAAAGTAAAGAACCGCTGGGTGCGTGTTCTGTTCGATTCGGGTGCTACCCATTCGTTCGTAGCAAGGGCTTTCGTCGAGCATCACCGTTTGACCCCTGAGCTGGGCAACGATTCGTTCCTCGTTAAGTTCCCTTCTGGTGATTTGGTGTCCTCGAACCGGTGCGTACAAAGTTGCCCCGTTCTCTTAGGAGATTTCTTGGCTGTTGCTGATCTCAAAGTGTTGGACTTGGAAGACTTTGACGTGATTTTGGGTATGGACTGGTTGTCCAGTTATGATGCGGTCATCCGATGCAAGGAAAAGCGTCTGGACTTCATGATGGACAACGGTCAACCCATGAGCGTTTTCGGTTCTCCATACCAGAGTTCTTCGATAATTTCTGCGGTATGTGCTCGGAAACTATTAATTTCCGGTTGTTTGGCTCACCTTGTTTCTGTAGTAGAAACTGTTCCTGGACCGCCGTGTATTGAGAGCGTTCTGGTTGTGCGAGAATTTCCTGATATCTTCCCTGTCAGTCTTCCTGGACTCCCGCCTGATAGAGATGTAGAGTTCGTCATTGATCTTGAGCCTGGTACTCGTCCTATTGCTAAGGCACCATACCGTATGGCCCCGCGTGAGTTAGAAGAGTTGCGAACTCAGTTAGATGAATTGTTGCAGTGCGGTTTCATTAGGCCAAGTACTTCGCCCTGGGGTGCTCCAGTTTTGTTTGTGAAAAAGAAGGACGGTTCTATGAGGTTGTGCATAGATTATAGAGAATTAAACAAGGTGACCATCAAGAACAGATATCCGTTGCCAAGGATAGATGATCTGTTTGATCAGTTGTGTGGTAGCACGGTGTTTTCGAAGATTGACCTTCGATCAGGCTATCATCAGTTGAGGATCCGTGAGTCGGACATACCCCGGACTTCCTTTCGTTCTCGTTATGGCCATTTTGAGTTTTTAGTCATGTCATTTGGTTTGACAAATGCACCCTCTGCATTTATGGACATGATGAACCGCGTGTTCAAGGATTTTCTGGACCATTTTGTTGTGGTATTCATAGATGACGTGCTAGTTTATTCTAAGAGTGCTGAGGAGCATGCTACGCATTTGCGCTTAGTATTGTCTACTCTTAGAGAGCACAAGTTGTATGCGAAGCTGAGTAAGTGCGAGTTCTGGCTTCCTCAGGTGTCCTTTCTGGGTCATGTGGTGAACAAGGATGGAATTACTGTAGACCCAGCTAAGATTTCTGCTGTGTTAAATTGGAAGACGCCTTCAACACCTAAGGATATAAGGAGTTTCTTAGGGTTGGCTGGGTACTATAGGAGATTTGTTCAAGGGTTCTTGGTGCTGTCGGCACCTTTGACTAAGCTTACCCAAAAGAATACGGTTTTTATTTGGAGCGATAAATGCGAAGAAGCCTTCCAAGAATTAAAGAGGCGTTTGTGCAGTGCACCTGTGTTGGCCTTTCTGATCGAAGGATTAGAGTATGCCGTTTATGTGGACGCATCTCACATTGGTTTAGGATGTGTTTTGATGCAAGAAGGAAAGGTGATTTCCTATGGGTCTAGACAACTGAAAGTTCATGAAAGGAATTACCCTACGCATGACTTAGAATTTGCTGGAGTGATTTATGCTTTAAAGCTTTGGAGACATCTTCTTTATGGAGTGTCATGAAAGATTTTCACGGACCACAAGAGTCTGAAGTATGTCTTTACCCAGAAGGAGCTGAATGTGCTCCAGCGGAGGTGGTTGGAGTATGTTGCGGATTATGAAGTATATATCCTATATCATCCTGGTAAGGCTAATGTAGTGGTTGATGCCCTGAGCAGAAAGACCGCGCAAATCTTCAATCTCTCTGTGCAGTCCTTGGTAGAAGAGTTTATGTTGATGGATATCTCAATCGGTAGTAGTACCGCGCCTTTGAGCTTAGGAGTTGAAGAACCTTCTTGGATTACCCTTACGAGGTTGCACCAGAAGGAAGATCCTGATTTGCAACATCTCCGGGATAGAACTGAAAGAGGTGAGCTACCTGACTTTTCAATCGATGATAAAGATACTTTGAAGTATCGAGGTAGATATTGTATTCCTGCGCTTGATGGCATTCGAACCAAGATCTGTAGCGAAGCGCATGATTCTAGTATTTCATATCATCCTGGCTCCACAAAGATGTACAAAGACCTGAAGCAGATCGTTTGGTGGTCAGGTATGAAAAGTGATATAGCCAAGTATGTTTCTGAATGCTTTACTTGTCAACGTGTTAAGGCAGATCATAAGAGGCCTGGTGGTAAATTAAACCCTTTGGATATTCCAACCTGGAAGTGGGAGAGTATTTCAATGGATTTCATTACCGGTTTGCCAAGATATCTTGGAGGTCACGATTCGGTATGGGTCATAGTTGACCATCTGACAAAGTGTGCTCACTTTGTGCCGTTTAAAATTGGATATTTAATGGAAAAGATTGCAGAGCTTTATTTGAATGAAGTCATCGGGTTGCATGGTGTGCCCGTAAGCATTGTGTCGGACCGAGATTCAAGGTATATGTCTCATTTCTGGAGGAGTCTACAAGGAGCTTTGGGTACAGACCTTAGATTCTCCACCGCTTACCACCCCCAGACAAATGGTCAAACGGAGAGAGTGAATCAGATTTTGGAAGATATGATCAGGTGCTATATTTTGGATCATGGAGGAGCTTGGGACAAGCGTCTTGGATTGATGGAATTTGCCTACAATAACAGTTATCAGGAGAGTTTGCAAATGGCCCCCTTTGAGGCTTTGTACGTGAGGCGTTGCCGAACTCCCTTGTTTTGGGCCGAGGTTGGCGAGAGGCCGTTGTTAGGCCCAGAAGCTTTGGAAGAGATGAGCGTTGCTGTGACTCATGTCCGCGAGAAGCTTCGTGTTGCTCAGGAGCGGTATGAGAAGTATGCTAATCGGAGGAGAGTGGATCTAGAGTTTTCC
This sequence comes from Dactylorhiza incarnata, assembly GCA_033032865.1. NCBI lineage: Eukaryota > Viridiplantae > Streptophyta > Magnoliopsida > Asparagales > Orchidaceae > Dactylorhiza > Dactylorhiza incarnata. The sequence goes on from JAWHQI010000003.1 coordinate 25,789,615, forward strand.
GTTGGAGAATTAGTGTTCCTGAAAGTTTCTCCGATGCCGGGCGTTAAGAGATTTGGAAGGAACCACAAGTTGGACCCCCTGTATGTGGGACCTTTCCAGGTTGTTGAACGCATCGGAGTGTTCGCTTATAGATTAGATTTGCCTGCCTCCTTTCCAGATGTTCACGATGTGTTTCATGTGAGCCAGTTGAGGAAGTGTTTGCGTAGTGATCGGCTTGTTCTTGATTCAGTGCCCGTTTTGCAACCCAACCTTTCGTATGTTGAGGAGCCTGTCGAATCTTGGAGACTCAAGAGCGTGTGTTGCGGAGGAAGACGATCCCGATGGTCAAGGTTCTTTGGAAGAATCAGGGCGTCGAAAGCGCAACATGGGAGCTGGAGTCTGCCATGAGAGAGATTCATCCTAGCCTCTTCTCTTAGATTTCGGGTAAACCTTCTGTCTGGAAACCTTTGGATTTGATTCTGTATCTTTCTTAACCTTTGAATTTCAAGTTTCGGGACGAAACTTCCTTTTAGGGGGAGTGACTGTAACGCCCCTGATTTTCGTTAATTATTTTGCGTAGCCACTGTGACGTAATTTTGTCATTAGGCTCGTCAGGTTTAGTTTTGAGCCTTAGCTTAGTTAAAGCATGTAATTTAGATCGAGCGGGCGAGTCTTCGCGTCGTTTTGATTTGTAGAGAAGATTTTGTGTAGTATTGAGAATTTAGCTTCGGGAGGATTTTGCCCAAGTTTGGCTCGTCGGAATTGATTTCTGACTTCGACGTTGGATTCGTAGCGCCGTGTTTCAGTCAAGGTGCGAATTTCGTAGAAATCCGAGGTGTTTTGGTCGCCCTCGCAGTTTAAGTGAATTGGGGAATTTATTGTTTAAGCGAATTGGGGAATTTATTAATTAATTAAATAATAATTTAGGTTTATATATAAGCCTAAGATCTCCTTCCCTATTCATCTTCCCCTTCCTCGATCAAAAGCAGCCGCCGTGCAATAGAGTGAGAGCGAGGTTTCGTGGAACGTTTCACCGGCGATTCCTAGGGCTGTGGTGGTCGGAATCGTGTTTGGTTTGAAGATTTGGAAAGCTCTCGGCGAGATCTTCGTTCTAGCGGTAAGCTTTTCTTGTTTCGTGGAGTTTTGGGAGATTTGGTAGCGACCTAACCCCTTCTTTTGGTCCGTAAAGCTCCAGGTTTTCATGCTCAAGAGCTCCCTTGGCATTCGGAACGGTGTTGGTTGAGTTTCCTCAAGGTTAAGGCAAGTGGCTCTCGTCTCTCCCTTATTTTTGGATGTATCACTGTTTCGTTTTCGTTCTTTCTAGTGTTTGGGTTCTTACTGTGTTGTTTGGCATGTAATTCGAGTGTGTTGAATGATAGCTCTATCCTCGAATCCACTTCTAGTAGCTGAAATTCCCTAGAGAAAACATCTCTACCTAGAGTTCTTTCCTGCAGACGAGTGTTCCTCGGAACTTGGCCGTAATTGCCTTCATTCTCTCGAGATGACCCCCTGAGTTCTCGAGAAATACCTTCGATTTCTCGAGAAGTGCCGAGTCCAGACCCCTTGAGTTCTCGAGAAATACCTTCGATTTCTCGAGAAATCCCGAGTCCAGACCCCTTGAGTTCTCGAGAAGACCCCCTTTAGCTCTCGAGAAATGTCTTCCCTCTCTCGAGAAGTCCTCTCTCTCTCTCGAGAAATTTTTTCTCTCTCTCGAGAAGTCCCTGTCCTGCTCCGGAGAAATCCCTGCAGTGAGCCTTTGATTTCTGGCGAAGTACTCCTTGTTTCTCGAGAAATCCGTGCTGATAACCCATTGGTTTGCCCGAGAAGTCCTTTTACCCTCCCTCGAGGAGTGTCTTCTCCTTCTTTAGGAATGTCTGCATTGTGTCCGTGGTCATGATTACTTCTCCCCTTTGTAATCTCGTACTCGTTGTGGTTAAAACGACTTATGAGTTCTCTTATGTTTAGTATTGGAAGAATGTTTACTAGGTTGTGACCCTATCTCTTAGGGCATCCTAGTGATTATCCTTTCGGGCACCGTACCGCGTTTAATTGAAATTTAATTAATAAGAACCATTGTCTTTAGCCTTACACAGAAGTTGTGTTTGGGGGACAGTGGGGGAAATGTTATAGCCTTGCAAGGTAGTCGTGTTTGGGTGGTTGGGTCTAGAGGCACCCCCACCCGATTTTTGGGCTTTGGGTGGCGGAGGTAGGTAACCGCTCCCATTTAACTGAGCTGATCAGTCTCTTTAAATAAAATTAACAAGATAAATGAACTTGCTTTTTCCTCTTTTGGTACTTAGTGCACTCGGTGCTTGTTAGTTCTTTGTTTAGAGCTTCTCTTTCATTAAATCTGGCTTGGGTCGGTACCCCTTATGCCTTGCTTACCTTTCTGCTAGTTTTCTGCCACTTATAATTCCTTGCTGAGGCGTTCTTTGTTTTATTGAATGCCTCAGGTTCAGAGCCGTAGCGGCTAGTGGTATAGCCTGAAGTTCAGAGTTTTAGTAGTTGTTCACCCGCTGCTGCGAGGTAGTTGTTTTAGTTTCTTCTTGTGCTCAGACATACTAGTTGGTGCCAATGGGTTAGTGTCATGTTTTTGACGCCCATTGTGCCCTTTTTATACTCTATAGTTTATTTGCCAGTTAAATGCCACTACTTTCAGATCTTGTGTATCTTATTCTCTGGGAATGATTTATGTTAGGTGCACTATAGTTATAAAAATGATTTCCCTCATCCTCATTGCATTCTTTCCAACTGAACCCTTAACTTTAAAGTCGCTTAAAGGTATTTTCTACTCTTACAATACACCTATTTATGTGCATATCATTTACCTTATGCTTCGTCGTTTGCATACATTTAGGACTTTAAGTAAACTAAGTCAAGTACTTTCCGCTGCAAATATATGTACTTTCTCGGTGGACTAGTTGATCCACGAACTGAGAGACACAGTTCTTACCTCAAAACCCCTAATAAATGATTTCAAATGATGACTTATCATATAATCATGTTTTGTTTAGTTAAGTAATAAGTTCTCGCCTGAGCGTCTGCAGTTGTCTTCTATATGACGTGGCATCATGACGTGTATTTTCTCCTACTCTGATATTCTTAAATTCGGAGAAAATGCGGGTTGTGACAAATGTGCAACTCAACTACTCTCCTAGGTGTTTATGGTTCTTTTTGGCTAGTCTCCCCTTTTGTCATGACATTGTCCTGACAAAAGTTCAACTTAGGGTTCTAGTGGTTTGTTGGATATTATACAGTGGAGTCAGCAAGGAGTGAGACCAGGACCACTCCCCCGATTACTGATTATTTATGTCTTTCTTCCATTTTATTTCCTACCCCCCCCCCCCCTTCATTGTTTGAGCCTGTGCAGGTTGATTTTTCACAGGTACTGTCACAACCAGCATTTGCCACGAATTTAAAAAAAAATTATCAGAACAAGGGGAAAATACACGCTATGATGCCATGTCATGCCTGGGACAACTACAGACGCTCAGGCAGCCACTACTCGCGAAAAATTTATAAAAGACATAAATATGATTGAGTTTAATAGAGAATTTACATTTTTTAGCTTAGGACCATGTCCCTCGGTCCAGTGGATCAACTAATCCACGAGTAAAAAATTATACATACGCAGGGGAAAATAGGTTAATAATATCCAACATGAGCATGAAGATCAATAGACCAGCAATGGTATGCACATCTATAAATCTAGTATAAGTAAAGAAGGATTTTTCTACGATCTTCAAAGTAGGTGACATTTACATAAAATCATGCTATGCAAGAGTGTTATTTGCTATACATAAAATAACTTATGCAACCTAACATAAAACTTCCCAGAGAGCAAGTATGAGAAATAACCAGCAAGTAACAGCAGAACATCTAGCAAGTAATCTAACACTAGAAAACTACAACTGAAGCAAAGGAACAACTACCTTACAACAGTGAGGGGAAAATGGACAACTGCAACTAACCGCGGCTCCGAAGACACCAACTCTTCCACCCAAACTGCTACTGCTCTGAGCCTGGGACATTCAAAACAAAAGAATGCCTCAGCAAGAAGGGCAAGTGGCAGTAAGAATAAAACCAAGGCTTTCAATAAACAAGGGTTAGCAACAAAGCAAAATATAAGATTTGCAGGAAAAGAGCTTTTAACATATCAACAATGATTAGCTTGAAACAACCGGAGCCACACAAAGCTAGGAAGAATTACAAATTAGCGAGAGAAATAGGAGTAAAGCAAACTAGTGAAGTCAGCTTAATAAGTGAGACAAAGGGGAACTAGCACAAACAGAACCCAACAAAACCAACCACGTGTCTGCCACTGCGACTCAGAGGAAATGGACAAACTGATCAAAGCCAACCACGTGTCTGTTACTGCGGCTTAGAGATGATGGTCAAACTGATCAAGCCAAGACATGTTCGCTAGTGCAGCTTAGAGGTGATGGTTAAACTGATCAAAGACAACCACGTGTCCGACACTGCGGCTCAGAGGTGATGGACAAACTCGACTCCCAATGAACTTCTCGTAACAACATGACGAAAGCCAAAAATGACACCATAAATGATCACTTAACATTACAGGACATCTCGATGAACAAAACATAACTTCCTCTAACGTCTCAACAAATGAACTCGGTGCGCCCAACATCATAATTTGAGATACCCAAGAATGCATGGAAAAAAGACATAAATTAGGGATGAAACAATTCGGGAGATACAATGAAATCGTCAGAAAAGACTTCACAAAAGTAAAGACTAGAAGCTTAATAAAAGAAGAAGAAATAATTACACATCAAAATAAGCTAAAGAGGACTACACAACTAACAAGAGAACCTAGCATAACTAGATTCCATGAAAAGGGGAAGAAACAAGCATTAAAGGGGAGGAGAAACAAAAACAGAGAAAAGAAGCTCCAACAAGGGAAAAGGCAAAATCGACGGGCTGTCCCGTCGATCGGTGGGCACTCCCGTGTCGATTCTGACTTAGAGTAGAAAAACACCAATTCCCAGCTCAGATCAAAGATTGACAGGATGGTACCGCCAATCGACGGGAGGTCCCGTCGATCGGCGAGATGTCCCATCGATTTTGACTTAAGCACCCGCACACAAAAACCACTTCCCAGCTAAAGCCAAAGATCGGCAGGATAGTTCCGCCGATCTACGGGAGGTCCCGACGATCGACGGGATGTCCCTTCGATTTTCTTACTTAGAGAAATAGACAAAAAGGACTAACTCAACTAAGACCAAGGATCGACGGGATGGTCCCGTCGATCGACGAGATGTCCCGTCGATTTTGACTCAGCACCCAAAATTTCCCCTTTTCATTTTCTAAACAAGCCAAACATGCTTCTATCAAGACCAGCCCTAGACTACCAGCACAAACCTCAAACAACAATAACTAAAGTAAAGCAAACCATTAAACATCACTAATTACCAATTATAAAGGGAGTTAAAAAAGAGCTCTAGAGAAAAACACAGGCCAAGGGGAAAAGAGCAAACCACCACTTGCCTTAACTCGAATCACCGAAAAATGGCCTCTCAAGCCCTCCACGCCACGAATCGGCTCAAACACGGCCTAAGCACAAAAAATCTACGAAGATTTGGACAAAATTGGAAATTAGGGCCGCTAACTCTAGCGCCAAAAATCTACGAAATGGACAAAACTTACCAATTACGTGAAGTGCACGGTGAGAGCTTTCCAAATCTATGCTCCGGCAAAGATTTCATGCACCGGAGCTCCGGCGGCGGCGTTCGGAAGCTCCACGGAAGCTCACTTTCTCCCTCTTTCTCTCTCTCGAAACCTCTGGCTCGGTAAACCAGGGAGGAAAGTGTAATGGAGAAGAAGAATAGTAGAATAATATATATATATAGTGGATAGTTAATGGATGACAGCTGATACATAGTAATAATAATAAGAAGAAGAAGAAGAAAAGAGTGGCCAAACCAAAGGTCGCTGATTCCAAAGAAAATCACACCGAAGACAAACGTTAGCGCTACGAATCCAACGGAGAAGTCAAAAACAAAATCCGACGAGCAAATCTCAAGATATAAATTTCTTAAGTTTGCGGCGATGATAATTAGACAAACCTTCGAAAAATCACCGGGGCTCAAATAACGCTCGGATCGCAATGAAACTTCGACGAGCCTTTCTAAAATTATATAATTTAATTTCTTAACGTAAAATTTTCCAAATCCGGCACACTCTGTTGGAACAACCCTATTACTGACTTGGGCTAGGATCACTATATGTTGATTAGAATCTGTTTTGACCCCATTGTATAGTCTTAGAGTCAAGTTTTAGGCTGATTAGATTAGTCAGAACTTAGGAAAATTCAAGCTCAACTAATGGCGAGTGGTGTTCGACGAATGACCAGATTCGTTCGACAAATTGTTTCTAGCAGACTGAAGAAATTCACAGTTCCAGCACTCGACATTTTCTGAGCGGCGCTCGACAAATAGCTAACAGCGCTCGACAAATTCTATAGCCAGCGCTCGACAAATGACTAGCAGTGGTCGACGAATTCTAGCCAGCGCTCGACAAATTCCTCTCTGAAGTTCAGATTAATATTCTCAGTGGATGTCAGTTCTCTGAACTCAAATCAGCAGAATAACGGATATATTTATTTCTCCTTGGACGTATTCAGGCAGCCATGTAAGGATATATTTCTTATTTATTATATCATTTTATTCCTTCTATTCCAAGAAGAAGAATAGTCGTTGACATTTAATGCCAAGACATCTTTCTCGACAAAAGGAATTGAAAGGACCTGCCAAAGTCATTTTTGGGTGGCTACCTAGTTCCAAGAAGGATTTAAGTCAGAAAAATATATTCCTTAAATAGACAGAGGATTTGAATTTGAAAATAGACAATCTATCAAAAAAAAGAGGAGATCATCAACCAAGGGTGTCGTTTTTCAGAGAGAAAAATATAGAAAAACTTCACCATCTCCAAGTCTCTCTGTGATCACAGAACAAGGAGAACAGAAGAAGTTTAAGAGGAAGAAGAAGAAGAAAATACATTCTTTCCAGCATTCTTCCTCATCAAGGCAGCATCCTTTTCATTCTGAGAACAAGATTCAATCTCTCAGATCTGCTGCAAGATAGAGTCTTTCAAGAGCAACAAAAATCTGAAGATTAATTTCTTCCAGATAATCTGCTACAAAGACTTCTGTTTGAGAAAGCTCTGTCCACAAAGCTGTCATCAACTCTCATCAGACAGGGGGAGCTTTCTGCTTCAACACCTTTTGTCTTCTTTCAGATCATTGACAGAGAAGAACACTCTAAACCTTTTATCTCATCCTGTACAGGGTTAATACTCCCTTAAAAAGTTTACCCAGTCGTGGCAAGACACCTTATCAAAAAATCCTTGTGTGGTTTTTAAGCACCTTATCAAAAGCTTATTGGTGTGTGGACACCTTATCAAAAACCCCTTGGTGTTTGGGCACCTTATCAACCCTCCTAGTGGATTCCTACCAAGGGTGGTAGAAGAGTAGACGTACCCAGATTTATTGGGGAACTACTATAGCTCCTTGTGTCTTCTGTGCTTGCTTATTTCTGTGTGCTTGTGTTGTGTGCTTTTTACTACTTCTGTTTTTATCTTTAACTCTCACTGATTACACATATACTTACTCAGTATTTTAAATTCCGCTATAAAACTAAACAAAAAGTTTTAATACTCTATTCACCCCCCCCCCCCCCTCTAGAGTAACTTAAGATCTGACCTCCACTTTCAATTGGTATTAGAGGGGTGTTGATTCTTTACAGGCTAACACCTGAATCACAAAGATCAACCAGATCTTAATCTTTCTAATAGTTTCCTTCTCTCGAAATTTATCTTATTTAAAACTCATGGCACAAAACAAGGAATATTCCAGCACAAGACCTCCTATGTGCAATCTCAATAAGTTTGCACTATGGAAAGCAAGGATTAGGCTTTATATGAACTCCATTGATGAAGAGATTTTTAATGTTATTCTAACAGGGCCTCCAGCACCTACAACATTAGCTAGTACTGCAGCAACAACAGACAATACTGTTGTTCCACCTCCTGAGTGGACTGAAGCTCAGAAGAAGCAGAGAAATGCAGATGCAAAGGCCATGAACATTCTGGCCCTAACTATGTCAGATGACATATTCCAGAAGGTTGTTGAGTGCACCTCAGCAAAAGAAATTTGGGAATCTCTCAACAACATGGTGGCAGGCTCAGCAGATGAAAGAAAAGATAGAAGATCTCACCTGATCTCTCAATATGAGAACTTTAAGAAGGGAGAGTCGGAAAATGTTGCTGATATGTACAATAGGCTCAGCCTCATAATAAATGAGCTGAAGTCTCTGGACAAAGTGATCTCACTCACAGAGATTAATGACAAAATTCTTATGTGCTTCCCCAGCACATGGGACTCCAGAATCTGGCCAATCAAGGAAGCCAGAAGTCTCAATGAGATCACCACTGAAGTTTTGTTGGGCAAGCTCAAGTCTTTTGAGAAGCTCATCAAAACTAGGGAAGCTGAAGAATCTACTTCATCCCCAGCACCCAAGAAGGAAAGAAGCATAACCTTCAAGGCTGCAGAAGTTAAAGCTCCTGACAAAGAGGAGTTTATGAATCTGTTTGCCAAAAGATTCTACAAGATGGCTAAGAAAGACATCAAAAAATAGCTATCCAGAAGTCTTGACAAGCCAAGGTATGACAAAAATCACTCAAATGAAATTATATGTTTTGGCTGCAGGAAACCAGGACACATTGCTCCTGAATGTCCAGAGATTCAACACAAGAAGGACAAGAAGGAAAGAAGAAAAGAAAAGGAAGAAAAGAAGGGCTCCAACAAATCTTCCTCCCACTCTCACAAAAAGAAGGGAAGAGGATTTGTAGCAACATCCTGAAGTGAAACAGAATCTGAATCAGAATCTTCATCTTGTTCTTCTGATGAAGAAGAAACAAAAGAAAACAGCTAATGCTTAATGGCTATTTATGACTCAGACAATGAGTCACAATCTGCATCATCATCCAGCTCCAGTGATGATGAAGAAGAAAAAATTTTTTGCATGATGGCAATCAATGCCTCAACCTACAATTCTGATGAAGAGAAATCAGAATCAGAAATAGAAGATGATATTGATTAGGTATTATCTAACTTTGATTTCACCTCTATTGAATTCAAAGATGATTTCAAAATTCTTTGCCAAGACTTAATAAAATCTGAGAAAGAAGTAATCTCTCTCAGAAATAAGTTAGTTGAAATGAACAATATAAGTGAAGAGAATGCAAATCTTAAGAAAGATTTGGCTGCCTCCAGAGAACACATTACTACTCTTGAGAATAAGGTATCTGAAGCCAAAGAGTTTGAAGAATCCCTCAATGGGAGAAGTATCAAACTGATGGACATCACAAGCACTGTCAATGCTAGATTTAACAATAGCAAACTGGGCTTGGGTGCTTCATCAAGTGAGCCATCTCTGATTAAGAGAAACATCCTCTCCACACCATAAAATTCATTTCTGCTAAAAGCAAAGAGGCTGCAGAAAGAAATAAAGGCATTTCAAGCAAGTCTGTTAAGGATAAGAGAATTCAGAAGAATTCGTCGAACGAAGCCCGACAAAAGGATTCAAATCTGTCGAACGAGGCTCGACGAAAACTGAGAAATGATTTTCAGTATAGTTATAATATGAACAGTAGTCGACGAATTTATTCAAATTCCTCGAACAAGCACTATACTGAAAACTCTAAGAATTCTAATCCTAAATATACTAAAAATCCTTTTACTGAGTGGACTATACCTCCAAGGAGATATCATCCACAAGGCTATAAGGATCAGCCTGAAATGACATTTATCTCTGAATTTTGTGGTAACATAAAAGGACCCAAGGTAGTCTGGGTCAAAAACAACTAGTTTATGTTTTTGTCTTTGCAGGTACACAGCTATCCAAGATTAAATCAAAAATGGTACTTGGACAGTGGCTGCTCAAAGCATATGACAGGGAACAAGGCCAACCTGAATAACTACAAGGCAAAACATGGACCCAAGGTGATCTTTGGAGACTCCAACTGTGGACAAACCAAAGGCTATGGTCAAATTAAAGTTGGAACAGTGACATTCAAGGAAGTAACCTATGTCAAGGGTCTGAAGCACAACCTCATCAGCATAAGTCAGTTATGTGATGAAGGTTATCAGGTAACATTTAATAAATTAGAATGCATCATTAAATCATCTGATAATGTTATTATTCTATCAGGAATTAGACAAGAAATATATATTTAGTAAATTTCAACTGATCTAAATCAGAAATTTGTTTATTTAATAAGCTAAGCAAATCTAGTGAATTATGGCATAAAAGATTAGGACATGTAAACCTCAGGACCATTGCTAAACTAGCTAAGGATAATCTTTAGAGGCTTACCATCAGGATCATATAAGAAAGAAGGTCTTTGTAGGGCATGTCAATTAGGTGAGCAAACCAAAACCAGCTTTAAATCATTATCTAAAAGTGACTCACCTAGAATCTTACTACATATGGACCTTTTTGGACCTATAGCAATAAAGAGCTTAGGGGGGAAGTCTTACACTCTAGTTATTGTAGATGACTTCTCTAGATTCACTTGGGTATTCTTTTTGAGAGAAAAGTCAGATAACTTTAAAGTTCTTACAAACTTTCTTAAGAGCATACAGATTGAGTACTCTACTGTAGTTGCATTGATCAGAAGTGATCATGGGACTGAGTTTGAGTCTCTTCTCATGCAAGAATTCTGTGAGATGGAAGGTATCAGGCATTGCTTCTCATCTCCTAGAACTCCTAAACAAAATAGGGTAGTTGAAATGAAGAATAGAACTCTAATTGAATCAGCAAGAACATTGCTTGCAGATGCTAACTTACCCATATTTTTTTGGGCTGAGGCTATTAGCACAGCAAATTATGTTCTGAATAGAAGTTTGATACACAAACTTAAGGGTAAAACTCCCTACGAATTGCTTAAAGGGAAGAAACCTAAAGTTGATTATTTTAAAACTTTTGGATGTAGATGTTTTGTTCATAATAATGATAAGAAGTACCTCATAAAATTTGAACCAAAATCTGAAGAAGGAATCTTCTTAGGATATTCAATAGTTAGCAAAGCATATAAGGTATTTAACAAATCCTCTCTTAAAATAGAAGAGTCTATGCATGTTTCCTTTGATGAAACTAACATGTTTTACAAGGAGAAGAACTCTTCTACCAAGAACACTTTGCAAGTACCAGCTCTATATGAAGAGCTTAAAGGGTTAAATCTACAGACAGGAGATTCACTGCATCCATTACCTCAAACTCTTAAAGAAAGTGAAGAAGAAGATCATCCAGATCTTGTTGATTACCTGAATCAAGTAACAGCAGAACATCCTCCACAGGATGTAACAGCTGAACAAATTCCCAATGTAGATATTGCTGCTGAATCAACTCCAACTGCTAACCACAACATAGTTAGAGATCATTGATAAGTAGTATCTTTATAACTTTTTAATAGAAAATTTTGTAAATATTTAATGTGAATTTTCCTTTTTATGTCAATTTTAGGTTATAAGTAGTTCTTTTTGTAATTTTGATTCTAACTTAGCTTAATTTCAATATTTGCAGAATTTTGGGACAAATCGGGAAAAATGGCATGTCACGCCCTCGGTCACGCCCGTGACCAAGGGCGTGTAACCTAAAGATCAGTCCAGAAGGATGCCGCGCTCTCTGAGCTAGCCCACACCAAGTCACGCCCCAGGTCACGCCCGTGACCCAAAGTCACGCCCGTGACCAAGGGCGTATAAACTTAGAATCTTCCACGTGGAGCCGCTGTCGAGACGTGGAGATGCTGTCGAGAAGTCAACCTAAGTAACGCCCATGACCCACATGTCACGACCGTGACTTTCCAGCGTGATCCCTGCTCTGCCGCCGCGCCGAATTCCAGCCCACGCCGCATTTAATGCATCCGTCCAAAGTCACGGCCGTGACCCGACATGTCACGCCTGTGACATGTCACTTTTCTCCGCGCCGTCCAGAAAGCCCACGCCGCTGTCGGATCCGATGTGAATAGTGCAGTCACGCCCTTGGTCATGCCCGTAACCGAGGGCGTGTAATCTGAAATGTTTTCCTATAAATTCAGAGGCTCTCCTTGAGTCCAGGGTTCAGAATTTTGGAGTGGGTGAGGTGCTGCTATAGCTGTTAGTGAAGTTTTTCAATGCTTTCTCATGCTTTTCAATTTCATGTTCTTCCTTTTTAATTCATGTAATGTGCTAGTTCTTAGTTCTATGCAATAGTTAGTTAAAGCTTGTAATATTTTCCTTCCTAGCTTGTAATTTCTTTAATTAAATCTTGTAATCGTTTTGGTTTTCAATAAAATTAAGTTCTCTTTCCTTCATGTTCTCTTTTTCCTTAAGCACTCTTTCTTTCATGCAATGATTTTTCTTTCCTTTTTCCCCTCCACTATGGTTGAGCATTAAGTATTTTTGTCTTCGTTTAATCCTTTCATTTAGCTTGCAATTAGTTTTAAGTTTAGTTAAGCAAAAATAAACCAATCAAATTTCGTCGATAAGATAATGGCGATTTTCCTCGAAGTAGAGGTAATCAACGCGCCCCGTGGAATACGACCTTGATATTCCTAAATATCCTATACTATAGACGATAAGGTACACTTGCCTTTATCGGATATAGTTTTGGAGAAAATCTCAAATCTTCACTAAATTTCAAAACCGAAAAATCAATATCAAGTTTTTGGCGCCGTTGCCGGGGATTTTGCGTAGATATTTTGAAAAGAGGATAGATATTAATTTTATCATGTTTCTTTTTATTTTATTTTCCTTTTTCTAAATTTCAAAAAGAAAAAAAAATTTATTTCAGTTTTTTCTCTTCCCTTCTTCTCTTTTTAGTGCATGACCCGAGGTAGCACGTCGATTCTTCCTTTTGATTCGGAGATCGAGCGAACCCTCTTGAGGCACCGCCGTTCTCGTGATCAGGGAAATCAAGTAGAATCCGAAGAGTCGATCGGGGACACTAACGCAGCAAATATGGATCATAATCTTAATCCTCCTAATCTTAACGAGCCAAATCCTAATGAGGACGCGCAACGGACCATGTCCTATTATGCGCGGCCGAATTTGGAAGGCACACAATCGAGTATTGTTCGCCCCACGGTGGCGAACAATAATTTTGATATCAAGTCCAGCATCATACAAATGGTGCAACAATCGGTGACCTTTGATGGTCAACCGGATGAGGATCCAAATTCACATATCTCTTACTTTCTTGATATTTGCGACACTTTTAAGATCAATGGCGTCACCGATGACGCCATTCGACTACGTCTTTTTCCTTTTTCTTTGCGGTCTAAGGCCAAGCAGTGGCTGGGCTCCCTACCTAGGGGATCCATCACTACATGGGCGGAAATGGCGGAAAAATTTCTTAATAAATATTTCCCGCCTTCAAAGACCGCTAAATTGCGCACGGATATTGCGTCATTCATGCAAATCGACTCGGAGACTCTCTATGACACATGGGAGCGCTTCAAGGAGCTTTTGCGTCGATGGCCTCACCACGCACTTGCCACTTGGCAACAAGTGCAAATATTTTATAATGGCTTAAATCTCCAAACGAGGCAAATGATTGATGCGGTCGCCGGGGGGACATTAAATAACAAAACCCCGATCACCGCTCAAGAGCTTTTCGAAGAGATGGCCACAAATGCGTAACAATGGAACATGCCCCGAGCGCGACCTAATAAGCCGGCCGGAATTTTTGAAATAGATGCAAACGCAAATTTAGCTTTACAAGTTGAGCGCTTAACAAAGCAAGTGGCGGAGATGTCTGCTTCCTCCGCCACTCCTCCTTGGGCTAATAACGTTTTAATTGAAGAACATGTTGACTACATGGGAAATCCTCCTCGGCCTTCCTATAACCCCAACACCGCTCCGTATAATAACACATACAATGCGGGTTATAGGAATCATCCGAATTTCTCATGGAGCAACCAAGGAAATGCTCAGCGTCCTTTGAATTTAAATCAACCTCCTCCTAATCAACTTCTTAAATTAACTCCGCCTCCAAATTTGATTTCTCAAAATTATAATCCACCCGGTTTTCCACCGCAAAAGCAAAAACTCTCTCCGCTTGAAGAGGTTTTTGCAAAATATGTTGCTACAAATGAAACGAACATCCGGAACCTTACCGGATCGATCAAAAATTTGGAAAATCAAGTGGGCCAGCTCGCAAAGATGATTTCTGAGCGTCAACAAGGAGCACTACCGGGGAACACCGAGCAAAATCCAAAGGAGAGCGCGCACGCGATTACACTCTGAAGCGGGAAGGAGGTGGTTCAAAAACAGGACGAACCCAAGGTAATTTCCTCTCCTCCTCCTACCTTTAATTCATCTTCGAATTTGCCCGCTACGATAGCTCCGCACACTTCTATTTTAAATCCGCGCGCTCCTACTTCTAATATTCCATATCCATCAAAATTTAAAAATGAAAGCGCCGAAAAAAATTATAAAAAGTTTTTAGATGTTTTAAAACAAATCCATATTAATGTACCTTTCTGCGAGGCTATCTCACAAATGCCTAAATATGCGAAATATCTTAAGGAGTTGCTCTCCAATAAGAAAAAGTTAGAAGATATTTCGCATATTTCTTTAAACGCAGAATGCTCCGTGGTTGTACTCAACAAATTGCCGAAAAAAGCAAATGACCCGGGACGGTTTTCCATCCCATGTCTATTTGGCAATTTGTTAGTAAAACACGCCTTAGCGGATCTTGGAGCAAGCATCAACCTTATGCCATTTTCTTTGTTCAAAAAGCTAGGTCTAGGAAATCTAAGGCCCACTCGAATGAGTATCTAATTAGCGGATCGTTCTTTAAAATATCTGATAGGAATAGTGGAGGACGTGCTCGTCAAGGTTGACAAATTCATCTTCCCGGTGGATTTTGTCATTCTTGACATCGAAGAGGATGCCGAAGTACCCCTCATACTCGGCCGCCCCTTCCTTGCCACCTCCCGCTCTATTATCGACGTAAGTAACGGAAAGCTCCTACGGGTTGGAGACGATGAAGTTACTTTCGGCATAAATTTCTCGATGCGGAACACGCTAGAAAATGACGATTCATGTTTTTTACTTAGAAGAGTGTTGTGAGTTCGATTCATCCCTCGAGTTAGTTTCATCGGCGAGTAGTGATTCCGAGCCCGTAGAGCTCTTTTGTGATGAAGAAGAAGTTTCTCACCCCACACCACCCGAACCATTATTTTTAGAAAAATTAAAAATCAAGACTTCTTATGAAGAACCACCCGTATTGGAGTTGAAACAACTCCCCCCTCACCTTAAATACTTGTTTTTGGAAAAAGAGTCTAAGCTACCCGTCATCATTTCATCCGATCTTAGCAACTCAGAAATTTCTGAGTTGACTATAGTCTTAAGAAAGCACCGCTACGCAATTGCGTGGCAATTATCGGACATTAAGGGTATAAACCCATCTTTCTGCACTCATAAAATATTTCTCGAAAATAATTCCCGAAATTCAGTCCAGCCTCAACGACGGCTAAACCCTAACATGAAACAAGTCGTTAAGACCGAAGTTATAAAACTTCTGGACGCGGGAATCATCTACCCGATATCGGACAGTACTTGGGTTAGCCCAGTACAAGTCGTGCCAAAGAAAGGTGGTGTCACGGTAGTTGCGAACGAAAATAACGAATTGATCCCAACTCGTATTGTTACGGGTTGGCGGATGTGCATCGACTATCGGAAATTAAATGATGCCACGCGTAAGGATCACTTCCCTCTACCATATATCGACCAAATTTTAGAACGCCTTTCGGGTCACTCCTACTACTGTTTTCTAGATGGTTTGCCGGGATACTTCCAAATTCCGATTTCGCCCGACGACCAAGAGAAACCCACTTTCACTTGTCCCTTTGGCACCTTCGCTTATCGAAGGATGCCATTCGGTCTTTGTAACGCGCCAGCTACATTCCAAAGATGTATGCTGGCAATTTTTGACGAGTTAGTGGAGGAGGTGATGGAAGTATTTATGGACAATTTTTCTGTGTACGGGAGTTCATTTGAAAACTGTTTAAAAAATCTCGTGCGCGTGTTGCAGCGATGTGAGGAAACGAATTTAGCACTTAATTGGGAAAAATGCCATTTTATGGTCAAGGAAGGACTAGTCCTTGGCCATAAAATTTCGGGCAAGGGAATCGAGGTCGATAGGGCCAAGATTGAAGTAATTGAAAAACTCCCCCCTCCCACAAACGTAAAAGCTATTAGGAGTTTCCTAGGCCACGCAGGGTTCTATCGGCGCTTTATACAAAATTTTTCAAAAATTACAAAGCCGTTAACCCATCTTCTCGAGAAAGATTCATCTTTTCTTTTTAGCGATGATTGTCATTTAGCTTTTCAACTTATCAAAGAGAAACTTATAAACTCCCCGATTCTAGTCGCCCCAGATTGGTCGCTCCCTTTTGAAATCATGTGCGACGCGAGTGATATTGCGGTTGGTGCCGTTTTAGGCCAACGGGTGAGTAAATATTTTCACCCGATCTATTATGCGAGCAAAACACTCACGTCGGCACAAGCAAATTACACCATGACCGAGAAGGAACTTCTAGCAATCGTTTTCGCCTTTGATAAGTTTAGGTCGTATATCACCCTCTCAGAAGTCATCGTCTCCACGGATCACTCCGCACCTAGATATCTTTTAAGCAAATCGGACGCCAAGCATGGTCTTTTGCGATGGATCCTCCTCTTGCAGGAGTTTGACTTAGAGATCCGGGACAAAAGGGGAGCCGAAAACTTGGCGGCGGATCATCTCTTCCATTTAGAAAACCCCGCCTCGGATGTATTAATAGAATCTGACATTAATGATAAATTTCCCGAAGAGCGCCTCCTTGCTCTCGAAAATATTAATTCATTGTCTACCCCCTGGTTTGCAGATCTGGCTAACTATTTAGTAGCCCGGGTCCTGCCAAAAGAATTCTCGAGTCAGCAAAAGAAGAAATTCTTTTCTGATTTAAAGAATTACTTTTGGGAGGACCCCTTTTTATTCCGTGTATGCGCAGACCAGGTTGTGAGAAGATGTGTTTCAAGTGAGGAAGGCCTTAAAATTTTACGTCATTGTCATGAGGGACCCACCGGTGGTCATTATCATTCGAACCGAACCGCGAGGAAGGCGCTGGAGGCGGGCTTTTATTGGCCCACGCTCTTCAAAGAAGCTCACACCCTTGTGAGTACCTGCGACAGCTGCCAGCGGTCGGGGAACATCTCTCCCCGGGATGAGATGCCCCAAAACATTTTCTTAGAATGCGAAATTTTCGACCTTTGGGGTATCGATTTTGTTGGTCCTCTCCCTCCATCTTTTTCAAATAAATATATTCTAGTGGCGGTCGACTGTGTATCGAGGTGGGCGGAAGCGCAAGCTCTCCCCACCAATGATGCGCGAGTCATCGTTAATTTCTTAAAAAAATTATTTTCTCGATTTGGCACGCCGCGCGCTATTGTGAGTGATCGGGGCACCCATTTTTGCAATACTCAATTTACAAAAAATTTAGCGAAATATGGTGTTACTCACAAATTATCCACCGCATATCACCCACAAACGAGCGGCCAAGTCGAAGTTGTTAATCGAGAATTAAAACGGATGTTAGAAAAAACAGTTTCTATCAATCGGAAGGATTGGGCAATAAAGCTCGATGACGCGCTATGGGCCTATCGAACGGCATACAAGACCGCTATCGGTTGTACACCGTATCGAATGGTTTATGGCAAGGCTTGCCACCTTCCGGTCGAATTAGAACACCGCGCATTTTGGGCGCTTAAATTTTTAAACCTCGATTCCACTCTAGCGGGAGAACAAAGAAAATTCCAAATGAACGAATTAGATGAGTGGCGAGCGAATGCGTATGAGAGCAATAAATTATATAAGGAGCGAACGAAGTTTTATCACGATAGGCATATAAAATTTCCAAAAACTTTTTCGCCGGGCGATCTCGTCCTCCTTTATAATTCCCGCCTTCGCCTTTTTCCGGGAAAACTAAAATCCCGATGGTCCGGACCCTTTATTGTTAAAGAGGTTTGGTCTTATGGGACAATTTTAATTTCCCACCCGGAAAAAGGTACCTTCAAAGTAAACGGCCACCGCCTTAAATTATATCTTCCGGGAGAGTTAACTAATGAAAAGAGTGATTCGATTGTATTTCAACCTATAATATGATCGGCAAGTGGGTCAAGCTATGCGACCTTAAACAAAGCGCTTTTGGGAGGCACCCCAAAGTTATCTTTTGTTATTTTCTCTTATCTTTTCTTTTCTTCTTTAACAACTTTTGCAGGTAATCGCGGCTTCCCCACAAACGCTTCAAAAACTTCAAAAAAAATCAGGGAAGCCCTTTTTCCTTCTCTTCTTTCGTTTTTGCATTTCTTTTTACCTTTTCTTACTTCATACTTATTTTTAAACATTGGGGACAATGTTTAACTTTAAGTATGGGGGTGTAAATAGCCCTTTGTAAATATTTGTAAATAGTTTTTAAAAAAGAAAATTTTCAAAAAAAAAGAAAAGAAAAAAGAAACAAAAAGAAAATTTTAATTTTGTTTCTATGTTTTCCATTATTTAAGCACTTGTAAAATCCAAAAACTCAAAAAAATTTAGAAAATCGAAATTTTAAATCTTGGAAAGGGACGTTTGGGATTTCATCCCATCACACCTCCTAGTACCTTGCGAACCCTTCACCGGGTAACCCTTGGGAAGTCCAAGACTTAACAAAAATTGTTAAGTTTTAAAGTTAGTTTCCTTTCTTTGTAAATAGTTTTTAATGAGAAAAATTCAAAAAAAAAAAAGATAATATCAAAAATTCAAAAAAAGATAATATCAAAAATTCCAAAAATTCTTATATCCCTCCTTCTTGTTGTTTTTGTGATTTCTTAGAAATCTAGTTGAGAATGTTTATAAGCATGTTTAAGTTTTTAATTGGCTAAAATTTTGCTTATCATAGTTTGTTAATTTTAAATTTGAGGTAATCTTGATTTAAGAATCATCTTATGATTTTAAATTGATTAGAGAATTTTGTTAGCATGACTTCTCTTTTTATTTTTAAATGGCTTCATTTTGTAGTGAATTTCCTAAACCTCCTTAGATTTCAATTATATTTTCTTCTAACTTTTTAGATCTTAGGAAATTTAATGTTACTAGAATTTGCTCTCAATATAATTTAAAGCTAGCTAGATTTATTTCCCTTCCTTACCCCCTTTGTGGCATAAAAAAATGAACTTTAAAAGATCATATGTCATGGGAATAAGAGGATAAATTCATTATTCCTAAAACATATGCACCCAAAATATTTGAAAAGATTATATGGCATGGAGTAAGAGGATAAAATTCATTACTCCTAAACCATATACATTTTGGGTTTTTATTAGAAGAGAAAAAAAAGAAAAAAAAAGGAAATTTCATGATAAATTCCATTTCCTCCATTCAAAAATTTCTCTTCTTATGCCAAATTTTATGAAATCCCCTTAGCCAATTATCATTGTTCTAGTTTTAGTTGAAAATTATGGAGAGAGCAATATTTAGTAATTTACTTTTCCTTAAGATTCTTTTAAGATAGAGTTCTTATAATTTTAATTTAATTTAGTTTTATAATTTCTACAATTTTGTCAAACTACTTAATTTTCTTGAGAGGTTCTTGCCTAAACATTTTTCCATCTTTTCAAATCATCATCATAATTTAGAACTTAACCCCCCCTTGAATTTACTCTTAACTTAACTTTTGGTTAAATGAAATTTTAGTTTTAAATTAAAAATTTTTAAGGATGTCTTATAAATTATGTCTCACACTTTTGCTCTGGAATAGCAAAACCTCAAGTATGGGGGTATTTGATAAGTAGTATCTTTATAACTTTTTAATAGAAAATTTTGTAAATATTTAATGTGAATTTTCCTTTTTATGTCAATTTTAGGTTATAAGTAGTTTTTTTTTGTAATTTTGATTCTAACTTAGCTTAATTTAAAATATTTGCAGAATTTTGGGACAAATCGGAAAAAATGGCATGTCACGCCCTCGGTCACGCCCGTGACCAAGGGCGTGTAACCTAAAGATCAGTCCAGAAGGATGCCGCGCTGTCTGAGCTAGCCCACACCAAGTCACTCCCTAGGTCACGCCCGTGACCTAAAGTCATGCCCGTGACCAAGGGCGTGTAAAATTAAAATCTTCCACGTGGAGCCGCCGTCGAGACGTGGAGATGCTGTCGAGAAGTCGACCTAAGTCACGCCCGTGACCCACATGTCACGGCCATGACTTTCCAGCGTGATCCCTGCTCTGCCGCCGCGCCGAATTCCAGCCCACGCCGCATTTAATGCATCCGTCAAAAGTCACGGCCGTGACCCGACATGTCACGCCCGTGACATGTCACTTTTCGCCGCGCCGTTCAGAAAGCCCACGCCACTGTCGGATCCAATGTGAATAGTGCAGTCACGCCCTTGGTCACGCCCGTGACCGAGGGCGTGTAATCTAAAATTTTTTTCCTATAAATTCAGAGGCTCTCCTTGAGTCCAGGGTTCAGAATTTTGCAGTGGGGGAGGTGCTGCTAGAGCTGTTAATGAAGTTTTTCAATGCTTTCTCATGCTTTTCAATTTCATGTTCTTCCTTTTTAATTCATGTAATGTGCTAGTTCTTAGTTCTATGCAATAGTTAGTTAAAGCTTGTAATATTTTCCTTCCTAGCTTGTAATCTCTTTAATTAAAGCTTGTAATCGTTTTGGTTTTCAATAAAATTAAGTTCTCTTTCCTTCATGTTCTCTTTTTCCTTAAGCACTCTTTCTTTCATGCAATGATTTTTCTTTCCTTTTTCCCCTCCACTATGGTTGAGCATTAAGTATTTTTGTCTTCGTTTAATCCTTTCATTTAGCTTGCAATTAGTTTTAATTTTAGTTAAGCAAAAACAAACCAATCAAATTTTCGTCGATAAGATAATGGCGATTTTCCTCAAAGTAGAATTAATCAACGCGCCCCGTGGAATACGACCTTGATATTCCTAAATATCCTATACTATAGACGATAAGGTACACTTGCCTTTATCGGATATAGTTTTGGAGAAAATCTCAAATCTTCACTAAATTTCAAAACCGAAAAATCAATATCAATCATCTAATTTCACAAGTGATTGGTGATATCACAGCAGGTGTTCAAACAAGGCATCAACTACACCAAAATCAGATGCATACTTGTTTTCTATCACAAGTTGAACCTCAAACCCTAAAAGATGCAGAACAAGATCCAAATTGGATTCTTGCAATGCAAGAGGAACTCAACCAGTTTGAAAGAAACAAGGTTTGGGATTTGGTTCCAAGACCAAAAGGCCATCCATTTATTGGCACCAAGTGGGTCTTCAGGAACAAACTTGATGATCAAGGCAATATTGTGAGAAACAAAGCAAGATTGGTAGCTCAAGGATATTCACAGGAAGAAGGCATAGATTATGATCAGACATTTGCCCCTGTTGCAAGGCATGAAGCTATAAGGATTTTCTTGGCCTTTGCTGCATTCAAAAAGTTCAAGGTATATCAAATGGATGTGAAAAGTGCTTTTCTCAATGGAGACATCAAAGAAGAAGTCTATGTGGAACAACCACCAGGTTTCATCTCTCCAACTCATTCCTCCTATGTATATAAACTTAATGAAGCTCTCTATGGTCTCAAACAAGCTCCCAGAGTATGGTATGAGACTTTAGCTAACTTTCTCTTAGAAAACAATTTCTGTAGAGGCATAGTAGACAAAACATTATTTTACAAAGTACATAAAAATCAAACTCTACTAGTTCAAATGTATGTAGATGACATTATCTTTGGATCTACTGATTCAAACTTGTGCAAAAGATTTTCCAATCTAATGCAATCAAGATTTGAAATGAGTAGTATGGGTGAATTATCATACTTCCTTGGTCTTCAAGTGAAGCAAACCCCATCAGGAATCTTCATCTCTCAATCTAAGTATGCTAAGGAATTAGTGAAAAGATTTGGAATGTCTGATTCTTCCACTATGAAAACACCCATGGCCTCTAATGCTATTATTAATACTGATGAATCAGGGAAACCTGTTGATCAGAAATTATATAGGGCAATTGTTGGCTCTCTACTCTATTTAACTGATAGTAGGCCAGATATAATGTTTGTTACATGCATTTGTGCTAGGTTTCAAGTTAATCCTAAAGAATCTCATCTTACTTTTCTAAAAAGGATTTTAAGATATATAAAGGGTTGCCCTAATCTAGGACTCTGGTATCCAACAGCATCTGAATTTGAATTAACTGGATTCTCAGACTCAGATTATGCTGGATGCAGGGTAGACAGGAAAAGCACATCAGGAACTTGTCAGTTTCTTGGTGATAGGCTTGTGTCTTGGTTTTGTAAGAAACAAACATCTGTGTCTACATCAACAGCTGAAGCTGAATACTTAGCTGCTGGCAGTTGCTGCTCACAGATATTATGGATACAAAATCAGCTCCTAGACTATGGTGTCAACTTAAATAATTCAGTTATATTTTGTGACAACACTAGTGCAATATCTATTGCACAAAATCTAGTTCTCCATAGTAGGACTAAGCACATAGAAATTAGGCACCACTTCCTTAGGGACAATGTGGATAAAAACAAAATTTGCCTACAATTCATTTCTACTGATTTGCAAAGAGCTGATATTTTCACCAAGCCCCTGGATGAAAAGAAGCACATCTTTATAAATCAACTAGGAATGATAGATGGAGACTCAATCTGCTAAAAAATAAGTATTTCTATTTTCTCACAAATTCGTCGAACGAAGAATGACAAATTTGAATCATTTATCGAACGGTGGTCTATGAAACCTCTTAAATGTAGAGTCAGTTAAGGCAATTTCATTTGTCGAACGATGGTCGGCGAAAAAGATGTTCTCGTCGAATGCTTTCAGACAAAGAAATAAAGCATTTTCGACTTCTAATTTTATTAGGTTTTGTCGAACAGTGGTTTACGAATGCGCCCTCATTCTTCGACCCTTCTATATAAGCCTTATTTTATCTTATTCTAAGCTTTGCACCTACAGAAATCGTCTTTCCCTCCAGTTCCCCTCTGCACTTGATCTTCAACTTTCTTTGCAGGAACAATGGCGATTCCTCAGGCCTCTCTGCACCGAATGAAGTTTGACGCAGGTTTCGACATTGACATGGACTCGTTTGCACATTCAGACCAAATCTTCAAAGATATTCTTCAAATGCTGGAAGAACAACATCTAAGGAAGTCTCTAAGCACCAGGTAGAAGATAGCTGTTGCAGAGATAAAAGAATGGGTTTACACTGCAAAACCAGTCGATGAAAGCTTGTCGGGAACAATCTCAGGTCATCATGTCTCTCTCTCTCCCACCATCCTTTCTGAAATTTTTGGTTTTGAGAATGGTGAAGATGACTTAGACATAAGCTCAAATGAATTTGATGAAGCTTTAGTCAAAATGGGCCATTTGACTGGAAACCCTAACCACCTTCTGAAAAAGAACTTGTCTCAGGACTACAAGTTCTTAGCAGACATTGTTGGGAAAGTCTTGCTGGGCAAGACATCTGGGCATGACTGTATCAATAGGCACCAATTTCTGTTGATGGTGGCCTTGATGGAGAAGAAGACAATCAACTGGGGATCAATTCTTTTTGAATTGATTAAGAAGAAAAATTCTAAAGATAGTGTATGTTTTGGAAGAGTTATAGGAATTTTTCTGCAGGAAAGGCATCCAGACCTTTTGGTGTCACCAAAGGTGACCATAAATGCCAGCAAGAGGCTGACCTCAGCACTCTTTGCTAAATGGGATAGGGTAATTCCCAAGAAGAATACAGGGGCTGATGCCTCTAAGAAAAGGAAAACCTCCGAGGACACAAGGACTGATCAAGTCACTCCCTCTACCCTTCAAGAAGCTCCTTCCTCAGATCCTTCTCCTTCTCATATCCCATCTCCACCTGCTCAACAATCTCCTGTACATTCTCATTCTTCACCACCTCCTTCAACTGCCATATCACCCATCAATGATATTCCACCTATATCTCCAGAACCACTACCTTCCACACGTCCATCTCCAATACATAATGAATATCATTCACCCACTCATTCTCCTAGTCCAATCCATCCAGAAATTCCCACACATACTACCAACATCAGCAACATCTCTCTATTCCTCCAATCTCATCTCCATCCACTTCATAACCATCCTATATTCATCCACTAGATTATCCATCCCTCAACCTCTCCTCCATTGCTGATTAGGTTTTTGATCATATCCTTCCTAAAATAAGCCAACTCCTGGATGCAAACTTTGCTCCAGTTCTTCAGGCAATTTCTGCTCTATCTGCTAAGATAGCTTCTATTCCTTCCTCTACTGCTGTCCCTTCTTCTAGGGGCCTAGATTCAGGCTTCCCTGAAGCTAGGCAGGGGGAGATGTCCTATGAAGAAGATCCAGAAACAGAAGACACTCCAGAAGATACAGAAGTTACAGTTTTTGATACAAATATGATTGATTCATGTATAATATCAGATACACAAGTTATAGAAGAAATAAATAGTATATGCATTCATCCATCCTGTGATCTATATATTTTATTATCAAAATTTGATGTCACATATACTTCAAGGGTATCACCAAAAGTATACATAGAGGATTTATCAAAGGCTCTGATATGCCTTCCTCAGAAGACTCATTCTGATATCATACAAAAGTATATCTCCTCTATTCCTTCATCCACTGATCAAGACATTCAAATGAAGGATCATTCTGCAGAATATGAAGATGATCTTGCAGAATTCCTTGATGATACACAAGATCACCCCCACTCCACCAGATGCAACAGCCTCTCAAATTACTTCTTCACCTCCAATTCCTCTATGGAATGAAGAACCAATGCCAAGCTTTGATGAAATATGGAAAGAAGCAGATGCAGAGTTTGACAAAGCTGGAGAAGAAAGATTAAAGGCTCGTGAAGCAATCAAAAGAATTGATGATTTATATAATAATCCAATCTCCTCTTCTGACTCTGATGATGATGATGATGATGATGACAACAGTGATTCTGATGATACATTTTCAAAGAAAAGAAAGAAAAGAACAGCTAAGTCAAAGGCTGCTCCCAAGCCTCCAAATCCAAAGAATGACATTCCTTTGTACATTTTGTATAATGTTCCTCTTGATGAGAAAACTCCTCACTGGATGAAGCTCTCCAGAAATGAGAACAACAGGAGGAAGAAATTCAAGAAGACTGGCTACATCCCTGACAAACCAGTCAAGCACAATCATCCTCCTCCTCCTCCTCCAGCAGCTGGTGCAGCAGGATCAGCAGGTGTATCATTCTCTTCTCAGAAGCAAAGCTCTCAACAATCAGGGAGACCTGGTAGTTCTAGTGGTCCTCAAACCTCTGGATCAGCCAGTGCTCCTCCTTCTAAGAAATCTGCACTTGCCTTACAAGAGGGTCAAACCATTACTTCACCCCAAATATCTTCAGAATACAAACTTCACATTTCTGATGGATCTCTTCACAGAGATAATGTGAAAATTTTTCCGGACCTTGTGAGAGCAAGCAGGAATAACAACTAGAGTTACAAGCCAAAACAACCAGAAACAATTTGGGGCAAACAATTGATCTTTATTGATTTTCTAACTTCAGTTACAGGGCAAGACATGCTTGATGAGACATGATTTCGTCAGCACAACACTCCAGAACAAATACAGAGAAGAATACTGAAGGACTTCAGACCGCACAACTCGCGCGACCTCTCTTGCACAGACCGCGCGATCTCCCTTGCGATCTCCTCCTGTTGCTAGACCGCAACACCCTGCCGACCTCAGACCACCACCAAACCGCTGCACAGACCGCTCCCTTCTTTCGACCTCCTGATCTTCCCAACCTCCAGCAACACAACTCCAAGCCGCAGACCGCCCGAACACTTTCAGAGGAAGAGGTGATCGATGCTGCCTGCACTATCCGCAGAAGCTGCACAAGAAGAATTCGATCAGAGACCGCCCGGTCAGAAAACACAGACCGCAAGAAAGACGCGAACTCAGCTTACACTTGGTGTGTTCTATTTGTTGCTACAGTGGCTCCCTATTTATAGGCGTGAGACCTGATCCAGTCACCACCCTATGAGATAGAGTCACCACCCATCAGATCGCGCGACCTTACCGGTCAACCCGCGCGATCACTGCAACCCTCCTGCTTCATTTTGGTGAGCGCCGACTTCACTCCAGACCGCGGGAGATCGCTACTCCCTTGGTCTGAACACGACTCCACACGGAGATCGCCAGACCGCCTAGAAGTCACCCACCACCTGTGTTCGCCCGAGACCGCAAACACAGCCAGCTCGCCCTCCTGGTCTCCTCCTGAGACCGCGAACTGAGACCGCGCGACTAAGAATACTTAGTCCGCGAACTCCTTCAGAACCCTCTGGAAATCCACCAGACCGGATTCACGAGCCAACCCGTGCGGTCATGCCAGACCGGCACGTCCTTGAAGAGAACAACTTGTCACGCGGTCAAAGACAGACCGCGCGACCCTGAGGAAGATCACCTGTCATGCGGTCACAGCCAGACCACACGACCTCCGCCTCCAGCAGCCCTTGGACCAGACCAGCGGTCAACCCGGGAGACCGCGACTAGGCACAGATCATGCCAAACTGCCGATCCAGACCGTCAAGTCGGCAACCTTGCCTGACCGAAATCAGACCGTTAGTTCGCGCGAACTCGCCAGACCGGCCGACCTCACCCAGACCGCCCAGATCCAAAAGCCTCCAAACTTCCACTTCAACAATTTCAACACTCCCCCTTGAAGTGGGAAGTTGAAACCAGCCCTAGTAAGCTCCTTAGCCGTGTGAACGGCCCCTTTGCCAGCGCCTTTGTGAAGATGTCTGCGACATTGTCCGCACTCCGCACATGCCCGACCGAAAGAGATCCCTCCAGCACCTTCTCCCGTATGAAGTGATGCTCGATCTCAATATGCTTGGTCCTCGCGTGACAAACTGGATTGGTCACCAGTTTGAGAGCACTCTCGTTGTCACCGCGTAGCAGAGTCGGCTCCCGAACCTCCTTATGGACGTCTCCAACCAACCTCCTAAGCCAGATGGCTTCCTGAGCTGCCAAGGCCGAAGCCTTGTATTCCGCTTCTGTGGTAGAGACTGACACGGAATCCTGCTTCTTGCTGCACCATGAAATAGCTGTGGGGCCCGCCATGAAGACGAATCCAGACGTCGACTTCCGATCATCCGAATCTCCCCCGTAGTCAGCATCCATGAACCCGTGCACCTTGAAGTCCGCATCCCTCCGGTACAGGAGACCCATGTCCGAGGTCGCCTTGACATACTTCAGAATGTTCTTGGCCGCTAGCAGATGAGGTACCCGTGGCTCCGCCATAAACCGACTCACCCTGCCCACTGCATATGCAATGTCCGGCCTCGTGATCGTCAGATAGATTAAGCTCCCAACCAGAGCTCGGAACACCAACGGATCTTGCATGATCCTTCCCTCATCCTTCCGAAGCTTCATAGCCTTCTCCAGAGGTGTGGAAGTGCACTTCCCTTCCTTCATGCCGAACCGCCCCACGATCCGCTCCGCATATCCAGCCTGGGAAACCAGCACTCCACCTTCCTTCCTCTGCACCTCAAGTCCAAGGAAATGGTGAAGCTCACCTAAGTCCTTCATCTCGAACCTGATAGACAGCTCGGCTCGAAGCTGTGCTACTTCCTCCTTCGAGTTCCCCGTCACGATCATATCGTCGACGTATAACAGCACGATGACTTGAAGCTCCCCGCTCTTCTTGACGAACAAGCTTGAGTCTGAGTCTGAAGCCCCAAATCCACAGAATAAGAGATATTCTGCGATCTTCCCATACCACGCCCTCGGCGCTTGCTTCAACCCATACAGGGCCTTCTTCAGCTTGCAGACATGCTCCGGAAAATCTTCAGACACAAAACCTGGTGGCTGGACCATGAATATGTCCTTGTCAATCTCGCCGTACAAGAAGGCGTTCTTGACGTCGAGCTGCCAAATCTTCCATCCACTGAACGCCGCCAAGGCAATGATGAACCGAACTGAAGTCATTTTTGCCACCGGACTGAATGTCTCATCATAGTCTTCACCGTATTGCTGCGAGAACCCCCGAGCTACAAGACGAGCCTTGTAACGCTCGATACTGCCGTCAGCTTTCTTCTTCAGCTTGTAGACCCACTTGCATGTCACAGGAGCGATGCCCTTCGGCTTGGGCACAAGAGACCAGGTCTCATTCTTCTCGAGAGCTACCATCTCTTCTTGCATCGCAACATCCCACTCCTTCACACCTTGGGCCTTCTCAAAGCTCGACGGCTCCCTCTCATCTAAGGGACCAGCGAAGAAACATGAGACAAAGCTCACTGTGTTTCCTCCTGTATAGCGATCAGGGGCGATGATCGCTCGCTTCGACCTCCTTAGCTCCTTCCCCTGAACCGCTTCATCTCCAGCTGCTTCTTCCCTAGCTCCCCTTCCAGACGTGCTAGGAGCATTGCTCCCCCTGCTCCCTGAACCAGAAGCTCCCGTCTCAGGACTAGAAGGCGATGGACCACCTGGTGACACAGGTAGCTCCACCTGAAGATTTTCCACAGCTTGCTCCGGCACCTCCACCCTGCTTTCTGGTAACTCCACTCCAGAGGACCCCCTGTAAGATGTCACCTCATCGAACACGACGTCGCGAGATACAACAAATCTCCGCGTCTCCGGGTCCATGCACTTCCACCCTTTCTTCCTCTCATCGTATCCCACAAAGACTAGCTTCCTAGCCTTCGCTTCTAGCTTTGTCCGGAGAGCATCAGGGATGTGCACGTAACAGGTGGAACCGAACACCCGAAGGTGTGCCACGCTTGGCTTCTCCTTGAACATCATCTCATGCGGGGTCAACATGTTGATGGGGCTCAGAGGCATCCTGTTGATGACGTAAGCAGCACAAGACATTCCCTCCGCCCAGAAGGACTTTGGGATACTCTTGGCATGCAGCCAACACTTGCAGGTCTCCGTCAGATGACGGATCTTCCGCTCTGCAACACCGTTCTGCTGTGGAGTATGTGCACAAGTAAGCTCCCTCCGGATGCCTGCCTTCCTGCAAAAACTGGAGAACTCAGCAGAGGTGAACTCTCCTCCGTTGTCCGTCCTCAGCTTCTTGATCCGCAGATTCAGCCGACCTTCCACGAGCTCCTTGAACTCCACAAACTTGGCAAACGCTTCCGCCTTCTCCTTCAGGAAATAAACCCAGACATATCTGGTGTAATCATCGATCAGCACCAGCATATACCTGCTGCCTCCGAGGCTTGGGGTAGCAGTAGGTCCCATCAAGTCACCGTGGATGCACTCCAACGGCACACTACTCCTTGTCTGCGACTTGTCAAACGGTAGTCGATGAGACTTGCCGAACTGACATCCTGCGCAAACATGACCTTCTCCGTAGGAAGATAGACTTGGCAGGCCCTTGACCAGACCTCTCACCACCATAGCTTTCAGCTTGTCCATCCCTACATGCCCCAACCTCTCATGCCATATCACGGCACCATCATTCGTCTTCATCTTGTCGACGTAGGAACTTGTCGACAAAACGAACAAGTCCTTTGCCCGTCTCCCAACATGAACAACCTCCGCCTTCACGGCCTCTACATTTCGTAGAAATTTCACTTCTGTTGGGCCGAACAGAACGTGATACCCAGCGTCAACAGCGTTGGTTACTGAGAAGAGGTTTTTCTTCATCCCGGGCACATGATAGACACTCTTCAAGGTAAGTGGCCCTCTATCACTGCCCAAAGAAACAACCCCCACCTTCTCGACTGCATGCACAGTATTATCAGCGGTGATGATAGCATTGTTACCTGTGTACGGTTGTGCTGATGAAAGCTTCGACTCATCTCCGGTGAGGTGATGACCACACCCCGAGTCCACGATCCAGTCCTCTTGATAGTTGATAGTAGCCGAGGCTTCAACCGAAGCCGAGAAGGCTCCTCCCCATCCTCCATCAATGTGCCTGGCCTCCACTTCCACCTTTCCAGCAACATGCCCCGATTGAGTAACAACTGGGCATTCCTTCTTGAAGTGCCCAACCTTCCCGCACTTGAAGCATCTCGGACCTTCCCCCTTCTTCTTCCCGTCAGCCTTGGGAGCATACCCCCTTTCCTGCTGCCCAGAAGTTGAAGGCCCATAGCCTCCCGCGATCTTTTTCTTCTTCTCCCACTTCTTCTTCTTCCCTGAGAAGAGCACCTCGCCGTCTCCCCCAGTCACTGACACTCCCGCCATCTGCCTTGCCAGACTTTCCTGCGACGCTAGCAGATTCTCCAGCTCTAGCAGAGACGGCTGATTTGCCCATCCCTGCACTGACGTTACAAAGGCAACATATTCCTTCCGCAGGCCGCGGATGATGTGCCTCTTCAGCTTCGCCTCAGAGATAGGCTCATCAGGATCCAGTGCTGATATCTCAGCGCAGAGGTTCTTCATCTTCAGAAAGAAGTTTGAGATAGAAAGATCACCCTGAGCCGACCTTGCCAGCTCATTCTCCAAGAACTGCAGCCTCGCCACATTCTTCTTGTTAAACAGCCCATCAAGGGCTCTCCAGATTTCGGCAGCTGATCCACACCCTAAGATGTGATCAAATAGTTCCGGTGAGATGGCACGCTTCAAGGTGAACTCGGCTTTAGCATTGGTCTTTCTCCACGCCCTCACAGCCGGACCATTATCACCTGCTTCCGTTGCCTTCACCTCTTCAGTTGCATCTCCTCCAACAACCTCCCAGAGGTCCTCCCCTAGAAGATAGCTCTGCATACATGACCTCCACTTCTTAAAGTTGGTCGAAGTAAGCATATCAATCCCAAGACCTCTTGCAAATCCGCCTTCCATTGTTTTCCCTCTGGTTCCTTCTTCACAAAGGCGATGGCTACTCTAAGTTATTCACTGCTCTAACCACTCCAACCTCCCTCTGATACCATGTGAAAATTTTTCCGGACCTTGTGAGAGCAAGCAGGAATAACAACTAGAGTTACAAGCCAAAACAACCAGAAACAATTTGGGGCAAACAATTGATCTTTATTGATTTTCTAACTTCAGTTACAGGGCAAGACATGCTTGACGAGACATGATTTCGTCAGCACAACACTCCAGAACAAATACAGAGAAGAATACTGAAGGACTTCAGACCGCACAACTCGCGCGACCTCTCTTGCACAGACCGCGCGATCTCCCTTGCGATCTCCTCCTGTTGCTAGACCGCAACACCCTGCCGACCTCAGACCACCACCAAACCGCTGCACAGACCGCTCCCTTCTTTCGACCTCCTGATCTTCCCAACCTCCAGCAACACAACTCCAAGCCGCAGACCGCCCGAACACTTTCAGAGGAAGAGGTGATCGATGCTGCCTGCACTATCCGCAGAAGCTGCACAAGAAGAATTCGATCAGAGACCGCCCGGTCAGAAAACACAGACCGCAAGAAAGACGCGAACTCAGCTTACACTTGGTGTGTTCTATTTGTTGCTACAGTGGCTCCCTATTTATAGGCGTGAGACCTGATCCAGTCACCACCCTATGAGATAGAGTCACCACCCATCAGATCGCGCGACCTTACCGGTCAACCCGCGCGATCACTGCAACCCTCCTGCTTCATTTTGGTGAGCGCCGACTTCACTCCAGACCGCGGGAGATCGCTACTCCCTTGGTCTGAACACGACTCCACACGGAGATCGCCAGACCGCCTAGAAGTCACCCACCACCTGTGTTCGCCCGAGACCGCAAACACAGCCAGCTCGCCCTCCTGGTCTCCTCCTGAGACCGCGAACTGAGACCGCGCGACTAAGAATACTTAGTCCGCGAACTCCTTCAGAACCCTCTGGAAATCCACCAGACCGGATTCACGAGCCAACCCGTGCGGTCACGCCAGACCGGCACGTCCTTGAAGAGAACAACTTGTCACGCGGTCAAAGACAGACCGCGCGACCCTGAGGAAGATCACCTGTCATGCGGTCACAGCCAGACCACACGACCTCCGCCTCCAGCAGCCCTTGGACCAGACCAGCGGTCAACCCGGGAGACCGCGACTAGGCACAGATCATGCCAAACCGCCGATCCAGACCGTCAAGTCGGCAACCTTGCCTGACCGAAATCAGACCGTTAGTTCGCGCGAACTCGCCAGACCGGCCGACCTCACCCAGACCGCCCAGATCCAAAAGCCTCCAAACTTCCACTTCAACAATTTCAACAGATAAAGTACCTCAAAAGGTCACTCAAGATAAAAATGATTCAGAAGATATTTATTACTTTCCAGATCCAGAAGAAGAGAAAATCTGTCAGATAGCAAGACTGAAAGAAACAATTGCATCTGCACAGATTAACAAAGCTAAAGCAGAAGGAAAAGACTTCTCAAATATCTCAACCATGTCAGAATACAGAAGAAAAGAACTTGAAAAATATAAACCAATTAAAGCATTCAATGCTGAGGAATATATTGATATGCACCCAGAAGCGTTTATCCCTCATGTCAAAGAACAAAAAATCATTGGAGCTCAAGATCTGTTTATCAGCAAAAAGAAATCAGAAGATCCTAACAGGAAGATCATATTCAAGCCACCTTCTCAGGACAAAAAGTCTTAAATATTTGCTTGTTTATGAATGTAAAGTTTCTAAACTCAGAGCATCTTACTTTTATCTTATCTGATGATCTATTTTAATCTATCAAATATATTTCATTTCATTTTTGCTCTGTTGATTATACTTTCTGCTGTATTTATTCAATTATTTGTCAAATAGTATCCTAACCCAAATAGGGGGAGATTGTTGGAACAACCCTATTACTGATTTGGGCTAGGATCACTATATGTTGATTAGAATCTGTATTGACCCCATTGTATAGTCTTAGGGTCAAGTTATAGGCTGATTAGATTAGTCAGAACTTAGGAAAATTCAAGCTCAACTAATGGCGAGTGGTGTTCGACGAATGACCAGATTCGTTCGACAAATTGTTTCCAGCAGACTGAAGAAATTCACAGTTCCAGCACTCGACATTTTCTGAGCGGCGCTCGACAAATAGCTAACAGCGCTAGACAAATTCTATAGCCAGCGCTCGACAAATGACTAGCACTGGTCGACGAATTCTAGCCAGCGCTCGACAAATTCCTCTCTGAAGTTCAGATTAATATTCTCAGTGGATGTCAGTTCTCTGAACTCAAATCAGCAGAATAACGGATATATTTATTTCTCCTTGGACGTATTCAGGCAGCCATGTAAGGATATCTTTCTTATTTATTATATCATTTTATTCTTTTTATTCCAAGAAGAAGAATAGCCGTTGACAATTAATGCCAAGGCATCTTTCTCGACAAAAGGAATTGAAAGGACCTGCCAAAGTCGTTTTTGTGTGGCTACCTAGTTCCAAGAAGGATTTAAGTCAGAAAAAACATATTCCTTAAATAGACAGAGGATTTGAATTTGAAAATAGAAAATCAATCAAAAAAAAGAGGAGATCATCAAC
This sequence comes from Dactylorhiza incarnata, assembly GCA_033032865.1. Lineage (NCBI taxonomy): Eukaryota > Viridiplantae > Streptophyta > Magnoliopsida > Asparagales > Orchidaceae > Dactylorhiza > Dactylorhiza incarnata. The sequence goes on from JAWHQI010000003.1 coordinate 25,823,097, forward strand.
CAAGGGTGTCGTTTTTCAAAGAGAAAAATATAGAAAAACTTCACCATCTCCAAGTCTCTCTGTGATCACAGAACAAGGAGAACAGAAGAAGTTTAAGAGGAAGAAGAAGAAGAAAATATATTCTTTCCAGCATTCTTCCTCATCAAGGCAGCATCCTCTTCATTCTGAGAACAAGATTCAATCTCTCAGATCTGCTGCAAGATAAAGTCTTTCAAGAGCAACAACAATCTGAAGATTAATTTCTTCCAAATAATCTGCTACAAAGACTTCTGTTTGAGAAAGCTCTGTCCACAAAGCTGTCATCAACTCTCATCAGACATGGGGAGCTTTCTGCTTCAACACCTTTTGTCTTCTCTCAGATCATTGACAGAGAAGAACACTCTAAACCTTTTATCTCATCCTGTACAGGGTTAATACTGCCATAAAAAGTTTACCCAGTGGTGGCAAGACACCTTATCAAAAAATCCTTGTGTGGTTTTTTAGCACCTTATCAAAAGCTTATTGGTGTGTGGACACCTTATCAAAAACCCCTTGGTGCCTGGGCACCTTATCAACCCTCCTAGTGGATTCCAACCAAGGGTGGTAGAAGAGTAGACGTACCCAGATTTATTGGGGAACTACTATAGCTCCTTGTGTCTTCTGTGCTTGCTTATTTCTGTGTGCTTGTGCTGTGTGCTTTTTACTACTTCTGTTTTTATCTTTAACTCTCACTGATTACACATATACTTACTCAGTATTTTAAATTCCGCTATAAAACTAAACAAAAAGTTTTAATACTCTATTCACCCCCCCCCCCCCCCCCCCCCCCCCTCTAGAGTAACTTTAGATCTGACCTCCACTTTCACACTCCAAAATTTGGTCGAATTGACCGAACGAACGTGGAAGCAAACGACGGCGCACCGCTAACTCCGCACTAACGTAACACCCTCACGTTAAAAATGACGTCAAAGAAGGATTAAAATAATTTCTGAAAATTTTGGGGCGTTACAGTCACCCCACCAAAAAGAAAGTTTCGTCCCGAAACTTAGAACCGAAACTTAGAACCGAAACTTAGAATGCAAACGAATCAACAAGGGCAAAGGGGAAGACAAGCTCACACTCGCTGGATAGAGACGTTAACTGAAGAGGGATAGGAGAACGGATGTGGATAAGACTTCTTCTCAGCACTCAAAATAGATCACCAGATCCCTGATCAAGGTTCACGATAAAGTCCCATGAATCCAACACCTCCCAATTAACCTAACGAGGGAATCACCAAAAAGGAAAGAATAACCCTGAATGCCCTGGCCCAACTTCACCGAGTCTCTATGGGAAACTTAACACTAAAGGGATCTGATGCGAGATCAACAACCTAACGATGACCGCCTGTTGAAAAACTTGAGGTCCGGAGGTGAAGTAAAAATGCGGAAAACACTTCACAAACTTTTCACAAGTGTAGCACAACAATGACAATAGGAAGAACGAATAGTGCTATGGCATTAACTATCTCTTCACAATTCGAGGTATACATGGCGAGACATGATTCATAAGAATCACGGAGGAGAGAAGCACGAAACACAAAAAATACAAGCTGCTGGAGACTTGACCACTTCAGACCGCCAGACCACGCGAATACACAAGACAGGTGGTTAGCCACTGAGACCGCGCGAACAGAGCACAAGACGCACCTGTCAGACCGCAACCACAGACGCCTGACTTGCTGCTTTATTCCACTGCTAAAAACAAATAGTTCGCACTTCTTGATCGCCCAGACCGCATGATCTTGATCAAAGAAGAACCCGCGACCATTGAACAGAGAAATTGCTACCTGCTATAGACCACAACTCAAGATCGCCTGGTCACTTAAGACTGCCTAATCAACTGAGTTCGATGCACAGACCGTGAACACCTAAACACAGTCCGCCCAGACTGGTTTATTCAAAGCTAGAAGAAGGGAGACAAGCTGACCACGAGCTACTAGCCGCTAACCTGCGAACACACGAAACGGTCAGATAAAATCTCAGACTATGCGACCTCAAAGTGAGACCGGCACAATCAAGCCAACTTTGGTTCTTACAGTTCTCGTTATTAAAGGCGCGCTCTGCACCCCTATTTATAGGCAAACAGACAGATGTCGTCACCGCACAAATCGGGATACAATAACTGCCCATCAGATCGCGAGCGGTCTCACAAAACAAACCACCCGAGCTCAGCAAAGCTAAACAGCTCCCTCATTAACCATATGGTTATGTACAAATCGCCCGGTTACTGCGGTCTCTCTAAAGCAGACCGCCCGGTCTTTATTGCAAGGGCAAAGAGCTTTTTCAGTAAACCAGACCGACTAGAACAGTCGTCAGACCGCCCGATCACTGCAAGAAGGTAGACCTACTGAACATCTGGCCGACTTGAACAAGTCGCCAGAACAACCCGCGCAAGCCGCCCAAATAAAGGAGGCGGTTTCCCAGATCAGACCACTCAGAACAACTGAGACAAAACCGGCCAGAGCACCGACGCAAACCGCGCGGTCTCTGCTGTCTCCAACCTCCAGACCGCCCAGCACCCTTCCACTTCCACTTCAAAAATTTAACACTCCCCCTTGAAGTGGGAAGTGGAAGTCAGCCCAAGAAACTCCGCATTTGACCAAATGGTCCCTTCGACAGCGGCTTAGTAAATATGTCAGCAACATTCTCCTTGATCTGCACATGCTCCATAGTCAGAGATCCCTCCAACACCTTCTCACGAATGAAATGGTGATGAATCTCTATGTGCTTCATACGCGCGTGACAAACTGGATTGTTCACTAGTTTGAGAGCACTCTCATGGTCACCACATAGCAGAGTAGGACCTCGCACCTCCCTATGAATGTCCTACACAAGCCTCCTAAGCCAGATGGCTTCCTGAGCCGCCAAAGCCGAAGCTTTGTACTCCACTTCCGTGGTAGAGACAGACACATAATCCCGCTTCTTGTTGCACGTTGATATAGCTGTAGAGCCTATCATAAAGACATATACAGACATCGATCTTCGATAATCAGAATCCCCTCCATAAACAGCATCCATGTACCCGTGCAAGCTAAAGCCCAAATCTCTCCCATAAAAGAGACCCAAATCTGAGGTGGATTTGACATACTTCAGTATACTCCTAGTTGCCACAAGATGAGGTTTTCGAGGCTCTGCCATAAACCGGCTCACCTTGCCAACTGCGTAAGCAATATCTGGCCTTGTGATCGTCAAGTATATCAAGCTTCCGACCAAAGCCCGGAACACCAAAGGATCGATAAGAACCTTCCCTTCATCTCGCCGAAGATGAACTCCAACCTCTAGTGGAGTAGAGCTGCTCTTCCCCCCTTCCATGCTGAATCTCTTCACGATTCGATCTGCATAGCCCTTTTGGGAAACAAGCATTCCGCTCTCTTTCCTCTCCACTTCGAGCCCAACGAAATGGTGGAGCTCACCCAAATCCTTCATCTCGAATCTGATAGCTAGCTCAGCACGAAGCCTAGCCACCTCCACTTCAGAATTCCCCGTGACGATCATATCGTCCACGTACAGCAGCACCAAGACCTGAAGCTCCCCCGCCTTCCTTACGAATAGGCTTGAATCTGAATCTGAAGCAAAATATCAGCAAAACTTGAGGTATTCTACGATCTTCCCGTACCACGCCCGAGGCGCTTGCTTCAAGCCGTAAAGAGCCTTCTTTAGCTTACAAACATATCTTGGGTGCTCTTCGGACACATAACCAGGTGGTTGATCCATGAAGATATCCTTGTCAATCTCGCCATATAAGAAAGCGTTCTTCACGTCGAGTTGCCAAATCTTCCACCCTTGGCAAGCTGCCAATGCGATCACCACCCGGACCGAAGTCATCTTGGCAACGGGGCTAAATGTTTCTTCATAATCCTCCCCATACTTCTGAGAGAAACAGTTAAATTTTTGAAGTGGAAGTGAAGTTGAGCTGGGCACTCTGAATATTGGAGACCGCACAGACCGCATGGTCTGCGTTGGTTTTCTGTCGGTTTGTCTCAGCGGTTTAGTCTGAGCGGTCTGGCCTGGGAGACTGCCTCTTCTGTCTGTGCGACTTGCGCGGGTTGATCTGGCGACTTGTCCTAAGTCGGCCAGATGTTCATGGTCTGTCTTCTTGCAGTGACCGGGCGGTCTGACGACTATTCTAGTCGGTCTGGTTTCTGAAGAATTTCTTTGCTTTGCAATAAGACCGGGCGGTCTATTTTCGGAGACCGCGGTGACCGGGCAGTTTGGTTCAAACCGCAAGGTTTAATAAAGGAGTTGTGAGCTATGACGAGCTCGGGCGGTCTTCTTTGCGAGACTGCTCGCGATCTGATGGGCGTTTATTGTATCCTGGTTGTGCGGTGACGACATTCGTCTACTCGCCTAGAAATAGGGATGCAGGGCCCGTCATTAATAATGAGAACTGTAAGAACTCAAAGTTGGCTTGAGTGTGTCGGTCTCTTTTTGAGGTCGCGTGGTTTGAGATTTAGTCTGACCGGTTTCTGTGTTCGCAGGTTAAGCGGTTTGCAGCTCGCGGTCATCTTGTCTCCTTCATCCAGCTTTGAATAAACTAGTCCTGGCGGACTGTGTTTAGGTGTTCACAGTTTGTGCAACGGACTCAGTTGATCAGGCGGTCTTAAGTAGCCAGGCGGTCTTGAGTTGTGGTTTGTCACAGGAAGCAGTTCTTATTTAGTGTTCGAGGGTTCTTCTTTGATCAAGACCGTGCGGTCTGGGCGATCAAGAAGTGCGAACTGGTTATTTTCAGCAGAGGAATAAACAACGAGTTGGCGGTCTGGGGTTGCGGTCTGTACTCTATTCGCGCAGTCTCAGCGGCTTCCGTCCAACTTGTCTATTTGCGCAGTCTGGCGGTCTCAAGTGCCAGGTCGTTGCGGCTTGTTTTACACTTGTGTTTTGTGCTTCTCTCCTCCGTGATTCTTATGAATCATGTCTCTCCATGTATACCTCGCATTGTAAAGAGATATTCAATACCATAGTACTATTCGTTCTTCTCATTGTCACTGTTGTGCTACACTTGTGAAATGTTTTGTGAAGTGTGTTCCGCAATATTTTACACTTCATCTCCGGACCTCAAGTTTTTTAACAGGGTATCAGAGCGAGGTTGCTGAGGTTGTGAAGCTGATAGCGCTGGTACTTCTCTCGGGTTTCTTAAGTGGTTAGCAATCAGTGGGATAGCAATGGAAGGAGGATATAATAGAGTTCTCAGTATTGAGCTTCTTACGCAGACTAACTTTAAGAAGTGAAAGTCTTGCATGGAGAGTTATCTTCTAGGCGAGGACTTATGGGAGGTAGTTGGAGGAGAAGCTAGACAAGCTGTGGTTCCTGCTGATGGGAATGCTGAGCTCGTGAAGGCTTAGAGAAGAGCGAATGCTAAGGCATAGTTCACTCTCAAGAGGGTTATCATTCCAGAGTTGTTTGATCACATCATTGGATGCGGATCAGCTGCTGAGATTTGGATAGCCTTGGATGGCTTGTTCAATAAGAAGAATGTAGCGAGGCTACAGTACTTGGAGAATGAGTTGGCGAAAGCAACTCAGGGAGATTTGTCCATTTCTACATTCTTCTTGAAGATGAAGAACCTCTGCGCAGAGATATCGGCTTTAGACCCAGATGAGCCTATCTCAGAAGCTAAGCTGAAGAGGCACATAATCTGCGGCTTGCAGAGGGAGCATGTTGCCTTTGTTACTTCTGTTCAAGGCTGGGCCAATCAGCCTTCATTGTTGGAGCTGGAGAACTTACTTACTTCGCAGGAAAGTTTGGCAAAGCAAATGGCTGGGATGTATTTCTCTGGGGGAGAAGGCGAGGTTCTCTTCTCTGGCAAGAAGAAGAAATGGGATAAGAAAAAGAAGAAGACATCTGGAGATGATGGTCCGTCTACTTCATATCAGCAAGAGAGGAGCTATGCTCCTAAGCGTGATGGGGAGAAGCAGGAAGGACCTAGATGCTTCAGGTGCAATAAGGTTGGTCATTTTAAAAGGGACTGCAAGGTCAATCTTCAGCCGGGGCATGCTGCAGGGAAGGAGGAGGCCGGTTCCAATATTGAAAGTAGTTGGGGTGGTGGAGGATCTTTCATGACGGCACTTGTGTTCGGGCCATGACTTCCATCAACTATCAAGATGATTGGATTGTGGACTCAGGGCGTGGTCATCACCTCACTGGGGATGAGTCGAAGTTCTCCTCGTTGCAGACATATACAGGTAATAATGCTTTCATTACGGCTGATGATACTGTTCATGCAGTTGAGAAGGAGGGTGTCATTTCATTGAACGATGATAGAGGTACTCTTACATTGAAGAGCGTCTATCATGTTCCGGGGATGAAAACGAACCTCTTCTCGGTAACCAATGCGGTGGACGATGGCTATCACGTTCTGTTTAGTCCAATAGAAGTGAAATTTCTCCATAATGTTTCAGCGGTGAAAGCTGAGGTCACTCATGTTGGGAGACGGGTGAAGGACTTGTTTATTCTTTCAACAAGTTCTTATATTGATAAAATGAGGGCTAATGATAGCGCTGCTATCTGGCATGAAAGGCTTGGGCATGTTGGGATGGATAAGCTGAAAGTTATGGCGGGTAGAGGCCTAGTGAAAGGTCTGCCTAGCTTGTCATCTTTTGGAGATGGTCATGTTTAAGGTTGTCAGTTTGGTAAAGCTCAGCGCTTTCCATTTGACAAATCACAAAGCAGATGCAAAAACCATTGGAGTGCATCCATGGTGATCTGTTTGGACCTACCAACATTGCCAGTCTTGTAGGTAGCAGGTATATGCTTATCTTGGTTGATGACTTCACCAGATATACTTGGGTGTATTTTCTGAAGGAGAAGTCAGAGGCGTTCGAAAGATTTGTGGAGTTCAAGGAGCTAGTGGAAGGTCGGCTAATCCTGCAGGTGAAGATGTTCAGAACAGACAATGGAGGGGAGTTCACCTCCAAGGAGTTCTTTAGCTTCTGCAGGAAGCATGGCATCCAAAGGGAGCTTTCTTGTGCTCACACTCCACAACATAACGGAGTTGCAGAGCGAAAGATCCGTCACCTGACGGAGACTTGCAAATGTTGGCTTCATGCCAAGAGTATCCCAAAGTCCTTCTGGGCAGAGGGAATGTCTTGTGCGGCCTATGTTATCAACTGAATGCCTCTCAGCCCCATCAACATGAAGACCCCTCATGAGTTGATGTTCAAGGAGAAGCCAAGCATGGAACACTTTCGAGTGTTCGGTTCTACCTGCTATGTGCATGTTCCAGATGCCCTTTGAACGAAGCTAGATGCTATGGCAAGGAAGCTAGTCTTGGTCAGTTATGATGACCGGAAGAAAGGGTTGAGATGCATGGATCCTGAGACACTGAGGTATGTGGTTTCAAAGGATGTGGTATTTGACGAGCTGACATCATACCAAGGTAACTCTTTTGTTGAGGTACAAGGAAGCAGGGAAGAAGGTGGATCAGTGGAAGCTGCACGGGAAGTTCTGGTGGAGTTACCTATTTCTCAAGGTGCTCCTTGTATTACTAGCTCAGGATCAGGTGCTTCGGGTTCTGGAAGCAGGGGGAGCGAGGCTCCATGTTTACCTGAGAGGAGAGCTAGTTCAGAAGCTGCATTGGAAGAGGTGGTTCAGATTCAAGCTCTGAGGAGGTCCAAGAGGACCATTATACCACCTGATCGGTATACGAGCGGAAACTTGGTGAGCTTTGTCTCATGTTTCTTCGCAGGACCCCTGGATGAGAGAGAGCCATCTTCTTATGAAAACACCATTGGATTCAAGGAGTGGGAAGGAGCCATGGATGAAGAGATGGCTGCCCTCAGGAAGAATGAGACTTGGGACTTGGTGCCTAAGGTTGAGGGGGTTACTCCGGTGACTTGCAAGTGGGTTTTCAAGCTGAAGAAGAAGGCTGACGGAAGTATTGAGCGGCATAAGGCTCGCCTTATAGCTCCAGGTTTCTCTCAAAAGTATGGGGAGTGTTGGTGCCAAAAATGGTACCAACTCCACACTCGCTCGAGCTGAAGGATGGGGGGGTGAAACTGTTGGGTGGCCGGTTACTTTGAGCTGGAGGAAAGACTATTTTATTGATATAAAGCTTGAGTTACAGCTGAGGTTACAACAGGAAAGAATGAAAGAAACAGCATAAAACATGAAGAAAAAGGGGCCTGAAGGGAGATCGGAGAGGTCTCAGCGGTCACTCAAAGTTGAGACCGCTCAAACCACTGGCTAGGACTGGAAGCTCTCCAAAAGTCCTCCAACTGGTACCCCTACCCCTCTATTTATAGACGCAGGGGCCTGCCCGAACGGGCAGATCTGGAAGGTAACGGGCTGCCCGGAACTGCTGAGACCGCCTGAGACCGCCTGAGACCGCTATTGAGACCGCTGAGATCGTCTGGACCCGCTGAGATCGTCTAGACCTGCTGAGATCGTCTGGACCTGCTGAGATCGTCTGGACCTACTGAGATCGTCTGGACCTACTGAGATCGTCTGGACCTACTGAGATCGTCTGGACCTGCTGAGATCGTCTGGACCTGCTGAGATCGTCTGGACCTGGTGCACCTGAACAGATCACACAAATAGGGATTTCAGAGGGGAGACTTCACAGGGGAGATCGCCCAAGGGTCGATATCACTGGGGGAGATCGCCCAAGGGGCGATCTCCTCCTCGCGGAGGCGAGGTCGCCCAAGGGGGCGACCTCCTCACAGGGGAGATCGCCCAAAGGGCGATCTCACGGGGGGAGATCGCCCAAGGGGCGATCTCCTCCTCGCGGAGGCGAGGTCGCCCAAGGGGGCGACCTCCTCACAGCGGAGATCGCCCAAAGGGCGATCTCACGGGAGGAGATCGCCCAAGGGGCGATCTCCTCCTCGCGGAGGCGAGGTCGCCCAAGGGGGCGACCTCCTCACATGGGAGATCGCCCAAGGGGCGATCTCACAGGGGGAGATCGCCCAAGGGGCGATCTCCTCCTCGCGGAGGCGAGGTCGCCCAAGGGGGCGACCTCCTCACAGGGGGAGATCGCCCAAGGGGCGATCTCACAGGGGGAGATCGCCCAAGGGGCGATCTCCTCCTCGCGGAGGCGAGGTCGCCCAAGAGGGCGACCCTCCGGGGGAAAAGTCGTGCGGGGCACGAAGCTCGACCTTTACGAGGAAAGAAAAAGCGAGACCACTCGGGCGATGGGGGACCGCCAGGGCCCGGACAGCTAATTTGAGATGATCGTCGATTTCTGGGTAAACATAATTCCCGCATTTTTTTTAAGTTTTGAAAAAACTTCGAAAAAATAAAACTTACCCACGAGAATCGCGATCCACCTTTCCTGTCATAGTAGATCATATATGATAGAAAAATGCAAGTACCTGTGCGAACTTACTACCTCCAGGCATGCTTGAAAAACTCTCTCTCTATAAGAGAACTTGCGGCCATTTGATGTTATGTGAGTACCTGAAAAGAACTAGTGTGCACCTGCCTACCTCTGTAAAAGATTGGTTAGAGCATGCATATTTTATCATGAAATACCTGAAGAGAACCAGCTTGTACCTGTTTTCATATGCGAAAAGGTATGCTGAACGTGTATATGAAAAGGGTAAAGGTGTGTCAGGTACCTGAGACAACTTGCTAATACTTATTTTGTTCACTTTGATTTACAATTGATAATTAAGAATAGCGACCTTGTGGCTGTCAAAACGCCTTTTAAGAAGGTATTAACTTTGGATATTCGAAGCTGCTTTGTTATAAAGTTACTCCGATGTCAAATGGCGATCTTCAATATTCGAGATTTTTTGTAGAAGAATCAGATCATGATAATCCATAAATGATATTTCTGAACTATGTTATGTACTTTGATAAATGAAGGTATCAAATAATCCAGACTGCTCCTTCTGCGAATCTTGAAAAACATTTGTCTTTTGAGATAGAATATTGTCGGACTCAGCTTTTCCGACTGCTTCTTTGTTGATTAATAGAAGGAAAGACCTCATGAATACTTTCATGTGCTTTAGATTGCTTGATAAAGAGATGAGCACTCAAGTAGTGATCTTATTTCTCCAGACCGCCCAAAATTAATATGAGAGGTCCTAAGATGATGATCACAAATGCCCCAAAACACCTGTCAGAAAAGCTTCTTTGAAGAGAACCAGTTAACAATCTTCAATACTTCATATTGCTAGAAACTCCTCAAAAAACCTGGGAAATCCCACCAGCAATCTCTAACTTTCAAATCCTGGAGGAAATTAAGCCGACGGTCTCAAAACTTTGAGATTGCTGAAGAAACCTGAAAAACTAAATAAACTCTGAAAATCCCACCGGCAATCTCTAACTTCCAAATCTTGGAGAAAATTAAGCCGGCTGTCTCAAAATTTTGAGATTGCTGAAGAAACCTGAAAAACCAAATAAACTCTGGAAATCCCACCGGCAATCTCAAACTTCCAAATCTTGGAGAAAATTAAGCCGGCGGTCTCAAAATTTTGAGATTGCTGAAGAAACCTGAAACCAAATAAACTCTGGAAATCCCACCGGCAATCTCAAACTTCCAAATCTTGGAGAAAATTAAGCCGGCGGTCTCAAAATTTTTAGATTGCTGAAGAAACCTGAAAAACCAAATAAACTCTGGAAATCCCACCGGCAATCTCTAACTTCCAAATCTTGGAGAAAATTAAGCCGGCGGTCTCAAAATTTTGAGATTGCTGAAGAAACCTGAAAAACCAAATAAACTCTAAAAATCCCACCGGCAATCTCAAACTTCCAAATCTTGGAGAAAATTAAGCCGGCGGTCTCAAAATTTTGAGATTGCTGAAGAAACCTGAAAAACCAAATAAACTCTGGAAATCCCACCGGCAATCTCAAACTTCCAAATCTTGGAGAAAATTAAGCCGGCGGTCTCAAAATTTTGAGATTGCTGAAGAAACCTGAAAAACCAAATAAACTCTGGAAATCCCACCGGCAATCTCAAACTTCCAAATCTTGGAGAAAATTAAGCCGGCGGTCTCAAAATTTTGAGATTGCTGAAGAAACCTGAAAAACCAAATAAACTCTGGAAATCCCACCGGCAATCTCAAACTTCCAAATCTTGGAGAAAATTAAGCCGGCGGTCTCAAAAATTTGAGATTGCTGAAGAAACTTGAAAAACCAAATAAACTCTGGAAATCCCACTGGCAATCTCAAACTTCCAAATCTTGGAGAAAATTAAGCCGGCGGTCTCAAAATTTTGAGATTGCTGAAGAAACCTGAAAAACCAAATAAACTCTGGAAATCCCACCGGCAATCTCAAACTTCCAAATCTTGGAGAAAATTAAGCCGGCGGTCTCAAAATTTTGAGATTGCTGAAGAAACCTGAAAAACCAAATAAACTCTGGAAATCCCACCGGCAATCTCAAACTTCCAAATCTTGGAGAAAATTAAGCTGGCGGTCTCAAAATTTTGAGATTGCTGAAGAAACCTGAAAAACCAAATAAACTCTGGAAATCCCACCGGCAATCTCAAACTTCCAAATCTTGGAGAAAATTAAGCCGGCGGTCTCAAAAATTTGAGATTGCTGAAGAAACTTGAAAAACCAAATAAACTCTGGAAATCCCACTGGCAATCTCAAACTTCCAAATCTTGGAGAAAATTAAGCCGGCGGTCTCAAAATTTTGAGATTGCTGAAGAAACCTGAAAAACCAAATAAACTCTGGAAATCCCACCGGCAATCTCAAACTTCCAAATCTTGGAGAAAATTAAGCCCGCGGTCTCAAAAATTTGAGATTGCTGAAGAAACTTGAAAAACCAAATAAACTCTGGAAATCCCACTGGCAATCTCAAACTTCCAAATCTTGGAGAAAATTAAGCCGGCGGTCTCAAAATTTTGAGATTGCTGAAGAAACTTGAAAAACCAAATAAACTCTGGAAATCCCACTGGCAATCTCAAACTTCCAAATCTTGGAGAAAATTAAGCCGGCGGTCTCAAAATTTTGAGCGTGCTGAAGAAACCTAAAAAACCAAATAAACTCTGGAAATCCCACCGGCAATCTCTAACTTCCAAATCTTGGAGAAAATTAAGCTGGTGGTCTCAAAACTTTCTCTTCTTTGAAGAAACTTGAATGATCAAATAAACTCTGAATATTTCCCCAGTAATCTCTTATACTTGAGTCCATTCACCTTTAGTGAAATAATCACTTACTGCTCACAGAACCCACTGATTTAACAGAAATATGGGAATGAAATAATCTGGAGCAATTCAACATAACTTTTCCCTGGTAATCTTTCATGTGAAATCAACCCAGCCCCAGCCCTACCGCCTAATAAAAGTCGGTAGCGGGAGCTCACAAATCAATGAACATAACCTTTCTTTTAATCTCAATCAGATATCTCAACTATTGATGGTAATCATCATATAGAAAGTGATTGAGGGAGAGAAAAGTTGGGAGAAAGGGGGTTGGGCTACCCACTACGCATCTGCGAGTGATTCGAGCGTGATGCGGTCGTTGCGGGTTTTACGACCCGGAGAAGAGAGAATTGGAGGTGTTACTTCCATATTTCCTATCAAACAATAGGGATGGTATTTCTACCTTTCATATCCTTGTCTACGTATTTCACGAGGTATTAACGTAAACAAGAAAAAGTAAAGTGATGATAAAGCTTTACCCGTTCCGGTTGATCTGGCCAATTTCTACTTTTCATATCAAAGTATTTGTAGAAATATGAATGTAGACAGGTAAATGTAAGGAAAAGTAAAGTAATGAAAGAGTATTAAACATACTTGGCTGGATGTCCGCAGTGAATATGGGTATGAAGATTGATATAGCTGACTGCTGGAAAACATCCTTGCGATGATAGTTGCTTATAGAACACAGATAACTGCTATTCTTATTACAAGCAAAACTTAGAAAATAAAAGATGCAGAAACTCCAAACAGGTGGGAGATATGCAAAACAAAATTGACAATGTATCTCATCTATACTTCATGCATTTCTTTTATTGAATGAAAGAAAATTTGCTGTGTGAAGTTGTCTTTGCTGGAAAATAAGATCTTCATGTTATTAAGCAACATAATCCTGTAATTTTCCTGCCTTCAATAGTTGGTCTATCAATTTTCGGAGCGCACGACAATCTTCTGTATCATGACCAGAAGCTAAATGGTATAGGCAGTAGAGTTCTTGATTGCGTTTTGCAACATTAGACCTCATAGGACGGGGTCTTTTACACTCTGGCATATTCTGAATAATTGGAAAAACCTCTTCCAAAGGGATATTCAACTGACCAAATCCTTCTGAGTAAGTTTCATATTTAAATGATGTAGGATCATAAGACATGATGGGAGAGACCTCCAAGAATGGAGATGGCATATCTTGTTGAGGTGGAGTAGACATATCCGGGGGAGATGAACAAGACTCAAACTGCTCATCTTGCGGAGGGATTTGTGATGAAGATGAATGATGATGATGATATCTATTCACCCGATGCCGCCGAGTGCGCCGGTTCCAAGAATTCATATAATTAGGATTCATTGCCTCACCTTGAATGAACCGGTTTGCTATTTCGATGAGGTGCCTATAAGACTTGGGCTCATTTGCGGTAACTTTGAATTTGAGAGGGCCTTCTTGGAGTCCGTTGATTAAAGCGACTTGATACAGTTCTTGATCTGCACTAACAATTTGAAGAATTTCTCTCTGGAATCTATCGACATAGTGGGCGAGAGTTTCGTTAACTCCTTGCTTGATTTGGAAAAGGGTTGCGACACCTCTTTTCCGCTTTTTGTTGGTAGAAAACCTTAAGACAAACAATCTCCGCAAATCCACAAGGCAAGCAATTGATCCAGATGGCAGGCTATAGAACCATTCTCTAGCATGACTGTCAAGGGTCATAACAAAGAGCTTGCACTTGACGCCATCCATTAATGTTCTTAAAGAAATAGCTGACTCAAAGGCTTGGAGATGGGAAAAGGGATCTTCTTTTCCTGTGAAGGTTGGCAGACGAGGCTCTCTAAAACTGTCAGGAGCAGTCACCCAATGAACTCTATCTGTGAAGGGAGAAGGATCTTCCTCTTCAACAAAATCTGGAGGAGATGAAGGATAATACGCATCAGCTGGGGCTGGAAAATTGGTACAGTTTTCCTGAGGGTTAGGCATTTCTACGGGACCTCCCTGGGCAGTTGGCCTGAAAAATTCAGGTCGAGTGGCCGCGAACTCGTCAGCTTGGGGTGGCAAAGGAACAAATGGATCCACAAATCGGGGAGGAGGAGGAGGAGCTTTCTTAACAGGAGCTTGAACATCTGGTATCTCCATTGATACCCAAAAAATAGGAATTGCTGAAAAGGAAAAAGCTGCGATAACTTCCAAACGGAGTCAAATTTTGGAAATCTGAGGGCATAAAAATGCCTGAACGGGGACGCCTGTTCAATTTTTGGATAGTTCAGGCCGAGACGGTTGCAACGGGCTTTGAATTTCTGAATTCCGACACCCGGATCAAAAGTTATGACCGTTTGAAGTTTTGAAGAATTTTAGGTCGAATTCACCGCAGCTGCTGTTTCACCAACTACTCAAAATCTGAAGGTCGCATGTTAGATCTGTTGGTGCCAAAAATGGTACCAACTCCACACTCGCTCGAGCTGAAGAATGGGGGGTGAAACTGTTGGGTGGCCGGTTACTTTGAGCTGGAGAAAAGACTATTTTATTGATATAAAGCTTGAGTTACATCTGAGGTTACAACAGGAAAGAATGAAAGAAACATCATAAAACATGAAGAAAAAGGGGCCTGAAGGGAGATCGGAGAGGTCTCAGCGGTCACTCAAAGTTGAGACCGCTCAAACCACTGGCTGGGACTGGAAGCTCTCCAAAAGTCCTCCAACTGGTACCCCTACCCCTCTATTTATAGACGCAGGGGCCTGCCCGAACGGGCAGATCTGGAAGGTAACGGGCTGCCCGGAACTGCTGAGACCGCCTGAGACCGCTATTGAGACCGCTGAGATCGTCTGGACCTGCTGAGATCGTCTGGACCTGCTGAGATCGTCTGGACCTGCTGAGATCGTCTGGACCTGCTGAGATCGTCTGGACCTGCTGAGATCGTCTAGACCTGCTGAGATCATCTGGACCTGCTGAGATCGTCTGGACCTGCTGAGATTGTCTGGACCTGGTGCACCTGAACAGATCACACAAATAGGGATTTCAGAGGGGAGACTTCAAAGGGGAGATCGCCCAAGGGTCGATCTCACGGGGGGAGATCGCCCAAGGGGCGATCTCCTCCTCGCGGAGGCGAGGTCGCCCAAGGGGGCGACCTCCTCACAGGGGAGATCGCCCAAAGGGCGATCTCACAGGGGGAGATCGCCCAAGGGGCGATCTCCTCCTCGCGGAGGCGAGGTCGCCCAAGGGGGCGACCTCCTCACAGGGGAGATCGCCCAAAGGGCGATCTCACGGGGGGAGATCGCCCAAGGGGCGATCTCCTCCTCGCGGAGGCGAGGTCGCCCAAGGGGGCGACCTCCTCACAGGGGAGATCGCCTGTAACACCCCAAAAATCGTGGTTCAGCGAAGTAGGCGGAGTGGTAGTGCTGCACTTGAAGCAGGCTAAATCTTCCCTTTCTGCTCTTAGCGCACGATCAGTGGCCTCATCGCGCACGACCGGCGATCGTGCGCCAGCGATCGTGCGTTAATTCAGAAGAGAATCGAGTTCTGTCTCAGACAGTGCGCACGACCATTTCCCTCATCGCGCACGACCGGCGATCGTGCGCCAGCGATCGTGCGTTAATTCAGAAGAGAATCGAGTTCTGTCTCGAACAGTGCGCACGACCATTTCCCTCTTCGCGCACGACCAGTGATCGTGCGCCAGCGATCGTGCGCCCTGTTTATTCTGTTCCGCGATTTTGAGCGGAGAAGGTGATCGGTCCGTCCAAATCTTTTGGAATCCGATCCAGCGGCTAGGATTAGATGCTGGAGGTTATTAGGGCTTATGAGAGGGGTTTAATCCTCATTATTTCATATCCATTCTCTCTCCAAACCTAGAGGAAGAATAAGGAGGCAAGGAAGAAGAAGGAGAGATCCCGCCATTGACGGAGCTCCGGAGCTCCGTTTCGCGAGCCGATTCCAGATTTGGAGAGTGCAGCCCGGTGCGGTCGTTTCTCTCCGTGTAGAATCTCGGATCTATGGCGAAAAAGAACGCGCCTAGGGTAACGATTCTTCCTCCCGAACTTTGGACTTGTATTTGTCCTTTCATTCCTCTTCCTATGTTTGCATGAGGTATCTCTTTCACCAAATGGGTGAAGTGTAGGATTTCCTCAAGTTCTTCGGAACTCCGGGTAGATTGTGTCCGTCCCCGGCATTATTGCAAGTATAAAATCCGGTAGGCGTGCGGATTTAGGCATTTTGTGTGAAGCCAATTCGTGGCCGTGAGCCCGAATCGGTGATGCTTGATTTGCGACGCTGTATTTAGGTTAGGCCTAGAATGCGTGCCGGAGAATGACTCCGTGAACTCACCTATAGTATTGCGGGAACTAAGTGTAGGCGTCTTGTGAAGATCCTAACGAAAGCCCCATGCTTTGAGTTTTGGATGAAGGCAAACCTTCACCACTAGAATTGTTGAGGAGTGGTCTTGTACCTCCTTTTTGGTTACGTGTAAAGCCCTAACGATCCATCATGCCCTCCGACCGAAAGGCGGAGTCGGGTCTTGAGTCGTTACAAAGTAAACTTTTAAGGCTTGGGTGTTGTAACTTATGTTTTGTGTAGCACTAGCGAGTGCTAAACCCTTACGGGCCGAGGTGATGTCATACCCGCATCGTGTGTTCAATCGATGACAAGAGCACGGGAATTGGCTGAACTGAACCCGTTTCCAGGCGCGGCGGTAGGTAGGGGGATTTATCTCTTGTAAACCCGAACGACCTTGGGAGAGGTTGGGAAGGGCGTCTTGCCTAGACCGACCAAAAGCTCTTTTCTATCTAGAGTTTCCGGACTCATGATGGTTTTGGTGCTCGGGAAGAAGTACCTTTGGTGCATGCCTTGAGAGCATGGAGCGTGCGGTTGTGTGTACCCACGTTTGTGATGAATTGATGTTGTTAGCCTCATGCGGTTGTTTAGGCGGTTGTGGGAACCTTCGGGTGAACCCAACCAACATCATGTGCATACCTAGGCTCCTTTCTTTTGATGCTCAACCTAGAAGATTGATTGTGCTTGAAACCTCACCTTGTGTAGTTGCACTTTCTTTATATTAGTACTTGTGCTAGTATGGCTTGCTTGCAGGGTAGAAGCTCCGCCACCCTGGGAAAGGGGTGGGGTCGTTATAATTTGGTCAGCTTTGCTGACCGTTACCTTGTTTGCCACCGCTTGGTGGAATGTTCTTATGCAGGTGCAGGTGAGCCTAGCGAAAAATAGCGGGCGGTGGCCCTTATGCTGAGTTGGCCCTCGAAGGCCAGCCTCTTTTCTGTTTTCCTTATATTGCCGGCCTGCGTGCCGATTTATGTTTGGAGTTTTTATCACATTTGGTAAATGTAAGGCCTTAAGGCCGTAACTCTATATTTTGGTTTCATTCCTATGATAGTGGACAGTTCTAATTGAAATGGTTTAATTAATGCTTCCGCTTACGTTTTGTACTCTCGTTTAGTTGTTACTTTTCTGGTTATCACCTTTTAACTCCTAGCTAGTGTGGTTTGTATGGCGTGGGGTCCCGGCCGGACCTGCTGTTATACTCTTCGTACTGGCAGGGTGTTACATCGCCCAAGGGGCGATCTCACAAGGGGAGATCGCCCAAGGGGCGATCTCACAAGGGGAGATCGCCCAAGGGGCGATCTCCTCCTCGCGGAGGCGAGGTCGCCCAAGGGGGCGACCTCCTCACAGGGGAGATCGCCCAAAGGGCGATCTCACGGGGGGGAGATCGCCCAAGGGGCGATCTCCTCCTCGCGGAGGCGAGGTCGCCCAAGGGGGCGACCTCCTCACAGGGGAGATCGCCCAAAGGGCGATCTCACGGGGGGAGATCGCCCAAGGGGCGATCTCCTCCTCGCGGAGGCGAGGTCGCCCAAGGGGGCGACCTCCTCATAGGGGAGATCGCCCAAGGGGCGATCTCACAGGGGGAGATCGCCCATGGGGCGATCTCCTCCTCGCGGAGGCGAGGTCGCCCAAGGGGGCGACCCTCCAGGGGAAAAGTCGTGCGGGGCACGAAGCTCGACCTTTACGAGGAAATAAAAAGCGAGACAACTCGGGCGATGGGGGACCGCCAGGGCTCGGACAACTAATTTGAGATGATCGCCGATTTCTGGGTAAACAGGGAGGATTATGAAGAAACATTTAGCCCCATTGCCAAGATGACTTCGGTCCGGGTGGTGATTGCATTGGCAGCTTGCCAAGGGTGGAAGATTTGGCAACTCGACCTGAAGAATGCTTTCTTATATGGCGAGATTGACAAGGATATCCTCATGGATCAGCCACCTGGGTATGTATCCGAAGAGCACCCAAGATACGTTTGCAAGCTCAAGAAGGGTCTTTACGGCTTGAAGCAAGCGCCTCGGGCGTGGTACGGGAATATCGCATAAAACCTCCAGTTCTGCTGATATTTTTCTTCTGATTCTGATTCGAGCTTATTTGTAAAGAAAATGGGGGAGCTTCAGGTCTTGGTATTACTGTACGTGGACGATATGATCGTCACGGGGAATTCTGAGATGGAGGTAGCTAGGCTTCATGCTGAGCTAGCTATCAGATTTGAGATGAAGGATTTGGGCGAGCTCCACCATTTCCTTGGGCTCAAAGTGGAGAGAAGAGAGAGCGGCATGCTCATTTCCCAGAAGGGCTATGCGGATCGAATCGTGAAGAGATTTGGCAAGGAAGGAGGGAAGATCAGCTCTACTCCACTGGAGGTTGGAGTTCATCTTCGACAAGATGAAGGAAAGGTTCTTACCGATCCTTTGGTGTTCTAGGCTTCGGTCGGAAGCTTGATATACTTGACGATCACGAGGCCAGATATTGCTTATACAGTTGGCAGGGTGAGTCGGTTTATGGCAGAGCCTCGGAAGCCTCGTCTTGTGGCGGCTAGGAGTATATTGAAGTATGTCAAATCCACCTCGGATTTGGGTCTCTTCTACCGGAGAGATTCGGGCTTTTGCTTGCAGGGTTCATGGACGCTGATTATGGAGGAGATTCATATGATCGGAGATCGGCGTCTGGATACGTCTTTATGACGGGCTCTACAGCTATATCATGGTGCAGCAAAAACAGGATTCTGTGTCTGTCTCTACCACGGAAGCGGAGTACAAAGCTTCAGCTTGGTAGCTCAGGAAGCCATCTGCCTTAGGAGGTTGGTGGAGGACATTCATAGGTAGGTGGGAGGTCCTACTCTGCTATATGGTGACAATGAGAGTGCTCTCAAACTGGTGAACAATCTAGTTTGTCACGCGCGTACGAAGCACATAGAGATTCATCACCATTTCATTCATGAGAAGGTGTTGGAGGGATCTCTGATTGTGGAGCATGTGCAGAGCAAGGAGAACGTTGCTGACATATTCACTAAGCTGCTGGCGAAGGGAACTTTTGGTCGGTTGCGAAGTTTGCTTGGGCTGACTTCCACTTCCCACTTCAAGGGGGAGTTAAATTTTTGAAGTGGAAGTGAAGTTGAGCTGGGCGGTCTGAAGATTGAAGACCGTAGAGACCGCGCAGTCTGCGCTGGTTTTCTGTCGGTTTGTCTCAGCAGTTTGGTCTGAGCGGTCTGGTCTGGGAGACCGCCTCTTCTGTCCGGGCGACTTGCGTGGGTTGATCTGGCGACTTGTCCTAAGTCGGCCAGATGTTCTTGGTCTGTCTTCTTGCAGTGTTCGGGCGGTCTGACGACTATTCTAGTCGGTCTGGTTTCTGAAGAAGTTCTTTGCTTTGCAATAAGACCGGGCGGTCTATTTTCGGAGACCGCGGTGACCGGGCGGTTTGGTTCTAACCGCAAGGTTTAATAAAGGAGTTGTGAGCTATGCCGAGCTCGGGCGGTCTGCTTTGCGAGACCGCTCGCGATCTGATGGGCGGTTATTGTATGCCGGTTGTGCGGTGATGACATCCTTCTACTCGCCTATAAATAGGGATGCAGGGCCCGTCATTAATAACGAGAACTGTAAGAACTCAAAGTTGGCTTGAGTGTGCCGGTCTCTTTTTGAGGTCGCGCGGTTTGAGATTTAGTCTGACCGGTTTTGTGTTCGCAGGTTAAGTGGTTTGCAGCTTGCGGTCAGATTGTCTCCTTCATCCAGCTTTGAATAAACCAGACCGGGCGGACTGTGTTTAAGTGTTCGCGGTCTGTGCAATGGACTCAGTTGATCAGGCGGTCTTAAGTGGCCAGGCGATCAAGAAGTGCGAACTGGTTGTTTTCAGCAGAGGAATAAGCAGCAAGTTGGTGGTCTGGGGTTGCGGTCTGGCAGGTGCGATCTGTACTCTGTTCGCGCGGTCTCAGCGGCTTCCATCCAACTTGTCTGTTCGCGTGGTCTGGCGGTCTCAAGTGTCAGGTCGCTGCGTCTTGTTTTACACTTGTGTTTTGTGCTTCACTCCTCCGTGATTCTTATGAATCATGTCTCGTCATGTATACCTCGCATTGTAAAGAGATATTCAATATCATAGTACTATTCGTTCTTCTCATTGTCACTGTTGTGCTACACTTGTGAAAGGTTTTGTGAAGTGTGTTCCGTAATATTTTACACTTCATCTCCAGACCTCAAGTTTTTTAACAGAAACCTCGAGCTACAAGGCGAGCCTTGTTCCGCTCAATACTACCATCAGCCTTCTTCTTCAGTTTGAAAACCCGCTTGCAAGTCACCGGAGTAACTCCCTCAACCTTAGGAACCAAGTCCTAAGTCTCATTCTTCCTGAGGGCAGCCATCTCTTCATCCATGGATCCTTCCCACTCCTTGACTCCAACGACATTTTCATAACAAGATGGCTCTCTCAAATCCAGGGGACCTGCGAAGAAACATGAGACAAAGCTCACCAAGTTCCCACCCGTATACCGATCAGGTGGAATAATGGTCCTCTTGGACCTCCTCAGAGCTTGACTCTGAACCACCTCTTCCACTGCAGCTTCTGTACTAGCTCTCATTTTAGGTAGACATGGAGCATCGCTCCCGCTGCTTCCAGAACCTAAAGTACCTGACCTAGAGCTAGAAATACCTGGAGCACATAGAGAAATAGGCAACTCCACCAGAACTTCCTTTGCAACTTCCTCTGGTCCACCATCTACCCTGCTTCCTTATAACTCCGCAGAAGAGCTACCTTGGTATGATGTCAGCTCGTCAAACACCACATCCCTATAGACCACATATCTCCGTGTCTCGGGATCCATGCATCTCCACCCTTTCTTCTGGTCATCATAACCGACGAAAACTAGTTTCCTTGCCTTAGCATCTAGCTTCGTTCGAAGGGCATCCAGAATATGCACATAGCACGAAGAACAAAACACTCAAAAGTGTTCCATGCTTTGCTTCTCCTTAAACATCAACTCATGAGGGTTCTTGATGTTGATAGGACTGAGAGGCATCCGGTTTATAGCATAGGTCGCACAAGACATTCCCTCTGCCAGAAGGACTTTGGGATACTCTTGGCATGAAGCCAACATTTGCAGGTCTCCGTCAGATGACGGATCTTCTGCTCTGCAACTCCGTTCTGTTGTGGAGTGTGAGCACAAGAAAGCTCCCTTTGGATGCCATGCTTCCTGCAGAAGTTAAAGAACGCCTTGGAGGTAAACTCCCCTCCATTGTCTGTTCTGAACCTCTTGACCCGCAGGTTAAGCCGACCTTCCACCAGCTCCTTGAGCTCCACAAATCTCTCGAACGCATCCGACTTCTCCTTCAGAAAATATACCCCAAGTATATCTGGTGAAGTCATCAACCAAGATCAGCATATACCTGCTACCTCCAAGACTGGCAGTGTTGGTAGGTCCAAATAGATCATCGTGGATACACTCCAATGGTCTTTTACATCTACTTTGTGATTTGTCAAATGGAAGATGTTGAGCCTTAATAAACTGACAACATGCACAAACATGACCTTCCCCGAAAGATGACAAGTTAGGCAGACCTTTCACCAGGCCACTTCCCGCCATAGCTTTCAACTTATCCATCCCAACATGCCCAAGCCTTTCGTGCTAGATAGCAGCGCTGTCGTTAGCCCTCATCTTATCAACATAAGAACTTGTTGAAAGAACAAACAAGTCCTTTACCCATCTCCCTACATGAGTGACCTCAGCTTTCACAGCTGAAACATTTCGGAGAAATTTCACTTCTGTTGGACCGAACAGAACGTGATTGCAAGCATCCACCGCATTGGTCACCGAGAAGAGGTTCTTCTTCATCCCCGGAACATGAATGACACTCTTCAACGTAAGAGTACCTCTATCATCGTTCAAATAAATCACACCCTCCTTCTCAACTACATGAACAATATCATCAGCCATAATGATAGCGTCATTACCTATATATGCCTGCAATGAGGGGAACTTCGACTCATCCCCGGTGAGGTGATGACCACACCCAGAGTCCACTATCCAATCATCTTGATAGTTGATGGAATCCATGGCTCGAACACACGTGCCCATCATGAAAGCACCTCCACCACCCCAACTACCTTCAGAATTGGAACCAGCCTCCTCCTTCCCTGCAGCATGCCCTGGCTGAAGATTGACTTTGCAGTCTCTTTTGAAATGACCAAGCTTGTTGCACCTGAAGCATCTAGGTCCTTCCTGCTTCTTCCCATCACACTTAGGAGCATAGTTCCTCTCCTGCAGATATGAAGTAAATGGACCATCATCTCAGATGTCTTCTTCTTCTTGTCCCATCTCTTCTTCTTGCCAGAGAAAAGAACCTCACCTTCTCCTCCAGAGACAGACATCCCAGCCATTTACTTAGCTAAAATTTCTTGCGAAGCAAGTAAGTTCTCCAGCTCCAGCAATGAAGGATGATTGGCCCAGCCTTGAACAGAAGTCACAAAGGCCACATACTCCATCCGCAAGCCGCAGATTATGTGCCTCTTCAGCTTAGCTTCTGATAGGCTCATCCGAATCCAAAGCTGATTTCTCTGCGCAGAGGTTCTTCATTTTCAAGAAGAACGTAGAGATAGACAAATCCCCCTTAGTTGCTTTCGCCAACTCATTCTCCAAGAATTGTAGCCTAGCTACATTCTTCTTATTGAACAAGCCATCCAAGGCTGTCAAAATTTCAGCAGCTGATCTACATCCGATGATGTGATCAAACAGCTCCAGAATGATAGCTCTCTTGAGAGTGAACTCCGCCTTAGCATTCATTCTCCTCCAAGCCTTCACGAGCTCAGCATTCCCTTCAGCAGGAATAACAACTTGCCTTGCTTCTCTTCCTACAACCTCCCACAAATCCTCGCCAAGAAGATAGCTCTCCATGCAAGACTTTCACTTCTTGAAGTTAGTCTGCATAAGGAGTTCAATACCAAGACCTCTAGCATATCCACCTTCCATTGTTATCCCACTGATGGCTAACCAACTTGAGAAACCCGAGAGAATTATCAGCTCAGCAACCTTAGCAACCTCCCTCTGATACCATGTTGAAAAAGTTGAGGTCCGGAGGTGAAGTAAAAATGCGGAAAACACTTCACAAACTTTTCACAAGTGCAGCACAACAATGACAATGGGACGAACAAATCGTCCTATGTCATTAACTATCTCTTCACAATTCGAGGTATACATGACGAGACATGATTCATCAGAATCACGGAGGAGAGAAGCACGAAACACAAAAAATACAAGCTGCTGGCGACTTGACCACTTCAGACCGCCAGACCGCGCGAATACACAAGCCAGACGGTTAGCCTCTGAGACTGCGCGAACAGAGCACAAGCCGCACCTATCAGACCGCAACCACAGACCGCCCGACCTGCTGCTTTATTCCACTGCTAAAAACAAATCATTCGCACTTCTTGATCGCCCAGACCGCATGGTCTTGATCAAAGAAGAACCTGTGAATACTGAACAGAGAAACTACTACCTGCTGCAGACCACAACTCAAGATCGCCTGTTCACTTAAGACCGCCTAATCAACTGAGTCCGATGCACAGACCGCGAACACCTAAACGCAGTCCGCCCGGACTGGTTTATTCAAAGCTGGAAGAAGGGAGACAAGCTGACCGCGAGCTGCTAGCCGCTAACCTGCGAATGCACAAAACGGTCAGGTTAAATCTCAGACCGCGCGACCTCAAAGTGAAACCGGCACAATCAAGCCAACTTTGGTTCTTACAATTCTCGTTATTAATGATGGGCTCGACACCCCTATTTATAGGTGAACAGACGGATGTCATCACCGCACAAACCGGGATACAATAACCGCCCATCAGATCGTGAGCGGTCTAACAAAACAGACCGCCCGAGCTCAGCAAAGCTAAACAGCTCCCTTATTAACCATACGGTTATGTACAAATTGCCCGGTTACTGCGGTCTCTCTAAAGCAGACTGCCCAGTCTTTATTGCAAGGGAAAACAGCTTCTTCAGTAAACCAGACCGACTAGAACAGTCGTCAGACCGCCCGGTCACTGCAAGAAGGCAGACCTACTGAACATCTAGCCGACTTGAACAAGTCGCCAGAACAACCAGCGCAAGCCGCCCGGACAAAGGAGGCGGTCTCCCAGATGAGACCGCTCAGAACAACTGTGACAAAACCGGCCAGAGCACCGGCGCAGACCGCGCGGTCTCTGCGGTCTTCAACCTCCTTACCGCCCAGCACCCTTCCATTTCCACTTCAAAAATTTAACACCGCCTGCGAAACTCTCTAGCCAAAAGATCGAGTAAAACTCAAATCGAAAAGAACGCACGCTCATCATCCTCTACCTTAACTCGCATATAATCGATATAACGAAAATCTAATCCACAATTGCAGGCCAACAATTAAACTAGGTCGAACCTAACCTGAAAACACCTCACTACTATGACGCAACTACTCAAACGCTGCCTCACTGTGCGCACCTTAGGATTCATCCTCTAACTGGAGAGTAGACTCAGACACACTATGCTCTGGAGACATCTACAGCAATTACGAATGAACACTTCATCTACACTTAGCTTAAGACACAACAGATAGCAAACTAGAATCTCCTAACTCGATACAGATCAGAAAAGAATAGATTCTTGCTCTTGCTGTTACCTTGCTCTAGGAATTCATGAAATGATGATATGCTTAACTTAGGATGATATTGTTGGAGCATGCGTTTCGCACTCCTCCGGTTTGATAATAACAAAGTCCCTTATGTATTTGATTCTATTTTCATTAATGGTGTGCAGATAATAGGTATGAGATGTTCACATTGCTGCTGGAGCTAAAATTGAATGTGGGAAAAATTCACTGTCGGAAAATTCCGACAGCCACTGTCGCCCAGGCGACAGCAGAGAAGTTACAACTACTTCCCTCCATGGCAAATCGACGAAAGACAGTTTTGCGCTGTCGGAATTCTGACATCGATGTCGCCCAGGCGACAGCTCGACGGTTACCACAACTGCCCACGTCTTCACCCACGAGCGGCAGTTTTGCACTGTCGGAAATTCCGACATCGATGTCGCCCAGGTGACAGCTCGACGGTTACACCAACTGCCCACGACTCCACCCACGACGGCACTCCAGCGGCAGTTTAGCACTGTCGGAAAATTCCGACAGTCACTGTCGCCCAGGCGACAGTGAATTTCTATAAATTGGTTCCTTTGGTTCGTGCATTCCAAGCTTTTGAGAATTCCAGTCCCTTCCTGAGTGCATACAAACTAGAGAGCTCCAGAACCTCCTCAACTCCCATTTGTACAAAGAAGGATTAAAGATTGAAGACGAGATAGGGCGCGCTTCTTCATCATCAATCATCTCGAGGCTTCAACAATCCGTTCAGAGATCTGATTTTCTAGGGAGTTGTTCTTTTCATATTGTATTTTCATTCACATACTTTTTCATTTAGTATTTGTAGAGAAATCGTCGTCTTGCGTGCGGCGTCTAAGTCCTTGCGCGGCTTAGGGGAAAATCGCTTCCTTGTGCGGAGCGTCCAAGTCCTTGCGAGGCTTGGTGGGAAATCGTGGCCTTGTGTGCTACGTCTAGATCTTGGGAAGATCTAGAGGATAGGCTTGGGCTTGGTCTTGGGAGAGACAAGCGATAGCCTTCCGATCCTTGGGAGAAGGATTGGTAAACCAAAATTATTGTATTTTTATTATCATAATTGTGCCTTGATCTTAAGCATTGTTAAGATCATTTTTATTGTATGCAAATTTCATGATTAATATAATTATGCTCTTTTCACTAATTGCAATTTTGTTTGCTTAAATCTTTATCTTAGAAATTTGTGTTTGGTTAAATACAAAAATTACATTGGTTTAAAATTATTTATAAGTAACCTTTTTAGTAAAGTAAAATTTGTCTAAAAATTATTAAGTAAAAATTATATTTTTAAAACACACCCTTATTCACCCCCCCTCTAAGGGCGTCACACGATCCAACAGGTGGTATCAAAGCTAGGTTACTCCAAAACGGTTTTACCACCGGGAGTAATGGCGCACAACGATCACGCGTTCGTTGAGGGGCAAGGAATTAGTAGGCCACCACTTTTTACGGGCACAGACTACAATTATTGGAAAACACGTATGCGTTGTTTTCTAATTGCGCTAGATATTGAAGTCTGGAATATGGTAGAATCTAGTTACACTTCTCCAACATTTGTTGTAGGAGATGTAACCATGGATAAGCCCAAAGACAAGTGGGATGACAACGATAAATTAAAATGTAAGAACAATGCAAAAGCCATGAATGCTTTATTTTGCGCACTAGATCGCACTGAATTTAATAGAGTTTGTGCTTGTAATTCTGCATTTGAAATTTGGAATTTATTAGAAATCACTCATGAAGGTACTTCGCAGGTAAAGGACTCAAAGCTATTTCAACTGGAATCTGAATTTGAAAGGTTCAAAATGGAGGTAGATGAAGAGGTTGATACGATGTACACACGATTCACAAAAATCGTGAACGACTCAAAGGTGCTAGGAAAGGTGTTCTCAAATGGAGATTTGGTAAGAAAAATTTTAAGATCACTTCCCCCGAAGTTCAATCCTAAAGTGACTGCAATTTCCGAGTCACATGATCTTAAGACTTTAAAATTGGAGAGCCTCATTGGGAATTTGAAAACTCATGAAGTTGAATTAAAAATTCAACAACAAGAGTATATGGAGCCAAGGAAGAAGGGATTGGCTCTAAAATCTAAGAAGGAAGAAACTAGTGATTCTGAGGAGGATGAAGAAGATGAGGAGAGCTTATTTGTTAAAAAATTTAGAAAATTTATGAAAAATCCGGAGAGAAGAAATTCGTTTAAGAAGTATTTTAAGAAGGAGACCTTTAGGAAGAAAAAAGGAAAGGAGGGCGATGAGGAGGAAGAGAGACCGCCATCGGAGTGCTACCACTGCAAGAAGTTAGGACACATTCGAAGCAAGTGTCCAATGTACTTGAAAGAACTTAAAGAAAAGAAGCACAAAGGGTCGAAGAAGGTGTTGAAGGCGGAAACCTGGGATGATACTACTTCTGAGGATGGAAGCTTTTCAGATTCAAGTAAAGAAGAGGAGGCCAACATTTGCTTAATGGGAAAGAGCGTCATATCTGATGACGAATGCAGTGTCCAAAGCGACACTGAGGTAACTCCTCCAACCTATGATGAATTATTCTCTGAATTTTTAAAGACTTGCAAATTTTTTGAAAAAAGTTTAAAAGATAATGATCTTCTAAAATCTGAAAATGGAATTTTACTTAAAGAAAACAAAAAATTGTTAGATGAAATTAAGACTATTGGAAAAAGAGATATTTCTTGCCAAGAGTGTGATCACTTTTTGGGAAAAATTAATGAACTTGAAGAATCTCTTTCCAAATCTCATTCTACAATAAAAGTACTTACTAAAAAGAATGAGATTTTAGAGAGAGATCTGAAATCTTCAATTTCCAAGGTCCATGAGGGAAAGAAATCTTTTGAACGTAGATGCGTAAATCTAGTATCCGAAAATACGAAAATGAGAAACCAGATTCATGACTTAATACTAGCCATGAAAAAATTTGGAATGGGCCGAAGATCACTGGATATGATCTTAGGATACCAACGCCATGAATCTGGAAGATTTGGGCTCGGATACACGTCTGGAAGCTGTCGCCCGGCGACAACCACTGTCGCCGGCGACAGTGAAAAGTCCAGAAAATCTACTTTTAAAAATTCTAAAATTAATAAATTATCAAATACTGCATCCTCATCCAGTAAAAGTCCAGAAAAGTTATACTCTTCTAAATACATTACATGTGCCAAATGCAATAGATTTGATCACACTACGGACTCTTGCTGGAAGGAAGGAAAAAGTAAAATAAAACAAATCTGGGTGCCTAAGGCTTCTACCTATACTATGGGTGGAACCACTTGGGTAACCAGATCTTTACTCACCTCCTCTTTCTAGGTGTGTTGGCAGGCTAAGGACAAAGAAGACGTGTGGTACTTGGACTCGGGTTGTTCAAAACACATGACGGGCAATAAAGAGAAGTTCCTTAGCCTGGAGATGAAGAAAGGAGGAATTGTTACATTCGGTGACAATGGAAAAGGAAGAATCATCGGCATCGGTGTTGTGGGTAACGAAAATTTTTCAATTTCAAATGTTTTATTTGTAGAAGGATTAAAGCATAATTTGATTTCTATTAGTCAATTATGTGATAAGGGTTTAAATGTTTTATTTGAATCTTCTACAAATTTGTACAAAATTATTAATTCCAAAACAAATGAAATTGTTTTTACCGCACCTAGATGTCATAATGTATATATGATTAAATTTCTTAATTTTTCAAATTCTACTTTAAAATGTTTTTTATCAAAAAATGAAGAATTAGATTTATGGCATAGGCGACTTGGACATGCTAGTGCCAAGTTAATTTCAAAACTTTCAAAAGATAAATTAATTAAAGGTTTACCTTTGCTAAATGGAAATTTATCTTCTTCACTATGTGTGCCTTGCCAAAAAGGAAAATTTTCAAAATCATCTTTCAAAAGTAAAAACATTATTTCTACCACTAGGCCACTTCAATTAATACATATGGACTTATTTGGGCCAATTGGAATTTCTAGCTTAGGAGGTAGAAAATACACATTTGTTTTGATTGATGATTATTCTCGTTTTTGTTGGACTTTATTTTTAACCTCCAAATCCGATGCATTTTCAGAATTTTCAAAATTATGTTTGCGTATCCAAAATGAATTTGAGTTGAAAATTAAACGCATACGATCGGATCATGGAGGAGAATTTGAAAATGAAAAGTTTATTTCTTTTTGTACGGAGTTAGGAATTAAACATGAATTTTCCGCTCCACGCACACCACAGCAAAATGGTGTAGTGGAGAGGAAAAATAGAACTCTTCAAGAGTTAGCCCGTACAATGTTATCTGAATTCAAATTACCAAAATCTTTTTGGGCTGAAGCGGTTAGCACGGCATGTTATGTAATTAATAGAGTAATGCTTCGCCCTATTTTAAAATTAACTCCTTATGAATTAATATTTAGTAAAAAACCAAATGTTTCTTATTTCAAAGTTTTTGGTTGTAAATGTTTTGTTTTAAATTCTAAAGATTCCTTAGGAAAATTTGATGAAAAATGTGATGAAGGTATTTTTATTGGCTATTCTTCAACTAGTAAAGCTTATAGAATTTTTAATAAAAGAACAAAAATAGTTGAAGAATCGATTCATGTTAGGTTTGATGAGTTTGCTTCATGTGTAGAAAAGAAAATTACAGGAAAAGAAGATGAACCCCTTCCATTGGTGGAGAATGATGAAGAAGAACTTGGAGAAAATGAAGAAGAAAAAGAAGAAGAAAGAGAAGAAGAAAGAGGAGAAGAAGATAGAGAAGAAGAAGAAAGAGAAGGATATGTGCCTCCAAGTGATTTGAGATTCTCAAAGGATCATCCAAAGGAGCTTATCATTGGGGATCCGCAAAAAGGGGTTAGTACTCGTTCATCACTACATGTTTTATTCAAACCTTTGTTTTGTTTCTGAAATAGATCCAAAAGATGTTTCCACCGCTTTAAATGATGAATTTTGGTTTTTAGCTATGAATGAAGAACTTAATCAATTTGAACGTAATAAGGTTTGGAATCTTGTAGAACGACCAAAAAATCGTCCTGTAGTTGGTGTTAAGTGGATTTTTAAAAATAAAATGGATAATGAATCTAGAATTGTTAGAAATAAAGCCAGATTAGTTGCAAAAGGTTATGCACAAATTGAAGGGGTAGATTTTGATGAAACTTTTGCACCCGTAGCAAGATTAGAAGCGGTTAGAATATTTCTTGCATTTGCTTGTTTTAAAAGATTTAAATTATATCAAATGGATGTCAAAACCGCATTTTTAAACGGGTATATAAAAGAAGAAGTTTATGTAGAACAACCCCCTGGCTTTATAAATGAGAAATATCCAAATTATGTTTATAAATTAGATAAAGCGCTTTATGGATTAAAACAAGCGCCTCGTGCTTGGTATGATCGATTAACTCAATATTTGTTAAAGCACGATTATAAAATAGGAAGTGCTGATTCTACACTCTTCATTAAGCAAATTGATCATGATTTAATTATTCTACAAATTTATGTTGATGATATTATTTTTGGAGCCACTAATGAAGAGTTGTGTAATGAAGTAGTTGAAATTATGAAAAATGAATTTGAAATGAGTATGGTTGGAGAACTTTCATATTTTCTAGGTTTTCAAATTACACAAAAACATGATGGAATTTTTATATGTCAAACCAAGTATATTCATGATATGTTAAAAGGATTTGGATTTGAAAACCTTAAGCATGCAAACACTCCTATGAGTACTTCACTAAAATTAGGAAAAGATGAAAGTGGTGTTTCAATTGAACAAACCCTTTATAGAAGTATGATAGGGTCTTTATTGTATTTAACCGCATCTAGACCTGATATTATGTTTGCCGTTTGTTTATGTGCTAGATTTCAAGCTAATCCTAAAGAGTCACATTTAAAAGCGGTGAAACGTATCTTTAGATATCTCATTGGAACATCAAAATTAGGTTTATGGTATCCACATAATGATTCTTTTATTTTGCATGGTTTTTCAGATTCTGATTATGCGGGATGTTCTTTAGATAGGAAAAGCACTAGTGGCACTTGTCACTTTATCGGCCCTTCACTTATTTCATGGTCGAGTAGGAAACAGAATTCTGTTGCCCTCTCTACTACCGAGGCCGAATATATTGCACTAGGTAGTTGTTGTGCCCAAGCACTTTGGATGTCCCAAACGTTAGAAGATTTTGGCATACAACAAAGTAGTGTAGAATTAAAGTGTGATAATAAAAGTGCTATAGATTTAACAAACAATCCCGTATTACATTCTAGATCTAAGCATATAGACGTCCGACATCATTTTATAAGGGATCACATTAAGAAGGGTAATATAAAAATCAACTTTATAGGCACGGAAAATCAACTAGCGGATATATTCACTAAGCCGTTACCGGATTCCCGTTTTTCTATGCTTAGGCTAGAATTGGGCATTCTAGACATTTCACAATGAATATATCACAATTTAAAGCCTATAAAATAAAAAATTATTATCACAAAAACATAAACAATGTAAAAACAAAAAGCCAAAATTCTAAAAATCAAAACATAAAATTTCAAAGGACTTAACAAAAATTCAACGTCATTACATCAATATTGTTCACATAAAAACAGTAGAACAAACTTAAGGATCAAGTTCTTTAAACAAAAACAGAAATCTAAAGAAGTTCACTGTCGCCCAGGCGACAGTGGATGTCGGAATTTTCCGACATCACCCAGCAGCAGCAACATAAAACTACTCTGAATCTTCATAACCATCCCCGCTACTCTCTGGACAATCTTCTGGAGGTCCTCGTCTCACGGCTTTGCCACGGCGAGTTCGCCTCACCGATTGGCGTGGCGGTTCTTCGTCCGGAACTTGCCATTCGGCCTCTTCCTCCGGAGTTGGTTTCAACTTCAGACCTTTGACGAGAAACTTCATAAATTTCTGCATTCGACTACGGTCCTTCTTCACTTCCCTCTTGTGATCCTCTAATGAATCACGCAAATCATCAATGGACTCTCGTAGTATCCTGCCCTAGAAATGGTCGGCTCTCTAATCTCAATCCCCGGATGAGTTTTTCTCTGCGGCTTCTTCACCTTCATTGAACCCGTATAATATATTTCCGGGTAACAATCATCCAAATAAGCACCTTGCACTATCCATCCATACTTCTTGTAGAGTACAGGCTGTATTACCGCCCCCATTGGCAGCGTATGAACCTTCACCCATCGTGGATGCTTTAATCTATATGCATACCTAATCTGGGCGAGTATGAAGTCCGCCACATCAAAAAGCTCATCCTCCATAATATAGTATGTAAAGAGGGTCAACTGAGCCGTAATGCTTCTTGTGTCTCCACTCTTCAACATCACTGAATTCCTTAATATATCTTGGACTAAGAACGCATCCGGAGTAAGTGAGGTAACTTCAGTGGTAAGAGTCTTTTTTTGATTCCCATGTAAACTCATGTTTACAAGGGTCCAATCTCTATCCTTTCGATAATTCTCCACTATATCAGGCATATTCTCACTCATCACTAGTCCGAATTCCTCTCGTAGATCAACATGTGTTATTTCCACATGTTGACCTTGGATCCTTGATCTCACTCCTCCATCCAATTCCGTGAAATTTGGGTCTTCCAAATGGTTATAAAATTCACGAATGAAAAAGGAAGAAAACCCCTCTGGTGTGATTATTGAAATTATACCTGCGTTCGCAAGCCGATCATAGATATGATCGTGCTTTGGCGACTCAAATTACACATACTTTGCTATTCCAACAATAGCCTTCTCCACCCCCGGAAAAACTTGATATGAAGTATGTGCATCTTCCGAAGTACTCTTTCGAGCTTTGGAACTGGAAGCCATTCTGCAATAAAATACAAAAATTTTGATTAAACAAGATATCACATTGTGCACTGGAACACTGTCGCCCAGGCGACAGTGGCTGTCGGAAATTTCCGACAGCCCTCCAAGTGATTTTCTCTCAAAATTTTTACATATACTTCCAGATCTACTCAAAATAATGTTATTTCAACATCAAGTTTTTAAAAATATATATATATTTTTTTAAAAATCAACATATTCTACAAATCCTTTACTATTCATCATCTTCCACCTTCTTCTCTAAACTAGATCTACAAAAATCCTTTGAAAAATGAACAAATGGAAACCTTCATCACCAAATTAAAAAGAAATTTAACAAAAATAAAAAATTTTAGCAACGATCCACCACGATCCACTTGTTTTAAACTAAATCAACATGTTTAAAATCAAAAAAAAAATCAAACCCTAAACCATTCATCACATATCAACATGATAACTACATTTTCTTTCTTCTCTCCTTTAAAAATCAAAAATCCCTAAACATTTTGGGTTAAAAACATAAAAAAACAAAATTCCATACCTTAGATCTATTGATGTCGCCGACTTCCGACAGCCTTGCTCTCATTTTTAACTCCAGGAAATGATGCACAATAGGGTTTGACTCGGTCTGATGCCCTATTTATATTTTTGGCTGTCGCCCAGGCGACAGTGGCTGTCGGAAATTTCCGACAGCGCCAAATGTGCTAAAATATAAATTTTGGGTCCCTTTTATGATCTACAATAGTTATATGTCATTATTAATGCTTCGCCTCATGACTTGATGACAAACCATGTGCTATTTATTTAAAAAAATGACTTACATGTTTATATGATTTCATTTCCA
Source organism: Dactylorhiza incarnata (assembly GCA_033032865.1). Lineage (NCBI taxonomy): Eukaryota > Viridiplantae > Streptophyta > Magnoliopsida > Asparagales > Orchidaceae > Dactylorhiza > Dactylorhiza incarnata. Next base: position 25,856,793 of record JAWHQI010000003.1, read on the forward strand.
AGCTATCATCGTATTGACACTTCTACTTAGTTGTTTAGACCATTGGAAATTGTTTTCGCATGCCTCTAGGTATGAGAAATTGTTTATCTATCATAATGAACTATCACGTTCACTTCTTTTGATCAATACGTATGTCTTTTTATTTAATATATACATGAATCATAATTGCTTTCACATAATAAAATAGCACTTCTTAAATACAACTTTCAACATTGATTTGTTAGCACAACAAAATATACACCATCTTTTGCGATTCAAGTGAATTCGGAGATCCTTGGTCAATTAAAAAAATATAACAATATATCACAATTAAGATATCACAACGTCTGTGATCAAAAAAAAATAAAATAAAAATAAAGACAAGGATACTCCACCAAGCACTACTTACCCTCCTGATAAGTCTTAATGAGCATTGTGAGGTTAAGCACCTTGGACAGAATTGTAAAGTGTCTTGTGCAAAAGAAACGTGGTTTTCTATTCATCTTGTGCTATATCTTCAAAGTCAAAGTTGCCTTTATATGCTTTTATTATGTTCTACATTTCAATGATCATGTAAATTAAATAGCTTCATATGTTTGATCTAAGTATCACATGTACACATCATTATGTTAAATAAATATTCATCTCATGAGAATTGGACCGAAAAAATTCCATAATTCTATACACTATTGTGTCTTTCTATGATACTTTCAAATGATCTTACTCATGTTTAAGTTCTTTCTTTCATTACTACATATGGCTATACCGTCACTTCATGAGCTTATTCATACTATGGCATATTCCTATTATTTCATGGACTTCAATCATTACCAACAAATTGCTTCCGCTTACTCTTCATTTCTATTTTCTATTACCTTTCCCTTAAAAGCTACTCTTTTATCTAATATTCATTTTTGCTAATACCAAAAGGGGGAGAATTTAAAGTATAAAAAGAAAAGTCACAAATCTATCACACCTAAATATTCCACCTACACAATACATCATATACTTAGGGGGAGCATATATTTAGGGGGAGCATATATGTAGGGGGAGCATTCATTTAGGAGGAGCTTTCATCTCGAGATAGATTATTTATTTTTTTAAGGAATATATATAATGTTAATTTTGTGCACACACCTAAGTTTAAAATCAACAATCTAAATAGACATGATTTCTTTTTATACGGATTTGTTATTATCAAAAGGGGGAGATTGTTGGAGCATGCGTTTCGCACTCCTCCGGTTTGATAATAACAAAGTCCCTTATGTATTTGATTCTATTTTCATTAATGGTGTGCAGATAACAGGTATGAGATGTTCACATTGCTGCTGGAGCTAAAATTGAATGTGGGAAAAATTCACTGTCGGAAAATTCCGACAGCCACTGTCGCCCAGGCGACAGCAGAGAAGTTACAACTACTTCCCTCCACGGCAGATCGACGAAAGACAGTTTTGCGCTTTCGAAATTCCGACATCGATGTCGCCCAGGCGACAGCTCGACGGTTACCACAACTGCCCACGTCTTCACCCACGAGCGGCAGTTTTGCACTGTCGGAAATTCCGACATCGATGTCGCCCAGGCGACAGCTCGACGGTTACACCAACTGCCCACGACTCCACCCACGACGGCACTCCAGCGGCAGTTTAGCACTGTCGGAAAATTCCGACAGTCACTGTCGCCCAGGCGACAGTGAATTTCTATAAATTGGTTCCTTTGGTTCGTGCATTCCAAGCTTTTGAGAATTCCAGTCCCTTCCTGAGTGCAAACAAACCAGAGAGCTCCAGAACCTCCTCAACTCCCATTTGTACAAAGAAGGATTCAAGATTGAAGACGAGATAGTGCGCGCTTCTTCATCATCAATCATCTCGAGGCTTCAACAATCCGTTCAGAGATCTGATTTTCTAGGGAGTTGTTCTTTTCATATTGTATTTTCATTCACATACTTTTTCATTTAGTATTTGTAGAGAAATCGTCGTCTTGCGTGCGGCGTCTAAGTCCTTGCGTGGCTTAGGGGAAAATCGCTTCCTTGTGCGGAGCGTCCAAGTCCTTGCTAGGCTTGGTGGGAAATCGTGGCCTTGTGTGCTACGTCTAGATCTTGGGAAGATCTAGAGGATAGGCTTGGGCTTGGTCTTGGGAGAGACAAGCGATAGCCTTCCGATCCTTGGGAGAAGGATTGGTAAACCAAAATTATTGTATTTTTATTATCATAATTGTGCCTTGATCTTAAGCATTGTTAAGATCATTTTTATTGTATGCAAATTTCATGATTAATATAATTATGCTCTTTTCACTAATTGCAATTTTGTTTGCTTAAATCTTTATCTTAGAAATTTGTGTTTGGTTAAATACAAAAATTACATTGGTTTAAAATTATTTATAAGTAACCTTTTTAGTAAAGTAAAATTTGTCTAAAAATTATTAAGTAAAAATTATATTTTTAAAACACACCCTTATTCACCCCCCCCCCCCCTCTAAGGGCGTCACACGATCCAACAGATATATCATCACCCTATTAACTCTTGTGCATGTAATATGAATGCATAATTGCTTAAAATCTTCCTTTTAAAACCATGAGTGTACGTGTGTCATCATGTAGATCTCTAGCTTGGCACGTGTGCGTATGCAATGTTATGTAATGCATATTGTGCTATGCAGTCTAAGAAAGGCCTTAATGCATGCTATGAGTGGCGTACACATGCGATCTTTTGCATCCCATACTTATGCATCCCATACTACATATTACAGCATGTAACAAAAAAAATCTAATGGACACGCATGCGACCTATGTTATGCATCCTAGACTACATAATAGTCGTATGTTGTCACCTATGAGGATCCAAATACAGACACATTATGCATCCCATACTACATAATATGCTATGTATACTTCTTTCATGCTTATGAGTGTTGTGTCCATGCTTCATCTGAGATCTACCGATGACCCATCGGTGGGTGTATGCAATGAATAACGATTCTCACCAGGCGGTGAACCGGGACAACCAGACTATTCCAGTAACCCGGCCAACCTCCATCTGATACCAACTATCACAACCCGCATTTTCCCATGAATTTAATAAATATTATCAGAGCAAGGGGAAATACGCGCTATGATGCCACGTCATGCAGGGGACAACTACAGATGCTCAGGCAGCCACTACTCGTGAAAAATTCATAAAAGACATAAATATGATTGAGTTTAATAGAGAATTTTTATGTTGGGAAAAACCCTAGATTTAACTTAACAAATTAATTAAAAGTCATTTTATCTACTAGGTTTAAATTACCCATTGTATAGTGAGGATAATATGGTCATTAGATGCCTTAGGATGTCACACTCAACATAGGATGTCAGGACCAGATCAAGGGAAGCAAAATTGGGCTAAGTTAACATTTGGGTCGAATAGAATTTGACGCAACATCGAGTCCATATCGATGTTGTTCTGACTAGAAGTCCAAGTGGTCCAACCTTCTGTCGAAGTAACTCAAGTCGACGTAACATCAAATAGATATAGACGTAAAAGGTCAGGGACTTGCCGGAGTAACTGGAGAAGTCAAAGCAGCTTCTACTTCAACTCGACGCAGAAGAGGTTATCTATTAAAGCCATCTAAAGTCGATGCAATGTTGACTTCATCTCGATGCGGATAATGAAAGTCAGAGTGGATGTTGTTCAACTCGACAGGTGCATCAATAAGGAATCGACACAACATCAACTAGCTGAGTTCAGTTAGAGTACAGAAGAAATCGAAGCAGCTCTTAGAATGAACTCGAAGCAGCGTCGATAAGAGAGGAAGTTAATTCGACGCTACGTCGAATACAGTCTGTGAAAGTTCAACCTTTGCAGTTGTCATTCTGATGCTTCTATCATGGCCCATATCTTTCAGACCGTTCTTTAATGGCCTAATAATTTCCTGAAAGTGGATGGAAGCATTAGAGAAGGAGATAAAGACTTTCTTGGAAGTATACACCTCCTGGGTGGACGGGTCAAGAAGTAATAAAGGAATGAAAGAGAATATCTATCAATGATACCTTTTTAGGTCTTACCTCACAAGGAAACAAATTCAAATTAAAGACAGACTATATAAGGATAGAGAAGAAAGAGAAGAGCAAGCCAATTAACACATTTTCTCAGCCGTCTTCTTTCACATTAGGGCTTCTCTTCTTCTTCCTCCTCTCTCAGAAACCCTAACAAAGAAAAGAGAAGAAAAGAGAATGACAACTGGTCTTCATCTGATAGACTAGAAGATCCAACAGCTGCTTCTCATCACCATCATATAGCATCAGGATCTGAATTAGAGAAGTCAAAAGGAATCTGACAAACAAAGTTTCTGCAGATCATCACCATCAAAAGCAGAGGCTAATCAAGAGCAGATTCTGTGGGAGCTTTACATTGGTTGTTCTTCAATTAGCCATCACAAGAATTCTGAGAACAGAATTCATACAACATTCTTTCTTATCCTTCTCTTTCTCATTCTGTAAAAGAGTTTTATTAATCCCTCTTCAAAGGATTCAGTGGTTCAAGATCTCTTTATCAAAAGATCTGGTGGTTCAAGATCTCCTTACCGAAAGATCTGGTGGTTCATGAACTCCTTATCAAAAGATCAATGGTTCTAAGAGTCTGCTGATCAAAAGACTCGGGCATAGGTGGTGCATTCCTACCAGTTGGTAGAAGAGAGGACTACCCACATTTTGGGGAACCTCTATAAAATTCATTGTGTCTGTGCTGTGATTTTCTGTGTTGTCCAACTTTCTTATTCTGCACTTTATTTCCTGCATTCTTTTATCTGCCTGGATTGTTAAGCATAACTCTTTAGAGTAATTTATTATTAATCACAGTTAGGATAGAAATAATTTTAAAACTCTATTCACCCCCCCCCCTAGAGGAATCTTAGAGACACAATGTGCACTTTCAATTGGTATCAGAGGGAGATTGATCATTAAGAGGTTAACACCTTGATCAAAAAGACCTCTTACTCTCATTTCTTTTCTATAAACATATTTTATAAAGAAAATGAGATCTAAGGATTATGCTTCTACAAGACCTCCAGTGTGTAATCTGAATAAGTTTACACTCTGGAAGGCTAGAATAAAATTATATATGAACTCTATTGATGAGGAAATTTTCAATGTCATCCTCACAGATCCCCCAGCCCCAATAAGGAAAGAATCCACTGGGAAGGTCATACAAACCTCAGTTCCCATAGCTGAATGGACTGAGGATGAGAAGAAGGTCAAGGCATGTGATGCCAAGGCCATGAACATATTGGTATCAACTATGTCTGATGACAGATTTCAAAAAGTTGTTGACTGCAACTCTGCAAAGGAGATCTGGGAATCTCTCTCCAGACTAGTTGAAGGAAGTTCTGATGAGAGGAAAGACAAAAAGACTCTTCTCATATCTCAATATGAGAATTTTAAGAAAAAGGGTGATGAAAGCATTACAGAAATGTATGACATATTCAGCCCTATCATAAATGAGCTGAGAGGACTTGACAAGGACATCTCTCTGACATAGATTAATGACAAGCTCCTCATATGCTTCCCTAGCACATGGGACTCTAGAATCTAGGCTATCAGGGATTCTAGATGCCCAGGGAGATTTCAACTAATGCTCTCTTAGGAAAGCTCAAGTCTTATGAGCTCCTACTGAAAAACAGGGCTGAGTCAGAAGCCCAAGAAAGGACACCTACTTCCAAGGAGAGGACTATTGCACTAAAAAGTGCAGAAGCAGAGTCCTCCACTATTGAAGAAGAGATGTTTAATCTCTTGGCTAGGAGATTCAAGAAGTGGGCCAGGACAGAAGATTCCAGAAGGAGAGAGAAAAGTTCAAGCAAGCCAAGGTATGATAAAACTCCTAAACAGGAGATAATCTGTTTTTCTTGCAGGAAACCAGGACACTTTTCTACTGAATGTCCTGAGGAAGACAAGAACAAGAAACACAAGCAGAAAAAGGAACACGAAAAGAAATCCTTCATGAGAAAGGATAATAAAGGAGAAAGAGGTCTCATAGCTGAGACCTGGAGTGATTCAGATTCAGAATCAAGCTCCTCCTCATCAGATGATGGTGAAGCTAGTGGACCAGGAGAAGCCTGCCTAATGGCTTTGGAAGATTCCACTAATGAATTTGAGGTAAGCATCTTTGAAGATTTTGACTTTTCTTCAAAAGATTTTAAAAGATGTTTTAAAGAATTTTGCCAAGACTATATTGACAATCAAAAGGAACTTGTAATGATCAAGTCTGAAATAAAAGCTATTAGTTTAGATCCTTTATCCTCAGTTAACAATAATCTGAAATGTGAATTCTTTAAGAAAGAAGAAGAAATAAACTTCTTAGATAATGAAAATTTAGATCTAAGAAAAGAACTCTCAAAAGCAAAGGTTTTTGAAAACTCCCTCAATGGAAGAAGCCAAATGATCAAAGAGATCTCACAAAATCTCTCTAAGAGATTTGATTATCTTGATCAAGAATCACAATCAGTCACAAACAAACTTGTTTGTGACAGACCAAGCACATCTGTTAGATCTAGGCTTGATAATTTATTAAAATCATGTGGAGAACATGATATAAATAACCCTAACAACATCACCACATTTAATAGGGTAAACACTAGTGATGAATCAGGAATCCAAGGTAAACTGCTCCTAGAAAATTTAGATCTCCCTGTGAAGAATGAATGTGCTACATGCAGAAGTTACAAAAATGAAATACAAGATGTGGATGAAACTTTTGAGGAGTATAGAAATGACTACCAAGCCCATATTGATTCTGTAATCTCCACTCTTAAAAATAGCACAAATGCCTACAATAAAGCTAGACATGATTTAATGATCGAGAATGATAAATTAAGGTCAGAAATCCACTTGCTTAAGAAAGTGGTAAACTCAAATTCACAAGCCATGGATGATATGAATCATACATCGAATAGAACTCGGCGCAATCTTTGGGATGCGTCGAATGCATCTCGATGGACTCTATCATGTGCGTCGACATCATCTCGAAGTAGCTATGTGGGTGCATCGAATTTATCTCGACGCAACCAATACCATACTTCGAATGATTATCGATGGGGCTATGTAGGTACGTCAAATTTCACTCGACGCAACTCTAAAACTGCGTCAATTTCTTCTCGACGCATAATTTCTGCACAGAATCTCAAATTATCAAAACCTTATGTTGGTTTTGTACTTAGATGTTCCTGCTGTTCTAAATTAGGACATATTGCCAAGTATTGCTAGCATAATAATGCAGCACTTCTTCACCAAAGGGGAACAATGGAAGATCATCTCATTCTTTCATGTCTCTGTATGATGATAGAAGGAAGAGACCCCAGCATGAGAGGGTCTGAGTTAATGTTTAATTTACATGTGCAGAGGGAAGGTTGTTCAACCACAAACTAGCAGTGGTATCTGGACAGTGGATGCTCCATGCATATGACTGGAGCAAGAGAGTCGTTGGAGAATTTCAAGGCCAAGGAAGGGCCCAAGGTAATCTTTGGGAACTCCCACTCTAGTCAAACCAAAGGATATGGTTTGATCAGGATTGGAGAAATCTCCTTTACTAAAGTAGCTTATGTTGAAGGACTTCAACATAATCTGATCAACATTAGTCAGCTGTGTGATGGTGAATACAAAGTTGTATTCACCAAGTCCTTGTGTCATATAGCTAGTTCTAAGACGGATCAAACAGTTTTGACTGGTCTCAGAAAAGGTAAGGTGTATGTGGTAGACTTTGAGTACACAAAGTCTGAGATCTGCTTGTTTAATTCCCAGTTAGAAAATAATGAGTTGTGGCATATGAGACTTAGTCATCTCAACCTTAAGACCATAGCCAAACTTTCCAAACTGAACCTAGTCAGGGGTTTACCAAATGGTAAATTTAATAAAGACCATCCATGTAGAGCCTGCCAACTAGGGAAGCAGATCAAAGCTTCATTCAAACCAATTGGTAAGAATGATTCGTCTAGAATCCTTTTCCTGCTTCACATGGACCTGTTTGGTCCCATCTCCACTCAAAGCTTAGCAGGGAAATCCTACACTTTAGTTATTGTTGATGATTTTTCTAGGTTAAGCTGGGTGTTCTTTCTAAAAGCTAAGTCAGACACCTTCAAGATCCTCTCAATATTCATTAGACAGATTCAATCTAAACTCAATACATAGGTTGTTGTGACCAGTAGTGATCATGGCACTGAATTTGAGAATCAGTTAATGTGTAGATTCTGTGAGGATGAAGGCATCAGGCAAAGCTTTTATGCTCCTAGAACCCCCCAACAAAATGGGGTGGCTGAAAGGAAAAATAGAACCCTAATTGAATCAGGAAGAACATTGTTAGCTGAATCTAACTTGCCAAATTCCTTCCGGGCTGAGGCAGTAAATACTGCAAACTATGTTCTAAATAGAAGTCTCATCCACAAGACTAAGTTGAAAACTCCCTATGAGCTACTGAAGGGAAAGGCACCCATAGTCACCTACTTTAGTATCTTTGGGTGTACTTGCTTTATCCTTAACAATGGGAAAAACTATCTTGCCAAATTTGACAAGAAAGCTGATGATGGAATATTCTTAGGATACTCTTCATCAAGCAAGGCTTATAGGTGTTTCAATAAAAGCTCTATCAAAATTGAGGAGACAATGCATGTAGTTTTTGATGAAACTAACATAGTTTACAAGGGGAAGGAAACTTCCACCAGTTCTATCCTGCAGGAAGAAGATCAACTAGTAGAGAAAGTGGAAAGGATGAGCATAGTGGATCATCCATCTGTGTGTCAGGAAAAGGGACTACAGGACATTGACACTGACTCAGATGATGATTATGCAGCAGAAGAAGAGAAGACTGCAGCACCTGAGCTACCAATTATAGACATCATTCAAGTGAATGAGGATGAAGCTCCTACTGTCTCTGAGCAGGTGGTAGCTCAGGAAGAAGACTGTACTCTAGATCATCCCACAAGATCTAGGATGACTCAAAAGGATCATCCTCCAACTCAAGTAATATGAGATTTGACAGCAGGAGTAAAGACCAGGAAACAGCTAACTTGTGAGACAATGCTACAATGTTTTCTGTCATAATATGAACCCAAGATATTTGAAGAAGCAGACAGTGACCCTCACTGGATATCTGCTATGCAAGAGGAACTAACCCAGTTTGAAAGGAACAAGGTCTAGACTTTGGTTGAGAGACCAAAGAATTACCCAGTGATTGGAACAAAGTGGGTGTTCAAGAACAAAATGGACTCAACTAGGGTCATCATCAGAAACAAGGCTAGACTTGTGGCCCAAGGGTACAGGCAAGAGGAAGGCATTGATTTCAACCAGAACTTTGCCCCAGTAGCCATACTGGAGGCAATCAGAATGTTCTTAGCATATGCTTCCCACATGAAGATAAAGGTATACCAGATGGATGTCAATAGTGCTTTTCTCAATGGGAAATTACAAGAAGAGGTTTATGTGGAACAACCACCAGGTTTTATCAATCCAACATTTCCCTCTTTTGTATATAGATTAGATAAAGCACTAAGAATCAGCTACTACTAGTGCAAATATATGTAGATGATATTATATTTGGTTCCACAGATCAATCTCTATGCAAGAGGTTTGCTCACCTAATGCAGTCAAGATTTGAGATGAGTAGCATGGGGGAGTTATCCTATTTTCTTGGTCTCCAGGTTAAACAAAATGCAGATGGTATTTTCATATCCCAATCTAAATATACCAGAGAACTCATCAAGAGATTTGGGATGGAAAATGCCTCTGTCATGAAAACCCCCATGGCTACCAATATTGTTTTGGATAGAGATGAAAAAGGTAAGTCCTTTGATCAAAAGACTTACAGGGCAGCCATTGGCTCTCTTCTCTACCTAATAGCTAGCAGACCTGATATAATGTTTGCTACTTGTATTTGTGCAAGATTTCAGGTTGACCCAAAAAAATCCCACATAAGTTCTGTCAAAAGAATTCTAAGATATCTGAAGGGTACTCCTAAACTTGGCTTATGGTATCCAGCTGAATCTGGATTTGAATTGGTAGGGTATTCAGATGCAGACTATGCTGGATGCTGGCTTGATAGAAAAATCACTTCAGGAACATGTCAGTTCCTGGGTGCTAGACTGATATCATGATTTAGCAAGAAGTAAACCACAGTCTCCACTTCTATAGCTGAAGCTGAGTATATAGCTGCAGGAAGTTGCTGTTCACAAATTTTGTGGATGAAAAATCAGTTGTTAGATTATAACTTTTCTCTTGCCAATTCCACAATCTATTGTGATAGCTCTAGTGCAATATCAATTGCTTCCAATCCTGTTCTTCACAGCAGAACTAAGCACATAGAGATAAGGTACCACTTTCTCAGGGACAATGTAGAGAAGGGTAAGATCAACCTTCAATACATATCTACTGACACTCAAAGGGCTGACATTTTCACTAAGCCACTTGATGAAAGCAAACACAAGTTCTTCATCAATGCACTGGGGATGCTTGATGGAGCTCTGTAGGTCTCCCTTATTATGACTACAGAATTATTATTTTTGGGACATTATGTGAAATTTTTCGTAGATCTAGGAGTGAGCAGGAATTGTACAACTAAAAGTTATAGCCAATCAACCAGAAGCACATGAAGCAAACACAATCTTTATTGATCAAGCAAAATTCTTCATTACAGGGCGAGGTATACATGGCGAGAAATGATTTTGCCAGTACACAAAAATAGAAGAGAAAAACAAGCTGAAAGGATAACCAGCGGTCTGCCAACCGAGACCGCGCGACCTGACAGTCCGCTCGGCTAGAGAACAAGACCGCCCGAACTGCCTGCCTGCAACTTGAACAACACCAACTGAGAACCCTGTGAACTCCCGAACTCCACTGATCCTCCCGAACTCCAGCAACCCACACTGCAAGCCGCGAGACTGCCCGAACACTTTCAAAAGAGAAGGTGGTCGCTGCTACCCGCACAATCCGCAGAAGCTGCACAAGACAAGTTCGATCAGCTAACCGGTAGGTCACAAAAAGAGACCGCAAGAACAGGACGCGAGCTCAGCTTACACTTGGTGCGATTGATTTTGTTGCTACAGTGACTCCTATTTATAGGCGGGCGACCTGATCCAATCACTGCCCTATGAGATAGAGTCACCACCCTTGACCGCGCGACCAGACCGGTCAACCCCTGCGATCAGCAAAAGGATCCTTCTGCTTAGTGAGCTCGCCGACTTCAACAGAAGCCGCGCGATCATGACAACTCGCCTAGTCATGACGCTCACCACCTGTGTTCGCCACCCGACCTCCTCCAGAGACCGCGAACACACCAGGTCGACTAGGACAACAGCCCGCCAAGTCGACCAAACACCTGTGACTGCATATACCAGCAGATCGCCGAAGGACCAGCTATGCGATTACAAACCGGAGACCGCGCGACTAAGAAGACCTTAGTCCACGCGCACCATAGAGAAACCAAACAACCACCAGACCGGGCTGCCCCCACCACGTGGTCACAAGCACTAGACCGCACTGTTACACCGAATAGAAAACAGCTCACCACGCAGTCACAAGACCAGATCGCGCGGCCTCACCTCGGCACCCTTGGACAGAAGAACGACGATCACACTGAATAGCCTGCGGCTAGACCAGAGAGGTCAGACCGCCAGAGGAGACCGCAAGACCGTGTAGTCAGACCAGACTGCGCGGTCTCCCCCCCCCCCCCCCCCCCCCCCCAGACCGCCAACTCGACAAACTTCCACTTCAACATTTTCAACACCCCCTTGAAGTGGGAAGTTGAAAACAGCCCAAGTAAACTCCTTAGCTGAGTGAACGGCCCCTTCGCCAGCGCCTTTGTGAATATGTCAGCAATGTTTTCCTGACTCCGAACATGCTCGACCGAAAGAGACCCCTCCAGCACCTTCTCATGAATGAAATGATGTTCGATCTCGATATGCTTGGTCCTCGCGTGACAAACTGGATTAGTAACCAGTTTGAGATCACTCTCATTGTCGTCGCGGAGCAGAGTCGGACCCCGAACCTCCTTATGGACGTCTCCTACCAACCTCCTAAGCTAGATGGCTTCTTGAGCTGCCAAGGCCGAAGCCTTGTATTCCGCTTCCGTGGTTGAGACAGATATGGAATCCTGCTTCTTACTGCACCATGATATAGTTGTGGGGCCTGCCATGAAGAAATATCCAGACGTCGACTTTCGATCATCTGAAACTCCCCCATAATCAGCATCCATGTACCCATGCACCTCGAAGCTCGCATCCCTTCTGTAAAGGAGACCCATATCCGAAGTCGCCTTGACATACTTCAATATATTCTTGGCCGCTAGTAGATGAGGCATCCGTGGTTCCGCCATATAATGGCTCACCCTGCCAACTACACACGCAATATCTGGCCTGGTAATCGTCAGATAGATCAAGCTCCCAACCAGAGCCCGGAACACCAGCGGATCTTCCAGAATCCTCCCCTCATCCTTGCGAAGTTTCATGGCCTTCTCTAGAGGTGTGGAAATGCACTTCCCTTCCATCATGTCGAACCGCTCCATGATTCGCTCCGCGATATCCAGCCTGGGACACCAGCACTCCACTTCCCTTCCTCTGCACTTCGAGTCCAAGGAAATGTTGAAGCTCACATAAGTCCTTCATCTCGAACCTGATAGATAGCTCAGCCCGAAGCTTTGCTACCTCCTCCTTCGAATTCCCCGTCACGATCATATCGTCGACGTAAAGCAGCGCGATGACTTGAAGCTCCCCGCTCTTCTTGACGAACAAGCTTGAGTCTGAGTCCGAAGCACCAAACCCGCAGAATAGGAGATATTCTGTTATCTTTCCATACCAAGCCCTCGGCGCTTACTTCAACCCATACAGGGCCTTCTTCAACATGCAGACATAGTCAGGAAAATCTTCAAACACTAAGTCTGGCAGTTGAACCCTGAAGATGTCCTTATCAATCTCGTCATACAAGAACGCATTATTTACGTCGAGCTACCAAATCTCCCACCCCCAACATGCCGCCAAGGCAATCACAACCTGAACTGAAGTCATTTTTGCCACCGGACTGAATGTCTCTTCATAGTATTCACCGTATTGCTGCGAGAATCCCCGAGCCACAAGGCGAGCCTTGTATCGCTCGATACTGCTGTCAGCCTTCTTCTTGAGCTTATAGACCCACTTGCATGTCATAGGGGTGATACTCTTGGGCTTGGGCACCAGAGACCAAGTCTCATTCTTCTCAAGAGCACTCATCTCTTCCTGCATAGCTGAATCCCACTGTTCCACGCCTTTGGCCTTTTCAAAGCTCGACGACTCCCTCTCATCCAAGGGACCAGCAAAGAAACACGAGACAAAGCTCACCATGTTTCCTCCTGTATAGCGATCAGGGGCAATGATTGTTCGCTTCGATCTCCACAACGCCTTCCCATCTTCAGCTGCTTCTTCCCTAGCTCCCCTTCCAGACGTACTCGGAGCATCGCTCCCCCTACTTCCTAATCCAGAAGCCTCCGTCCCAGAACTAGAAGTGGATGGACCACCTGGTGACACAGGTAGCTCCACCTGAAGATTTTCCACAGCTTTCTCCGGCTCCTCCACCCTGCTTTATGGTAGCTCAACACCAGAGCTTCCCTTGTAGGATGTCACCTCGTCGAACACGACGTCGCAAGATACAATAAATCTCCGTGTCTCCGGGTCCATGCACTTCCAACCCTTCTTTCGATCATCATAACCCACGAAGACTAGCTTCCTTGCTTTCGCATCTAGCTTCGTCCGAAGCGCATCTGGAACGTGCACATAGTAGGTGGAACCAAACACCCGAAGGTGCGCCACGCTTGGCTTTTCCTTGAACATCAATTCATGCGGGGTCTTCATATTGATGGGACTGAGAGGCATCCTGTTGATGACGTAAGCAGCACAAGACATTCCCTCCGCCCAGAAGGACTTTGGGATACTCTTGGCATGCAGCCAACACTTGCAGGTCTCCGTCAGATGACGGATCTTCTGATATGCAACTCCATTTTTTTGTGGAGTATGCGCACAAGTAAGCTCCCTCTGGATGCCCGCCTTCCTGCAAAAAGTAGAGAACTCACCAGAGGTGAACTCCCCTCCGTTGTCAGTCCTCAGCTTCTTAACCCGCAGGCCAAGACCACCCTCCACAAGCTCCTTCAACTCCACGAACTTGGCAAACGCCTCCGCCTTCTCCTTCAAGAAATATACCCAGACATATCTGGTTTAGTCATTGATCAACATCAGCATATATATGCTGCCTCCAAGGCTTGGGGTAGCAGTCGGCCCCATCAAGTCACCGTGGATGCACTCCAACGGCACACTACTCCTTTTCTGCAACTTTTCAAATGGTAATCGATGAGACTTGCCGAACTGACATCCCGCGCACACATGACCATCTCCGTAGGAGGATAAACTAGGCAGGCCCTTGACCAGACCTTTCACCGCCATAGCCTTCAGCTTATCCATCCCTACATGTCCCAACCTCTCGTGCCATATGATAGCACTATTGTTGGGAAAATGATTTCTCTTAACCCCTAGAAATGAATTCTAAGAATGAAAAAACAAGGCTAAGTAAATATGCGTCGAATAGTATTCGACGTTTCCTTCAGGTTGAGTTGAAGTAACTCTAGGAAGATTTCGACGTAAGTCTAGTCGACGCCACTCTGATTTCTAGTCGACGCATCTAATGAAGTCGACGCACCTTCCTTATTTTTCTCTCGACGTCCAGAAAGGATGCTCTCGACGCTTGCGTCGAATAGTAATCGACGCACGTCGATTTCCATGACAGAATTTAAATATGCGCCAGATCTCTTTCCTTCTTTCAATAGATCTGATTTATATGGAATAAGTGTCAATATTTTATAGCCATTCTGAATCATTCTTTCCTTATATCTTATTCTTGGCTAATTTGATTTAACTTATTTGGATATTATTTGAAATCTGAATTGGTTCTTTCCTTCTACAGAAATAAATATTATGGAAACATTTTAATCTTTCTATTTTTCTGACTGCTAATTAATTATCCTCCTATAGCATTATTTTGAATACACAGAGCTATAAATAAAGAGGAGGTCGGCAGAAAATGGCAGTTGAGTGATACACCACATACATTTTGAAATAGAGGAAAAACTCCCAAGAGAAAAGAGAGAAATTGAGAAAAAGCTCTGCAGCAACATTCAACCACTTCTTCTTCTTCTGCTTCTGAAATCACACTGCTGCAAAATCTGATAGCTCTCACAAAGAGAGAAAGTCTGCAAATCTTCTTCTCTCTATAGAAGAAAGATTCAATTCACTTCTTGTGCTTCCAATCTTCTTGCTAGGAAGAAGATTCATTCTTGTCCTTATATCTTTCCTGCTTTCTTTCTTACATCTAACATTGTAAAAGAGTTTTTAGAATCTCTCTTCAAAAAATTCAGTGTACTGGTTCTAAGAGTCTCCTTGTCAAAAGACTCAGTTGGTTCTAAGAGTCTCCTTGTCAAAAGACTCAGGGTGGTTCTAAGAGTCTCCTTATCAAAAGACTCAGTACAAGATAGTGAATTCCTACCAAGGGAGTAGAAGAGTGGACTACCCAAAGTTTGGGGAACCACTATATTTTCTTGTGTTGTGCTGTGATTTATTTTCTTGCATTTACTTTATTTTCTTGCTTAATTATTGTTGGTGTGTGGGAAGCTCTAATCTGTGATTATACACATATATATATATATATATATTAACTTTGCACAAAATATTTTTAATCTCTATTCACCCCCCCCCCCCCTCCAGAGAATTCTAGTGAGGTTAACTGTGCACTTTCAATTGGTATCAGAGGGAGGTTGATCTAAAAAGGATAACTCCTTGATCAAAAAGATCTTACCTCTCATATATATATATATATATATATATATATATATTTCAAAACTATTTTATCATATGTCACAAATCAAAGATTATGCTTCCACCAGACCTCCAATGTGCAATCTTGAAAAGTTTGCAGTTTGGAAAACAAGAATTAGAATTTATATGAATTCCATTGATGCTGACTTGTTTGATATTACTATGACAGGTCCCCCAAAGCCTTATAGAAAGGATGCAAATGGCAATGTCACACAAACACTTGTTCCAAGATCTGAGTGGACAGAAGATGAAAAGAAGGCAAGAACATATGA
Organism: Dactylorhiza incarnata; assembly: GCA_033032865.1. Classification (NCBI taxonomy): domain Eukaryota; kingdom Viridiplantae; phylum Streptophyta; class Magnoliopsida; order Asparagales; family Orchidaceae; genus Dactylorhiza; species Dactylorhiza incarnata. Next base: position 25,872,890 of record JAWHQI010000003.1, read on the forward strand.
TCTAAAGGCCATGAACATACTTGTCTCAACTCTCTCAGATGACATTTTTCAAAAGGTTGTTGACTGTGAATCATCCAAAGAAATTTGGGATGCTCTCACAAAGATGGTGGAAGGAAGTGCTGATGAAAAGAAAGATAAAATGGCTCTATTGATCTCTCAATATGAGAACTTCCAAAAGAAGGCTGAAGAAAGCATCTCTGAAATGTATGACAGATTCAGTCTGATCATCAATCAACTAAGAGACTTGGATAGAGAAATCTCTCTCACTGAGATTAATGACAAATTGCTAATGAGTCTCCCTAGTTCATGGGACTCAAGAATATGGGCAATAAGAGACACAAGAGGACAAAAAGAGATCTCAACAGATGCTCTCTTAGGAAAACTCAGATCCTATGAGCAGTTGCTGAAAACTAGAGAGGAGAAGGAAAGAAGAGAAAACACTCCAATTTCCTCAAAAAGCAGGAACATTGCTCTAAAGGCAACAGAAGAAGGAACCCCTGTCACTGAAGAAGAATTATTCAGTTTCTTGGCCAGAAGATTTAAGAAATGGGTCAAGACAGATGGATCAAAAAGGAGGGAGTCAAAACCAAGGTATGACAAAACCCCCACTAAAGAAATTATTTGCTATTCTTGCAGGAAACTTGGACACATTGCCCCAGAATGTCCAGACAATGCTGAAACAGAAAAGGATCTGAAAAAGAAAGATCTGAAGAAAAAGGGGAAGAAGAAAGAAAGAGGCTTCATTGCAGAAGTCTGGAGTGAAACAAACTCTGAGGATAGTTCATCCTCTAAGAGTGACAATGAAGAATCTAGGCAAGAAGACCTATGCTTGATGGCCTTTGAAGACTTAAAGAATGATGATAAATCATCGAGTGAAACAGGATCAGAAGAAAGCATATCTTCTGATGATGAAAAAGAAAAGAACCTCATTCTCATTGAGGAATCTGAGGATGAGGATGAGGTAAGCATGTTTGATGAAATAGATTTTCAAAGTGATAATTATAGAAATGATTTTATGGGAATGTACCTAGATCAACTAAAAATAAAACAAGAAATTAAAGATCTAAAAGAACAAATCAATGTAGCTAAAAACCAGAGAAACACAGAAATTAAATCCTCTAAAGATTATGAATCAATAGCTAGCAGAATAGAAAAGGAAATAGAAAGGGCTAGAATAGAAAATCAGTTCCTTAAGGATAAAGTAACCCAGGCAAAAGCCTTTGAAGAATCAATAAAAATGAGAAGCCAAACTCTTAAGGAAATCACTGAAAAACAAACAATAAGACACAACCATCTTGGGCTAGGGGCTGATCCCTCAATCAGCCTAATTCCATCCAACAAACCTGCTTGGATGAGCCCTGTAAAATTCACTAAACCTGTCAAAATGACAAACCAAGAAAAAGACCCAAAAGATAAGGAAGAAAACTCCTTCAAAGAAATAAAGGAATTTGATGAAACATCTTATTATTCAGCTGATGACTCACAAACTTCATCTGAAGAAACAATCAAACCAAGAAAAACAACACATAAAGGAGTAAAAACAGAGAAAGGCAAAATGAAAATTTATGAAGATACAGTTGCGTCGACTTCATATCGACGCATGCACGATAGTGCGTCGACTTCTACTCAACGCAATCTCTCAGATGCTTCGACCTCTTCTAGATGGATGAACAAAAGCACGTCGACTTCCAATCGACGCAACTTTTTCTATGCGTCGAAATCAGATCGACACCATCTGGAGAAAGCGCCGAATACAAATCAACGTGACTATCAACATGCGTCGAATGGATATCGACGCACAAAAATTCAGAACAATTTAAACATCCTTCCTCCAAAAGTCTTTCATCCTAACCCTTATTCAGGACCCATTCATCCTAATCATGAATTCTATTCAAATCAAACCCTCTATTCTAACCAATACTCTTATCCTCATCAACACTCTATCCTACTCTAAACTCAAATTCTCATAATAATAGGATAATCAAATGTTATATATGTAACAAAACTGGCCACCTTGCCAAACAATGTTGGCATAATCAATCAAACTAACTGTAAAAATTAGTCCTAGGCTGTCTTAGAAAAGCTTTAGGACTAGGAATATACAACAAGAAATAAGAACATTGAGTGGTTCAGAAAAATCAAAAGTCACGTCAACTTCTACTCGACGCTCTGTAGATGACTCAGATCAACAGGTGTAATCGACGCATGCGTTGACTACTATCGACGCATACGTCGTTAGGAAACCCTATCATACCAAATCAGACCATATCAACGTTCACGTCGAATTCCACTCGCCGTAACGTCGACTTCATAAAAACGAGCGGCAATACTAAAATATTCTCAGTCACATCCACTGAAGTACCGAATAAGCCTCGAATTGAGTCCCGTTTCGACGCTTCACCTGACTTAAATAAACTCTTCAGTTAGAAAACCTTCGCGATTCTGCATCTATCATCCTTCTTGCTCCTCTGTCCAGCTGATTCTTTTTCCCTCTCTCACCGATCTTCAATGGCTCCCAAGATAAATTCTGGGTTCGATATCGACCTCGAATCCTTCCAAGCAGCAGCAGAGAACTATAAGAACATCATAGCTCTCTTCACTGAAGCAGGACTGGACAAGCTCATCTCCACTAGGTGCAAGCTTCTGGAAACTGAGCTCATAGAGCTCATAACTCATGTTCAGATTTCTGAACAAGGAGAAATTCAAGGAACACTATATGAGACACCAGTCTCAATCTCAGCAGAACACATTAGGGCCACCTTTGATCTCCCATCAGGTATATCCTAATGTCATCTTTGTTCAACTAAAATAGGGAAAGGAAATCTCATAAGTCTTCATCATTTCCTATTAGGTGATGAATCTATAGACCTCACACCTGATGAAATCAAGCATCTGCTAACCACCATGAAGTTCTCAAGGGATAAACCAATCCATCTAAAGAAAATAGACTTTTCTGAGGAGTATAGACTACTAGCAGATATAGTAGGAAAGATACTACTATGTAAGATATCTGCCCATGATGCAGTGCCCAAGCAGCAACTGAACATCATGGGAGCTCTGGTGTTAAAGAAGAAAATAGACTGGGCCAGCTGTTTGCTCAAGATGATAGGCTCTAGATATTCCCACAAAGAAAATGCCTACATGAGAATGATGAGTCAAGTACTATTCCACTCCTTCCCTGACCTATGTAGGTCAAAAGGAATTCCCATCCCTCCAGGAAAAAGGATGTCCATAGCCCTATTTTCTAAATGGGCCAGGCAAATCCCTAAGCCTGGTTCCATCCCTGAAAGGACTCCATCTCCTCCTATCTCTCCTGCTCATCCTCCTCCTCCTCCTCCTTCTCAAACAGTCACATCTTCTATCCCAGCATCATCCTCACCAATACCTCCTCAATCACCTGCTCAACCTTCTTCTATTCCTCCACCTCCTCCATCAAATATACCTCCTCAAGATGATAGAATCCCCTCTCCACATCCATTATCTCCTCCTCCTCCTCTATCACCTCTTCCTCCACCATCACCTCCTCATCAACTCTCACACGATGAACCATCTGAATCCACTGAGGCTCTCATCACCCAGTGCATACAATCCACAGCTCAAAGATTCCAAGCAATGCTAGATGAGCATTGCTCCCAGATTCATTCCTCCATCCTTCACATGCACACCCAAATAGATGGGGTCAGTGCCTCTGTGCAAGATCTGAAGTCATCTCTCTCTTCCTCTAGAGTGACTAGGTCTTTCTTAACCTCCTTGGCCAAGAAGGTCAAGAAGGGGGAGAATCTAGATGAAGATCAGCCCTCCAATCCTAAATCTCCTTCTCACAAATCCCTTCCTACCTCAAAAACTGACAGTCTAGCACTGCTCAAAACCCTTGGGAATGAGATAGTACCTGAGCTCCATATTGATGAACAAACAATAGAGGTACTCAGCATAGCAAGAGAGGCTGCAGACCAAGTGGCACTACTGCAAGGGGAAGCAAGCAGAGCTGAAAAAGAAGATGGGGCAGATGATGAGAAAGTTAAAGAAACTAAACCTCAGGGGGAGCTGGAAATTGTGGTAGCTGAAGTAGGAGCTAAGGAGCTGGATACCATTGTGAATACAGCTGAAAATGAAAAAGAGCAGCCAGATGCTGTGTTACCTGAAGTTGAAACTCAGGGGGAGCTAGATGAAACTCAAAGGGACTCAACTGCTGTGACTCAGGGGGAGATGAGGGTGCTATCTGCTGTTGAGAAAGAGCAACCTACCAAAGTCTTCAAAAGAAAAAGAAAGACTCCTCCTACCCCTCCTGAGTGTTAATTTGGTTTCTAAAAACATTAATGAAAATTTTTATGTTCAAAACATTGATTGGTCAATATATATATTCTCTTCTGAGTTGGTGTATATACAACTTTCTTTCCTTCTTTCCTTTTTGGTTACTCAATATATTTCTTATCTTTACAAATGCTGTGCTGGGTTAATTATATGCTAGTACAATTTCCCTCTAAATAGGGTTAAGACAAATAGGGGGAGATTGTTGGGAAAATGATTTCTCTTAACCCCTAGAAATGAATTCTAAGAATGAAAAAACAAGGCTAAGTAAATATGCGTCGAATAGTATTCGACGTTTCCTTCAGGTTGAGTCGAAGTAACTCTAGGAAGATTTTGACGTAAGTCTAGTCGACGCCACTCTGATTTCTAATCGACGCATCTAATGAAGTCGACGCACCTCAGTCGACGCACCTTCCTTATTTTCTCTCGACGTCCAGAAAGGATGCTCTCGACACTTGCGTCGAATAGTAATCGACGCACGTCGATTTCCATGACAGAATATAAATATGCGCCAGATCTCTTTCCTTCTTTCAATAGATCTGATTTATATGGAATAAGTGTCAATATTTTATAGCCGTTCTGAATCATTCTTTCCTTATATCTGATTCTTGGCTAATTTGATTTAACTTATTTGGATATTATTTGAAATCTGAATTGGTTCTTTCCTTCTACAGAAATAAATATTATGGAAACATTTTCTTCTTTCTATTTTTCTGACTGCTAATTAATTATCCTCCTATAACATTATTTTGAATACACAGAGCTATAAATAAAGAGGAGGTCGGCAGAAAATGACAGTTGAGTGATCCACCACATACATTTTGAAATAGAGGAAAAGCTCCCAAGAGAAAAGAGAGAAATTGAGAAAAAGCTCTGCAGCAACATTCAACCACTTCTTCTTCTTCTGCTTCTGAAATCACACTGCTGCAAAATCTGATAGCTCTCACAAAGAGAGAAAGTCTGCAAATCTTCTTCTCTCTATAGAAGAAAGATTCAATTCACTTCTTGTGCTTCCAATCTTCTTGCTAGGAAGAAGATTTATTCTTGTCCTTATATCTTTCTTGCTTTCTTTCTTACATCTAACATTGTAAAAGAGTTTTTAGAATCTCTCTTCAAAAAATTCAGTGTACTGGTTCTAAGAGTCTCCTTGTCAAAAGACTCAGTTGGTTCTAAGAGTCTCCTTGTCAAAAGACTCAGGGTGGTTCTAAGAGTCTCCTTATCAAAAGACTCAGTACAAGATAGTGAATTCCTACCAAGGGGGTAGAAGAGTGGACTACCCAAAGTTTGGGGAACCACTATATTTTCTTGTGTTGTGCTGTGATTTATTTTCTTGCATTTACTTTATTTTCTTGCTTAATTCTTGTTGGTGTGTGGGAAGCTCTAATCTGTGATTATACACATATATATATTAACTTTGCACAAAATATTTTTAATCTCTATTCACCCCCCCCCCCCCTCTAGAGAATTCTAGTGAGGTTAACTGTGCACTTTCAACTATCATTCGTCTGCATCTTGTCGACATAAGAACTTGTCGATAAAACAAACATGTCTTTAGCTCTCCTCCCCACATGAACGACCTCTGCTTTCACCGTTTCAACATTTCGAAGAAACCTCACTTCTGTTGGGCTAAACAGAATGTGATACCCAGCGTCTACATCGTTGGTCACGGAGAAGAGGTTTTTCCTCATTTTGGGCACATGATAGACACTCTTCAAAGTTAGTGGCCCTCTATCACTGCCCAAGGAAACAACCTCCACCTTCTCGACAGCAAGCATGGTATTATCAGCAGTAATAATGGCATCATTACCTGAGTATGGCTGAGCTGAAGAAAGCTTCGACTCGTCCCCAGTGAGATGATGACCACACCCCGAGTCCACGATCCAGTCCTCCTGATAGTTGATAGGAGCCGCAGCTCCAATAGAAGCCGAGAAGGCTCCTCCCCATCTTCCATCATTCTGTCTGGCCTCAGCTTCCTCCATTCCTGCAGCAGCGTGCCCCGGCTGAAGATTCACCCGACAGTCTTTCCTGATGTGACCAAGCTTCCCGCATCTGAAGCACTTGGGTCCTTATCCCTTCTTCTTCCCTTCAGCCTTAGGAGCATAGCCCCTCTCCTGCTGTCCCGAAATTGAAGGCCCATTTCCTCCAGCGGTCTTCTTCTTCTAATCCCAGTTCTTCTTCTTCCCTGTGAAGAGAACTTCGCCATCTCACCCAGACACTGATACCCCCGCCATCTGCCTTGCCAGACTTTCCTGCGATGCAAGCAGATTTTCCAGCTCCAGCAGAGACGGCTTATTTGCCCAACCCTGCACGGACGTCACAAGGGTAACATATTCCTTCCGTAAGCCACGGATGATGTGCCTCTTCAGCTTCGCTTCAGAAATTGGCTCATCAGGATCCAGCGCTGAAATCTTGGCGCACAAGATCTTCATCTTCAGGAAGAACGTTGAGATAGAAAGATCACCCTGAGCTGACCTAGCCAGCTCATTCTCCAAAAACTGTAGCCTCGCTACATTCTTCTTGTTAAATAGCCCATCTAGGGCTCTCCAGATCTCTACAGCTGATCCACACCCCAAGATGTGATCAAATAGGTCAGGTGATATTGCCCTCTTCACAACGAACTTTGCTTTCACATTAGTCCTTCTCCAGTTCCTCACCTCATGACCATTGTCCCCAGCTGGAACAACTTCCTCCGTACTTTCTCCTCCAACCACCTCCCAGATGTCCTCACCCAGAAGATAACTTTACATACACGACTTCCACTTCTTAAAGTTAGTCGATGTAAGCATCTCAATTCCAAGACCCCTTGCTTCCATGGCTCTACCACTGGTTCCTTCTTCACAAAGGGGATGGCAACTTTTAGTTATTCACTGCTCTATCCACTCCAACCTCGCTTTGATACCATGTGAAATTTTTTGTAGATCTAGGAGTGAGCAGGAATTGTACAACTAAAAGTTATAGCGAATCAACCAGAAGCACATGAAGCAAACACAATCTGTATTGATCAAGCAAAATTCTTCATTACAGGGCGAGGTATACATGGCAAGACAAGATTTCGCCAGTACACAAAAACAGATGAGAAAAACAAGTTGAAAAGATAACCAGCGGTCTGCCAACCGAGACCGCCTGACCGCGCGACCTAACAGTCCGCTCGGCTAGAGAACAAGACCGCCCGAACTGCTTGCCTGCAACTTGAACAACACCAACTGAGAACCCCACGAACTCCCGAACTCCATTGATCCTCCTGAACTCTAGCAACCCGCAATGCAAGCCGCGAGACCGCCCGAACACCTTCAAAAGAGCAGGTGACCGTTGCTACCCGCACAATCTGCAGAAGCTGCACAAGACAAGTTCAATCAGCTAACAGGTCGGTCAATAAAAGAGACCGCAAGAATAGGACGCGAGCTCAGCTTACACTTGGTGTGATTGATTTTGCTGCTACAGTGACTCCTATTTATAGGCGGGCGACCTGATCCAGTCACCGCCCTATGAGATAGAGTCACCACCCTTGACCGCACGACCAGACCGGTCAACCCGCACGATCAGTAAAAGGATCCTTCTGCTTAGTGAGCTCGCCGACTTCAACAGAAGCTGCGCGATCATGACAACTCGCCCGGTCATGACGCTCACCACCTGTGTTCGCCACCCGACCTCCTCCACAGACCGCGAACACACCAGGTCGACTGGGAAAACAGCCCGCCAAGTCGACCAAACACCTGTGACCGCATATACCAGCAGATCGCCGAAGGACCAGCTATGCGAACACAAATCGGAGACTGCGCGACTAAGAAGACCTTAGTCCACGCGCACCACAAAGAAGCCGGACATCCACCAGACCGGGCTGCCCCCACCACGCGGTCACAAGCACCAGACCGCGCAGTTACACCGAACAGAAGACAGCTCGCCAGGCGGTCACACGACCAGACCGCGCGGCCTCACCTCGGCACCCTTGAACAGAAGAACAGCGGTCACGCCGAATAGCCCGCAGCTAGACCAGAGAGGTCAGACCGCCAGAGGAGACCTCAAGACCATGCGGTCAGACCAGACCGCACGGTCTCCCCCCCCCCCCCCCCCAGACCGCCAACTCGACAAACTTCCACTTCAACATTTTCAACACATTATTGCTGGGAAAAATAACAAGAATCTTAAAAGAAATCCTAACTGTTTAATCAAAGCTGCGTCGAATGTAAATCGACGTACCGTCGACTTACACTCGACGTCAGCTTCGAGAGCACTCTGGCACAGATCCTTCGAATATCACTCGACATAACTTCGAATACCTATCGACGCTTATGTCGACATCATTACTGATGCCTACATTTTGAAGCCACATCGACATCAACTCGATGCACCCGTCAACTTGACAGATCGCGTGCATTGACATACTTTGGTGCGCTGCATTCTGCTCTTCTCTCGACGTTGCTTCGAATAAAACCCTAAGTTGCGGCGATTCATCTACTAAAAGCAACTTTTGCGTTTAAATTATATTGTGCTATTTGAGTTCTTTCCCTCATGCTCTCCTCCTATTTCACTGAAACAAGGAAAATAGACGAAGAGAGGGAAGGAAGTAGTTGAAAAGGAGGAACTAGCCAAAGCAATCCCTATCAACCCTAGTTGGTTTGATCATTCAAAATATACTACAAAGAATCCTCAGGCTAAAATGCTAGAAAGAGTTGGACAACTCCACAGAGGAGGCATTGGGTGCAACCCTAAGGAAGCAGTGCAGTTCTCTCAGAAAAGGAAGAAAGGGGAAGAGTCACCTGAAAAGGAGAAGAAGAATATCTTGTTCCCAAAGGCATCAACTTCTAAGCAAGAAAAGACAACAGTTGGTGAAGCCCAAGCATTGCCTGATGAATCCAAATTAGAGGAAGAACTAGAATCAGCTGATCTGAATCTGAAATTAAGATTTCTGTTTTTTTAATACATAATTTATTATTTGTCGCGGTTCAAAACCGTGGCAAATAGTTTTTTTAAAAATATCGAACTTACTTTTAGTCAGGGCTGAAAGTCGTGGCAAATAGTTCATTTTAACCGCATTGAGAAGTTTTTGCTAGGGCCTAAAACCGTGGCAAAAGGTGGCGTTATTAGCCACGACAGTATTTTTTGTGGCTAATACTATTTGCCACGGCCAATCCGTGGCTAAAAATCTTTTGCCACGTGACCTTTAGCCACGAATTTTTTCCGTGGCTAGACCGTGGCAAAAAATCTTTAGCCACGGTTTTAGACCTTTTGCCAGGGCAAATTGCCCTGGCCAAAAATCTATTTTCTTGTAGTGACTTATAAATCTGATGACAGCCAAGGTCTTTGGAATGGGATTTACACTCAAGGATGTTCATCCTAATACAGAAGTAGATTTAGAAAAGCTTTTCAAAGGACATGGAAGGATACAGAGAAATCTAGAGAAAGCCACTCAAGCAAACTTCAAATATGTGGAGAAAAAGTATCAAAGATTGTATGAAGATCTATCCTTATCTCTCAAAGACAAGAAGTGATACTCACTCTGGGTAATCTTTGATAAATCTTATGACAATCATTGATCAATCATCTGTGCTGATATCAAACTATCTAGCTTTCTCATTTTATTATGTCTACACTGTCTTGTATGTATTGCTGATTATAAAAATTGTATTAAATCACTCAGAACACAATGTAAAATTTGTTAAGATAAATAGAGGGAGATTGTTGGGAAAACCCTTGATTTAACTTAACAAATTAATTAAAAGTGATTTTATCTACTAGGATTAAATTACCCATTGTCTAGTTAGGGTAATATGGTCATTAGATGTCTTAGGATGTCACACTCAACATAGGGTGTCAGGACTAGATCACGGGAAGCAAAATTGGGCTAAGTTAACATTTGCGTCGAGTAGAATTCGACGCAACATCGAGTCCATATCGACGCTGCTCTGACTAGAAGTCCAAGTGGTTCAACCCTCTGTCGAAGTAACTCAAGTCGATGTAACATCGAATAAATGTAGACGTAAAAGGTCAGGGACTTATCGGAGTAACTGGAGAAGTCGACGCAGCTTCAACTTCAACTCGACGCAGAAGAGGTTATCTATCGAAGCCATCTAAAGTCGACGCAACGTCGACTTCATCTCGATGCAGATAATGAAAGTCGGAGTGGATGTTGTTCACTCGACGGGTGCATCGATAAGGAATCGACGCAACGTCGACTAGCTGAGTTCAGTCAGAGTATAGAAGAAATCGAAGCAGCTCTTAGAATGAACTTGAAGCAGCGTCGATAAGAGAGGAAGTTAATTCGACGCTACGTCGAATACAGTCTGTGAAAGTTCAACCTTTGCAGCTATCATTTTGATGCTTCTAACATGGCCCACATCTTACAGACCATTCTCCAACGACCTAATAATTGCCTGAAGTAGAAGGAAGCATTAAAGAAGGAGATAAAGACTTTCTTGGAAGTATACACCTCCTGGGTGGACGGGTCAAGAAGTAATAAAGGAATGAAAGAGAATGTCTATCAATGATACCTTTTTAGGTCTTACCTAACAAGGAAACAAATTCGAATTAAAGACAGACTATATAAGGATATATAAGAAAGATAAGAGCAAGGCAATTAACACATTTTCTCAGTCGTCTTCTTTCACATAGGGTTTCTCTTCTTCTCCCTCCTCTCTCAAACACCCTAACAAAGAACATAGAAGAAATAAGAACGACAACTGGTCTTCATCTGATAGACTAGAAGATCCAACAGCTGCTTCTCATCACCATCATATAGCAACAGGATCTGAATTAGAGAAGTCAAAAAGAATCGGACAAACAAAGTCTCTGCAGATCATCACCATCAAAAGCAGAGGCTAGTCAAGAGCAGATTCTGTGGGGGCTTTACATTGGCTGTTCTTCAATCAGCCATCACAAGAATTCTGAGAACAAATTCATACAACATTCTTTCTTCTCCTTCTCTTTCTCATTCTGTAAAAGAGTTTTATTAATCCCTCTTCAAAGGATTCAGTGGTTCAAGATCTCCTTATCAAAAGATCAGGTGGTTCAAGATCTCCTTACCAAAAGATCTGGTGGTTCATGATATCCTTATCAAAAATCAGTGCTTCTAAGAGTCTCCTGATCAAAAGTCTCAGGCACAAGTGGTGCATTCCTACCAGGTGGTAGAAGAGAGGACTACCCACATTTTTTGGAACCTCTATAAAATTCATTATGTTTGTGCTGTGATTTTATGTGTTGTCCAATTTTCTTATTCTGCACTTTATTTCATGCATTCTTTATTCTGCCTGGACTGTTAAGCATAACTCTTTAGAGTAATTTATTGTTAATCACAGTTAGGATAGAAATAATTTTAAAACTCTATTTGTTGAAAATGTTGAAGTGGGAGTTGTGGAGTTGGCGGTCTGGGGGGAGACCGCGCGGTCTGGTCTGACCGTATGGTCTTGCGGTCTCCTCTGGCAGTTTGACATTCCATCTAGTTCATGCTTGCAGGAATCGACAACATGTCATGTACTCTAGTTATTTCACTAAGTACTATATCGTCGAGAAATTAAAGTGATGTCGTCGACAAAGAATGCTTATCGTCGTAATGACGGATAGAGCAGCATCCGCTGAGAAGCAAAGTGTTCGTCGACCGCTGAGACATGGCGAGATCGGCAAATGCAGAATGTTGTTCGTCGAACACAGAGAAGACACAGGACATCATCATGTGGAACACATGTCGTCGAGAGAACATATGATTACGATGACATGATGCAAGAAGAAAGCTCACGACGACACTGTCAGAAAAAGAAGATCGTCGTATATACAGAATCGTCGGGATATCCTGTATCGTCGAGAGAACATATGATTACGACGACATGAGGCAGAAGGAAGATCACGACGACAAAGTCAGAGACTGTTTGCCGTCGTAATGATGCAAATATCCTGAAGACAGAATTCAAATCTTGCGGACGTGATGTCAACAATTAATGTCGCCACCTGATTGTCCAATCAGCGCGTGCTCTTATGGAATGGGCATCTGACATGAAAGGACAACAAATGTTACCATTATGCGGCTTAACTGTCCTTTAAAAGGGAACAGTATTTCCCTAGAACAAAAGTGAGGCCTGCAGTGCAAGAAGGAGAAGCAAAAGTATCCCGCCGTTCAATAGAACAGTACATTCTTGCGGAGAAGAAGAAGAAGAAGTTCTCAAGAAGCAGTCATCCTCACCGACTGCTAAGAAGCCAATCCACATCCGGCTAAGAAAGAATTGAAGAAGAATCGTGCATTCAAGATCTGATTCAGAGGCATTCTCTTCATTCTCAAGAAGCCGATCGTCATCAGGCTAATGTTGCTGATCAACATCAGGCAGAAGAAACAATTTATATCTGTAAACTCTTGTTAGGCTTGCTGGCCATATTGTCTAGCTTGAGGGCTGGAGAGCTGTGAGGCTTGAGGGCCTGAGTGTCGAGCTTGCGGGCTTGGTGGCAGTAGGGGCTTGCGAGCCTAGGCTGTTGGGACTTGCGGGTCCGAAAGGTAGGGCTTGAGGGCCCGAGTGTCGAGCTTGCGGGCTCGGGGCAGTAGGGGCTTGAGGGCCTAGGCTGTTGGGACTTGCGGGTCCGTGGTGTAAGGCTTGAGGTCCGGAAGATTTTGGCGGAGTTTGCCGAGCCTAGCGGATCGCTGGGTAGGCGCAGACGGACAGAGGACTACTCAAGACACTCGGTCTTGAGGAACCTCTATAGATCGATTGTGTGCTTTCTGTGATTAGTTCTTCACATTCTGCAAATCCGTTAATCACAATCGAGAAATACCTTAAGGGGGTAGTATAAATTAGAAAAACCTATTCACCCCCCCTCTAGGTGATCTGGGTAGACACCCCATAAACAACAAGTGGTATCAGAGCTAGGTTGTTCAAACAAAGCTTAACAGCTTGAACAGATCTGCCAGCGGGTGTCTAAGGATCATGACTATGCAATCAAGAATAGCTATGTGTTGTAAAGAGAACTTTGCCATCTGGAAAGTCAGAGCAAGAATATTCATGGAGGCGATGGATCCAAGAATGTTTTCGATTGTTCAGAATGGTCCCTCCATGACAATGTTAAAAGATGAAATTCTTCTTGCCAGCTTGGACAAAGAAGTTAGAAGCATTCTAGCTGGTGCAGTAGATCTGGCAACAAATCAGAAGCTGAGTTGTTGCTCATCAGCAAAGGACATGTGGGACTTCTTAGAAGTTCTCATGGAAGGGTCAGATGAAGATTTTGAAGAAGAGACCTCTCATGAAGAGGTATGCATCAGAGCACCACTGACTACTTCAGACAATGAATCAGAAGATGATGATTGCTCTGGAGCAAAATAGGGGATAAGAGCACCCCTGTCTCCTATAGACTGTGACTCTGAGGATGAAGAGGTTCATGGACTGATGGCTCTATCAGATGAAGAAGATCATGATGAATTGCATCATGATCAGGTATGCACCACCCACACATCTTTACTACCTGCTTCATTTAAGAAAAACAAGAGTGCATCAGAAAATTATTTATCTTCTAAAGATGATGCAGAAGACTTCTCATCATGCAACAATAAGAACCATGTTGATCTATTAGAACAGTTTGGTGATCTCTTGAAGCTCTGAGTAAGAGCAAGAGGCTTGTTAAGAAATAAGCTAGGGAACTAGAATCACTCAAGCCTCATAGGGTTGAGTTAGATAGGGAACTGGGTATGTCCTACTGTAAGGACACCAATCCTCATGAGCTCAAGAAAATCATAGACAAACTTTATGCTGAGAGAAGCCAAAGGGAAGAACTTATCAAGAAACTTGAGAGTGATCTTCTTAAAGAAAGGAGCTTGGTAGCTAAATTCTCTAAGCCCAAAACTGTTCTGCCCATCATTGACACCTTCTCATCCTATAAAAATAGGAGGGGGTTAGGTTACAAGGAAGGGGCAACAGATGCTGGGAATGGAGAAAGGGGCAAAACTAAAGCAAAGCCTCACACCACCATTCAGAAGGTAGTGCTTCCCTCAAACAGGAATGATCAGGACAGTGTCCATGGTCACTGGATGAATGGAAGCTCCACTAGTCATGAAAATGCTCCTGACTATGGAAAGAGAAAGGGCATGGGGATGAGTGCATTAAATGCTCCCCATGAGGAAATTCAAATGGCCCATCATGGACCATTTGTATTTGGTGTGCCAGCCCCCACTCTCAAGGATAAAGGTGCAACCTTTTCTCAATCCCTTCCAGATAAGAAGCAAACTAGTAGCCCCTGTATGATCAATTCTCACTTGAACATATCTGACGCCATCAATACCTTGTCAGCTACCAAGCTGACATCTATTGCTGACAAACAGATAAAATCAAGAAGAAACAATAATACTAGAGCAGCTAGTCAGCTCTTGGCTGAGAGAGATAGAAAATAAGGTACAACATCCATGAATGTTGGTGCTGTGGCAAAGTGGGACACTTTGCCATCGACTGTTGGCACAACCCTAGTGTGCTTAATGCAAAGGAGAGACCTCCTGGACTGGCTGCAGTGAGTAGTGGGATTCCCTATTATGCTAACAAGAACCTAGGGCCCAAGTCACCTTGGGTTCCTAAGGGATATTAAATCTGTTTTGCAGGATAATCCAAATAGCCAATCAAAAGTAAACAAGGCTAATGGATAATAAGCGCTCCAGGCTCAACTCTGGACTAAGAAAAACTCACCACATACTAAGGTGCACTAATCTAGGGGGAGCTGGAAGTAAAGATAAGTGGACATTCCTGTTGGATCGGTCGGCGCCCTTAGAGGGGGGGGGTGAATAAGGGTTTTCAAAAACTTTATATTTTATTTAGAAAATTTTGGAATATTGCAATTATAAAACAAGAAGTCAAGTAAAACAAAAAGAGAGACAAGCTTTATTGATATTAAATAAGTTTTACAAAACTTGATCTCAATGGCGTTAGAGATCGGAGGCGAATAATAAAAACTCTTTTTCATTTTCTATACCGACTCGTATCCCCACGAACCGGTTGGCTTTAGCCGATCTCTCCCCAGATACGGCCTCAAGCCGCTCTAGCCAATCTATCCCCAGAAAGGCCTCGGGAACCCCCTAGACCTAGCCTAGATTTAGTCGCCAACACGAGGCGAATTTCAGCCCTAAGTCCTACCCCAGACCTAGTCGCCAACACGAGACGATTTCACTTAAACGATTACAAGAAAAAATGTGAAATGAAAAAGACAATAATATAAAAACTCCCTCTATTTGGATCTCTTGGAGAAGTAGACGAAGATGCAGAGTATGATCGTAGTCGATGCGGTCTTTCGTCACGATGATGAAGCGTGTTGAAATCTTCTCCACGGATCTCCTTAAGGCTTTATGGAATTGTGGGAGTATCGCTCTGAATCTTCCTCTCTCTGTTGTGGCACGAAGCTCTGGAGTTTTGGGATTGGAGGAGGATAAAGAATTCGGAGCCAAAGCATCCAATTTATAGCCTTCACGCTACCGCCGGCGCTAGCGCTACCGCCAGCGCTAGCCCGGATTAGGAATGATCTTGCGCGGCCGAATCTCCCATCCGTGACAATAATTTGCTCTATGCCTCTTGTGCGCCATGCTACCGCCAGCGCTAGTAGCTACCGCCGGGCGCTAGCTCCTTCTAAAAATGCCGCCGGAATCGAGCTAATCAATGTTAGCGCCGGGCGCTATCGCTACCGCCGGCGCTAGTGAGCTTGTTCGAATTTTGGCCTCAATTTTGGGGGCAGTCATCATGAGTACTCCTTGGGTCATTTGGACTATGCTAACCTGCACACTTGAACATACAAGATCAAATACACATAGGATTTGTTATTCTCAAACCTAGGAGATGCGGATGACCATGTTCCAACAAACTCCCCCTTTTGATAATAACAAATCCATTAATGATAAAACAAAGCATTAATAAATAAGCATGATGAGACTATACTTGTGTGTGTGTGAGAGAGTGATGACTTTAGGATGATTATTGATTTTAGCATTTAGAATTGCTCCCCCTAAATATATGCTCCCCCTATGTGTGCTCCCTTAATATGTATGCTATCAACTGAATTTGTCATGTTGGGTTTATGATAGCGGGTTACATTTATCATTGTTAGTTCTCCCCCTTTTGCATTTTATCATGTTAGTTCTACCCCTTTGTTATTAGCAAAAGTGGGTAGGGAAACAAAGCACTAAAAAATGTGTAAATAAAAGAGAAGGCATGATCGAGCTTTTTAAGTAAATGATAAGGAGTGTTAGACTTGTCTTTCATTGAAAATGATCAGAGTTATGACTTATTTTATCCCTTTTGTTTGTAGTTCTCCCCCTTTTATATATCAGAGTTTAAGCAAAAAATAATGATTTCCCCTTTAAATAAGAGTTTTAAGCCTAAAAACAATCATGATTTCCAAGTAGCCAATCTACCCAGACAATATGTCAACACCCTAGCCCCGTACTAAGTGACGGATGGGCATGAGGAGCTGCAAACATGCCGTAGGTTGGGGTGTTAATCCCATATGCAAACACTAGACAAAAACTTAACCTAGCACTCTTTCCCCCCAGTGCCTCGCAAGGCCCCACTGGAACCCTCCCCGGTTAAGGACAAGACATGACTAGAGATAAGGTTATCTAATGTCTACAACCTTATGCCCCCGCTATGGTGAGAAATGAAGTCATGGATAACAATTATTGGAAAAATTAAGCATTTAAATCTAATGGGAAATATCATAGCATATGGGTTTATATTTTTATTTGAATTTTTGAAATAAAACTCACATAGCTATATTGAAATTCATGAATGAATCAGAGTTTGAGTATTTCGGAAGATTTCGAAAAAGAAACATCATAATACTAAATAAGAGTTTAAGTTAAAAAAGAGATGTTTTATAAGCAATATTTCACTTGTTGGAGGAGTGTTTAGAATAGAAATAGATCGGAGTTATAAGCAAAAAAACAATTTCAACCAATATAAAGTTTACCAAGCAAGTCTACCACTTGTTGCAAGAAAGGAATTTGAAGATTCAAGTGATGATGCTCACAAGATGAAAGATTTTAAATAAGTATTAAAGTGCAAGGTAAAACAATTATATGGTTATGATGCGGAAGACATATAGAAGTACAAAAAACATCTTATGGTAATCAATGATGGTTCATAAAAAGATATATGAGTTCAATTTCAAAAAGAAGATGTTTTTGTAAATCATTTTGCATTTAAAATTTTTGTTTTGACAATACAGTAACCAAGCATGAAATAATCTTATCAAAAAGAGATTACTATAATGTTACTTTAATTCACAATTTCAAAACATACCAAACATTGTAGAAAGCATGCTAGGTCATCTAGTGCATTTCATAAATACAGAGTAGTATAGAATTAGCATTAGGATCCAATACTCATGAGAAGAAGTGTTATGGAAGATAATGATGTGCATAAAAGTGTATTTTGAATAGAGTAAACAAATGTTTTAATCAAAAATACAAGTAATATGTAAAGTAAAGAGCACAATAAAACACAAATAATTTTACTTCCACTCACTTCAATGCACAAAGAAAAATGTACAACTACCAAGGTGCTCTGCACACACAATGCTCATCAAGACTTATCAGGGTGCAAAGTAGTTCTTGGGGGATCACATAGTTTTATTCTTCAAGAGTGATTTTTATTGTGATCCGGTGTACTTAAGAATAAGTGGTTTTTATTTTGAAAGAAGGTTATGGTTTGCACAAGATACTTTATTATTCTTTCCAAGGTGCTCAACCTCACAATGCTTATTAAGACTTATCAGGAGGTTCAAGTAGTGCTTGGTGGAGTTATCTTTGTCACTTTATTTTATGATTTTGTTTTGTACAAAGTTCTCTGAATACACTTGTTTTGCAAACCAATATAATTTATGAAAAAGATAACCACTTTTCTTAACTTTTTAAATGTGCAAATAAAGGTTGTGTAGGTAAGATACTTGTGCAATTTTAATTCATTGTACTATTACAAAACATACACAAACATTCTAAGATTAAACACATAAGTAGACAATGCCAAAATAAGTGAGTGAATTGCGATCATTATCAAACATAAAACATTACTCATACTTAGAGGCATGTTACGCATAGTTCTACACAACTTTTTCAATATAAATTATGCACATATTAATAGATGTATCAAAGCATGATGAAGGCAATGTTCAAAGTAGTTTGAAAAGATAAATTGCAACATTATAGAAGTTCTAAATAATAGATTAAATCATGCTTGATTTTCAATGAAGTTCATACAATATATTTGATATTTTTAAAGAGTAATTTTTATTTAAAGTTTGAACTCATAAAATTGATCTTGGACTTCCCGAGGGCTACCTTGTGAGAGGTTCGCCCGGTACTAGGTGATATGATGGGATGATAGCCCAAATCACCCTTTCGCAAGATACATAGAAAAGTTAAGTTCAGAAGAATAATTTTGATACTTGTTTTTGTTTTGTTTTATATTTTTGTAGTTGATTTTTACAAATAAAAGCATATTTTTGTAATTTTTGCTTTTGTAATTTTTATATTTAATTTTTGCATAAAGATGAACTTTAAATAAAGGAAACAACACAAGCGAAAAAACAAAACATATTTTTTGTAATTTGGTTTTTGTAGTTTTGTATTTGATTTTTCAAAAAATAAAGAAACACAGAAGTGCAAAACTAAGTAGAAAATATAGATTTATATATTTTAAGGGATTTTTAGAAATTTAAAAAATATAGAAAAATGAACATGGACGCTAGCGCCTGCGGTAGCGCTATCGCGGGAGACAGTAAGTGATTTTTGAGGATATTGGAAATTTTGATTCTTGATCTTGATTAGGTGTCCCATTAGGAGTTTCTTGCTGAAATTGCAGAATTTAAGTAGATGTTTTTGATGGTTAAACACCAAAAAAATGCATTTTTGAATTTGTGTTAATTTGAAAGATCTAGGACACCTAATCATCGCATGAGACATATTTTCTTATATCTTTATTATGATTTTTCAAAGGCTTGTGTTTACCAAAATAATGTAATAGATAGAGAATGTAACCACAAGACATCATGTTTGAATTCACCAAATAAGCATGATTTTTTAATTATGAACTAATGTATATGCGAAGAATAAACTAGGTATGCCCTAGATACCAATATCCAGACAATATGTCTTGACAAAAACTTATAAAACCTATCATAGACACAAATATTCTTTAGGTACCAATGTTAGTATGATAAGTTTGAGATTAATGTTATGCCAAAGTTTGATAGTGTTTCAATTTATAAACCTAAAATGAAGTGAAGATTCTATTTGATTTGTTCTTATTGATATCTAGGTTATTCTAAGGTCTAAACTTGAAAATCATACTACACACAATATACCAACCATAGTAAGTAATTATAATACCAATTGTCATTATATAAAATGTGATAGATGATTCTTGATATGAATTATGATTTTAGAGAGTTTTAGCAAAAGATATCAATAGGTCATGGTGGTGCGTATGGCATCAATATTTATGACAATTAATCTTTCAATATGTCTTGTGTTTTTTTTTAATTTAGATAAATATCGCATAGCAAATTCAAAATTTTATCCACTTGTTGGTGAAGGCTAAAAATCTAATAACCGGATTTAATTTGAAATATCTTATACCAAATTTAGAGTTTGATTCATATGGATAATATAAGATATTTAGAAGCAATGAATATGAGAATAAAAGATGGGTCATCAAAATAAAATATTGTTTGGAATTTTGATCAATTTGATTTTATAAACATATTGAGCTTTTAAGAGATAAGATCATATTTTCAAAATTGTATAGGATGACCATGACATGATAGTTTAAAAGAACACAAAAAGAGAAAGATAGAAAAGACATTAAAGCGCATCATGAAGTAGAAATTTGTGTATTTCATTTTAATTGATTTCTACTTCATGCAAATGATGGGATACTAATGAATAAGAGATTTAGGTATCCAAAGAGGACCGGGAGTGACGGTTCCTTTGGGTACCCAAATACATCTTGTTTTCTTTTGGGGAGATGTGATTGAATGGGCCCTTTTGATTTGAGTTTGTGTTTCATTTTTAACTTTTGGCCGTCATTCAAACATTGGTTTAATATTATTCTTATTTATCAAATTTCCATGACGATTTTGCAAATCATTCTTTATAGGAAATTGTTTATCTTTAAATTTATGTTGGGAGAGTGGTTATTTTGTAAATGATAATGATTTGGAATTTTATTTTCAAGCATTTGATATTCTTTATTTCCTTTGTTGGATTTATCAACATTTTGAGAAATTATATTCAACTTGCTTTTAGATATACCTTGAGATTGTGAATGAATGTTTTGAGCATTTTTCTTAATGATTTCCTTAAGCAAGTTGATTTTTGATTTTAGTTCATCATTCTTGATTTTTAAATTATGTCTAGTTTTATTATAATTTATTGTGCTATTTTTAAGAGTGGTAACAATTGAGTCAATATGCTTTTCATATTTATCCCTATACTTATCTAATGTTTCATCCATCTCTTTTATTTCAATTTCATAGTCCTTACACTTAGCACAATTATTTTTTAAAGATGAATTTTCTAAACATAATTTTTCATTTTGTTCTCTTATAAAAATAATTTCTTTTTCAAGTTCCTTAAATTTTTCTTTAATATCATTAAAATCAAGACAAGGTTTTGTATATTCAATTGAAGTGACATGATTAAAGCTAGATAAATCAGATTTTGATACTACTTTAACTTTTGCTTTTAAATTTTTATTTTCTAAGCGCAATAGTTTATTAGCATTCTTTAATTTCTTAATTTTGCGCTTAGATTTTGTAACAATTGTAATGAAGAGATAGAAGTACAAAAGATAGAATTTCATTTCCTTACATTGCTTTTGGATGAGGGAGGATTTGAACATATTGTTCATTTGTCTTCTTCTTGGCACTCCTCTTCCAAAAGTAAGATTTCTTCTCCTTTTTCTCTTGGTGTATTGTTCTCCTTTTCTATTTCAATATTCTCCATGGCTTCGCTCTGAGAGAGATCTTCTTGAATGATAATGGATGATTGTACATTCTTTTCCTCCTGTGTTTGTTCCATACCTGCGAGAGGAAGATCATACATTTCTTCAAGAAATTTCCATACTTTATAAGCACTAGAAAAGCAATACACAAATTTGAAAACTTCATTTGAGAGACCACAAAATAGATAATGTTTAGCTTTTGCATCTAAATGAAGTTCCTTTTTATTTGATTCATCCACACGTCTTATAATTGCTAAGTTCCATACTTCGATATCTAAAGTTTTAATAAATTTTTCCATTAAAATTTTCCATCCTTTATAATTTGTTCCTTCAAATAAAGGTGGTGCAAGTGATTTTTCCTCTTCACAAAAATCTCCCCCACTAGTGGAAGCGAGATCATGAGACACCATTATTCCCGGTTGTTAAGCCGATTGGAATAAAACCGCTCTGATACCACTTGTTGGATCGGTCGGCGCGCTTAGAGGGGGGGTGAATAAGGGTTTTCAAAAACTTTATATTTTATTTAGAAAACTTTGGAATATTGCAATTATAAAACAAGAAGTCAAGTAAAACAAAATGAGAGACAAGCTTTATTGATATTAAATAAGTTTTACAAAACTTGATCTCAATGGCGCTAGAGATCGGAGGCGAATAATAAAAACTCTTTTTCGTTTTCTATACCGACTCGTATCCCCACGAACCGGATGGCTTTAGCCGATCCCTCCCCAGATACGGCCTCAAGCCGCTCTAGCCAATCTATCCCCAGAAAGGCCTCGAGCACCCCCTAGACCTAGCCTAGATCTAGTCGCCAACACGAGGCGAATTCCAGCCCTAAGTCCTACCCCAGACCTAGTCGCCAACACGAGGCGATTTCACTTAAACGATTACAAGAAAAGATGTGAAATGAAAAAGACAATAATATAAAAACTCCCTCTATTTGGATCTCTTGGAGAAGTAGACGAAGACGCAGAGTATGATCGTAGTCGATGCAGTCTTTCGTCACGATGATGAAGCATGTTGAAATCTTCTCCACGGATCTCCTTAAGGCTTTATGGAATTGTGGGAGTATCGCTCTGAATCTTCCTCTCTCTGCTGTGGCACGAAGCTCTGGAGTTTTGGGATTGGAGGAGGATGAAGAATTCGGAGCCAAAGCATCCAATTTATAGCCTTCACGCTACCACCGGCGCTAGCGCTACCGCCAGCGCTAGCCCGGATTAGGAATGATCTTGCGCGGCTGAATCTCCCATCCGTGGCAACAATTTGCTCTATGCCTCTTGTGCGCCATGCTACCACCAGCGCTAGTAGCTACCGCCGGGCGCTAGCTCCTTCTAAAAATGCCGCCGGGCGCTAGCTCCTTCTAAAAATGCCGCCGGAATCGAGCTAATCAATGCTAGCGCCGGGCGCCATCGCTACCGCCGGCGCTAGTGAGCTTGTTCGAATTTTGGCCTCAATTTTGGGGGCAGTCATCATGAGTACTCCTTGAGTCATATGGACTATGTTAACCTGCACACTTGAACACACAAGATCAAATACACATAGGATTTGTTATTCTAAAACCTAGGAGATGCGGAAGACCATGTTCCAACAATTCCATCGAAGGGGAGCAACTGGCTCAAGGAGACTTAGAGGCCAAGGTGAAGGTAACCATGTTAATGTTTATCACATAAACACATCTTCGTCTAATATTGTAAAGGTAATCATTCAAAAACCATATCTTCGGAATGGCCATTAGTATCATCGAAAGACCTGCATTACGACGATACCCAATCATCAGCGGACTCTTAATTAGGTCTAAGATTAATCATTACAGCTATACAAGAGTTAGTCAGACATTTAACAAATGACACTTCAACTTCCAACTCGGACACTATAAATAAGGTCAAATGTCTTAAGGTTAAAACGCTCTCTACATTAGCCCTAAAAAGCCGTCGTGTTCTCCACGCCATCTAAGAGTGAACGAGTCGACTGAGCTGAAATCCTCTGGAATCAAAAATATGGCGCCAAAGAAGGAAGATCTTCTATTCGAAGGATGTGAAGTGGTGAGGAATGGACTCTCAGAAGGCTCAGAAGAAATCCAGGGCACCATTAAGCTGCTCGAGAAGAGAAGTGCTGGAGTTCTACTCGAATGCCAAGGGTGGCACAAAGGGAACATCTGTGAAGAGCGTAATCAAAGGGACAAGTGTCAAGGTAAACCCTAAAAGATTGAACTCGGCTCTTCGGATGCCGGTCTTTGCCAAGGGGGAGGAAGATGAAAAGATCACCCAGGAAGACCTTGACAAGGCTCTGGCATGGTGCGGACACTCCAGTAAGACCTATGGGTCTCTGGAAAGGAAGAGCTTCAATCAGCAAGGAAAGCTGATGGCGGACATAGTGGGAAAGGCCTTCCTCTGCAAGGTAGGGTCGCATGATAGAATATCCAAGCCCATGTTCGAAATAATGGCAAGGATAATTCTGAGTAAGAAGACCAATTGGGGTCAGCAAATTTTTAAGAGGATCCAAGAAAGCTTTCAGGCCCCGAATCTTGGAAGATTTCTATCACTTTATCTTCTGCTTTCCTACCCTGAAAGCTTCAACAATAAGTATGGAGTCAAAATACATCACATGAAAAGAATGGACATCAAAATCCTTGCAAGATGGGAGAAAACTCTGACTAAGCCTCCCACGAAGATAGAAACTGCGGAAGATGCAAAGAAAAAGGGAGAAAGCTCATCTGAAGAGAGTAAGTCAGGGAACAACTCTCCTCCATGTGGCTCAGAGGCAGCTACAGAAACACGACATGTCGCCCTCCTGACCTCTGATCTAAGTCAAGGATTTAGGATATCAGCAGGCACAAATCCAAGAGGTGCTGAAATTGAGGGGGAGAAAAACAATGAGATCCCTGCTCAAGTAGAAATAGTGATCCAAAAGATCATAGGGGCTGAGGATGCTGCACATTCTGAGTCTGCAATGCAAGAGGACAATCAAGAAATCCCTGTTGATGGAACTAGTAGTGATCAGCAAGGCCCTAAAAAAGTGAGTAAGCCAAGCCACTCACCAACAGGAAAATCTCTATCTCTAATACTGGAAGGGGATGAAGAAGAGGATCAAGAGGAATCATCTACAGAGAATAGACAAGAAGAGCCCTCCTTTCTATCTCAAATAACGACGCTCCTGGAAGAGCAAAGGATAAAACTATAAACGCATGTCACCTCCGCCATCAATGATCTAAGAAAGGAAATGTATGCTGAAACAGCAAACCTAAGAAATGATGTGAAAAGCCTACAAGATTACAATACCCGCTCTCACAAAGCTCTAACTAACCTAGGGATCAATCAGTCATCGATTATCGGCAACATAGAAAAGGCCTATGTTGCATCAACCAAGAAGATGGTTGAACACAAAACTGATCTTCAAGGAAGTTTAGATCGCCACAATAAAGAGCTCGACAGCCATCTGCTTGAAACCAAGAATCACTTGGAAGATGGAATTCACATGCTCAAAAACAAAATACTAGCCTCCAAAGAGAACCTCCAAAAAAGGATATCTGAAGAAATCATAAAGGGGGAGAGATCAATGATAAAGGCCAGCTATGATCATGCCATCTAGACCTCGAACACGATCTGGGAAGCAATGAGTCTTCCTTCCCTGTGTTATGACGAGCCTACCGTAGGTCCCTGTACAGATATGGAGAAAGAAACAATTGAGACTGAAGAAATTAGAAAGAGAAAGTACAGGGAAGAGTTGGAGAAAAAGGAGAAGGAAGTCGGAACCAAGAAAGCAAAGAGAGCTGTTGATGCCAATGCACCAGATATATAGATGGTTAAATATAGAAATGTCAAAACTCTTCTGAACATTCTGAACATTTGTCAAAAATTCTGTGTTTACTTAATTTTTGCTGAAATGACATCATAACGTGCTTGTCTGCTTAAATATTAATATCTGTTATGAGAATGGCATTTATCATTGAGTGGGTTATGACTTCTTCAAATAGGGGGAGATTGTTGGGAACAGTGCCCTACAATGTTCCTGATTTGAAGAAGTGCTCAGCTCAATGATAAATGCAAGTTGTATTTGACATTCCATCTAGTTCATGCTTGCAGGAATCGACAACATGTCATGTACTCTAGTTATTTCACTAAGTACTATATCGTCGAGAAATTAAAGTGATGTCGTCGACAAAGAATGCTTATCGTCGTAATGACGGATAGAGCAGTAGCCGCTGAGAAGCAAAGTGTTCGTCGACCGCTGAGACATGGCGAGATCGGCAAACGCAGAATGCTGTTCATCGAACGCAGAGAAGACACAGGACATCATCATGTGGAACACATGTCGTAGAGAGAACATATGATTACGACGACATGATGCAAGAAGAAAGCTCACGATGACACTGTCAAAAAAAGAAGATCGTCGTATATACAGAATCGCCAGGATATCCTGTATCGTCAAGAGAACATATGATTACGACGACATGAGGCAGAACGAAGATCACGACGACAAAGTCAAAGACAGTTTGCCATCGTAATGATGCAAATATCCTGAAGACAGAATTCAAATCTTGCGGATGTGATGTCAACAATTAAAGCCACCGCCTGATTGTCCAATCAGCGCGTGCTCTTATGGAATGGGCATCTGACAAGAAAGGACAATAGATGTTACCGTTATGCGGCTTATCTGTCCTTTAAAAGGGAACAGTATTGCCCTAGAACAAAAGTGAGGCTTGTAGTGCAAGAAGGAGAAGCAAAAGTATCCCGCCGTTCAATAGAACAGTACATTCTTGCGGAGAAGAAGAAGAAGTTCTCAAGAAGCAGTCATCCTCACCGACTGCTAAGAAGCCAATCCACATCCGGCTAAGAAAGAATTGAAGAAGAACCGTGCATTCAAGATCTGATTCAGAGGAATTCTCTTCATTCTCAAGAAGCCGATCATCATCAGGCTAATGTTGCCGATCAACATCAGGCAGAAGAAACAGTTTATATCTGTAAACTCTTGTTAGGCTTGCGGGCCATATTGTCTAGCTTGAGGGCTGGAGAGATGTGAGGCTTGAGGGCCTGAATGTCGAGCTTGCGGGCTCGGGGGCAGTAGGGGCTTGCGGGCCTAGCTGTTGGGACTTGCGGGTCTGAAAGGTAGGGCTTGAGGGCCTGAGTGTCGAGCTTGCGGGCTCGGGGACAGTAGGGGCTTGAGGGCCTAGGCTGTTGGGACTTGCGGGTCTGTGGTGTAAGGCTTGAGGGCCGGAAGATTTTGGCGGAGTTTGCCGAGCCTAGCGGATCGCTGGGTAGGCGCAGAGGGACAGAGGACTAATCAAGACACCCGGTCTTGAGGAACCTCTATAGATCGATTGTGTGCTTTCTGTGATTAGTTCTTTACATTCTGCAAATCCGTTAATCACAATCGAAAAATACCTAAATGGGGATAGTATAAATTAAAAAAACCTATTCACCCCCCCCCCCCCTCTAGGTGATCTGGGTAGACACTGTTGGAGTTACCATTGTGATCTAGAAGTGGTCAAACATGTAATGTCACTGCCAACGCGATATGAGCCTGCAGGGTCGCACATAAGAGCATGTGGAGAAGTTGGAAGATTGACTATGTTAGTAAAGGTTACCAATCACCATATAGAATGGGGGAAGTCCAGCAAATGTTGCTGTCTGAATTCGTCGGGTTTACACGGATAGAATTCGTCGGATTCGTCGGATTCGTCGGATTGTTCCGTGGAATCCCGACGAATTGTTACAGAGATCCTTAACTCGGCAAATGTTGCCGTCTGACATGATTCGTCGGGATTCGTCAGGATTCGTCGGATTGTTCCGTGGAATCTCGACGAATTGTTACAGAGATCCTTAACTCGGCAAATGTTGCCGTCTGACATGATTCGTCGGATTCGTCGGGATTCGTCGGATTGTTCCGTGGAATCTCGACGAATTGTCACAGAGAGCATTAACTCGGCAAATGTTGCCGTCTGATGTGATTCATCGGAATTCGTCGGCTTGTCCCGTGAAAACTCGACGAATGCTGTTCCGTGGAATCCCGACGAATTGTAACAGAAGCCCCTATTTTGCTGTGTGGTCTGCGGATAGCGATTCTTCTAGAAGCTGTTTATCCTTTGGGTATAAATAGGACTTCTTTTAGGGTTCTCATAACTAACGAAATAGAAGCCGACGGAAGGAGTTCCGCTCTCGCTCGAACCCTAGACGGAAGTGTTCCGCCGTTCTGAATCGCCTCCGCCGACTTCCTCTCCGACGATTGTCGCCGGTGTTGTTCTTCCTGAAGCGGATCTAGCAATCCGTGGAAGCGCAAGGTGTAGTCTTCTTCTCCCGGCTCGTGTGGACTGCTGTAGAGACGTAGACATTATTCTACGTGAGAACTCTTGCAAAGCCGACGAAGGCAATCTTCTTCTTGGAGCATCTAGGTTGGATTTGATCCAATCCAGCAAAGGTAATTTCATACCTAGCATTTTGATTTACTTCTTGATTCAATATTCATGGTCGATCCGAATCTTTTAGGTTGTTTCTCTTCATTTCCGCTGCGCCTACATTTGATGTATGGTTCTAGAAAAACCCAACAGACACCCCCATAAACAACAGTTGGCTTGCAACGCAACCAATCACGAGCACAAATAAGAGCTTCAACTATTTTTGGTGCCAATGAGCTTCTAAATGGATCAAGTACACGTCCACCAGTGCTAAAAGCCGACTCTGAGGCAACTGTTGATATTGGAATTGCTAGAATGTCTTTTGCAATCTCAGATAAAATTGGAAACCTTGAAGAATTTTCTTTCCACCAATTCAAGATATCAAAATTAAGTTGCATTTTCAATGTGTCCTCTCGTAGATATTGTGTCAATTCAGTTGCAAAGATTGAAAAATGGCGAGGCGGAAATGGCGAGGCGGAAGACCTGAAGCCAAGTGCGGAAGAAATAATGCCAGGATAGGGATTGAAAAATGAAAATAATAAAGCACCTAGGAATTAATGAAAATAATAAACAACGGAAAGGCTAGGTTGTGACTTGTGCGTAAAACTGTTTATTTTATCGGGCCTGACCAAGACTCCAAGTGACCGTGACCAGCTAAGCCTAAGCGGAAATAATAAAATAAAAATGTTTTATCGGGCCTGACCAAGTGACCAGCTATATAATAAAGATGATTTATATTACGTTGCTGCTCGGTTCGGTTCGGTTCACTCGGTTTTTCCATGGTGAAAACCGAACCGAACCAAATATAGGTCGGTTTTCAGCCACCACAAACCGAAACCGAACCGAACCGGTCGGTTCAGTTCAAAAGTCGGTTCAGTTGACTCGGTTTGGCTCGGTTTGGCCGGTTTCGGTTTTTTACGCACAGGCATATTCACCCGTCTCCCAACATGAGTGACCTCAGCTTTCACCGCTGAAACATTTCAGAGAAATTTCACTACTGTTGGACCAAACATAACGTGATAGTCAGCATCCACAGCATTGGTCACCGAGAAGAGGTTCTTCTTCATCCCTGGAACATGATAGACACTCTTTAACATTAGAGTACCTCTATCATTGTTCAATGAAACCACACCCTCCTTCTCAGCTGCATGAATAATATCATCAGCCGTAATGATAGCATCATTACCTGTATATGCCTGCAATAAGGAGAACTTCAACTCATCCCCAGTGAGGTGATGACCACACCAGAGTCAACTATTCAATCATCCTGATAGTTGATGGAAGCCATGGCCCAAAAACACATGCCCGTCATGAATGCACCTCCACCACCCCAACTACCTTCTAAATTGGAACCAGCCTCCTCCTTCCCTGCAGCATGCCCTGGCTGAAGATTGACTTTGCAGTCTCTTTTGAAATGACCAAGCTTGTTGCACCTGAAGCATCTAGGTCCTTCCTGCTTCTTCCCATCACGCTTAGGAGCATAACTCTTCTCCTGTTGATATGAAGTAGATGGACCATCATCTCCAGATGTCTTCTTCTTCTTGTCCCATCTCTTCTTCTTGCAAGAGAAGAGAACCTCGCCTACTCCCCCAGAGAAAGACATCCCAGCCATCTGCTTAGCCAAACTCTCTTGCGAAGCAAGTAAGTTCTCCAGCTCCAGCAACGAAGGCTGAATGGCCCAGCCTTGAACAGAAGTCACAAAGGCCACATACTCCCTCCGCAAGCCGTGAATTATGTGCCTTTTCAGCTTAGCTTCTGAGATAGGCTAATCCAGGTACAAAGCCGATATCTCTGCACAGAGGTTCTTCATCATCAAACGTTGAGATAGACAAATCTGCTTGAGTTGCTTTCGCCAACTCATTCTCCAAGAACTGTAGCATAAATACATTCTTCTTATTGAACAAGTCATTCAAGGCTATCCAAATTTCAGCAGCTGATCCACATCCGATGATGTGATCAAACAACTCCGGAATGATAGCTCTCTTGAGAGTGAACTCCGCCTTAGCATTCGTTCTCTTCCAAGACTTCACGAGCTCAGCATTCCCTTCAGCAGGAACAACAGCTTGTCTTGCTTCTCCTCCTACAACCTGCCATAAATCCTTGCCAAGAAGATAGCTCTCCATGCAAGACTTCCACTTCTTGAAGTTAGTCTGCGTAAGGAGCTCAATACCAACACCTCTAGCATATCCTCCTTCCATTGCTATCCCACTGATTGCTAACCACTTGAGAAACCCGAGAGAAATATCAGCAATTATTGCTCAGCAACCTCAGCAACCTCCCTCTGATAACATGTTGAAAAACTTGAGGTCCGGAGGTGAAGTAAAATGCGGAAAACACTTCACAAACTTTTCACAAGTGTAACACAACAATGACAATGGGAAGAACGAATAGTGTTATGATATTAACTATCTCTTCACAAAGCGAGGTATACATGGCGAGACTTGATTCATAAGAATCACGGAGGAGAGATGCAGAAACACAAAATACAAGCTGCTGCGACCTGACAACTTGAGATCGCCAGACCGCGCGAACAAACAAGCCAGACGGAAGCCCCTGAGATCGCGCGAACAGAGTACAAGTCGCACCTGCCAGACCGCAACCACAGACCGCCAACCTGCTACTTTATTCCACTGCTGAACACAAACAGTTCACACTTCTTGATCGCCCAGACCGCACGGTCTTGATCAAGGAAGAACCCGCGAACACTGAAAAGAGAAATTGTTACTGCCGTAGACCGCAACTCAAGATCGCCTGGCCACTTAAGACCGCCTGATCAACTGAGCCCGCTGCACAGACCGCGAACACCTAAACACAGTCCGCCCGGACTGGTTTATTCAAAGCTGGAAGAAGGGAGACAGGCTGACCGCGAGTTGCTAGCCGCTAACCTGCGAACACACAAATCGGTCAGACAAAATCTCAAACCGCACGACCTCAAAGTGAGACCGGCACAATCAAGCCAACTTTGGTTCTTACAGTTCTCGTTATGAATGACGGGCCCTGCACCCCTATTTATAGGCGAACAGATGGATGTCGTCACCGCACAAATCAGGATACAATAACCGCCCATCAGATCGCGAGCGGTCTCACAAAATAGACCGCCCGAGCTCAGCAAGGCAAAATAGCTCCCTTATTAACCATACGGTTATATACAAACCGCCCGGTTACTACGGTCTCCGAAAAGCAGACCGCCCGGTCTTATTGCAAAGCAAAGAACTTCTTTTGTAACTAGACCGACTAGAATAGTCGTCAGACCGCCCGGTCACTACAAGAAGGCAGACCTACTTGAACATCTGGCCGACTTGAACAAGTCGCCAGATCAACCCGCGCAAGCCGCCCAGACAAAAGAGGCGGTCTCCCAGATCAGACTGCTCAGAACAACCGCTGAGACAACCAACCAGAGAACAAGCGCAGACCGCGCGGTCTCCAACCTTCAGACCGCCCAGCACCCTTTCACTTCCACTTCAAAAAATTAACAACTAGCACCAAGAGTACCCAACAAAACCAACCACGTGTCCGCCACTGCGACTCAGAGGAAATGGACAAACTGATCAAAGCCAACCACTTGTTTGTTATGTTAGAAGAGGAGTGCGGCGGAGCGGTCTGTGGGGTCTCTGCTTTGTCAGGTCGCCAGATTTGTGTTTTTGGTGTATTTTGTTCTTCTCTCCTTCGTGATTCTTATGAATCATGTCTCGCCATGTATGTCTCGAAATGTAATGAAGGTTTGTGATTCAATAAAGTCTATTGTGTTGCTATATGGCATTGTGGTTGTTTGGCTATAACTCAGTTGATGCAACTCCTGCTTACTCCTAAACGATTCAAATAAAAAAATTTAACATGGTATCAGAGGGAGGTTGTTGGAGTGGATAAGCAGTGATCAACTTGAGTTGTCATCGTCTTTGTAAAGAAGAGACCACATAGTTTGCCATGGAAGTTGGATACGCAAGAGGGCTTGGCATTGAACTTCTCACATCGACTAACTACAAGAAATGGAAGTCGTGTATGGAGAGTTACTTGCTTGGCGAGGATCTATGGGAGATAGTTGGAGGAGAAGACACACAAGAAGTTTTTTTAGCAGGAGATAATATGGCAGAGGTGAGACTTTGGAGGAGGACTAATGCAAAGGTAGAGTTCACACTCAAGAGGGCTATCTCACCAGAGCTATTCGATCACATCGTTGGATGTAAATCTGCTGCTGAGATTTGGACGTCTTTGGACGGGCTGTTCAATAGGAAAAATGTAGCTCGGCTATAATTTCTTGAAAATGAGTTGGCCTCTCAAGGTGATCTTTCTATCTCTACCTTCTTTCTCAAGATGAAGAACCTCACAGCAGAGATTTCTGCATTGGATCCTGATGAGCCCATCTCGGAGGCAAAATTGAACAGGCATATCATCCGCGGGTTGCGGAAGGAGTATCTTGCCTTTGTGACGTCAGTTCAGGGTTGGGCAAATCAGCCATCTCTGTTGGAGCTGGAAAACTTACTTGCTTCGCAGGAACGTTTGGCAAGACAGATGGCGGGGACTTCTATCTCTGGGGGAGATAGTGATGTGTTGTTCTCTGGGAAGAAGAAGAAGTGGGAGAAGAAGAAGCCAGGTCATGATGGACCCTCTACTTCAGGTCAGCAGGATATGGGTTATGTTCCTAAGTCTGATGGGAAGATGAAGGGAGAGGGACCAAGGTGCTTCAGATGCAATAAGACCGGCCACTTCAAGAAGGATTGCCAGGTTAATCTTCAGCCGGGACATGCAGCGGAGAAGGAGAAGCCAAAGTCTGATGAAGCTGGATGGGGAGGAGCTTTTGCGGCCAATATGATGGCGATGCCCATTAAGGCCTTGGCTGCCATCAACTTCGAAGAGGATTGGATCGTGGATTCAGGGTGTGGGCATCACCTCACCGGGGATGAATCGAAGTTCTCTTCTTTGGCGCCTTACTCAGGTAACGATGCAATCATTACGGCTGATAATTCTGTTCATGCAGTAGAACAAGAAGGTGTTGTCTCTTTAAGCAGTGATAAGGGTCCACTCACATTGAGGAGTGTTTATCGCGTGCCGGGTATGAAGAAGAATCTCTTCTCTGTGACCAATGTGGTCGATGCCGGTTATCACGTTCTGTTTGGCCCAACTGAAGTGTAAGTTTCTTAAAACTCAACCGGAGATAAAGGGAGATGTTATTCATGTTGGAAAGTGGGTCATGGAAGAAACTTCATAGGAAGATATGGAAGATATATACCTATCTGGGAAAGGTATACAAAAGAACAAAGGAAGGATTTCAAAAAGGATAAGTCCTATTACAAAAATATGAGAGGATTGAATTCCCAGAGAATACAATGAAAACATACACTGATCCAAAGCTCTATAAAGCTTTAGAGAAGATTAGAGATAGAGAGAGATATAAAAATTAGACAGCCCAAAAAGAGATTGAAGAAAAGAGAAAAAGGTTCATTGATATTTTGAAGAGAGGAAAAGAGGTTGTTGAACAAGAGGAGTTGTTAGGAAAAAACCCTTGATTTAACTTAACAAATTAAGTAAAAGTGATTTTATCTCTTAAGAATGAATTACCCATTGTATAGTGAGGGTAATCTGGTCACTAAATGTCTTAGGATGTCACATTAAACCTAGTTTGTTAAGGCCAGATCAAAAGAAGCAAAACTTGGGTAAAGTTAACATTTGCGTCGAATAGAATTCAACGCAATGTCAATTTATTGTCGATGCTACTCTGACTAGAAGTCCAAGTAGTTCACTCTTCTGTCAAAGTAATCCAAGTCAGCGTTACGTCAAAAAGATATTGACGCAGAGGCCATTCGAAGTACTTGAAGAAGTCGACGCATCTTCTACTTCAACTCGGCGCAGAAGGAAGTATCTACTGAAGCAACCTAAAATCGACGTAACGTTGACTTCATCTAGACGCAGATAATGAAACTAAGAGCTATACCTTCAACTCGACGGTTACGTCGATAGGGTATCGACGCAATGTCGACTAGCAGAGTTTAGTCAGAGCAAGGATGAATTCGAAGCTGCTCCTACAAGAACTCGAAGGTGCGTCGATAAGAGAGGAAGTGAACTCGACGCTACGTCGAATACAGTCTAAAAAGGGAAACCTTTTTAGCTGTCATTTTTTTGGTCCCTCTCTCATGGCCCACCTCTCTCAAGACTGTTCTCTATCGACTCCTTAATTACCTCAAATGGAATGAAGAATTAAAAGAGGACAGAGAAAAGCTTTCTTGGAAATAAGCTTTATGTTGGTGGACGGGTCGGGAATTAAAGAAGGAAAGAAGGATGTAAATGTCCAGACAAAAATACCGTTTCAGCTCTTACCAGAAAAGGAAAAGAAATTCAAATTGAACTGGACAATAAAAGGGATGAGAAGAAAGAGAAAAGCAAGGCATTCATTACAATCGGTCATCATCTTCTCTCAAGGGCTTCTCTTCTTCCTCCCTCAGGAACCCTAACTGAGAATATTCAAAGAAGAGAAGAACAACTGCTCTTCGTTACAATCATATAGCAGGCTGATCTTAATCAGCAGAAAATAACAAAGGATCTGAAAGCTGCTCTTCATCACCATCTCATAGCAGCCAGATCTCAATCAGCAGAAACACAAAGGATCTGACAATCAAAGCTCTTACAATACATCACTATCATAAGTAGGAGTTAATCAAGAGGAGATCCAGTGATAGATACAAGAAGCTGTGTATCGTACAACCTTCATAAGAATTCTGAGAACAAAATTCCTACACCATTTCTCTTCTTCCTTCTCCTTCTAATTCCCTTCTGTAAAAGAGTTTTAATAATCTCTCTTCAAAGGATTCAGTGGTTCAAGATCTCCTTATCAAAAGATTTGGTGGTTCAAGATCTCCTTATCAAAAGATCTGGTGGTTCAAGATCTCCTTATCAAAAGATCTGGAGGTTCATGATCTTCTTGTCAAAAGATCAGTGGTTCTATGAGTCTCCTTGCCAAAAGACTCAGGCACAGTGGCGCATCCCTACCAGGTGGTAGAAGAGGGGAGCACCCACATTTTGGGGAACCTCTATAAAAATTTTGTGTGTCTTCTGGATTGCTTTTCTATGTTGTCCCTCATAGATTAGATTTCATTTACTATCTTTTATTTCATTACTTAACTGCAACTATTTTATTATGGGATAT
The DNA here is from genome assembly GCA_033032865.1 of Dactylorhiza incarnata. Taxonomy (NCBI): domain Eukaryota; kingdom Viridiplantae; phylum Streptophyta; class Magnoliopsida; order Asparagales; family Orchidaceae; genus Dactylorhiza; species Dactylorhiza incarnata. The sequence goes on from JAWHQI010000003.1 coordinate 25,907,667, forward strand.
ATCTTGGCGAAGCATAATACTTAGGTTTATTGTGTTTGCACAACTTGAATAGGAATATTTTTAAATCTCTATTCACCCCCCCCCCCTAGAGGATTCTCAGAGGCACACTGTGCACATGAATGAGTTGGCAAAAGCAATCCCCACCAAAACCACCTTGTTTGACCCCACTAAGTATACTGCAAGAAATCCTCAAGCCCAGATGTTGGAGGGAATAGGGCAACTTCACAGGGGGGTATTGGATGTAATCCAGAGGAAGCAGTGCAGCCACCCTAGAAGAAAAAGAAAGGAGAACTATCTGTGAAAAAGAAGAAGATTATGTTCAAGACAGTTTCAACCTCTGGCCAACCACAATCAACCTTTGTTATAGCAAATCCTGATACAGACTCTGAGTCAGATGATTTAGATTTGGAAGTCATAAACTTGATGACAGCTAAAGTTCTTGAACTGGGATTCAATTTAAAAGATGTTCATCCTAAAATTAAAAATGATCTGGAAAAGCTGTTCAAAGGACATGACAGGATTCAAAAGAACCCAGAGAAAGCCAAACCTGCAAATTTCAAATATGTGGAAAGGAAATTCAGAAAGGTCCATGAGTCCTTTGCTACTTTTCTTAAGGGAAGAAAGTAGACTATCTCTTGGGTAAACTCTGATAAACACTTGTTGATATTAATCAGATGCTTTTCTGCTTAACAACTCATTTATTTATGTTTATCTTTTTGGGCATCTTATATATAAGTTATTGTTTTAAGCTGTATGTAACATAATGTGTAAAATCACTTCAAAACAATCTGTAAAATTTGTTAAGATAAATAGGGGAGATTGTTGGAAAAAACCCATTGTGATTTAACATAACAAATTACTTATAAGTGATTTTACCTTCTAGGTTTATTACCAACATTGTATAGTAAGGGCAATCTGGTCATTAGATGTCTTAGGATGTCACACTCAACTTAGAGTGTCAACACTAGGTTAGGGCAAGCACAATCTAAGTTGAATTTATACTTGCGTCGAATATAATTCGACGCAACTTAGACTAGAAGTCCAAGCAACTCAATCTCTCTGTCAAAGTCCATCAAGTCAACGCTACGTTGAATAGGAGTCGACGTAGATAAAGGAGCATGTCGAAGCTATTTTAGAAGTCGACGCAACCTCAACTCAATGCAGAAGGAAGTATCTATCGAAGCCATCTGAAGTCGACGCACCGTCGACTATAATTCGACGCAGACAATGAAGTTCAAAATGAAGCCTTCAACTCGATGGTTACGTCGATAAGTAATCGACGCAATGTTGACAACTAAGTTAAGACAGAGCAAGAAGGAATTCGAAGCTGCTCTTACAAGAACTCAAAGGCACGTCGATAAGAGAGAAAACGAAGTCGACATAGTGTCGAATACAGTCTGAAAAAGAAACCTTTTTAGCTGTCCTTTTAGAACTCTCTCTGAAGGCCCACGGCATTAAATACCGTTCTACAATGGCTTGTTTAAAGCCTATAATTGAGAAGAATTAGAGAAGATAGGAAAAGCTTTCTTGGAAAGGATTCAAACAGCTGGCAGACGGGTCGTGAACGAATGAAGAAGGAAAGATTAATTGTCCATAACAATGCCTTTTCAGGACAACCCAAAAGAGGAAAAAGAATTCAAAAATTAATCATGGACAATAAATAGGAAGAGAAGAGAGAAGAATATACAGGATTCATTACTATCTACAACAGTTCTGTAGATTAGGGTTCTCTTCTCTTCTTCTTCTTCTTCCTCCTGGAACCCTATCACCGCCGGCATTAGCGATGTTTCTTCTTCATCAACCCTGCTCTTGTTTGGTAAGTGTCTTCGACTTCCATTTGATAAATCGCAAACAAGATGCAAATCACCGTTGGAGTGCATTCAGAGAGATTTGATGGGGCCGACTGTCACCCCAAGCCTTGGAGGCAACAGATATATGTTGGTGTTGATCGATGATTATACCAGATATGTCTGGGCGCATTTTCTAAAAGAGAAGTCGGAAGATTTTGCGAAGTCGTGGAGTTCAAGGAGCTGGTGGAAGGTCGGTTAGGCCTGCGGGTGAAAAATTTGAGAACTGACAATGGTGGGGAGTTCACCTCTAGTGAGTTCTCAAGTTTTTGCAGGAAGCACGGCGTCCGGATAGAGCTCACTTGTGCTCATACTCCACAGCAAAACGGCATTGCAGAGCGGAAGATCCGTCATCTGACGGAAACCTGCAAATGTTGGCTTCATGCCAAGAGTATCCCAAAGTCCTTTTGGGTGGAGGAAATGTCTTGTGCGGCATACGTCATCAATAGGATGCCTCTAAGTCCAATCAACATGAAGACCCCTCACGAACTGATGTTCAAGGAGAAGCCGAGTGTTGCACACCTTCGGGTGTTCGGGTCAACCTGTTATGTGCATATCCCTGATGCTCTTCGGACAAAGCTAGATGCGAAAGCAAGGAGGCTAGTCTTTGTTGGATATGATGAGTGGAAGAAGGGATGGAGATGCATGGATCCTGAGATACGAAGATCAGTGGTATCTTGGGATGTGGTATTCGATGAGGTGACTTCCTACAAGGGGAGTTCTGGAGTTGAACTTTCGGAGAGATGTTAAAATTTTTTATTTCAATCGTTTAGGAGTAAGCAGGAGTTATACCAACTGAGTTAAAGCCAAACAACCACAATGCCACACAGCAACACAAGAAACTTTATTGAAACACAATCTTCATTTACATTGCGAGGCATACATGGTGAGACATGATTTATCAGAATCACGGAGACGAGAAGAACAGAACACACCAAAACAAATCTGGCGGCTAGACAAGCTGAGACCGCATAGACCGCTCGACTCCAGAAATCGCCCGGCTTGACCTGAGATCGCACGAACAGAAACCGGACAGATTTCCAGCACTGCAAGACCGCACCTCAGACTGCACAAACTGGAGCTTTATTGGAACGAAGAACTGAAGCTGTCGCCAGACCGCAACTTAGATCGCCTAACCGCTGAAGGTCGCCTGATCGCTGAGCTCGCTGCGAACAGCACAAGAATGAACATAAACCAGTTCGCAGAAAGACCGCTGCCGAACTGTTTATTCAAGCCGCTGGGAATCACTAAGGAAGAAGACCGCAACCTACTGATCGCAAACCTGCGAACACAACAAACAGTCAGCTCGCTTTCGAGACCGCCCGACCTCAAAGTGAGACCGCACGAATTATCCCAGGCTCAGTTCTTACAGTTCTAGTTAGGAATGACGGGCCCTGCACCTCTATTTATAGGCGGATAGATGGATGTCGTCACCGCACAAGAGAGATACAATCACCACCCGTCAGATAGCCAGCGGTCTCATAAGGCAGACCGCGCGATCAGACCACTCGGACGATCATCCGACCAAGACGCAGATCAGCAGACAGGTCGCGCACAGGCCGCGCGAATACGAGACCACGCACAAGTCGCGCGGTCACAAAGGTACTTCTTCCTTTGACCACCAGGAGCAAACCAGGAACCATCTAGCCGACTAAGAACAAGTCGCCAGATCGTCAAGCACAAACCGCCCGGACAGGCGGTCACACATAGGAACAGACCGCCCGGTCTTCCAACAAGGAAGACAAGCCAACCAGCACACCAGCTCGGGAATAGACCGCAGATACAAAGAACAAACCGGAAGAACCAGCAGACCGCCAGAACAAACCGGCAGAGCCAAACCGGCAGATAACATACACAAGCCGCGCGGTCTCGGCGGTCTCCCAAAATCAGACCGCCCAGTCTCCACTTTACTTCAAAATTTCAACAAGAGCAGGGTTGATGAAGAAGGGAAGGCTGCGGAAAATCTTCAAGTGGAGTTGCCTGTTTCACCAGGAGCTCCAGCTGTGTCAAGCTCATACATGGAGGCTTCAGGTTCTGTAAGCAGGGGGAGCGATGCTCCAAGTTCACATGGAAGAGGAGCTAGCACAGAAGAAGCAGCTGAGGAGGTGGTTAGTCAGGAGCAACCTCTTAGGAGGCCGAAGAGGACTATCAAGCCACCGAATCGATACACAGGAGGAAACATGGTGAGCTTTGTCTCATGTTTCTTTGCTGTTCCCTTGGATGAGAGGGAGCCATCGAGCTTTGAGAAGGCCAAAGGTGTAAGAACCCCCTCCCGAAACACAAACCACGGCCGAGGGAAGTCCTATGCCCAGAACAGCCGCCTTGCGGTAGCGTCAGCACACGGGCTAACCTGTACCACAAGACGCCTACTCTGGCGGCTATTACCAATATCATTTGCCAACCCATCAATAAATTTAATATTTCAAGAGTCCATGATTCACAAAGAATAAATGTCCACAAAATATATAAACGACAGGAAGCAAAAAGAGCTCCCAAATATACAAGAATAAGGTATAGCGGAAGTCTACAACAAGAACTACAATCCCTCACAACTGTATCAGAAGGTGTTGTTGCAAAAGCTGCAACATGTCTCCAAGTCCTATCACTCTGATCCGTCCGGTACTGCTCCAGCTGGGTGTGCTCCTAAAAATAGTCGTGTAACAACCGTTAGTCATAAAGACTAAGTGGCTTCACATTCTCTCACCCCGGCGACTCTTAGGCACCGTGTGGAAGGAAAGGAAGAAAAGCTGCAATATAACAGTATGTACAATATGCAGGTGACAAGGAGGTACTACTAACCTAGCAGTTATATATCAACAACTAACAACATATATATATACATCAAGCACCTTTCTAGCAAATCTATTACAATAATTCAAGGGGCTACTATGAAGTCGAGCAGTATATATATAAACGAGCGTCAATGTGAGTATACACACGCAGTTATAAAAGAGTCTAAGCAGCTGGGAGAGTAAACCAGAGTAGTTATAAAGTAAACTAGATCAAGTAAAGAAACAACTAGAGCAGCTATGGAAGTAACCTCAACTTATGTGTGTATACACACAAACACGTAAGCTAAGGGATCTGGCAAGAAGTAAACTCATTGTATAAAAGAGCCCATACTAATTTATACGATGAGGTCTCTGATTTATACTAGTATGCTATGCCAAGATGTGCAATGCAATGATGCAACTCGCGCACACGACTCTGTACATACAGACCTTTTGTAGTTCCCTCTGTTCGAGGTGTCAACTCAGGTACCCAGTAGAGGCAAACAGGGTAGTGGACCGGGCTGTCCACTTCTATGTTTTTGTAACACCACCCAACCTAGACCTTACGTACGCCCCTAAGAACACACAGGGTATCCGCGTACTATATGGTAAGCACCACCTCTAGCCCTCTATTCGAGTCTCCGCTCCGGTACCCAGTTGAGGCAACAGGGCAGTGGACCGGGATGTCCACTTCTAGGCTTGTGTAACACCACCCAACCTAGACCTTTGTACGCCCCTAATAACACATAGGGTATCCGCGTACTATCTGATACAACAATGCCTCTAAGTGAAATACCAAACTCTTGGCTCGGAGGACTCGACCAGTCCTCCTTATATAACATGGAACCTACCTTTTGTAGGACAGATCCAGTCCTCCCAATAGGATCTCGAGTCTACCGCTCGTCAGACTAACTCAATTCTCTTAAGCAAGCAAGGGCTCCAAACCGAGTCCCTTCCCACATTAACTTAGGATGTCGACCCATCCCAATCACTAAACCAAGCCCTCAATGCTACCCGTAGGGAGTTAGCATACTCTAAGCAGTGAGACACACAAGTCCTGAGATTTCACTTCCTACGAACCTAACCTAAGGACTACTTGAGCACAATATCATGTCCTCAAAACTAAAGATCAATGACTAAGCTCTACTTATAGTCAAGGGTTATTTCTTACTCAACCCTGTTAGATTCAACATATATATTTAAATGTTAATTCATTCTACGCCATCAATCGTTCATCACATCCGAACACTTGGGTAAAAAGAGTGGTTTTACAATGTAGTTATTCATTTAAGGACACATAACGAACAGTATGATCCTCAGGTGCATATCTCGACATCGTATAAATATAATCCTCCACATTAGTGGCAACTCACATGTCTTATAAGTCAGCATTAGTTGACTGGTATGAGTGTATAAAAGCTGATCATAACATTGATATTTACAAGTCTCATATCATTGAAGAATCAACCATGAAGTAGACGGTTAAGTATTCTATTTCTATGAGTACAGTCAAGTCGTGTCTTACCATCATGAGAACATGTACAAACGACCTCCAATTAGCAAGTTTTAGGTTCATTACATATTTTGCCCCAATATTTAGGTCAATCACCTCCAATGTTATATTAGAATCATAATAATAACCTTTACATATAATGTAATTAGGAGCATTATTCAAATCACAACTTGCCTAAGGTTTCATGCACATATTTACTGTCCTAAAGCGTCATCAAACAAGTGATTAATCGAGTGGCTATATCAAACCCAAGACTTCTAAAATTTCTACTATATGTCATGGTTAGCATCTTGAGCGTTTACACCAAATCTCAGTTCATTCGGAATAATCATGATAACTTTTTACGGCACAATAATTTTATAACATAATATTGACAAATCACAGCAAACCCATATCCGAAAATTATGAAATTTAAAAGGGGTGTCCACATTGTCATCAAACATTTAACTACCAATTCCAAACAGCTTCCGATAAACAAAACAAGGTAAATCACCAAAATACTAAGGATCTGTACGCCTACCTCGCCACGCACTAAACAGATTATTTACCAATAACTAATAGAAACTACCCGGATCTAAGTGTTGATCGAACAACATCCGGTCATCTTCTTCCTCCAGCCTGGGGTTGTTATTTGCCCAACCTGGAGTCTAATAAAACTCCCACATCAGCCACCTTATTTCCCATCAGACCAACCAACACCTCCGCCCCTTTCTCGTATATGAGGTGCATCGACGGGCGGCGAATCGGTGACCAGAATAAATAATCAAAACACATATTTCAGCCATCCCTCCATGGCTTGCTCTCAAATCAACTCAATTGAGTTCGACGTCTCGCCTAATTTGATCTAAGAAACAAGCACCAAGGGAGAGGGGAGGAATCTCACCGAGTGTCCATGCATGCTACCCAATAGCCGCGTATGCGGCATTTCTCCGTCTCTCCCGGTCATGGTCGGATCTCGCCGATCCGAATCTCGTCGGACGTCGCCGAAGTGGTAACGACCTCTTTGAATGGGCTGTTTTGGTTTGGAGAGCGAGGGCTCGCTGTTTTCGGTCTTCGGAAGAGGAGATCTCGCCAAAGAGGAGCTTGGCCATGGGAGAGGTGGTCGGAGATTGTAGAGGGGCGGCCATGGAGGAAGCTCGCCGGAGATTTCGGCCATGAAAGGGGCGGCTTTGCCCGAAGAGAATATGGACATCGCTGGAGAAAGAGATCGCTGCTTGGAAGCTCACCGGAAGCGCCGACCAAAGAGGAGAGTTGTAGAGAGAGAGATCAGAGGAGAGGAGGGAGATCAGATCTGGAGCTTGGATCATCCATGGCTATAGAGAGACAGAGAGAGAGAGAGAGAGAGAGAGAGAGAGAGAGAGAGAGAGAGAGAGAGAGAGAGACGCCGACCGTGAGGAGGGCTGCGCCGGAGTCTTGAGGTGAAGGACGAGGGGTTGCCGGAGCTCGGAGTTGGCCTTGCCGAAGGTGGCGCGCCAGAGGGATGGAGAGGGATCGGGGAGACCCTCTGGCTGACGGCGCAAGGGAGGAGAGAAGGGGATCGGGTAATGTAATTCTAACCTAACTTATAATATATATATATACGAGTGACAGTGCACGGGGGCACCCCCGTGCGGGCGGCATGTGTCATGGGGGTGACATTTATCGTGGGGCGGCATTTATCGTGAGGGGGCGACATTTGTCGTTGGGGGGCGACATTTGTCGTTGGGGGCGACTTTTGTCGTGGGGGGGCGACATTTATAGTGGGGGCGACGACTGGAGAGCCTAGGCCCAGTTCGGAGACATTTGTCGTTGGGGGGCGACATTTGTCGTTGGGGGCGACATTTGTCGTGGTGGGCGACATTTGTAGTGGGGGGCGACAACTGGAGAGCCGTCTCACCCAAATGTAGGCCGCAGCGTCCTGTGTTTAGCAGGTGTGAAATGTCGATCGTGTGAACAACTTAGACAGTCGAGGTAGGGTATATTCAAGGTGCATGCTATAAATCATGTCAAATCCTTGATTCACTGAGTTGAACCCATAAATTTTTCCCCCAATGACACACATGTGCTTCACCAAAGCTTTATGATTATTGTTCAGGACCCCATTTTGTGATACTGTTGGTTCAAACTTGACAGACCCCAAATTCTTTTTTCGAAGTGATAATTTAAAGGCTTCGTTTGAGGGAAAATAATGACAAAGCTGAAATTTCATTAAAATGCATTACTGGGCAATTCATAAAAATCTCATATCCATTACTAATAATTCACGAAACAGCTTGTATGCATTAGCAAGCAATTCATCAAACACCTCATATGCATTGGTTTAGTAGTTAGACAAAGATGCAAAGAAATTTTTAGAAGAAGAGAATGGAATTAATGAAAAACCTGAAATTCCATCGAAGTTGAGGATCATAATACCTGCTTTGATGCCGTAAAATTCGTGTTAACTGATGGAGTTGTCGTTGGTGTCCCCGGTTAGCATGACCCGAACATTACTGGGGAGAAGAACCATGAAGATGAGAGGCCCGGCGTAGTAGGGAAGCGAGAAGAAGCATTATGAGGATATCGGGGAAGAAAGGGAAAAATAGATTGGCTGGATTCGTGGAGCCAGAAGCAGAGACCTTACCATGTTCTTGCGAATGGAAAAGTGGAGGAGAAGATAAAAATGGAGGGGAAGAAAGATTATTCAGGGGCGTACCTGAGGCGATGACTGTGAGGTGTTGTCGTAAGCGATGGGAAGACCGAGGTGATGCCCTAAGCAAGTGAAGAAGACGCTCGGAGGAACGCCCTGCCGAATCTCCGTTGTGGATAGGATTGGATGCCGTCTGTGGAGTCGCCGCAGGAGCGTTGGAAGGTTGGAGAACCGTAGAGCGCCGAACAGTGGTAGAGGCTGTCGGGGTGGGAGTCGTGGGAGGCGTCTGGCGTGGCCGGATGCGTGGGTAGGTTTTGAGAGTATTTAAGCGAAGGATTTTGGCTGATCGAATGGAGAAGGAGCCTGTTGAAATAGATCGGACGGAGAGGATGCGTCTGTGGACCGGGTTACACCATAAAGCAATATCTTTATATAATAGTATAGATATATATAATATATATTATATAATAATAATAATATTATTATTATTATTATTTGCATTAAACGCTCATATCTCGTCTTAGAGGACTCGAACATTGTCCCGGACGGGCTCGCTTTGATCGTCTCGTCGACACGCATCTTCCGGGATGATCTGAGATCAATTCCGAGTTCGTTTGCTCATTTTATGCTTGTCGGAGCGTTTGCGGCCAAATTTGACTTAAACGTGAAAACTGTCCAAATGACGTCGGAATCGCGAACGGATAGATTCGTTGAACTCGTACTATTATTACGAGTCTAACAAGACTGATTGTGGTCGATTGAGAGGTAGTTTCGCCTATTTCACCGCTTTGGATAAATATGTTATTCGCAGACCACATTATAATTTCGACGATTCTCATCAGAATCGAGCGCGGACAGTTTCGTTGAACTCGTATAGGCTTCACGAGTCTAACAAACCTGACTGGGGTGAATTCCGAGACCGTCTGCTGCAAACCGCCTTTTGAATAAATACGCTATTCGCAGACCGTGTCATTTGAGCTAACGTACGTACTATAATTCCTTCAAGGCGGTACGCCTCCTTCGAGTTTTATCGCTCAAGTTATGCTCTCCGGACGGCTCGGATCCCGATACAGCAAACATCGGGACAAAGAATAGAACTGGTACTCGCCGCATTCGCCGAGTGCACTTCCCCGGCTCAGGTGCAAGCCTGGCCCTCAGTACACCCCGAGCCCGAGTCAACTCGCTTGACTCAAAAACGCGCACAAGGGGTCTAGCTTGAATCGTGATGTTACAAATCCAATAAACGAAGAAACAATTTTGTCCCCGAAATATTAGGTTGAGGCTATGAGGATTTTCTGGATGAGAGTAAAATATACTCATCATATTCATTCATAGGCACTTCAGCCATAATAATTTCAAGCTTATATATGCATTCTCACTTGTTGCGATTTATACATAGAAACTAGATTGCTTGCGCACTCTTGCCTTGTGAAGTCATACAAACTAGTAATGACACACACTATTTCAAAAATCACTGCATCAGTCTAACTGATTATGTTGTGATTTAATCTCAAGCACACAACATACATGGGAACATTTAGCAAGACTTGGTGTGAACGACATCAAGCAGGCTATTTATTTATAAAACCACGATGCAACAGGCTACCACTACCAACATCTATCATTGTACAGGTTCTATGAACCAACAAGACTGCGGAGCCACCAGCTCGTTTACACCTTGCCGAACTAGATCTCAAAACACTATATCTCTATAGCAAGTGTCATCAACAGTTGTCTTGCATCAATATCATATATGCCTGCCATGAGTCGCCAACACACATCCTCGGTAATTTTATTTAATTTACAATATCATCACATTATGTACACAAACCAGTGCATAGACACCACTGATGTGAATTTGTTAACTTAACAACCACGTTGCAAGACCTTTGGCGCTAAGAGTGCTACGATTTAAACCAGTTATCCTAAATAAGTCACTTTTAAATACACCTCTTTGATCAACAATCATATACAACTCCAACTCAACAAATTTCAAGGCGTCCCCCAAAATTTGTCACGTGGTCGTCTAACCGACCATTGATCACTGAGAGGCACTACAACACTATCAAGAGGATTCAAGTTTTCACTTAACCACACCCAAGAGGTTCTAATGATGGAACTCATGCTATCAGAACCCAATAACTACCACCAAGTCCTTAAGTCATCCAAGCACTTACCAGGATCTGACTAGTGCATAGCAGCACTCGAGGACTACCAACTCAAGTCATTATTATCACATCAGGATATCATCGCATCCTCCACATAGTATTGACATCCATCTAAAACCATGCTAAGTTTTACTCAACGTTACCCACAAAGGTCATAATTGGCACACAGCATGATGTATTCATGTCCTCCATTACCCAGCTATATGGTTTATCCAGGAGTTCATGTGTGAAAACTCGACAAGCTCGGTGTATATCCCAAAAGGTTTTAGATCACCATTTCTCCTTGGTCTACTTCTCCACATAACCTTCGATCAGAGTGAAGACATAACCATCCTTTAGGTACTCACCTTTGTTATTCTAGTAGGGGACTCAACGTAATCCAAAACTTGGTGTTTAACCAACCACCTTGCTTAAGAGTGCTCATTCATCAAGGAGTACCTAATTCTAATATCGTCGACTTGTAACGACTTAGATGAGAAAACACCATTATAACAAGGCTAAGTGAAGCAGTCTACAAAGATTTTTAACTTCCAGTGAAACCTCAGTTGGTCCATTAGCTAGGCCAATAAATGAAGAAATAGGGTTAGCCCCCATACACCTAAGTTATGTTTCTTCGACCACTAGTATGGTACATTCACCCCCTGTATGCACACCGGCCCTATTGGCATTCCATCCTTGATTAGGAGTTCTACCATATAAGCACTTGAATAACAGTTCTTGGGACCTATTAAAGTGTTATAGGCCCTCAAAGCTACCATTTTCAACAACCTTTCTAGGGGTCGACATGCTCCCGACTACAAAATGGTCACTTTCTAGACTCGCAGTCTTATTGGATGCAAACTACAGAGAGGAGCACCACATTGTGGGTACGAACATCAAACTTAGAAGTCTCTTACTGCCCCAATAGTAGGCAATAAGCACTACTTCTAACCGCGATACTAGTCACGAGTTGCTCTCACTATAAGGGGGTCTTAACATTTATCATGTGGTTTCACTATATCTACTGTTGATAATTAAAATTTATTTCCCAAAATCATGAATCTTTCTAAAGGCGATCATGATATTTTCGATTTATGTGTTTTGACTCTCCATATCATCATATTTATGTGTTTGATCATCAAGAATTTCCACCATTTATCTTTTGGTTCATAAAACAATCAAGTTCGCATTCACCTCATTTCACTTGCCATGATGATATCCTATCTCAATCCACAAATCCCCAACATGATGTTATTGCCTCAAGAATTTAAGCTTGGACAAATTTATATTTTCAATGATTCCCAAAAATCAACAATTGTTTGACTTATGATGTTTTAACAATTTATCTTAGTGATATTACAAACCATCGTTGCAGGCTTAGAGGAAGGTATATCTATCGCTTCCTTCTAAGAGGTGTATTGACCCGAGTCAGGTATTACTTTGGTCCAACCTAGATCATAGTTACACTTGCACCGAGTTCAGAATTCGTGCCGAATTTCTTTTGGGATCCAGATAGATCCATTTAAAGGGCCTCTTACTGTAAACTTAAACCTTGTCTCATTGTCGGGTTATGATATCGAGCCTCTAGAAATCTACCTTGCCAAGGTAATAATATTACACATAACCCTTATTTGTTCGTATATAGCGTATAAACTCCAAAGTTGCCCACAATCGCCGCTAGAGATTGCTAAAGACATGCTTATTCCATGATAAACATTTGAGATTTTAAATCACTTAACAAGTCATGCTATCCTTGTCATCTTCATAAATCAAACGTAGTCAAACCAATGAAGCCACTGAGGGTACATCTTCATAAATCAAACGTAGTCAAACCAAGAGTCATGCTATACTAGTCGATTTGGATCTATTAATTTTCCCTTTAACATGCAAGTCATTGCAAATTTACTAACCTCCTGGGATGGTTGATCATTAAACCACTCGTACATATACAAATTTCATTATATCATCATGAGGGTACATATTTTCATCAAGTACCAAGCTATAATGTCATCAAAAGTTAAGTATAGATCGATACGGATATTTACCAAAAGGGTTAACTTACTACTTTCCTCATTTTCTTATTCACATAGTCTTAAAATAGTGTAGGGAGCAAATACTCATCCTTGAAGTACTATCATTTGTTATTCTGCTAGTAAAATTCATCGATCCCAACTTGACATTAGTAGTCCACCTTGCCAAAGATGAACTAGTTTATCAAGTACCATCAATATCAATTGTTGAAAATTTGTGAAGATTCTCAAATCCCAGAGAAACCCCAGTTGATAACACTGGCCCAATAAACGAAGAGATTAGCCCACTGTAATTTTTGGGCAGAGTCTCTTCGATCACTAATGTGGTACATCCATCCCCTATAAGCACACATCCTTAGGGCATATAATTCTCGACCTGGAGTTTCACCTCGACGATTACTGATACAATCTTTTCTTTAGGCCTTTAGATCTACCATTTACAACAACTTTTTTTGTGGGTCAACATGTGACCAAGTCAAAAGAGATGGGCTTCTTCTAAGATTAAGATTCTTATTCAACCTCTGGTATTTATCATGGTAATAGCTTCACTACGATCAAGATGGAGAGTATTAAGTTATCAATTAGACTTACGAATCTCTTACTACTCTAGTTAGTAGATTATAAGAACAAATTCTCCTCTGGATGGTTCTATTAGTTTGGGTAAGATGATGGTATCACTTAATGAATGTAGCAGGAATATCAAAGAATAAGCCTTGAGCACATACTCTTGCAATAAACTCTTCCCTGAACCACTTGGGTATTCACATAACTCAACCAAGTTTATACTTGAGGTTGATTCTTAAACTAGGATGCGCCACAAAACATGTTGGTAGGTCAAAATAAGGTGGTGTCCTAGTTAGGTTGGCACTCATTCCAAGGATTAGTGGACATACTTAGAGTGAATCCCATATGGGCACACCACAGCTTCCGCTGCATCAGTTTGTCCTCAAACTGAATGATCGAGCACGGGTGGTGTCATGGGTTAATGGACCTCTTTATCTCAGGATCGTTGCGGCTCTGATACCATTTGTAAGACCCCCCTCACGGAACACAAACCACGACCGAGGGAAGTCTTATGCCCAGAACAGCCGCCTTGCGGTAGCGTCAGCACACGGGCTAACCTGTACCACAAGACGCCTATTCTGCCGGCTATTACCAATATCATTTGCCAACCCATCAATAAATTTAATATTTCAAGAGTCCATGATTCACAAAGAATAAATGTCCACAAAATATATAAACGACAGGAAGCAAAAAGAGCTCCCAAATATACAAGAATAAGGTATAGCGGAAGTCTACAACAAGAACTACAATCCCTCACAACCGTATCAGAAGGTGTTGTTGCAAAAGCTGCAACATGTCTCCAAGTCCTATCACTCTGATCTGTCCGGTACTGCTCCAGCTGGGTGTGCTCCTAAAAATAATCGTGTAACAACTGTTAGTCATAAAGACTAAGTGGCTTCACATTCTCTCACCCCGGCGACTCTTAGGCACCGTGTGGAAGGAAAGGAAGAAAAGCTGCAATATAACAGTATGTACAATATGCAGGTGACAAGGAGGTACTACTACTAGCAGTTATATATCAACAACTAACAACATGTATATATATACATCAAGCACCTTTCTAGCAAATCTATTATAATAATTCAAGGGGCTACTATGAAGCCGAGCAGTATATATATAAACGAGCGTCAAAGTGAGTATACACACGCAGTTATAAAAGAGTCTAAGGAGCTAGGAGAGTAAACCAGAGTAGTTATAAAGTAAACTAGATCAAGTAAAGAAACAACTAGAGCAGCTATGGAAGTAACCTCAACTTATGTGTGTATACACACAAACACATAAGCTAAGGGATCTGGCAAGAAGTAAACTCATCGTATAAAAGAGCCCATACTAATTTATACGATGAGGTCTCTGATTTATGCAAGTATGATATGCCATGATGTGCAATGCAATGATGCAACTCACGCACACGACTCTGTACGTACAGACCTTTTGTAGTTCCCTCTGTTCGAGTGTGTCAACTCAGGTACCCAGTAGAGGCAAACAGGGCAGTAGACCGGGCTGTCCACTTCTAGGTTTGTGTAACACCACCCAACCTAGACCTTACGTACGCCCCTAAGAACACACAGGGTATCCGCGTACTATCTGGTAAGCACCACCTCTAGCCCTCTATTCGAGTCTTCGCTCCGGTACCCAGTTGTGGCAACAGGGCAGTGGACCGGGCTGTCCACTTCTAGGCTTGTGTAACACTACCCAACCTAGACCTTTGTACGCCCCTAAGAACACACATGGTATCCGCGTACTATCTGATACAACAATGCCTCTAAGTGAAACACCAAACTCTTGGCTCGGAGGACTCGACCAGTCCTCCTTATATAACATGGAACCTACCTTTTGCAGGAAAGATCCAGTCCTCCCAATAGGATCTCGAGTCTACCGCTCGTCAGACTAACTCAATTCTCTTAAGCAAGCAAGAGCTCCAAACCGAGTCCCTTCCCACATTAACTTAGGATGTCGATCCATCCCAATCACTAAACCAAGCCCTCAATGCTACCCGTAGGGAGTTAGCATACTCTAAGCAGTGAGACACACAAGTCCTGAGATTTCACTTCCTACGAACCTAACCTAAGGACTACTTGAGCACAATATCATGTCCTCAAAACTAAAGATCAATGACTAAGCTCTACTTTTAGTCAAGGGTTATTTCTTACTCAACCCTGTTAGATTCAACATATATAATTAAATGTTAATTCATTCTACGCCATCAATCGTTCATCACATCAGAACACTTGGGTAAAAAGAGTGGTTTTACAATATAGTTATTCATCTAAGGACACATCACGAACAGTATGATCCCCAGGTGCATATCTTGACATCGTATAAACATAATCCTCCACAATAGTGGCAACTCGCATGTCTTATAAGTTAGCATTAGTTGACTGGTATGAGTGTATAAAAGCTGATCATAACATTGATATTTACAAGTCTCATATCATTGAAGAATCAACCATGAAGTAGACGGTTAAGTATTCTATTTCTACGAGTACAGTCAAGTCGTGTCTTACCATCATGAGAACATGTACAAACGACCTCCAATTAGCAAGTTTTAGGTTCATTACATAATTTGCCCCAATATTTAGGTCAATCACCTCCAATGTTATATTAGAATCATAATAATAACTTTTACATATAATGTAATTAGGAGCATTATTCAAATCACAACTTGCCTAAGGTTTCATGCACATATTTACTGTCCTAAAGCGTCATCAAACAAGTGATTAATCGAGTGGCTATATCAAACCCAAGACTTCTAAAATTTCTATTATATGTCATGGTTAGCATCTTGAGTTTTTACATCAAATCTCAGTTCATTCGGAATAATAATGATAACTTTTTACGGCACAATAATTTATAACATAATATTGACAAACCACAGCAAGCCCATATCCGAAAATTATGAAATTTAAGAGGGGTGTCCACATTGTCATCAAACATTTAACTACCAATTCCAAACAGCTTCTGATAAACAAAACAAGGTAAATCACCAAAATACTAAGGATCTGTACGCCTACCTTGCCACGCACTAAACAGATTATTTACCAATAACTAATAGAAACTACCCGGATCTAAGTGTTGATCGAACAACGTCCGGTCATCTTCTTCCTCCAGCCTTGTGCTGTTATTTGCCTGACCTGGAGTCTAATAAAACTCCCACATCAGCCACCTTATTTCCCATCCGACCAACCAACACCTCCGCCCCTTTCTCGCATATGAGGTGCATCGACGGGCGGCGAATCGGTGACCGGAGGTGACCGGAATAAATAATCAGAACACATATTTCAGCCATCCCTCCATGGCTTGCTCTCAAATCAACCCAATTGAGTTCGACGTCTCGCCTAATTTGATCTATGAAACTAGCACCAAGGGAGAGGGGAGGAAGCTCACCGAGTGTCCATGCTTGCTACCCAATAGCCGCGTATGCGACATTTGTCCGTCGTTCCCATTCATGGCCGGATCTCGCCAATCCGGATCTCGTCGGACGTCGCTGAAGTGGTAACGACCTCTTTGAGTGGGCTGTTTTGGTTTGGAGAGCGAGGGCTCGCTGTTTTTGGTCTTCGGAAGAGGATATCTCGCCAAAGAGGAGATTGGCCATGGGAGAAGTGGTCGGAGCTTGTAGAGGGGCGGCCATGGAGGAAGCTCGCCGGAGATTTCGGCCATGAAAGGGGTGGCTTTGCCCGTAGAGAATATGGACCTCGCTGGAGAAATAGATCGCCGCTTGGAAGCTCACCGGAAGCGCCGACCAAAGAGGAGAGTTGTAGAGAGAGAGAGATCGGAGGAGAGGAGGGAGATCAAATCTGGAGCTTGGATCGGCCATGGATATAGAGAGACAGAGAGAGAGAGAGAGAGGCACCGACCGCGAGGAGGGCTGCGCCGGAGTCGTGAGGTGAAGGAGGAGGGGTTGCCGGAGCTCGGAATTGGCCTTGCCGAAGGTGGCGCGCCGGAGGGAGGGAGAGGGATCGGGGAGACCCTCTGGCTGACGGCGCAAGGGAGGAGGGAAGGGGATCGGGTAATGTAATTCTAACCTAACTTATAATATATATAATATATATTATATAATAATAATAATAATATTATTATTATTATTATTTGCATTAAACGCTCATATCTCGTCTTAGAGAACTCGAAAATTGTCCCGGACGGGCTCGCTTTGATCATCTCGTCGACACGCATCCTCCGGGATGATCCGAGATCAATTCCGAGTTCGTTTGCTCATTTTATGCTTGTCGGAGCGTTTGCGGCCAAATTTGACTTAAACGTGAAAACTGTCCAAATGACGTCGGAATCGTGAACGGATAGATTCGTTGAACTCATACTATTATTACGAGTCTAATAAGACTGATTGTGGTCGATTGAGAGGTAGTTTCGCCTATTTCACCGCTTTAGAGAAATATGCTATTCGCAGACCGCATTATAATTTCGCTGATTCTCATCAGAATCGAGCGCGGACAGTTTCGTTGAACTCGTATAGGCTTCACGAGTCTAACAAACCTGACTGGGGTGAATTCCAAGACCGTCTGCTGCATACCGCCTTTTGAATAAATACGTTATTCGCAGACCTTGTCATTTGAGCTAACGTACGTACTATAATTCCTTCAAGGCGGAACGCCTCCTTCGAGGCAAACATCGGGACAAAGAATAGAACTGGTACTCGCCGCATTCGCCGAGTGCACTTCCCCCGCTCAGGTGTAAGCCTGGCCCTCAGTACACCCCGAGCCCGAGTCAACTCGCTTAACTGAAAAACGCGCACAAGGAGTCTAGCTCGAATCGGGATGTTACAAAAGGCGTGAAGCAGTGGGTCATTGCTATGCAGGAGGAGATGGATGTTCTCAAGAAAAACGAGACTTGGTCTCTAGTGCCCAGGCCCAAGGGCATTACCCCTGTGACATGCAAGTGGGTCTATAAGCTCAAGAAGAAAGCTGACGGCACGATCAAGAGATACAAGGCTCGCCTTGTGGCTCGCGGGTTCTCACAGTAGTACGGAGAAGATTATGATGAGACGTTCAGTCCAGTGGCAAAGATGACTTTGGTTCATTTTGTTATTGCTTTGGCGGCATCCAGTGGATGGGAGATTTGACAGCTCGACGTGAAGAATGCTTTCTTATACGGAGAGATTGACAAGGATATCTTCATGATCCAACCGCCGGGCTTCATCTCAGAGGATTGTCCAGACTACGTCTGCAAATTGAAGAAAGCCATGTATGGGTTGAAGCAAGCGCCTCGGGCGTGGTATGGGAAGATCGCGGAGTATCTTCTATTCTGCGGGTTCATTGCTTCAGACTCTGATTCTAGCTTGTTCGTCAAGAAGGAGGGGGTGCTTCGGGTTACTGTTCTGCTGTATGTGGATGACATGATTGTCATCGGGAACTCGAAGGAGGCAGTAGCAAGGCTGAGAGCCGAGCTTGCTATCAGATTTGAGATGAAGGATCTTGGTGAGCTTCACCATTTCCTTGGACTCGAGGTTCTGAGGTGAGAGAGTGGAGTGTTCGTTTCTCAGGCTGGATATGCAGAGCGGATCGTTCAACGATTCGGCATGGAGGAAGGAAAGAGCAGCTCTATACCTCTAGAACAGCATCATAAACTTCGGAAGGATGAGGGGAGGGTTCTATCTGAACCGTTGGTGTTCCGAGCTATGGTTGGGAGCTTGATCTACTTGACCATCACGAGGCCAGATATTGCTTATATAGTTGGCAAAGTGAGTAGGTACATGGCGGAACCACGGAAGCCTCATCTTCTGGCGGCAAAAGGAATTTTGAAGTATGTGAAGTCGACCTCTGATCTGGGTCTCCTATATAGGAGAGGGTCAAGCTTGGAGTTGCTTGGATACATGGATGCTGATTATGGGGGAGACGTGGATGATCAGAGATCAACGTCTGGTTATGTCTTTATGGAAGGCCCCACAGCTATTTCTTGGTGCAGCAAAAAGTAGGACTCGGTGTCTGTATCTACCACAGAAGCGGAATACAAGGCTTCGGCCTTGGCAGCTCAGGAAGTCGTTTGGCTCAGGAGGTTGGTGGAGGACGTTCATGAGGAGGTTCGAGGTCCCACTATGCTACGCGGGGACAATGAGAGTGCTCTCAAGCTGGTTAATAATCCAGTCTGTCACGCGAGGACCAAGCACATTGAGATTGAGCAACATTTCATTCATGAGAAGGTGTTGGGAGGATCTCTTATGGTCGAGCATGTTCGAAGTGCGGACAATGTTGCAGACATCTTCACAAAGCCGCTGGCGAAGGGACTGTTTACTCGGTTACGGGGTTTACTTGGGCTAGTTTCCACTTCCCACTTCAAGGGGGAGTGTTGAAATTATTGAAGTGAAGTGGAAGGTGGTCGGCGGTCTGTATATTGGTGACCGCAGAGACCGCGCGGTCTCTGTGTTCGTGCTCTGCCGGTCTGGCTCTGGCGGCCTGCTGTGATTGGTCGGGTTTGTTCTAGTGTGTTCCGGTCTCTTTCGGTCTGCTCTGCTTGGTTGGTCTATCTGCCTTGTAAGAAGACCGGGCGGTCTGTTCTTGAGTTACCGCTGTGACCGGGCGGCTTATGCAAGTTGATCTGGCGACTTGTCTGAAGTCGGGTGGTGAGGGCTGCTAGGAGAGCTTCTTATCAAGGTTGGGAGTTTGAGGCTCTCCGCCAACAATGTAACGCCCCAGGTTTTCTTAGTCTTTTAAGCGGGGAATTTGAGACGGTAATGTCTTAATTATGAAATTATCGTTGCGTAGTGTAAATGTGAGAGGGCGTTACCGTTTCCGGAAACGTCATCGTTCGTCGAGTCGTTTATGCAATACACGTTAAGGAAATATCTATTTAGAAACGTATACATATATATATATTTAGATTTTTGAGTGCAAATAGTTACTTTATTATATGATCATGCTTACAGGTATCTAAAACCATAAAACTTTATTAGTAAATATATAGATGCATACCTAGGGATTTAAATTGGTATATATACCTGTGCGCGTGTTGGCTCATATTTACCAACTCGAATAGATAAACGCATAGATATTAACTTATATATAATACCTAATATATATATACATAATAAATTGGGTAAAGCTTAAATAGGATTAACATCCCCTGATCTCTCCTTTTCTTCCGGTGCAAGTCTCGAGCTTTCTGGGAGAGAGCGAGGGTTTCTCGGGTTGTCGGCGTCGGAGGCGTAGGCCGTCGGAGGGGGGATTTAGTGGTTGTCGGGGTCTTGATTCCATCGCCGGAGCGGGGTTGCGGAGAGTTCTCGTTGGGTTTGGCAGTGGTTGCGAGGTCTTCCAGCCGTGTATTTCACTTTGACGAGCGGCGTCGGCTCCCGATTCAGGCAAGAAAACTTCTTCACCTTCCCCTTCTCCTTCTTCTACTACCTTCTTACCCCAGCTTTCTCCTTCTGTTTCACTTATGGGAGCTGCTATCTTGGGTTATATTGCAATTTTATTTGGGGTAATTTTATTTGGGGTTATATTGCCATACACCTGCTGCTATGCGTGAGCTCTGTTGTTGGACTTGTAAACTTGGAGTTTTTGTTTCCTTCCTGCTGCCGTATATCTGCTGCTATGCGTGAATTTAGGAAATTATCATACTTGTACCGTTGAATATATGGACTTAGTTAAATTGTGGGGTTTTATTTTACCCCTGCTGTTATATGATCTTTCTGCTGCCATATCACCATCCTTGTTGGGTTAATTAGGGGGTTGCTGCTTGGGGTATGCTACCTTGGCCTTGGGTAGCATAAATTCCGATCTTTTAAATTGGGGGTTGCTTCTTAAGTTTTGATTATTGGGGGTTGCTTCTTGAGTTTTGATTATTGGGGGTTGCTTCTTAAGTTTTGATTATATGGGGGTTGCTTCTTAAGTTTTGATTATATGGGGGTTGCTTCTTAAGTTTTGCTTATGTTGGGGGCCGTTTTGTTGGGGGCTGTTTAATGTGGCTGTTTTGCTAGCTGGGGATGTTTTTCTTGAGCTGCTCTTTACCTTGATTGCTAGGGCTGTTTTGCTTGAGCTGCTCTTTACCTTGATTGCTAGGGCTGTTTTGCCTTGGGTTGCTTTTACCTTGTTGAATTGGGGGCTGAAACCTGCTGCTGTTATGCTTTTATTTGGGGGGCTCCATTCCATGTTGAATTGGGGGTGCTGTTATGCTTTGTTTGGAGGCTCCTTTCCTTGTTGATTTGGGGGTGCTGCTATGCTTTTCCTAAGGGGCTGCTTCGCTTCACTCTTGTTGGGTTTCATTACTTGCAAAATAATTCTGCGCGCTTCGATTACAAGTAGCTAGAAATGGTCAATATTATGGTGGTTCTATTTGCTAACTCCTCGGCACACTTAATTGGTCCTGTTTTATTATATGCTAGCTGCTATGGTTGGGTGAACCCTTCTATCCCTCTTTTATATGCTAGCTGCTATATGTTTAGCTTTGTTCCGATCCTGGGCTAATCCTTGATGGTTTATTCTGGTTGATTTTGTTCCGGATCATGTTTTACTTGGCTACTTCTGCATATTTACTTGGCTAAATATTGATGGACTTGTTTGCACTGGAAGGATGGGTACAGGGAACACTAGGTTCCCCCATCACAACTCTTTTAATAGTGGTTGGTAGGATGGGTGCAGGGAACACTGGGTTCCCGCACCACCACCACGGCGCCTATTTCTTATTTGGGGTGAATGTCCCCTTTATGTGAGTGGTTAGTGACATTGTTTTGGGTCCGCCACCACTGGTCCATTTTTGCACTATATGCCAAGTTTAGTCATGCTCTTGCTTATCGGGCTAGTTCTATGCGGGATCTTCCTAACCTTCTATTACTGAAATCTTTATATAAGCGTATATATATAGTTATATATATGGGTATATGTATATATATATATATATGTATTTATATACCCCTTTCAGCTTGGATATGTCACTTGTTACTTCTCCTGCTCTTACTTTTAACTATGCTGTTTTCTTGCACCCTTTGGGCTGAGGCATTCTTTTCTTATGGATGCCTCAGGTTCAGGTTCGTAGCTGTCGCAGGTTTTAGAGCAGGGTTGTTCAGTTTCTCGGGTGGAGGGCTTTCCTCCCTATTAGGTAAGGATTCAGTTTCTCTTGTTGTAGCGTTTCTTTTGGCTGTTGACTCTTTTCCTGCGGGTTCGTGTCAGTTGTTGACGCCCGTATGGCTTTTGTTTGGTTTACTTGCTGCTGCTGCTGCTAGCTTCCTTTACTGCTACTTAGTTATTTTGTATTCGTACACTCTGGGAAAAGCCTATTTTGCTGAATATTAATGCAGTTCTTTTAGCAGATAAAAATTTGTTCTTTTAACTGTTTGTCGCATTTATTATTAAGTATCACCTATTTGCAAAGCGTGAAATAGACTATAATGATACTTCTTTATTATATACTAAATTTAGACCGGCGATCGCCTTGGAGACGTCTCTGGTCTTCAGCGCCGTTAGGAATAAAATGAACTTATTTTCTTCCGTTGTGTACGCATATTTTTGATAAAGAGCGGTTATGTAAACCGCAGGGCCGAGGGGCACGGCTTCCTAACCTAATGAAAATAATCTTAAAGATAATGCTTTTATTAATTCATATCTTTTCTCGTAAAAATGTTCGTTTGAGTGCTCGCCTGAACGTCTGTAGTTGTCCCCTACAGGACGTGGCATCATGACGCGTGTTTTCCCCCTTTACTCTGATATTATAATTTATTTCGGGAAAATACGGGTTGTGACAGTTGGTATCAGAGGGAGGTTAGCCGGGTTGTTGGAAATGGTCTGGTTGGCACGGTTAACCGTCCAGTAAGAATCGTTAATCATTGCATACACTCACCGATGGGTCATCGGTAGATCTTGGCTGAAGCACGAACACTACACTCATAAGCATGAAAGAAGTATACGGGGCATATTATGTAGTATGGGATGCATAATATGTGTCTGTATATGGATCCTCATAGGTGACAACATACGACTGTTATGTAGTATGGGATGCATAACGTAGGTCGCATGCGTGTCCATTAGATTTTCTTTTCGTTGCATGCGATAATATGAAGTATGGGATGCATAAGATCGCATGTGTACGCCGCTCATAGCATGCATTAAGGCCTTTTCTTAGTTTGCATAGCACTGCATGCATAGCACAACATTGCATAGCACACGTGCCAAGCCAGAGATCTACACGATGACACATGTACACCCATGATTTTAAAGGTAAGATTTTAAGTTTATATGCACACGGGAGAGATGCACGAGAGGTAAAGGATGGCGTACCATCCTGAGTATAGCGTGATATTATGTATTTACTTTTCCCAGAGAAAAAGGCAGTAGCAAAAGCAAGTATTTGTATGTCCTCTCTTCCTAGAGGTTTAAGTCCAGTCTTAGCAGGCTGTTTGTATCAGGTTCTTCCTCGTTCTCGTTGTAGTCCAATCTTTCTGTGGTAATTTAGTCGCTATAGCAGCGTTCTATCCTTGTTATGTCATGTGTCTATACTGCTTTGTTAGGCGAGTTTAAAGTTTGAGATTGTTGGGCGCACGTTCTGTTTGACTCTGGTGCCACTCACTCTTTTGTGGCTAAGAATTTTGTCGATCGACATCGCTGGACTTTGGAGCGTGCTGATGAGCCGTTTTGTGTCAAGTACCCGTCCGAAGATTCGGTGGTGTCAGATCTGTGCGTGAGGCAGTGTCCGATTGTTTTGAATGGATTTTTGGGCTATGTAGACTTGAAGATATTCCTGTGGTGCGGGAGTACCCGGACGTTTTTCCCGACAAACTTCCTGGTCTCCCTCCTGAGCGAGAGATTGAGTTTGCGATAGATTTGGAGCCCGGGACCCGCCCTTTCGCGAAGGCACCCTATCGTATGGCACCGCGGGAGTTGGAGGAGCTGCGCACTCAGCTGGAAGAGTTACTGCAGCTTGGGTTTATTAGGCCGAGTTCGTCGCCTTGGGGTGCGCCGGTTCTGTTCGTGAAGAAGAAGGATGGGGCGATGAGGCTATGCATCGATTGCAGAGAGTTGAACAAGGTCACTATCAAAAAATAGATATCCGTTATCGCGGATTGATGACTTGTTCGACCAATTGCAGGGTAGCTGCGTGTTCTCGAAGATCGACCTTCGGTCCGGTTACCATCAGTTGAGGATTCGCGACGCAGACGTTCCGCGGACTGCTTTTCGATCGCGTTACAGACATTTTGAGTTCCTGGTGATGTCCTTTGGGCTGATGAATGCGCCCTCTGCTTTTATGGATCGGATGAACAGGGTATTCCGGGACTATCTGGACCAGTGCGTGGTGGTTTTTATTGATGATGTGCTGATGTATTCTTCGAGTGAGGAGGAGCATGCTCGGCATCTGCGTTGGGTGCTGTCTACCTTGAGGGCACACAAGCTGTATGCCAAGCTGAGCAAATGCGAGTTCTGGATTTCGCAAGTTTCCTTTTTGGGTCACGTGGTGAGCAAGGGTGGCATCTCTGTGGACCCAGCGAAGGTCGCTGCTGTTTTGGACTGGAAGAGGCCGTCGTCGCTGAAGGAGATCCGTAGTTTTTTGGGTTTAGCAGGTTATTATCGGAGGTTCGTGGAAGGTTTCTCAGGCATTTCCGCGCCTCTGACCAAGTTGACGCGGAAGGAAGCGGCTTTCGATTGGAGCGAGCAGTGCGAGGAGGCCTTTTAGAATCTAAAGAGAAGGCTGTGTTCCGACCCGGTTTTGGCTCTCCCGGTTGAGGGAGTGGAGTTTTAGGTCTACGTCGATGCTTCGCGGATAGGCCTTGGATGCGTCCTCATGCAGGAGGGCAAGGTCATTGCGTACGGGTCGCGGTAACTAAAGGTGCATGAGCGGAACTACCCGTCGCATGATTTGGAGTTTGCTGCGGTAATTTATGCCTTGAAGCTGTGGAGGCATCTCTTGTATGGGGTGGAGTGCAAGGTCTACTCAGATCACAAGAGCCTGATTTACATATTTTCCCAGCGCGAGCTGAACCTACGCCAGCGTCGGTGGATGGAGTACGTGGCTGATCTTGATGTGGAGATTCTCTACCACCCCGGCAAAGCAAATGTAGTGGCGGATGCCCTGAGCAGGAAGTCAGCTTCTGTTTTTGGACTCTCTGTGCAGTCCCTGGTGGAGGAGTTCTTTCTGATGAGTATCGCGGTGAAGCCCAGTGGTGGGCCGTCTCGTTTGGAGGTCGAGGAGCCGTCCTGGATTGTTTTGGCGAGGTCGCACCAAAAGGATGATCGGGATTTGTAGCACCTCCGGAGCAGAGCTGAGAGAGATGAGTTGCCAGATTTCTCGATTGATGCGGAGAGTACTTTGAGGTACCGTGGCAGGCTGTGCATACCCGCGATGGAGCAGATTCGGGCGAAGATTTGTGAGGAGGCTCACGACTCCAGCCTATCCTATCATCATGGTTCTACCAAGATGTATCGCGACCTGAAGCAGTTTGTGTGGTGGCCTGGCATGAAGGGCGATATTGCGAGATTCGTGGCGCAGTGCTTCACTTGTCAGCGCGTCAAGGAGGATCACAGGAGGCCTGGGGGCAAGTTGACGCCGTTGGATATTTCCTTGTGGAAGTGGGAGAGCATCTCCATGGACTTCATTACTGGTTTGCCGAGATCCCCACGGGGTCATGATGCAGTGTGGGTCATCGTTGACAGGTTGACCAAGTGTGCTCACTTCGTGCCGTACAAGACTGGTTATTTGATGGAGAAGATTGCATCTCTGTATGTGCAGGAGGTCATCAGGCTGCATGGGGTTCCAGCGAGCATAGTGTCTGACCGTGATTCCAGGTATACCTCTCGTTTTTGGCAGAGTCTGCAAAGGGCCTTGGGCACCGATCTCAGGTATTCTACAGCTTACCATTCGCAGACGAACGGGCAGACATAGAGGGTTAATCAGATCATGGAGGATATGATCCGGTGTTACATTCTAGAGCATGGAGGAGCTTGGGATGAACGCCTTGGGCTCATGGAGTTCGCGTACAACAATAGCTACTAGGGGAGCTTGCAGATGGCTCCGTTTGAGGCGTTGTATGGGAGGAGATGTTGGACTCCGCTGTTTTGGGCTGAAGTGGGCGAGAAGCCAGTTCTGGGTCCTGAGGCTTTAGAAGAGATGAGCGTTGCTGTGACGCAGATCCGTGAGAAGCTCCGGGTAGCTCAGGAGCGCTACGAGAAGTACGTCAATCTGCGTAGGAGCGATTTGGAGTTTGTGGTGGGGGACTTGGTGTTCCTTAAGGTGTCCCCGATGGCAGGTGTTAAGAGGTTTGGGAAGAGCCATAAGCTGGACCCCAGGTATGTAGGCCTTTTCGACGTCGTCGAGCGCATCGGGGTTTCTGCTTACGGATTGTCATTACCTGCCTCTTTTCCCGGTGTGCATGACGCTTTCCATGTGAGCCAGTTGCGGAAGTGCGTCCGCAGCGATCGCCATGTCCTAGATTCCGTGCCAGTGCTGCAGCCCAATTTGTCGTTTGTAGAGCAGCCTGTTCGTATTTTGGAGAGGCAAGATCGGGTTTTGCGGAGGAAGTCCATCCCTATGGTGAAGGTCCTCTGGGATAATCAGGATGTTCGGGGTGCGACCTGGGAGCTAGAGTCAGCAATGAAGGAGTCCTACCCTCATCTTTTCGGCTAGTTTCTCCGGTGAGTCTTCGTCTCTTGCGCATTTCCTTGTTTGATATTGTTGTTGCAAAGTTTCGGGGCGAAACTTTTTGTTAGGAGGGGAAACTGTAACGCCCCAGGTTTTCTTAGTCTTTTAAGCGGGGAATTCGAGACGATAATGTCTTAATTATGAAATTATCGATGCGTAGTGTAAATGTGAGAGGGCGTTACCGTTTCCGGAAACGTCATCGTTTATGCAATACACGTTAAGGAAATATCTATTTAGAAACGTATACATATATATATATATATATATTTAGATTTTTGAGTGCAAATAGTTACTTTATTATATGATCATGCTTACAGGTATCTAAAACCATAAAACTTTATTAGTAAATATATAGATGCAGACCTAGGGATTTAAATTGGTATATATACCTGTGCGCGTGTTGGCTCATATTTACCAACTCGAATAGATAAACGCATAGATATTAACTTATATATAATACCTAATATATATACATAATAAATTGGGTAAAGCTTAAATAGGATTAACATCCCCTGATCTCTCCTTTTCTTCCGGTGCAAGTCTCGAGCTTTCTGGGAGAGAGCGAGGGTTTCTCGGGTTGTCGGCGTCGGAGGCGTAGGCCGTCGGAGGGGGGATTTAGTGGTTGCCGGGGTCTTGATTCCGTCGCCGGAGCGGGGTTGCGGAGAGTTCTCGTTGGGTTCGGCAGTGGTTGCGAGGTCTTCCGGCCGTGTATTTCACTTTGACGAGCGGCGTCGGCTCCCGATTCAGGCAAGAAAACTTCTTCACCTTCCCCTTCTCCTTCTTCTACTACCTTCTTACCCCAGCTTTCTCCTTCTGTTTCACTTATGGGAGCTGCTATCTTGGGTTATATTGCAATTTTATTTGGGGTAATTTTATTTGGGGTTATATTGCCATACACCTGCTGCTATGCGTGAGCTCTGTTGTTGGACTTGTAAACTTGGAGTTTTTGTTTCCTTCCTGCTGCCGTATATCTGCTGCTATGCGTGAATTTAGGAAATTATCATACATGTGCTGTTGAATATATGGACTTAGTTAAATTATGGGGTTTTATTTTACCCCTGCTGCTATATGATCTTTCTGCTGCCATATCACCATCCTTGTTGGGTTAATTAGGGGGCTGCTGCTTAGGGTACGCTACCTTGGCCTTGGGTAGCATAAATTCCGATCTTTTAAATTGGGGGCTGCTTCTTAAGTTTTGATTATTGGGGGCTTCTTCTTGAGTTTTGATTATTGGGGGTTGCTTCTTAAGTTTTGATTATATGGGGGTTGCTTCTTAAGTTTTGATTATATGGGGGTTGCTTCTTAAGTTTTGCTTATGTTGGGGGCTCTTTTGTTGGGGGCTGTTTATTGTGGCTGTTTTGCTAGCTGGGGCTATTTTTCTTGAGCTGCTCTTTACCTTGATTGCTAGGGCTGTTTTGCTTGAGCTGCTCTTTACCTTGATTGCTAGGGTTGTTTTGCCTTGGGCTGCTTTTACCTTGTTGAATTGGGGGCTGAAACCTGCTGCTGTTATGCTTTTATTTGGGGGGCTCCTTTCCATGTTGAACTGGGGGTGTTGTTATGCTTTTGTTTGGAAGCTCCTTTCCTTGTTGATTTGGGGGTGCTGCTATGCTTTTCCTAAGGGGCTGCTTCGCTTCACTCTTGTTGGGTTTCATTACTTGCAAAATAATTTTGCGCGCTTCGATTACAAGTAGCTAGAAATGGTCAATATTATGGTGGTTCTATTTGCTAACTCCTCGGCACACTTAATTGGTCCTGTTTTATTATATGCTAGCTGTTATGGTTGGGTGAACCCTTCTATCCCTCTTTTATATGCTAGCTGCTATATGTTTAGCTTTGTTCCGATCCTGGGCTAATCTTTGATGGTTTATTCTGGTTGATTTTGTTCCGGATCATGTTTTACTTGGCTACTTCTGCATATTTACATGGCTAAATATTGATGGACTTGTTTGCACTGGAAGGATGGGTACAGGGAACATTGGGTTCCCCCATCACAGCTCTTTTAATAGTGGTTGGTAGGATGGGTGCAGGGAACATTGGGTTCCCCCACCACCACCACGGCGCCTATTTCTTATTTGGGGTGAATGTCTCCTTTATGTGAGTGGTTAGTAACATTGTTTTGGGTCCGCCACCACTGCTCCATTTTTGCACTATATGCCAAGTTTAGTCATGCTATTGCTTATCGGGCTGGTTCTATGCGGGATCTTCCTAACCTTCTATTACTGAAATCTTTATATAAGCGTATATATATAGTTATATATATGGGTATATGTATATATATATATGTATTTATATACCCCTTTCAGCTTGGATATGTCACTTGTTACTTCTCCTGCTCTTACTTTTAACTATGCTGTTTTCTTGCACCCTTTGGGCTGAGGCATTCTTTTCTTATGGATGCCTCAGGTTCAGGTTCGTAGCTGCCGCAGGTTTTAGAGCAGGGTTGTTCAGTTTCTCGGGTGGAGGGCTTTCCTCCCTATTAGGTAAGGATTCAGTTTCTCTGGTTGTAGCGTTTCTTTTGGCTGTTGACTCTTTTCCTGCGGGTTCGTGTCAGTTGTTTTCGCCCGTATGGCTTTTGTTTGGTTTACTTGCTGCTGTTGCTGCTAGTTTCCTTTACTGCTACTTAGTTATTTTGTATTCGTACACTCTGGGAAAAGCCTATTTTGCTTAATATTAATGCAGTTCTTTTAGCAGATAAAAATTTGTTCTTTTAACTGTTTGTCGCATTTATTATTAAGTATCACCTATTTGCAAAGCGTAAAACAGAATATAGTGATACTTCTTTATTATATACTAAATTTAGACCGGCGATCGCCCTGGAGACGTCTCTGGTCTTCAGCGCCGTTAGAAATAAAATGAACTTATTTTCTTCCGTTATGTACGCATATTTTTGATAAAGAGCGGCTATGTAAACCGCAGGGCCGAGGGGCACGGCTTCCTAACCTAATGAAAATAATCTTAAAGATAATGCTTTTATTAATTCATATCTTTTCTCGTAAAAATGTTCATTTGAGTGCTCGTCTGAACGTCTGTAGTTGTCCCCTACAGGACGTGGCATCATGATGCGTGTTTTCCCCCTTTACTCTGATATTATAATTTATTTCGGGAAAATACGGGTTGTGACAAACAACCCGCCATCATGAGAACAGTGATGGAGAGGGGTTGGGCCGTGTTGGGCTGCAACCCAAGCTGGGGGTTTAAGGAAGGCAGCCCGGATACCTTGCGAGGTGGGTTTGAACCGCCGCACTCCCCTTCTAACACGTTACTGCAGCTCAGAGGTGATGGTCAAATCGATCAAGTCAGGACGTGTTCGCCAGTGCAACTCAGAGATGATGGTTAAACTAATAAATGCCAACCATGTGTCCGACACTGCGGCTCAGAGGTGATGGCCAAACTCGACTCCCAACGAACTTCTCATAACAACACGACGAAAGCCACGAAATAACACCATAAATGATCACTTAACATTACAGGACATCTCGACGAATAAAACATAACTTCCTCTAACGTCTCAACAAATGAACTCGACGCGCCCAACGTCATAATTTGAGATACCCAAGAATGCATGGCAAAAGGGACTTAAATTAGGGACGAAACAATTCAGGAGATACAATGAAATCGTCAGAAAAGACTTAACAAAAATAACGAGTGGAAGCTTAATAAAAGAAGAAGAAAAAATTACACAGCAAAATAAGCTAAAG
This sequence comes from Dactylorhiza incarnata, assembly GCA_033032865.1. Classification (NCBI taxonomy): domain Eukaryota; kingdom Viridiplantae; phylum Streptophyta; class Magnoliopsida; order Asparagales; family Orchidaceae; genus Dactylorhiza; species Dactylorhiza incarnata. Next base: position 25,938,414 of record JAWHQI010000003.1, read on the forward strand.
AGGACTACACAACTAACCAGAGAACCTAACATAACTAGATTCTAGGAAAAAGGGGAAGAAATAAGCATTAAAGGGGAAGAGAAACAAAACCAGAAAAAAAGAAGCTCCAACAAGGGAAAAGGCAAAATCGACGGGTTGTCCCGTCGATCGGCGGGCGGTCCCGTCGATCGACGGGAAGACTCGTCGATCCTGACTTAGAGCAGAAAAACACCAATTCCCAGCTCGAATCAAAGATCGACAGGATGGTCCCGAGGTCCCGTCGATCGGCGGGATGTCCCGTCAATTTTGACTTAAGCACCCGCACACAAAAACCACTTCCCAGCTAAAATGTCAAAGATCGACGGGATGGTCCCGCCGATCGACGGGAGGTCCCGTCGATTTTTTTTTACTTAGAGAAATAGACATAAATGACTAACTCAGCTGAGACCAAGGATCGACGGGATGGTCCCGCCGATCGACGGAAGGTACCGTCGATCGACGAAATGTCCCGTCGATTTTGGCTCAGCACCCAAAATTTCCCCTTTTCATTTTCTAAACAAGCCCAACATGCTTCTATCAAGACCAGCCAAAAATCTATGAAACAGACAAAACTTACCACGCACGCGAAGTGCACGGCGAGAGCTTTCCAATTCTATGCTCCGGCGAAGATTTCGTGCACCGGAGCTCCGGCGGCGGCATTCGGAAGCTCCACGGAAGCTCTTTCTCCCTCTTTCTCTCTCTCGAAACCTCTGGCTCCGTAAACCAGGGAGAAAGAAGCAATGGAGAAGAAGAATAGTAGAATAATATATATATATATATATATATATATATATATATATATATATATATATATATATATATATATATATATATATATATATATATAGTGGATAGTTAATGGATGACAACGAAAATCCCACCGAAGACAAACGTCGGCGCTACGAATCCTACGGAGAAGTCGAAAACAAAATCCGACGAGCAAATCTCAAGTTATAAATTTTTGAAGTTTGCAGCGACGATAATTAGACAAACCTTTGAAACGAACGGAGCTCAAATAATGCTCGGATCGCAACGAAACTTCAACAAGCCTTTCTAAAATTAAATAATTTAATTTCCTAACATAAAATTTATCAAATACGGCACACTCCAAAATTTGGTCGAATTGACCGAACGAACGCGGAAACGCGCAAACGACGGCGCACCGCTAACTCCGCACTAACGTAACGCCCTCACGTCAAAAATGACGTCAAAGAAGGATTAAAATAATTCCTGAAAATTCAGGGGCGTTACAGGTACTCCAGGAGGATATGAAGCGAGATATAGAGGAGATGAGAGACTCTTCCTTGGCTTCGTAGGAGAGCATGGTTTGGTCCACCGACTCTTCAAACTCCATCGTGGCTGTCGTCCACAATACGGGAGAATCAATCACCTTCCCCTGGTCATGTCACCTCTCGGGCCTGTCACTTCCATGTCAATGGCTCCGACAAGAGAGCTCCAATGTCACCTTCGAATCTTCCTTCTACACCTTTGGAATGTTTGAGAATGTTGGATAAGACTCTAGGGACGAAACCTTACGGATTTGGGCGAAGGAGAATTGAAAACGACGGAGAAGAGGTCGGATCCCGTCAAAATCGTGAGCAATCGTTATATAAGAAAAATAGGGGTGCACACGTGTGCGCCAATTACACACGCACATGCATAGATGAACGATCAGGGAAAACAAGGGCACACGCGCGTGCTTGGAAAACACACACACAAAATCGAATCGTTCCCAAGCTGGTGAAATGCGCAGAAAAGGGGTGCATGCATAAATGCACGTGCGTGAAAAATGCACGCGCAAAATGAGGGCGCACACACAGAGGTGCGTACGCGTGCGTGGGAGACACATCCGCGTGTGTGGGAGACACATCCGCGTGCGTGGGAGACGCATGCGCAAATTCAGATTGCTCGAAAGACGGCATTACAATAGGGAAATGAGCGAAAATTACGCACGGGCGTGCACAGGTCATTTTTACAGCACCTCCCTTGTAAATCCCCGAAAATCCACACTTGTGACAAACATTCATCCACATAGTCCCAAGCAGTAATTTTTTATCAAATATTGAACAATAAATGCACACATCGTACACTAAAATGAATGAAAACCATGGGGAACATATGGTGAAAAGACTATATAAAAACAATGTATCACGCGGGGGTTGCCGCGCAAGGGCCGCACGACACCCACATGCGCTCCCGCACGACGCCCACCATGCCAGTACCGTGCGGCGTGCGCAAGAGGCGGTCCCGCGCGTGGGTGCATGCGCGAGGCGCTCCCGCACGGGAGGGAGATCCGTGCACGCTGGGGCGTGCGGGAGATGCTCCCACACGTTGGGGAATGGGGAGGAGCGTCTGCGTGCTGGTGCGCGCGGGAGGGAGATCCCCACCAGCTGGTTCGCGCGGGAGGGAGATCCCCACACGCAGGTGCACACGGGTGGCCCCTCCTGTCCGCTGGTGCGTGCATGAGGATCGGCCGCATGATGGTGCGCGCCCGCGCACTAGTGCGAGAGGGGGGATATCTCCGCGTGCTGCTGTCGGGGTGTGTGTGTGGGTGTGTGTGTGTGTGTGTGGGGGGGGGGGGGGGGGGGGGGGGGGGGGGGGGGGGGGGGGGGGGGGGGGGGGGGGGGGCGCTCTCCTACAAGCTGGTGCACGCGTGAGTGAGATCCGCCTAGGCGCGCATTTTCCGCCTGGTCGCGCATTTTTCTCCCAGGCTTGCATTTTTTCGGCCCTGGTGCGCGCTTTTTTTCGCCAATGCGTACATGTCTGGGAACACATTTTTATTTGTTTATGTCTAATTTTGTCATATAATTTATAATGTGATTTTCTTTATTACCCTATTTTTGCAAACACTTATTTCCCCACCGCCACCGCTCTCTCAAACAGGCCCTAAGTGCATCCAAAATACAAATTTTAAGGACTTATTTTAAGGCGATTTAAAATCTGCATTACAGTCTTGGCTCTCCGTATTCTTTTTGTATTAGTTAATATGTGTCTTTTGAAAGTACGTCTTGTGCGTGCAATTTTAGGAAAAGTGATAAACACTTTTCCTAAAATTGCTCGCACAAGACGTATTGCCGTCTTGATTGAAACATGTGCGTAACTGTAGCGAATTTTTGAAAATACGCCTTGTATATGCATTTTTAGGAAAAATGTCCATCACGAAAGTTGTAGATCTCGACGAGATCTACAACTTTCGTGCTGAACAATTTTCCTAAAAATGCATGTACAAAGCTTATTTCCAAAAGACGCGCAATCACTCATACAAAAAGAGTGCGGATAGCAAAAACTTTAGTGCGAGTAACAATCGCCTATTTTAAATAAGTCTCAAAATTAAATAATTAGAGTCAATACTTTATCATTATTATGCAATATCTTATGTTGGGCACTTGCATCTATCACGTGGGCAATACAGTTCCCTTATCCCTTCATTCACTAGACTTCCAACAATTATGAGTTCATTTTCTCTCTTCCTCTCTTCCCGAGAGGATAATGTCTCAATCATGCATGCGTGGCCTTGGCGTGGTCGTAATATATTATAGGTTCAGATTTTTTTGTCACAAGGTTTAGAACCTTTAAAAAATCAGTTACACAGCTTTAAACATTAGAATTTTGTTCAAAGATTTAATACAGATGATATTTTTGTCCCTAAATTCATCAAATCCTTATTTCTAAAAGAAAGATATGTTCAAATGGCAATTAAATGATGATTAGGAGAGAAATTTTTCTGAAAAGTGAAAAACAAATTCTAAGTTTATGATTTTCAAGTAAAAGGAGTAAAGACATTTTTAATTGACCCTTCAAAAAATTTCAAACTTGCACCAAATAATTAACATTCACGAAGAAATTTGTAGTACCAAGATGATGAAGAAAAGTGCAACATCCAAATAATGGTGCAGGGCATGTCTGCAAGGTATGGGAGGGGTGAAACTGGAGCATGACGTTGTCGGACTGAGAGTCTAAACCCCACTCTCCTCCTCCCATCTACTTCCTTCTTCACTTTCGGATCCAAATTTTATTTATTTCTCCAAACTTTAGATGGCCGGTAGGAAACAAAAAAACTTAATGCAGTCTCTACTATATGGGTGCTTTAGTGCAGCTACCTAAATTTGTCTTCCGTTGGAGATAATGGTTTGATGAAGTTAGAGACTAAACTTATAAAAGTATTAAACTTTTGAGACAAAAAAATCCTAAAAGTTTAAAGCTTTAGGAAAAATTTCTTAAGGGTCTTAAACCTTAGAGACTCAATTCATATTTTAGACATATTAAAGATTAAAATAGATATTAAAGATTGTATTTCATGTGGTCGATCGATCATGGCTCATTGATTTTCAATTTACAATATATAAGAATAAAAAACAGAATAAATTTTCCTCTTGACAAAGTTATAGTTTTTAGTTTTAATAGAAATACAATATGTAGAAATTATAAATAAATAGGGCAAAAATAAAAATTAGTATAGAAATTGAGCCAGAGTAAGATGTGTGATAAGTATCTTAAAGAAATTGCACCATCCTCCATCAAGTGTTTCAACTGATGTTCACTTCTCCATGATACACTCACCTAGATCCTAAAAACTCAAATACGCACATACACCGAAGAAGCATAGAACAATAAAATTTTCATTTGGTTAAGAAAACGTAGAAACATAGAGACTCTGAAATAGTCGAAAGAGAAAAACTAAGGCTCCGTTTGGGGGGAGTTATTTTCACCGGTCAAGCGGTTACGAGCGCATGAACCGGACTTTAATAAAGGCTCGGTTCATGCGGTCGTAACTGCTTGACCGGTGATAATAAGTCCCCCAAACGGAGCCTAAGAGAGAGAGTGAGAGAGAGAGAGAGTAGAAACATTAAATTTTTTGGTAACATCTCCCTCAACTTTCCTTGTGCAAGGAGTGAGTACCAATTAACACACATACCACCAACTTAGTCAAGTTGACCTAATTGAGATAACCAGAGCAATACTAGATTTAAGTTAGCTCAATTGAACACAACAAACATCACACCTTGCCGCAGTTGTTACCGACATATTAAAAATACCTAAAATAATCATTTCACCATTCATGAGCACCATTGACCAATAAATTACAGAAAATTGGAACACGCCTAAAAAATTATGAAAAATCAATTAAAGCATTATTTGACCATATGAGACATGTAGTTAATCATATGATTACTTAAATAATGAAAATATGGTGAACATGAGCTTCACCATAGCCTAAGCCCACCAAAAAGTGGCTCAAGCCAAATTGGGCTTAACCAAACCGCAAATAAATCCTAATGGGACTAAGAGTGAACCCCACTGGCACATCAACATGGGGCTGACTTCAAAAGTCATATAATTCCCAGTTATGTCAATCTCAAGCTAAAGAATCAAAGAACACTCACATACTCCATTTCCTAAACCATACAAGGCTCAATCCCTTATCGAGGGACTTGACCTCACCCTCTAATGAGATTGGTGGCTAGTGGTAGAGAGGATGGCCAAAGGTGGCATGTGGGCAAGCTCCATCTCAATCTAGAAGATGTCAAACACCTCTTTCTTATAAATTGAGACGACAACCTCTGGTCATATCCCCACATCACCCGGGCGAACCAAAACAAAACACCAAGAACCCCTCTCTCCCCTTTAATGATTCTCGGTGACAACCACCACATTATCCTATGGTGTGCTTCTGAACTCCCCTTTTCCTGAACAAACACTTCCCAAGCTCCGGTGAGCCACTCCGCCCGCCGAAGAGATGATTATGGAGGGGAAACTCTCAGACCTCTCACAAGGAAACTACAACCAACCACTGGTCAGAGTGACCAATATGTATCGTAATGAGTGGAGAGACACACTAGGGACTCCACAATAGTCCTTGAAGAGATTCTCTCACTTGTGAAAGAGAGATTGAGCAAAAATCAGCGACTTGACATATTCAAGTTACGTTTTAGCTTCCTTCAGAAACCATTGGTTGCGCAGGTTGACGGCCCATAGCCGGTCGATGTGTCTCACTTTGTCAAATAGATTGGGGGCGGTGACCATAGGCAAGGCTTTGCCAGCGTCCATGGAGATGCCTCAAAAGGCTAGGACCAACATTAGTGCACATACACCATCAGATCCCTTGTAAGATCATATCTCAGCCGCAAGAATTCTTTTACTAATGATTGGTCAATGAAATAGTTCTCATCCTCTTAGTGGAGGAATCTGCTATGCAATAAGATCTGAACCGTAAGGCCTTTATAAAATTTGCGCAGCTACTAATTTCTGTACATCTTTAAGCTGGGAAATATTTTGGACAACCAGCTACATTCTACTACTATTTTAAAAATATTTAGAGTCAAAATTAGAAAACTGCCCAACACAAAAGTTGTAGAGAATTTAATTCTCTACAACGTTGTTGAAGGATAAAATGTTTATTGAAAATCCTAAGCCCCTCAAAAATGTCAAAAAAATTAGTTGGCCAATACAATTTTTTTTTTGATAATTTTCTAAAACCCACACTAATTTTTGGGGCCTCATAGAGACCACTCATAAGTAAATACTTAACACCAAAGTTTTAGCACTATATATATGCTAAAGTTTTGGTATTCAGATCAGTTTCATCAAGAACCACCACAACCCTAAAAACTAGCCAAATTTGACTAAAATATTTAATCAATACAACTGTTTCTATTTCCAGAATCAGTTTCATCAAGAACCACCACAACCCTAAAAAACTAGAGACGGAAATAAAAACATTTCATGAAGGTCAAAGTTGTAGAAACATGTATTATCTACATGTTTATAAAAGAGTCCAGCCCATTTTGGAGCCTCTACGGTGGTCAAATCATGTCAAAACATGACAACAAATTATCCTAAAATTTGAAGGCAGTTTTGATTAATATGTGTTGGGAACACTGCCCACAATGTTTCAGATTTGGAGAAGTCTCCAAGTCAATGATAAGTGTTGGAACATGGTATTCCGCATCTCCTAAGTTTGAGAATAACAAATCCTATGTGTATTTGATCATGTGTGTTCAAGTGTGAAGGAAACAAAGTTCATATGACTCAAGGATAACAAAGGAAGGTTGCCCCCAAAATTGAGCCAACAAATCCAACATGCCCACTAGCGCCGGCGGTAGCACCTAGCACCCAGCGCTAGCGATGATTAGCGCAATTCTGGGAGTACTTATAGAAGGAGCTAGCGCCTGGCGGAAGCCGATAGCGCAAGCGGTAGCGCAGAGCACATGAGGCAAGAGAGAAATGTTTCCTCGGATTGAAGATTCTCCCGCGCAGAATAATGCTTAATTCGGGATAGCGCTGGCGGTAGCGCTAGCGCAGGCGCTAGCGCTGAGGCTATAAATAGGACCCCTCTTCTCTCGTTTTACACAGACATTAGAGAGAGAGGTTGAGTGATAGAATTCCAGAGGCTGATTTGGCCGAAAGTTGATGTCCAACCAAAGCTCTGCGGATTTCTGAAGGAGAATCTCTTCACGCCGGATCCAAACGACGTCCGCTTCTACAACGCTTATTCTACAGCGGATCTTCGTCCCCAACTTCAGAAGTTCTTCAAGAGGGAGTTTTTATTATTATCATTTCATTTTCCTTGTAAAGCATTAGAGAATTCGCCTTGTGTTGACGACTAGGTCTGGTTAGGACTTAGGGCTGAAATTTGCCTCGTGTTGGCGACTAGATCTAGGTTAGGTCTAGGGGGTGCTCAAGGCCATATCCGGGGTTGGATTGGCTAGAGCGGCTTGAGTCCTAATCTGGGGAACGATAGGCTAGGGCCACTGGTTCGTGGGGATACGAGTCGGGATATAAAATGAAAAAGAGTATTATTATTATTCGCCTCAGATTTCTAGCGTTATAGAAATCAACTTTTGTAAAACCTTATTTCATATTAATAAATCATGTCTCTACTTTATTTCAATTGTTTTGTTTGATTTCTCACCTTCTTAATCACGCATTATTTCAAAGATAATCAAAATATAACATAAGTTTTAAAAACCCTTATTCACCCCCCCCCCTCTAAGGGCGCCTACCGATCCAACAAGTGGTATCAGAGCGGTTTTATTCCAATCGGCTTAACAACCGAGAATAACGGCGTCTCATTATCTCGCTTTTCCGGAGGGTAAGGATGTTAGTCGACCACCTCTTTTTTCTGGGTCAGATTTCAACTATTGGAAAAATCGAATGATGTGTTTTCTTATGACCATGGATGTGGAAGTATGGAACATGGTAAAAGTTCGGTACTCTCCTCCTACAATTGTAGTGGGAGAGGCGACGTTACTAAAGTCTAAGGATAAATGGGATGATAACGATAAACTCAGGTGCAAAAATAATGCTAAGGCAATGAACGATTTATATTGCGCTTTAAATAGAACTGAGTTTAATAGAATTTCTGCATGTTTAACTGCTTATGATATTTGGAATCAATTGGAAGTTACTCATGAAGGTACATCGCAGGTAAAAGATGCAAAGCTATTCCAACTGGAGTCTGAATATGAAAAATTCATGATGGATACCGAAGAGGACATCAACTCGATGTACACTCGCTTCACCAAGATCGTCAACGCTTTAAAAGCACTTGGAAATATCTACTCAGACGGGGACTTGGTCAGGAAAATTCTTCGCTCTCTACCTCCAAGGTTAAATCCAAAGGTGATGGACATCTCGGAGTCGCACAACCTGAGAACGCTCCAGATCGAGAACCTTATTGGGAATCTCAAAACCCATGAGGTAGAACTCCAGATTCAACACGATGACTACAACAAAGAGCCAAAGAAAAAGGCACTGACAATAAAATCAAAGAAGGAGAGCATCAAAGATGATGATGAAGATGAAGAAGGTCTCCTGGTAAAGAACTTCAGGAAGTTCATTAGGAATCCGGAGAGGAGGAACACCTTCCGGAAATACTTCCAAAAGGATGCTCGATGAAAAGGATCTTCCTCTTCATCAAAGAAAGAAAAAGGAAGCGAAGACGAAGGAGAAAGACCACCACCGGAGTGCTACCACTGTAGAAAGACCGGGCACATTCGGAGCCTGTGCCCGAAGTATCAAAAGGAGCAAAAAGAACAATACAAATCGAAGGATAAAAAGAAAGTATTGAAAGCCGCAACTTGGGATGATTCTTCCAATGAAGAATCAAGCGAATCTGAGTCAAGCAGCGAGGAGAAAGCAAACTTATGTTTAATGACAAAAAGCAATGATGACGACACCAATGTTCTTAGCGACACTGAGGTAACTCCTCCCACCTTCGAAGAACTCTATGATGAATTTGTTCAAACTTACAAATCCTATGATAAAAGTATAAAAGATAATATTATTTTAAATCGTGAAAATGAATCCATCATCAAAGAAAATCATAAACTTACTAAAAAATTAATTTCCCTTGAAAAGAGAAAGGTTTCATGCCAAGAGTGTGAGCACTCCTTATGTAAGGCAAAAGAACTTGAAGTTTCTCTTTCTAAGGCCCTCTCACAAATCAAAACTATTGCAAAAGAAAAGGGGGACTTAGAGAGAACACTAAAAACCTCTCTCTTACAAATTGAAAATAACAAAAAGGACTTTGAAAATAAATGTGTTATGATTGTACAAGAAAATACATCTCTTAAAAAACAAAATCATGATCTCAATATGGCCAAAAAAATTCGGAATAGGTCAAAAATCCTTGGATATGATTTTAGGAAACCAATGTTATGGTTCTAGAAAGTTTGGGCTCGGATATCAAAGTGAGCCCTACCGCCCAGTGCCAGCCACTAAAGCCGGTGGTAGCTCAACAGTTAAAAAATCTCCTGTCTCATCTAAAGTTCAAACATCATCCAATAAGAGCAATGTAGAAATTCAGAAAAGAGTCTCAACCACCTTTTTTCGTGTGCAAATTGTATTAAGTTTGGACACACGACTAGCTCTTGCTGAAATATAAAGCAACAATCGTTAAAACAAATTTAGGTACCTAAGAAATCCACTTACTCTATGGGTGGTACCTCTTGGGTATCCAGATCTTTACTCTCATCTTCTTTCTAGATTTGTAGGAAGGCTAAGGAAACAGAGGACGTGTGGTACTTGGACTCAGGCTGCTCCAAACACATGACAGGTAACAAAGCAAAATTCCTTAGCCTAGAAAAGAAGAAAGGAGGGATCGTAACATTTGGTGATAATGGTAAAGGAAGGATCATGGGAGTAGGTACAGTTGGTAACGAATCCTTTCTTATCTCAAATGTTCTTTATGTAAAAGGATTAAAACATAACTTAATATCTATAAGCCAAATGTATGATAAAGGATTAGATGTATTATTTGAATCATCCAATAATCTTTGCAAACTATTTAATCCTAAAACAAAAGCTGTGTTACTAACTGCACCTAGAATTCACAATGTTTACATAGTTTCGTTTCATGATCTTTCCAAATCATCTATAAAATGTTTTATAACCAAAAATGATGAATTAGAACTTTGGCATAGACATTTAGGTCATGCTAGTATAAAGCTCATTTTAAAACTAGCAAAAAGGAAATTGATTAGAGGATTGCCTAAATTGAATGGAAATTTATCTTCACTATGTTCTCCATGCCAAAAAGGAAAATTTACAAAATCATCTTTTAATAGCAAAAACGAAATTTCTACTTTAAAACCATTGCAATTAATCCATATGGATCTCTTTGGTCCCGTTAGCACCGCAAGTCTTGGTGGTAGAATATATACCTTCGTTCTAATAGATGAATTCTTGAGATATTGTTGGACTTTATTTCTCTCTTCCAAATCTGATGCGTTTTGCGAATTCTCAAAATTATGTACTCGTATTCAAAATGAACTAGATCTAAAAATAAAATGCATTGGCTCAGATCATGGAGGAGAATTTGAAAATGAAAATTTTAAATCTTTTTGTGAAATGTTAGATATTAAGCATGAGTTCTCCGCTCCACGCACACCTCAACAAATTGGTGTTGTAGAAAGAAAGAATAGGACAATCCAAGAACTAGCACGCACTATGTTATCTGAATATAAATTACCTAAGTCTTTTTGGGCCGAAGCCGTAAGCACATCATACTATGTAATGAATAGAGTCATGCTTCGACCATCTCTAAATCTCACACCGTATGAACTATATTATCAAAAGAAACCTAACGTATCATATTTTAATGTATTTGGTTGTAAATGTATTATTCTAAATACAAAAGACTCTTTAGGAAAATTTGATGAAAGAATATTTCTTGGATACTCTTCAACCAGTAAAGCCAATAGAATATTTAACAAAAGATCGAGTAAGGTTGAAGAGTCTATTGATATTAAATTTGATGAATTTATTCCATGTGCAGAAAGACTTCCTACAGGCACAAATGATGAACCTTTGCCATCTTTGGAACACGATGAAGAGGAACCTTCCAAAGAAGAGGAGGAGAAGGCCAAGGAAGATGAATATGTGCCCCCAAGTGTCTTGAACTTCTCAAAAAATCATCCAAAAGAACTAGTCATTGGGGAACCTTCTACTGGGGTAAGAACTCGATCTTCTCTTCATGAAATGTTTTCAAACATTTGCTTTGTTTCCGAAATCGAACCTAAAAACGTTTCCACCACTTTAAATGATGAATTTTGGTTTTTGGCTATGAATGAAGAGTTAGATCAATTTGAAAGAAATAAAGTTTGGAATCTAGTAGATAGACCATGTGATAATCCTGTTATTAGCGTAAAATGGATCTTTAAAAATAAATTAGATGGTGAATCTAGGATTATAAGAAATAAAGCACGCTTAGTTGCTCAAGGTTTTTCTCAAATCGAGGGGATAGATTTTTAAGAAACTTTTGCACCCGTTGCTCGCTTAGAATCTATACGAATATTTTTAGCATTTGCGAGTTTTAAAAGAATAAAATTATTTCAAATGGATGTTAAAAGTGCCTTTTTAAACGGGTTTATAAAAGAAGAAGTTTATGTAAAACAACCCCCCGGTTTTATAAATGAAAAATTTCCAAATCATGGGTACAAATTAGAAAAAGCTCTTTATGGTTTAAAACAAGCGCCCCGTGCATGGTATGATAGACTTACATCATTTTTGTTAAAGCACGGTTATGTTATGGGAAGTGCCGACAACACACTCTTCATAAAGCATAATAATAACGATCTAATTATTTTACAAATATATGTTGATGATATCATTTTTGGAGCCACTAATGAAGAGTTGTGTAATGAAGTAGTCTTAGTAATGAAAAATGAATTTGAAATGAGTCTTGTAGGAGAACTATCATACTTTCTTGATTTTCAAATCTCACAACAAACTGATGGTATCTTTATTTGCCAAACAAAATATGTTCACGATATGCTTAAATGATTTGGGTTTAAAAATCTTAAACAAGCTTATACTCCTATGAGTGCTTCTTTAAAACTAGGAAAAGATGAATCTGGAATTTCCATTGATCAAACTTTATATAGAGGAATGATAGGATCTCCTCTTTACTTAAGTGCATCTAGACCAAATATAATGTTTGTCGTGTGTCTATGTGCTCGCTTTCAAGCCAATCCAAAAGAATCTCATTTAAAAGCGGTAAAACATATTTTTCGTTATCTATTAGGGTCATCTAAATTAGGATTATGGTACCCACATAATGATTCATTTACACTTCACCGCTATTCCGATTCTGATTACGCCGGTTGTTCACTTGATCAAAAAAGCACTAGCGGTACTTGTCACTTTTTAGGACCCTCATTAGTTGCTTGGTCTAGTAGGAAACAATCTTCGGTTGCGCTCTCCACCACGAAGGCTGAATACATCGCACTTGGTAGCTGTTGTGCACAAGCATTATGGATGAGCCAAACTCTAGAGGATTTTGGATTTCATCTCAAAATCATTGATCTTAAATGTGACAACAAAAGTGCCAAAGACCTTACATATAATCCCGTACATCACTCTAGATCCAAACACATAGATGTTCGCCATCATTTCATTAGGGATCGCATTAAGAAAGAGCATGTAAAAGTAAGCTTCATTGGTACGGACTCTCAACTCGCTGACATATTTACTAAACCTCTTCCCGATGCAAGATTTCGATTATTACGACTTGAGTTAGGTGTCCTAGATCTTTCAAGTTAAAACACATTCATAAACGAAATTATGCAACTTTTAACCATCTACAACATCTCCTAAAATTCTGAAATTTCTGCATGAAACTACTATTGGGACACTTAAGCAAGATCAACAATTAAAATTTTCAAAATCATCAAAAATTGTGTACTATTTCCCGTGCTAGCGCTAACGCCGGCGCTAGCGCACCTATCTGTTTTTCTATATTTTTAAAATTTTGAAAAATTCTTAAAAATATATTAGTCTATATGTACTTTTTATTTTTTGCACTTCTAACTTTATTTCCTTTTTGAAAAATCCAAATACAAAATTACAAAAGCCAAATTACAAAAAAATTGTTTGTTCATTTGTTTAAATTCTATTTCTAAATGCAAATATCAAAATAAAAAAAATATAAAACACAAAAATAACAAAAAAACTGCATGTACTTTTATTGTGAAAATCAAGCATGTTTAAAACCTTCTTTAAAACTTCTACAATATTCCAGTTTATCTTTTCAAACTACTTTAACATTGTTATTATCATGGTTTGATATATCTATCAATATGTGCATCAATTATATTGTAAGAGTAGTGTAGATACTAGCTAAGCATGCCTCTAAGTATGTGTAAATGTTTTATGATTGATAACGATATTTATTCACTCATTTTTTGGCTAAGTCTACTTATGTATTTAATCTAAAGATGCTTGCTTGTGTATTGTAATTGTACAATAAATTAAATTTGTACAAGTATCTTACCTACACTACATTTATTTGCACTATTAAATATAAAGAAAAGTGGTTGTAGTTTCAAAATCTAATTGGTTTGCAAAGCAAGTGTAATCGGAGAACTTTGTACAAAACAAATCATGAAATAAATTGACAAAGATAACTTCACCAAGCACTACTTGAACCTCCTAATAAGTCTTAATAAGCGTTGTGAGGTTGAGCACCTTGGAAAGATTCGTAAAGTATCTTGTGCAAACCTTCATTTCTAAAAAAACCACTCATTCTTATGTACACCGGATAAAAAAAAAGACATTGAAAAATAAAATTGTGTGATCCCCCAAACACTACTTTGCACCCTGATAAGTCTTAATGAACATTGTGTGTGCAAAGCACCTTGGTAGTTATACATTTTTTTGTGCATAAAAAGTGTGTGGAAGTAATCTTATTTATGTTTTATTGTGCACTTTACTCTACATTTGTCATGTATTTTTGATTATAACATTTGTTTACTCTTTTCAAAATACACTTATGTGCACATCATTATCTTCCATAACACTTCTTCTCATGAGTATTGGATCCTAATGCTAAAATTTCTATACTCTTTATATATGAAATGCACTAGATAACCTAGCATGCTCTCTACAATGTGTGGTATGTTTTAAATTTTTGAATTAGAATAACATTGTAGTAGTCTCTTTATTTCATACATCTCTTTCATGCTAATCTTTAAAGAATTTCAAATAAAAAAGATTTACAAAAACATCTTTTTCATTTCACTCACATTAATTTTAATCATCATATCTTACAAAAAGATGTTTGTTGTATTTATATAAGTCTTCCGCAACATTATGTTTACCTTGTGTTCTGTTCATGCTTATCTTAAGTCTTTCCAACTCAAAACTGTTTTCCAAATGATAGACTTCCTTGGTAAATGTTATATTATTTAAAGCTAAAAACTTTGATTTATTTCTATGAAAATTATCTTAAAACTTCTTATCATTTCTTTCTCTCTCAAAGCTCGATCTTGCCTTTAACTTCTAATCAAAACTTTTATGTGTTTTGGTTCCTTACCCACATTTGCTAATAACAAAATGGGGAGAACTAACATGATAAATAAAATACGCTATCAAAATAAAAAAAACTATCATGATTAATTAAGATGATAGATTACATATTGGGGGAGCATTCACTTAGGGGGAGCATGTATTTAGGGGGAGCAATTCTAAAATTCTAAAATTATAAAATCAATAATTATCCTAAGTCATCATTTTCACACACACACAAGTAGGTTTCATCATGCTTATATATTAATGCTCTAATTTATCATTAATGGATTTGTTATTATCAAAAGGGGGAGTTTGTTGGAACATGGTCTTCCGCATCTCCTAGGTTTGAGAATAACAAATCCTATGTGTATTTGATCATGTGTGTTCAAGTGTGCAGGAAACAAAGTCCATATGACTCATGGATAACAAAGGAAGGTTGCCCCCCAAAATTGAGCCAACAAATCCAACATGCCCACTAGCGCCGGCGGTAGCACCTAGCGCCCGGCGCTAGCGATGATTAGTGCAATTCCGGGAGCACTTATAGAAGGAGCTAGCGCCTGGCGGTAGCCAATAGCGCAGGCGGTAGCGCGGAGCACAGAAGGCAAGAGAGAAATGTTTCCTTAGATTGAAGATTCTCCCGCGCAGAATAATGCCTAATTTGGGATAGCGCAGGCGCTAGCTCTAGCGCAGGCGCTAGCGCTGAGGCTATAAATAGGACCCCTCTTCTCTCATTTTACACAGACATTAGAGAGAGAGGTTGAGTGCTAGAATTCCAGAGGCTGATTTGGTAGAAAGTTGATGTCCTACCAAAGCTTTGCGGATTTCTGAAGGAGAATCTCTTCACGTCGGATCCAAACGACGTCCGCTTCTACAATGTTTATTCTACAGCGGATCTTCGTCTCCAACTTCAGAAATTCTTCAAGAGGGAGTTATTATTATTATCATTTCATTTTACTTCTAAACCGTTAGAGAATTCGCCTCGTGTTGGCGACTAGGTCTGGGTAGGACTTAGGGCTGAAATTCACTTCGTGTTGGCGACTAGATCTAGGTTAGGTCTAGGGGGTGCTCAAGGCCATATCCTGGGTTGGATTGTCTAGAGCGGCTTGAGGCCGAATCCGGGGAAGCATTGGCTAGGACCACCGGTTCGTGGGGATACGAGTCGGCATATAAAATGAAAAAGAGTTTTATTATTATTCGCCTCAAATTTCTAGTGTTATAGAAATCAACTTTTGTAAGACCTTATTTCATATTAATAAATCATGTCTCTACTTTATTCCAATTGTTTTGTTTGATTTCTCACCTTCTTAATCACGCATTATTTCAAAGATAATCAAAATATAACATAAGTTTTAAAAACCCTTATTCACCCCCCTCTAAGGGCGCCTACAGATCCAACAATAAGTACAATGTGTATTTGATGCATTTGATGTGACATGAGCATGTTAGAACATCATACAAACTAAGTGTAATGTATTAAGATCAAGCCAAAATGACTAAGACAAATATCGTCGTGTCAATAATATACACATGATGATATCGTTGAGATTACTCGCAGAAGACAGCGGATGAAATCAGTCAAGAATCATCGTGACATTAAGAATAACACGGCGGTATCGTTGTGTCAGCAAAGTACACACGATGATATCGTTGTGAGAACATGAAGAAACAACTTAGTCAAGGTATCATCATAACAACAAGTATAACACGACGATATCATTGTAACAACAAGTATCACAAATGGTATCATTGTGTTGACTCAAGAAGGGTCTAGGCTTATTGCTTAGAAAGTAAGGGTATCATTGAAAATCCTGTCGTGCCGAAGCTCGTCAGAATTCATATGTAAAGTATCTGGCTAAGAAGGCATCGTCGTAAAGAAGCTATATTGTCTTGAAGACTCTGTTAGTGATCGTGGAGACAATTTGCAGCTGAGGTAGTAGTCAAAATGATCTCGACGATATCGGCGAGAAGACCTCATATCGGCAAGATGATCTCAACGATATCGATGAGAATACTTCATGTCGCCGTGACTGCACATGTTGCTCAAATATTCCATATCGTCGAGATAACTATCCGAGGTGAAAATTTCAGAAATCTTGAAGAAATGTCTAAGTTCCAAATGGATCGCTGAAACAGCAAGTTTTGTCGTCGAGATGTTGCTCATATCGTCGAGACAGAATGAGATTTTTTGAAATGCCCTGTCCGCATTTAATGCCACCGTCTAAGAGACCAATCAGCAAATGTCATTAAGGAATGAGCTTATAACATTAAGGAGTGCTCAGAATAGACTGTTAGAAGGACAAGTCATATAACAAGACAGTTTGTGCCCTAAAAAATAAGGAATAAAATCGGAACACAAAACAGCTGTAAGAAGAAGGAACTATTTTCTTAAGAACCATACGCTCGTACTCTCAGCTCTCTAAGTCCCAGTCAAGCATCATAGACTGATAAGCTATGTTCCAGAAAAAAGATGAGGATAGAAGAGAAGCTTTTATGCATCTATAAAACTTTCTTTAAGTTTTCTCTTCAAGTCCAGAGGCCATCTGCATTAGGCTTCAGAAGAACTCTTCAGATTATCTTTTACTGTGTGGAGTATTCTTCAATCTTGTAAATAATATATTTTTTGTAGGACTCATTGAGTCTGAGTTATAGGGTTCCTGGAACCTGACGTAGGATATCTTATAGATCTGAGTTGTAGGTCCTAAAGTGCCTGAGTTATAGGGTTGCTGGAACCTGAGGTAAGATCTCTTGTAGATCTGAGTTGTAGGGCCTGCAGTGCTTGAGTTGTAGGGTTCCTGGAACCTGAGGTAGGATCTGATATGTAGGGTCTGGAGTGCCTGAGCTGTATGGCCTTTGTGGCTGAGGTGTAAGTTCGGTGAAAGGGATTTGAGTTTTGGAGGAGTTGGCTGAATCTAGCATACTTCCAGATAGGTGAAGGGGGATAGTGGAGTGCCCACACTGGGGAACCACTATAAATATTGGTGTGCTTCCTGCGATGTGTTTTTTGGTTGTTCCTTCTCAAGTTGATCAAGTCTGAGATTCTATCATAGTTTACTTGATAGTAGTCTAACTCACGTAGAGGGGGGGGGGGGTGAATAGATTTATTTGCTTTTTCTACTTATGTGGACTGTTTTTAGATGTTTCAGCAAGTTAAAATAAAGCACACAAAAAACTCTCAGCAATTTATAGTGGTTCACCAAGACATTGTGTCTATGGGTAGTCCACTTTCCCTCCACACCTTTCTAATAGTGTGTTAGACAAGACAAACTTCTCTAAAACTCAGCTATATAAGCTTACAATGCAGATCCCTCTGGATCTCTCAAGTTTTCTCCAAAACCCTACCTCAGGCCACCAACCCTACCACTCAGAGTTCTCCAACTCCTACTTCTCAGAAACCCTCTTGGTTTCCTACCCCAGGCCAATTAAGAAGCCCTACCTCAGATCTCCACTGAAATCCTTCCAACTCAGGCTGGGAGTACAACCCTACAATATTAGGCACACAAGCCTACCCCTAATGCACAAAAGCCTTACAGCTCAGGCACACAGGCCCTATACACTCAGAACAATAAAGTTCCTACAGTGATATATGGTTTTACTTTATACAACAGAAGACAATGTAATTAAACCTTCCAGCTTGTTCTTCTGTTGATGTGCAAAGCAGATGCTGACTTGAAGCAGGACTAGATAACAGAAGCTTCAGTCCTTCCTTCTTCTGATCTTCTTCTTTTGTTGATGGAAGAAGATCTTCTTGCACTGCCGAATCAAATCAGTTGGAACAAACTTTCTCCCTTGGATTTGTCTGCCTTCTGCTTGAGAGAGAGATCACTGTACTGGAAGAAGATGTAGAATGTTCTTTAGCTCATATCAAACTTCTTCCCAATAAAACAATAGTTCTTGTTTTCACCTAATATCTTCTTTTATACCCCTGTAATCAGCAACGGCTCTAAGATTTGCTTAGTCACAACATGGACAATAATAGAAAACATTATCTTGCTTTCTGGTCACTTGCGCCAAAAATAGATCCCTCTAAAGAGACATTAATATTTGAAATTGTCTCAGTGGATGGGCTGAGACAGGCTCCAATCTCAGCAGAAGAATAGACTTCATCCCAGCGGATCCGCTGAGACAGACTCCTTCTCAGTGGCAATGCAACTGCATCTGAGCGGTTCAGCTGAGACCAGACTGTTGTCTCAGCGGTTTTGACAGTGAAAACCACAGACCTATTGCAATATCTGGAATGACTTAAGCCTGCATAAACATGATATAGAAAGGGCTTATCAAATACAATTTGTACTTAGCATTGAGTGATGCATCTTCAAATCTAGGGAACATTGAAGGGCAATATTCCTAACAACCTCGCCTTATTTGAAGAAGGCAGAACATACATCAATGCTAAGATACATTAACACAATAAACATATCATGACATATAATGAGATAGTAAAAAGAGAAGTCATGACAACATAACAATATTCTTGTTATCATATATACGCAATACATAACATATAGTGAGCATCAATACAGAACATATTAAGCATGCACAAAACATATTAAGCATTAATACACAACACATATTACACTTGACTTTAATTTGCCTATAAACACAAGAGTTCAGAAATCAACTGAAGGAACAATTTTATTAGTGATAAAGTGTCAGTACATAATTTTACAGTTTTCAGTACACAATTTTATCTAATGAAAATTTAAACATTTGTTCATGATTTTCTCTTCTTTGATGCATTTGAACTTTCAGCTTGATTATCAGCAACTTCCTTTCCATAAGCAGCAACTTTCATCTCAACAATCCTCTTCTTGTTCTCTTGCCTCTTGAAGTATATGAATGGTTTTGGGATGTATTTAGATGGCATTCTTTTAGGGTTGCTTTTCCTTACCAGATTTTGTTTAAATACCCTTTCCCTTAGGGAATTTATTTCTCTGTGTTTAATCCATTCCTCTGCTTGGTAAATCCTATCAATATTTTTGCATATCTAACCATGGTTTAACCAAGCATTCAAGATTATGCTCTTTGAGTCATCACTCCAACATTCATAATCAGGATCTTTGGCTTGATCATTCCTGTTTTTGGTCATGAACTCCTCATCAAGCATGAATCCTTCCCTCTTCTTCTTGGCTGCAAGCTGTGCATCCTGTGAAATCTTTGCTTGAGCTTGAAAATCAAAATCTTCTTGTCTGAGATTGTCCAGTAGAGGCAGATTTAGAGTAATTCTAGTTCCTTGAGGGACTACGAGGGCAAGCTCAACATTGGTTTCAGCATTGGTCTCCTCCTCCTTTTTGGCTTCTTCAAATATCTTCTATTCGATACCTTGAGTAGAAGCTGTCACAAAGCAAGACAGGATTTAGAATGCATTTTCCAAATCTGATTTCAGATCATCTTTCATTTTCTCCGCTTCTCCAATCATAGTGGTAGCTGTTGACTACACATACTCTTCAATGTGATTTGAGGCCTTCTCAATCACCTCATTTATTTTACTGACATAGTTCTTGACATAGCTCATGTCTTTCTCTGATAGTTGGAGACTTTTGTCCATTGATCTTAAGATGGTGTTCTGAGCTACAACTGGATTTTATGCCAAAATAAACCATTTGGTCATCTGGCTGTTTAGGTAGGCAGTGTCTTCCTTTAATCCCTTGATCTCAATCATCACCTCATCCTTAGCAGTTGACACTGACTTATCTATGTATTCCTTCATTGAGGACATATGGACATCAAGCATTCATTTGATTGAACTTAGAAGAAGTTCATTTGAATTTTGTTGTTCAACAACTAATGCTGATAAAGATGGAGGTTGTGCAGACATCATTGGTGTTAATGTCATCTATTGTACACCTTGATTATCACACTCAATCAGAGTGGATGGCTCATCTGTAGGGGTTGATGTGACTATCTTATCCTAAGCAGGGACCTTTGTATGCCCCCCTCAGCCTGATCATCCATCTTTTCAGCAAACTCAGCATCGTCATCAATATCAGCTGCATCATCATCTTCAACATCATCATCATCAGATAGCTTCTCCTGCTCCCCATCAGATGGAGCATCTTCTGAATTATGCTCCAAGAACCCTGATGGTTCATCAGGGATCAGACTAATACTTCTTTCAAGACTAGAGATGATGAGATTAATTTTACTTTGCAAGTCAGTAGGAGAGTCCAATTGCTCTTTGTCATGTCCTTCTGATGCTGTGAGGTCTAGAGGATTGGGAGCATCATTGTTGTCTCCAACAAGATCTCATTTGTCATGAGCATCACCTTCACCTTCTCCATCATTCTCACCTTTATCAGAGGCATCAGTCTTTTCTTTACCATGAGCCTCTTCCACATGATGCTCTTGATCTTGATTGCTGTCTGATGCCAAATCATCAACAGTAGGAGCATCCTCTGCAGGATTCTCTGAGTCTAAATTAGAGCAGACCATTCTAACCTTCTTAGGTCCTTTATCTAACCTCTTCTTCTTGTACTTTTCCTCAGGGGGTTGACTCATGGGGAGCACCCTTGTGAATCTATCCAGAGTTTTGATGTCCATTCTCTTGAGATAATGTATCTTTGATCCTTTTGAGCTTTCAAACATGTCAGGATAAGAGTTGATGACATACAGAGATATTAACCTTCCCAAGTTGGGGTCTTGGACACATTCTTTGATCCTCTGAAAGATAACCTGAGCCCAGGAAGTATTTTTCTTCAAGACAATCCTTGCCATCAGCTCAAACATATATTTGGATACAGTGTCATGGGAGCTAGGTTTGCATATAATGCCTTTGCTTACTATATGAGATATGAGCATTCCTCTTTGATTGAAGTATTTTCTTTTCAGTGAGCCAATTTTAGCATCACTATACTCACACCACTTCAGTGCTTTAACTCTGTCCTTTTCAGAAAGATCAACCTCTTCATCATGGCTGGTTGATGGCAACTACAGATCCTTCTCCAATCTTCTAGTGGTAATTTTAATCTGATCACTTCTAATCCTCGATTTCAGAGAAGTTTTGAAAGAAGATAACTTCATATTGCTATAAAATTCTAGAACCTCAATTCTCAGAATTACAGAAGGTTCAGACAGAAGGTATTCTAATCCTTGATCTTAATTGAATCACTTCCTTTATTTCAGTTGGGGCATGTTGAAATCCATTCCTAACAATCTTATAGCCTTCCAACAGATCTTTTGCATTTTTTGGCCCCATTTCTTGAGAGAGATGAGTCGCAGAGATGGGAGGAGAAAGGTCATCTCAACGGCTTAAAATGTCTTAGGGTTTGCAAATGATTTAATCATCTTTGCTCTATCTATAGAGATTTGGTTTAAGCTTTCCATAGGGAGAGGTGTTGATTTGACTTAGTATTTAATTGGTATTTCATTGATTTAATTAACCTTGTCCATCTTAGAGAATCTGCTGAGATGGAGAATTAAATCATTGGGACAAGGTAATGTCAACCACTAAGACGACTTAGCTGTCTCAGCGGTTTAGATGAGACTCTCTCGGTTGTCTCAGCGGTTCAGCTGAAACTTTCTCAGCAGTTTCAGGTGACCTCACTACCTAACAATGAATCATTTAAGTAGGGTTGTTTTTAGTCCTAATCATGCTAATAAGTGTTTTAGATGGCAACACATCCTAGCAGAGCTACAATATCACATATATGGTGAACACTATGAAATGTTAATGACTATTCCACATTCAACATTCTTAAATCAATTTTAAAGAAGTTAAATTTAGTCTCATCCAATGGATTTGTAAAGATATCAGTAACTTGATTTTTAGTGGGGACAAATTCAAGGCTGATATCTTAATTTCCTACATGTTCTCTATTAAAATGATATCTAATTTCGATATGCTTAGTCCTGCTATGAGAGACAGGATTATTAGTCATAGAAATTGCACTGGATGAGTCACAATACAATGGAGAGTGATTTACCTTGAGGTTGTAGTCCTCTAGCTGGTGTTGTATCCACAATATCTGTGCACAGCAGCTCCCTGCAGTAATATATTCAGACTCAGCAGTGGATATGACCACACTAGTCTATTTCTTACTACTCCATGAAATTAGTCTCCTGCATAGGAATTGACTAGTCCCACTTATACTCTTCCTGTCTTCTTTGCAACATGCAAAGTCTGCATCTGAAAAGCCAATTAGATCAAAGTCATTATTTCTAGGGTACCAAAGGCCAAGATGTTGGCCGACCTTAAGGTATCTCAAGATCCTCTTTGTAGCAGAGTAACGAGATTCCTTAGGGCATGCTTGATACCTAGCACAAACATATGTGAGATACATAATATCTGGTCTACTAGTAGTCAGATATAATAGGAATCCAATAATACATCTGTACATGGATTCATCAAAGGGTTTTCCCTTTTCATCCTTGTCCAGGGAAATGTTGGACACCATGGGAGTTTTCATGGTGGAGGCTGACTCCATCCCAAATTTCTTAATATGCTTCCTAGTGTACTTAGTCTGAGAGATAGAAATCGCTTCATCAGACTATTTAACTTGGAGGCCTAAAAAGTACTTGAGCTCTCCCTTACTGCTCATCTCAAACTCCCCCTGCATAAGGTTGGTAAACCTTTTGCAAAGGTTGTCATCAGTAGACCCAAAAATATGTCATCTACATAAATTTGGACTAGGAGACACTTGCCCTTTATTTCCATAAGAAACAATGTCTATCTATCTTCCCCTCAAGAATTTGTTCTTGATGAGAAAGCTAGACAAAGTCTCATACCAGACCCTAGGGGCTTCTATAGACCATATAAAGCTTTCTTAAGTAAATAAACACGAGAGGTTAGAGTTGGATGAACAAAACCTGAGGGATGGTCCACATATACTACTTCCTTCAGATTTCTATTTAGGAATGTAGACTTTACATCCATTTGGTAGACCTTGAACCCCTTGTGGGAAACATAGGCAAGGAATAGTCTTATGGCCTCTAATCTTGCACGTGGGGCAAAGGTTTTGTCAAAGTCTATGACTTCTTCTAGCTTGTACCCTTTGGCTACCAATCTAGCTTTGTTCTTGACGATGACACCATTCTCATCTAACTTGTTCCTGTAAATCCACTTGGTGTCAATTATGTTGTGTCCTTTAGGTTTTGGCACCAACTTCCGTACCTTGCACATTTTGAATTGTTGTAGCTCCTTTTGCATAGATTGAATCCGGAAGGTGTCTTGGTTGGCTTCCTCAAACTTCTTGGTCTCAACCTGAGATAGGAAGCTCAAGAATAGAGCTTTATTGTGATCCCTACTTCTGGTGATCACACCTTGGTTCTCATCTCCAATAATCAGTTTCCTTGGATGATCCCTTAGATGAATGGTTGATGCAGGCAATGTGTTAGCATCCTGCTGTACTTCATCTGCAGCTACTTTTTCAATGACCTGTTTATCTTCATCTTGAAGCACTTCAATCTCTGAATTGATTCTGCATGAGATGGGTTTGTCTTGAATAGACATCTCTTGCATTATCTGAACATTTCCTATCAAAATAAGAGAACTGGACCAACCCTTATAAAGTAGTCTAGTCTCATCAAACACAACATACATAGATTCCTCAACTACATGAGTCTTCTTGTTAAATATGCTATTGGCTCTACTATGAGAGCTATATCCAACAAGAATACCAACATTGTATTTTTCAGCAAACTTTGTAAGTTGGGATTTTCCATTGTTTAAAATGTAGCATTTGCAACCAAAGATTCAGAAATATGAAATTGTTGGTTGTTTGCCTTTCAGAATTTCATAAGTGGTTTTCCCATGGGTCTTATTGATTGATGCTCTATTCAGAACATAACAAGCTGTATTGACTACCTCAGCCCAGAAATATTCTGGGAATGAGGAGTCACTTGTTGGATCTTATGGCGCCCTTAGAGGGGGGGGGGGGTGAATAAGGGAATAAAAATTCTTTTTATAATTTTAAGAAAATTACTAAATTGTTTTATAATATGCGAAGGTAAAATAATAATTTAGCTAAATGAATAGAAAATTATGGATTTACAATTTTAGAAATAAGTACTAAATTGTTTTATGATGAAAGAGATTGAAATAAAGAATTTAGATTTAGAATTGAAAACTTAGAACACAATATAATAAAGATTACGCCAAGTGATAGAAATCAAGTAAACACAAAAGAGACATGATTATATTATATGATAAAGTGTTTACATAAATTTGATTTCTATATCGCTAGAAATCGGAGGCGTATAAATGTAAATTTCTTTTTGTTTACCAATCCTTCTCCCAAGGATCGGAAGGCTATCACTTGTCTCTCCCTAGACTAAGCCCAAGCCTATCCTCTAGATCTTCCCAAGATCTAGACGTAGCACACAAGGCCACGATTTCCCACCAAGCCACGCAAGGACTTGGACGCTCTGCACAAGGAAGCGATTTTCCCCTAAGCCACGCAAGGACTTAGACGCTCCGCACAAGGAAGCGATTTTCCCTACCAATACAAAGTAAAATGTATATAAATGAAAATACAAGATAAAATAAGAACTCCCTAGAAATTTAGATCTCTGAAAGGAAGGTTGAAGCCTCGAGATGATAGTTGATGTAGAAGCACGTCCGATCTCGTCTTCAATTTCAAACCTTCTCAGCATAAATGGGAGTTCATGAGGTTCTGGAGCTCTCTGGATGGAATGCACTCAGGATGGAATGCACTCAGGAAGGGACTTAGAATCTTCAGAGCTTAGAATGCACGAACACAAGGAGTCAATTTATAGAAAATCGCTGTCGCCTGGGCGACATCCACTGTCGGAATTTTCCGACAGCGCTAAACTGCCGCTGGAGTGCCGTCGTGCAGGCAGTTGCTGTAACCGCTGAGCTGTCGCCTGGGCGACATCGATGTCGGATTTCCGAAAGCTAAAACTGCCTTTCGTCGTGCTGCCGTGGAGGGAAGTAGTTGTAACTTCTCTGCTGTCGCCTGGGCGACATCTGCTATCGGAATTTTCCGACAGTGAAATTTTCCTACATTCAAATTTAGCTCCAGCTGAATTGTGAACATCTCATACCTGTTACCTGCACACCATAAATAAAAATAGAATCAAATACATTCGGGATTTGTTATTCTCAAACTGGACGAGTGCGGAACGCATGCTCCAACAATCTCCCCCTTTTGATAATAACAAATCCTTATACTAAGAAATCGAATAAATCCTATATAGATAGTGACAAGTACATTATGTATGCTCAAGTGTGAACTTATGATCTTCACGTTCTCCCCCTTAATATGATCTCCCCCTTAATATTATCTCCCCCTTAATATTAGCTCCTTTTAAAATTATTCTCCCCCAACTTATAAACTCCCCCTACATGAAAGCTCACTTAATTAATTAAGTAATTTAAGTGATTCAAGTGATTTAAGTGATTTCTTAGTATCTTCTCCCCCTTTGATATTATCAAAAGTAATGAATATAGGGATGAGTGTATATCTTTTAAGATAGGTAAGGAACCATTTATTGAAGGATTTTCATGATCGAGCATATGTTAATGTATGCACCTCCTATATGATTACTCCCCCTACAAATTTACCCATTTTTTTAGTTTAATATCATTATAATGCACTCCCCCTAAATCTTAGATTTATGCAATTTAATCTCCCCTTTTGGTAGAGTCAAAAGAGGGTTTAGGTGAGGGTAGTAAGGAGGCATTTCTTATAAATGATAAAGAGTTTAAGCATAGCATATATAAGAGATTTCAAATAAAAAGATAAGAGTTGTAAGCAAGCGAAAGATTATAATAAACATATTTTTGTAAGCATGAAAAGCATAAGTAAAAATATGAGTTTTAGTTCAAAATTGAAAGATGTTTAAACCTTGTTGAAATCTCAAATTTTTTTTCATAAAAATGCCAAGCATGAAATGAACATATCAAAGAGATATTATACTATAATGTTACTTAATTTAAAGTTCAAGAGATACCAAAACATTGTAGAGATCATGCTAGGTTATCTAGTGCATTTTTCTATAAAGAGTAGTATAGATAAAGCATTAGAATCCAATACTCATGAGAAGAAGTGTTATGAAAGATAATGATGTGCACATAAGTGTATTTTGGGCAATGTTAACAATTGATTTAAATCATCAAAATACAAGACATATGTAAAGTAAAGTGCACAATAAAACACAAGTAAATTACTTTCACACACTTTAATGCACATAATTTTTTTTTTTAACAAAGTGGTGTAATAACTAAGGTTTGCACAAGCCACTTTACTATTCTTTCCAAGGTGCTCAACCTCACAATGCTTATGAAGACTTATCAGGAGGTTCAAGTAGTGCTTGGTGGAGTTATATTTGTCTACATATATAATTTTTTGTTCACATTTGTGAGACAACATTCTCCGAATACACTTGTTTTGCAAACCAAAAAAAATTTAATTTAACCACTTTTCTAAATTTCATAAGTGCAATTCAAATGTAGTGTAGGCAATAAACTTATGCAAGTTTTAATTCATTGTACAAATACAATACGCAAGCAAGCATTTTTAGATTTAGACACACATGTTGATTACCAAAATAAGTGAGTGAAATGTATCATTATCAATCATAAAACATTTACTCATACTTAGAGGCATGTTAAGCTTGGTTCTACACATTTTTCAATACAATTGATGCACTTTAAATAGATATAGCAAAGCATGATAAGCAAAACAATGTTCATAGTAATTTGAAAGAATATGTTTTAACATTGTAAATAATTCTAAATAATAGAATTCATACATGCTTGATATTGACAATAAAGATCATACAGTTTTTTTTGTTTTATCATTTTTTTTAAATCAAATAAAAAGCAGAAAAATCTCAAAAACATATTTTTGTAAGTTTTGAATTTTGAAATTTTTTTAGTAGATTTTTCATAATATGAAAAAAAAAACATAAATAACAAAAACATATTTTTGTATATTTTTTTTAAATTTTGAACTTTTGTAGTTGATTTTTCATAATATGAATAAAAACAAAGATAACAAAAACATATTTTTGTATTTTTGAATTTTGAATTTTTTATTTAATTTTCCATAATATGAATAAAAACAAAGATAAATAAAAAAAAACAAAAACACAAAAACTAAGTAGTACATATGAACTAACATATTTTTAATGATTTTTTTGAAATTTTAAAAATCAGAAAATTCCAACACCCACGCTAGCGCCGGCGCTAGCGCTAGCGCTGGAAACAGTACTCGATTTTTTGAGAATTTTAAAAATCTGATTTTTGATATTTATTAAGTGTCCTTAGAGTAGTCTTATGCAGAAATTTTGTAATTTTTGGAGATGTCTTGATTGCTCAAATTTGCATAAAACTTTAGCTTTTTCAAATACATGTGTTTTACAAAAAACATTTAAGCTCAAAAAGATAAATTATGCAAACACATGAGGACATTTTTATTAAACAACCCAAAATATGCATGATTTAAGTGATAAGTAAATAAAATGTTCATGCAGTACGTAATATAGGTATGTCCTAAGATTAGAAACTACCCCGACTAAATGTCTACACCCTAGCCCCGTACTAAGTGACGGATGGGCATGAGGAGCTGCACACATGCCGTAGGTTGGGGTGTTAATCCCATATGCACACACTAAAGAATGCTCAACCTAGCACTCTTTCCCCCCAGTGCCTCGCAAGGCCCCATTGGAACCCTCCCTGGTTAAGGACAAGACATGACTTAGAGGTTAGGTCTCTAATGCATACAACCCTACGCCCTCGCTATTGTGAGATATGAAGTCATAGGTGAATAATCTTTTGGACAACCTATGCTTTTTAAATCTATAGGTTGATATATAAACTATGGTTTTTTGTGAAGAGTTATACAGCCGCATAGTTTTTCTACTCTTATGAGATGACGATATGAGCTAACTAGCGCAATTACTAATATGAGATAAATGGTAATGCTAGTATGATGAGTTTTGGGTTTAATGTCATGTCATAAGTTTAACATTTATATTGCATGTATTCCAAACTAGAGTTTCAAATTATAGATCTAGAATAAAGTGATGGTTTTAATTTATTCTTATTATTACACAATTGATTCTAGAATCTATATATATGTGAGATACATGCAATCAATAGCAACGCATATTCATACACCAACTAATGTAAAGAAAACAATATTCATATCTTTATCATAAAATTCATAATTCCAATTTGTTTTTGAGATTTTTCTTGATAGAATATGAATTATGATTTATGATTATAGAGAATTTTGCATAGAATATATGTTAGATCATCATGATGTATGTGATTTCAATTTCTTCTAGACTTATGATAATATGATTTGGTGATTTTCTTTTGAATAAGCATGTTTGATTTTTAAGTCTAGAAATTGATGATCATGTAATCATATCAAAGACAAAGATCACATATATAACATTTTGAAATTTATAATAAAATTGCATTGGATAATTAGATTTATTGATCTTTGGTTTTCCAAGATGATATATAGTTTCATGATATATATACTAATGATTAATCCATAAACAATGTGTTTGTTGGAATTTTGGCATTCTATTATAATTTTAAAATCACATAGTTATCATGAAAGTTGAATAACATTGTAAGTGTTCTACCCAGCATAAATATATAAGCATAGACCAAGAAGCAATGCTAGGATGATGAGTTTTAATGCAATGTTATTACATAGGATTAATGGAGATTATGTTGCATGTAATATGAGAAGTTTTCAAATTAATTTTCCTTAGACCTAGAATGAAATGATTAAACTTTTGATTTGATCTTAATGATACAAGATGATTCTAAGGTCTAAGTTACATGCAAACATAGGTGACACACATCACACACATAATATAAAATATGAAACAATTATTCTAAGGATAGCGTGTGATGAAAAAATTCATAAACACAGAAATTTCCAAATCAAGCAAACTAAGATAGCTTTTAAAACGGAGTTGTAATTGGGCAAGTTGACAGTACCAAGAGAACTCAAATGAACAAGCCTAGTTTGCCATTGGATGGAGATTTTTGTGCTCTTTCCGAAAATATATTAAACGCGAAAATCGGACGAGCGGATCAAAAGATATGACTGTTTGAAGTTTTGATCAAAAACTCGCTTTTTGATAGATTAAGCATGCGTTTAGATGAATTTTTGTTTTCAATTTTTCTAGATAATGTTCTTCATTATAAGGGCTATCACATGCATCAAATAAAATAGAAGATTAATCAAACTGTTGTGCATTTTAATTTTTAGCTTAAGCCCTTCTAATAAACCAATTAAATCCATTTTTAAAATTAATTTCATTAGTCTTGAAAAATAGTTTCAATATTCTAATTATAATGTTAATTCAAGACATTGATGGGTAAAAGATTTAAAAGGATATATATAAAAAAAATGAGAGGTAGGTCTCTTTTAAAAATCATATGACTTAATGTTCAATTTTAATTCAATTTGATTTGATAAACATTAGGCTTAATATATGAAAGTCATATTTCATGATATATAAAGAGATCATAGCATGTTTGTTTAAAAAAATATAAAATAAACAAAAGAAAAGAGACAATAAGCATATCATGAAGTAGAGTAGTGATATTACATTTTTATTTGTTTCTACTTCATGCAAATGAAAGATACTAAATGATAAGAGATTTAGGTATCCAAAGTTGACCATGTGTAATGGTTCCTTTGGGCACCCAAATATGTCGTGATGACTTTTGAGAAGATAATGATGAATGAGCCTTTTTAATTAATGTTGATATGTCATTTTTCTATATGGGTCTCCATTCATACATTGGTTGTTTATTACTTAAATCCATATTATGATTATTTGACATCTTTTTAGAATGATAGTTGTTTGAAAAATAATTCATTTGGGATTTATGTTTATTCAAATTATTTTTCAAAATAGATTGATGTTGATAATCATAATGATTTTCATTATATGGATTCTTTGAAATTTTATAAGAGTGATTGTCTTTCTTTAGAAGTGATTGTTGAAAGAGTGGGTTACAATATGTTTTAAAAGATTGATTATCATTTTGATGATTTTCATTTCCACTCTTTCTTTTAGACATACTCTTATAATATGAAGGATAATATTTTATATTTTGATTTTCATGAAAAGGAGTTTTTAAATTTGAGTCATGATTGAAAATATATTGAGACTTATAATAGTGACTCTTAAGAATTTTATGAGTATCATAATTCTTTTTGAAACCAAACTCCTTTTGATTTAATGTGTGAAAATGGTCCCTTTTTGAAATGATTTTGTAAGTTAATGTATCCTTGTTATTCAAAATCTTATGATGAAATTCATTAGATGACATTTGAAATTTTTCAACAAAAGATTTTAATCGTATTAACTTGCAAGTTAAGGCATCATTTTCAACTATCAATTTTTCATTATGTTCTTTAGAAACTAAGAGCCCTTTTTCAATTTCCTTGAATTTTTCTTTAAATAAATTGCAATCATAACAAGGAGTAGGAATTGTAACTAAAGAACATGAAATAGAATTTATCACATCAATATTTGATTCTACATTATCGTTTGCTTTTAAAGATTTATTTTCTAAACGTAATTTGGAATTAGTAATTTTTAACTTTAAAATTTTACGTTTAGCAATTTTAAGCATACGAGAAGTAGAAATAGAATTTGTTACAAAAAGAGAAGATTTAGATTTTCTTACCTTGCTATAGTTTTTGTCTTCTCTTTTGCTTGATGTGTTGCCAACAAATGAGTCCAACATTGTGACGTTGTATTTTTCTTCCTCCAAGCATGAGTCCTCATCGATTTCTTCTCTTGGATCCATAAGGAATTCCTCTTGTTCATCATCTGTAGAAGGAAGACTATAAGTATTCTCAAGAAATTTCCAAACTTCATAAGCAGTAGGAAATGTATAAATAAGTTTGAAAATATTTTGATCTAATGCACAATATAGACTATTCATAGATTTGGCATTTAAAAACATTTCATTTTTATTTAAAATACTTGGGGGCATTTTAATTGTAATATTCCATACTTCCATATCCAAAGATTTAAGAAATTTTTCCATTAGAAATTTCCACCCATTATAATTTTCCCTTCAAATAAAGGTGGTGCGAAAGATTTTTCATTTCTAAGAAAATTTCCCCTATTAGTAGAAGCGAGATCATGAGACGCCATTATTCCTGGTTTTTAAACCGTTTGGAATAACCTAGCTCTGATACCACTTGTATGATCTTATGGCGCCCTTAGAGGGGGGGGGGGGTGAATAAGGGAATGAAAATTCTTTTTATAATTTTAAGAAAATTACTAAATTGTTTTATAATATGCGAAGGTAAAATAACAATTTAGCTAAATGAATAGAAAATTATGAATTTGCAATTTTAGAAATAAGTACTAAATTGTTTTATGATGAAAGAGATTGAAATAAACAATTTAGATTTAGAATTGAAAACTTAGAACACAATATAATAGAGATTACGCAAGTGATAGAAATCAAGTAAACACAAAAGAGACATGATTATATTATATGACAAAGTGTTTACATAAATTTGATTTCTATATCGCTAGAAATCGGAGGCGTACAAATGTAAATTTCTTTTTGTTTACCAATCCTTCTCCCAAGGATCGGAAGGCTATCACTTGTCTCTCCC
This sequence comes from Dactylorhiza incarnata, assembly GCA_033032865.1. NCBI lineage: Eukaryota > Viridiplantae > Streptophyta > Magnoliopsida > Asparagales > Orchidaceae > Dactylorhiza > Dactylorhiza incarnata. The sequence goes on from JAWHQI010000003.1 coordinate 25,970,798, forward strand.
TAGACCAAGCCCAAGCCTATCCTCTAGATCTTCCCAAGATCTAGACGTAGCACACAAGGCCACGATTTCCCACCAAGCCACGCAAGGACTTGGACGCTCCGCACAAGGAAGCGATTTTCCCCTAAGCCACGCAAGGACTTAGACGCTCCGCACAAGGAAGCGATTTTCCCTACCAATACAAAGTAAAATGTATATAAATGAAAATACAAGATAAAATAAGAACTCCTTAGAAATTCAGATCTCTGAAAGGAAGGTTGAAGCTTCGAGATGATAGTTGATGTAGAAGCACGTCCGATCTCGTCTTCAATTTCAAACCTTCTCAGCATAAATGGGAGTTCATGAGGTTCTGGAGCTCTCTGGATGGAATGCACTCAGGAAGGGACTTAGAATCTTCAGAGCTTAGAATGCACGAACACAAGGAGTCAATTTATAGAAAATCGCTGTCGCCTGGGCGATATCCACGGTCGGAATTTTCTGACAGCGCTAAACTGCCGCTGGAGTGCCGTCGTGCGGGCAGTTGCTGTAACCGCCGAGCTGTCGCCTGGGCGACATCGATGTCGGATTTCCGACAGCTAAAAACTGCCTTTCGTCGTGTTGCTGTGGAGGGAAGTAGTTGTAACTTCTCTGCTGTCGCCTGGGCGACATCTGCTGTCGGAATTTTTTGACAGTGAAATTTTCCTACATTCAAATTTAGCTCCAACAGAATTGTGAACATCTCATACCTGTTACCTGCACACCATAAATAAAAATAGAATCAAATACATTCGGGATTTGTTATTCTCAAACCGGACGAGTGCGGAACGCATGGTCCAACATCATTAAGCAATGTTCTCCCAGCCTCTTATTCCTTCTCTGAGCCACTCCATTTTGTTGTGGAGTTCTGGGAGAGGAGAACTCTTGGGTGATACTTCTTGACAAAACTTTGTCATTGTACCAGATTGAAACTCTGTACCATGGTCAGATCTACTTTTGACCACAAAACATTGTTGTTCATTCTGAATTGCCTTGACATAGTGTATAAAGATATCTAAAGTATCAGATTTCTTCTTAAGGAAGAATACCCAAGTATACTTTGAGTGATCATCAACAATCACAAGAGTATATTGCTTTCCACCTAGGCTCTGAATGGGCAAAGGACCAAAAAAGTCCATATGCAACAAATATAAGCATCTTTTAGTGTCTTTGGAGCCAATACATTTAACAGTAGCCCTAGTTTGCTTACCCATTTGGCAAACATGACATGGACCACTTTTAACACATTTTAAATTTGGACTATTCCTAACAAGTTTTTTTGAAAATAATCTATGCATTGTCTTGTAGTTAATGTGGGCAAGTATCTTATACCATTGAACACAAAGAGACTCACTCTCATTAGTTACAAGACACACAGGAGATAAAGAACTATTGCAAATAAAATCCAAGCAATAATCATTCCCACACCTAGTGCCTGAGAGAATGACCTATAAGTCAATTGACTTTTTGATCAAGCACTTGTCATTGTGGAATTCAATGACATAGCCCATGCCACATAGTTGACTTAAGCTTTCAAGGTTGTGATGCAACCCTTCAACATAAGCTACCTTTGTATTAAAACTATGCCATTGGTAATCATACCATATCTTTTGGTGACTCCTCTATCAGAACCCCCAAAGATGACTTTTGTTCCATTCTTCATAGAAGTGTAATCCTGCAGAAGACTCCTTATTCCTATCATGTTCCTTGAGCACCCACTATCTAAATACCATATTTGATTTTTATGGGTACTTGAATTAACCTGCACGATAGAATTCACTTAGCCTTAGGTGCCCAATTAAGCCCTAGGTACCTGTTAGCACAATAAGGAACACTTTTACCTACAACAGCCTTTGAAGGAGAGCTCTTCTATGCAATAGGCACTCTAGGGTTATGCCAACAGTCAAGGGCAAAGTGTCCCACTTTACCACAGCACCAACATTCATGGATGTTGTACCTTCTTTTCTGAACACTTTTTGAAGTGGAAGGAGCATCAGAATGCTTGTGTTCAGTGGATAAGGTAGCAACATTCTTCTTATCTCTCTCAGCTAGGGGCTGACTGGATGCCCTCTTGTAATCAGTCCTTCTTGATTTTATCTGCTTGACAACAACAAATGTCGGCTTGGAAACTGACATGGTGTTGATGGCATCAGAAATGATCAAGTGAGAGTTGATTATAGGATTGCCACCAGTCTGCTTCTTTGCTGAAAGGGATAGGGAAGATGTTGCTTCCTTATCCTTGAATGTGTGGGCTGAAGCACCAAATACAAATGGTCCATGATGGGCCATTTAAATTTCCTTATGGGGAGCTTTCAAAGCACTCATCCATATGCCCTTTCTCCTTCCATAGTTAGGAGCATTCCCCTTACTATAGAAGCTTCCATTCCTCTAGTGACCATACATAATGTCCTGGTCATACCTGTTAGATGGAAGTAACACCTTTGGAAAGGTGGTATGCGGCTTAACTTTAGCCTTGCTATTTCCTTTATTCCCTACATCTACTGCCCCTTCATTGAAGCCTAATCCCCTCCTACTTGTTTGGGAGGAGAAGCTGTCAATGATGGGCAGTACTGATTTTGGGCTTTGAGAATTGAGCCACTAATCTTTTTTCTTTGAGAAGCTTCTCTTTAAGATTCTTGATGATCTTGTTCTTCTTGCTTATGGTGCTCAGTTGGATAATTGTAATTCCCTTCAATTGGCTGATTTCACTACTCATCTGAGCCATCTAGGTAGCTGACTCAGTGCATTCATGCTTTTCCTGCTGAAGGGAAGCAATTTCTAAAGCTTGCCTCATGGCAGACTTCTTGCTCTTTTTCAGAGCTTCCATGAGGGCACCATAATTGTCAATCAATTGATTGACATCATCCTCTGATTCTGTACCATTTTCATCTCTAGATGAGCATTTTTAGAATCGAGACCTGTCTCATATTCAGTAGAAGAAATAGGAAGAGTTAGTACCTGTTCAGGATCTGACTCATCCCGACTGTCTCCATCATCAGATATGGCCATTATGCTATAACAACCACTAACATCCTCATCCTCCTCAGTGTCACTATAAGAATGTGATTGAGGGGCCCCGATGCCCATCCTTACAGCTGGGTAGTCCTCTTCCTCAGCAGCTGCAAATAGCTCTATATAGGCTTCTTCATCTTCATCAGAATCCGAGGATGAAGATTCAGATTCACTCCCTCTTCATTCCTTCTTGGATAGGAAAGACTTTTCATCTTTCCTGCCCTTTTGGTGATGCTTCTTATCACCTTTCTCACTTCTTTTGACTGGACAATCAGCTATTACTTGTCCAGGTTTGCTGCAACAATAGCAAATAATATTATTTGAAATATGTTTAACAGGTTTAGATTCATACCTGTCACCCTTGGGGTGCAACCTTCCAGATTTTTTGTGTTCTTTCTTGGGATGTGAAGAGGAGGAAGGCATGTTCTTCCATTGCTTCCTCTTCATCAACTTCATAAAGTGCCTGGAGAAGACAAAAAATGTCCCATCTGACATGGAGCTGTCAGATGTGATGGGCTCAGAATTTTTCTGAGTCAGCTTGCCTTCTTAAAGGAGAGGGAACTCTCTCCTTGCTCTTCTTGGATTCCTCAGCTTTGAGACCCACAGATCTCTCCTTTGCATGAGTCTGGAAGTGTCTTCCTCCTCCTTTCTTGCAGATAGCTGCATCTCATATGAGAGCAGCTTTATAAATAGTGTGTGGGGAGGAGTATCAGTAAGCTTGGCCCCTTCCCTGATGGCACATATTTTTGTGTCCCAATCTCTAGTTAGATACCTTAGGAACTTATCATTCAACTCATAATTGTTGAAGACCCTTTCATAAGTCTTCAGCTCATTAACCACCCTGAAGAATCTTTCATAGCACACATCTATGCTTTCCAAGCTGTGCTGCCTGAAGGCTTCATACTCCTGATTGAGGAGAAATTTCCTATCATCCCTTACCTCTATAGTACCTTCCATATACACAATGAGGGTATCTCACATCTCCTTAGTTTTTTCACAGTGCACCAAGTTTTGGAATGTGGAATCATCAATTGCACTTACTATGACATTTTGAGCTCTCTAATCCATAATACCAAGGAAGATTTCATCCTTTGTCATTTCAGCATATGTATTGGGCACTTGCCTAGCTGGATCTATAGTGGAGGCCTTTAGGAACACAAAAGGACCTTCCTTAACTGTGACGTAGATCCTAGGGTCTGAGTCTTCCATAAATAGCCTCACCCATTGCTTCCATATGCCAAAGAATTCTTTCCTGCATATGGGCAGCTTTATAGAGCCCATCTCCTTCTGAATTCTAGGGCAGCCATGAAGTAGAAGTAGACTATACCTTTTAGGATCTGGTCAGACTGTTAAGTCCTTTTTGACCAACCTCGCTCTGATACCACTTGATAGTTTACTTGGCGATGGGAATATTGCCCTCAATATTCCCTTGATTTGAAGAGGCAACACTCACAGTACTAAGTACATATTGTATTTGATAAACCCTACTTTGCATCAGGAATGTGCAGGGTTAAGATATTCCAAACATTGGAATAAGTTCAGAGGTTTGCTGTCAAAACCGCTGAGAAGGTGTCACTGTCTCAGCCATTGAAACGAGGCCAGGAGTCGCTTAGAAGTGATCTGCCTTAGCTGAGCTGCAGATAGACAACAACTGCTGAGAAGACTATCTTTCTCAGCGGATCCGCTGAGACCAAGACAGCTAAACCGCTAAGACGGAAAACTATCTCAGCCCAACCGCTGAGACAGATTCAAATCAGGAAGAAGACAGTGGCGCGACCTACTTTTGGCACAAACAACTATAAAGGAGAGATAAAGCATTCTATCCTCTTCCAAAGTGTCAGGGGCCTTTCTAAGAGCCATTGAAGACAAATGCAGTATAAAAGAACATCTTAGGGCACTTTCAAATGGACCTATTGATGTGCTGAAAAGAAAGAAACCATTATCACTGTTCCATTGACGGCTTTCAAGTTTTCTCCTCCTCTTGCTTACTGAACCAGCAAGAAGGCACAAGGAGAGAAGATAGCTCCTCTACTCAGAAAAGCAAGGTGATCCTATCTCCTATACTGAAGAGAAGGATCAGAAAGAAGTTAGGACTGAAGTTTACATTCAGCCAAGTTTCAAAGAAGCACCAGCTGTGCAGGAACAACAAAATACATCATTCTAGTGTTGTCTAGTGTTGTACGCTTAACATTTATTCACTGTAGGAACTATATTGTTCTGAGATTGTAGGGTTGTTTAACCTGAGTAGTATGGCTGTTTAGCCTGAGGTTTGTAAGGTTGTTGAGCCTGAGCAGTAGGGAATCTTGCCAGACAATTAGGGCCTCTTGAAATGGCCTGAGGTAGGAGGTCAAGGAGATCTCTGAGTTGTAGGAGTGGGAGCAATCTGAGTGGTAGGGCTGGTTGGCCTGAGGTAGGGCTTGGAGCAAGTATGAGAGATCCTGAGGGATTTGAGTTGTAAGCTATAGGAGCTGAGATTGGAGGAGTTAGCCTTGTCTAACACACTGTTAGAAAGGTGTAGAGGGAAAGTGGACTACCTGTAGACACACTATCTTGGGGAACCACAATAAACACTTGTGTGTTTTCTGTGTGTTCTTGTTATTTGGTTTCCTAGGAAAAATAATTAAGTAAAATTCAAAGAGACCTATTCACCCCCCCCCCCCTCTTGGCGAATTAGACAATATACCTATAAACTATTAAGTGGTATCAGAAATAGGTTGGTCAAAAAGGACTTAACAGTCTGACCAGGTCCTACATTGGTATAGTAAGATCTGAATCCAATAGCTACCAATGGAGTTCAGAAAGAGATGGGGTCTATGAAGCTTCCTATATGCAAAAAGGAAACCTTTGTTATTTGGAAGCAAAGGGTTAGGCTTTTCATGGAGGCCTCAGACCCTAGGATCTTTATCACTGTCCAGGAGGTCCCCTTTCTCATCACAAAGCCCTCCACCATTGATCCTACTAGGCAGGTAGGTAAGTCATACACTGAAATGATAAGGGATGAGATAGCATTGGCAATAATGGACAAAGGAGCTCAAAACATTATAGTAGAGGCTATTGATGATTCAACATTCCAGAACTTGGTACACTGTGAGACTGTTAGGGTCATGTGGGATACACTGGTAGTGTACATGGAAGGGACTGAAGAGGTGAGGGATGATAAGGAAATCCCTTCTCAATCAGGAATATGAAGCCTTCAGGCAGCAAAGCCTGGAATGCATAGCTGATTGCAATGAAAGATTCTTCAGGATAGTGAATGAGTTGAGGACCTATGAAAGGACCTTCACTCATTATGAGATGAATGAAAAATTACAAAGATCTCTAACTAGAGACTGGGATTCCAAGATCTGTGCCATCAGGGAGTTGGCAAGGCTGGGTGAGACTCCTCCTCATACTCTATTTGAAAAGCTGCTCTCTTATGAGATGCAGCTATCTGCTAAGAAGAAGTAGAACACTTCCTCCAGGCCTCATGCAAGGGAAAGTACTGTGGCCCTCAAGGCCGAGGGATCCAAGATAAGCAAGGCAAGGATGCCTACACCTCCAAGGAAGGTTGCTGGATCAGAAAAGTCTGAGTCCAACTCATCTGACAGTAGCTCTTCTGATGAGGAGTTTGCTGCCTTCTCAAGGCATTTCAAGAAGATTAGGAGGAGGAAGTAGTGGAAGAACAAGCCTTCCTCCTCCTCACATCCCAGGAAGGATCTCAACAGATCAGACCAGCAACACCCCATGGGGGACAGCTATGACTTTAAACATGTAAAACATGTTTCATCTAATGTGATTTGTTATTACTGCAGTAAGCCTGGACATGTCATTGCTGACTGTCCAGTCAAGAGGAAGGAGAGGGTAATAAGAAATTCTATCACCAGAAGGGAAGGAAGGGAGAAAAGTCCCTCATAGCCAAGAAGGACAAAAGCTGGAGTGAATCTGAGTCATCATCCTCAGATTCAAATGAAGAAGAAGAAGTCTATATTGGGTTATTTGCAGCTGAGGAATATGAGGAATTTCCTGTTGCAAAGGTGTGCATCAGTGCCCCTCTATCACATTCAAACAGTGATATAGAGGAGGATAAAGATGCAAGAGAACATCATGGCTTAATGTCCATAACATATGATGATGAAGATAGTCAGGACATTCCTGACAAGGTACCTACTCTTCCCCCCTCTTCTGAGTATGAGTCAATGCTAGACTCTGAAGCATGCTCATCAATTGATGAAAATGATTCAGAATCTAAAGTGGCAGTCAATCAATTGATTGACAAGTATGATGCTTTATTAGATGCTCTAAAAAAGATTAAGAAGCTGGCCAAGTGGCAAGCTCATGAAATTGCTTCCCTTAAGTTGGCTAAGCAAGATTGCACTGACTCTCCTACCCTGGTCGCTCAGATGAGTAGAGAGATACGCCAACTCAAAGGGATAACAATTATCAAATTGAGCACCATTTCCCAAAAGAACAAGGTCATCAAGGACCTTGAGGAGAAGCTTCTCAAAGAGAAGAATCTAGTGGCTCAATTCTCCAAGCCCAAATCAGTGCTTCCAATTATTGACACCTTCTCCTCTCAAACCAATAGAAGAGGACTAGGGTTCAATAAAATGGAAGTGGGTGAAGGGAGTTGAGAAAAGATCAAGTCTAAGGCTAAGCCTCATACCACCTTTCAAAAGGTATTATTTCCCTCTAACAGGTATGACCATGACAACATGTATGGTCACTGGAAGAATAGAAGTTTCTATATGAAGTAAAGCACTCCTTCCCATAGTAGAAGAAAGGGCATAGGGATGAGTGCTATGAAGGCTCCCTATGAAGAAATTCAAATGGCCCATTCTGGACCATTTGTTTTTGGTACTTTAGCTCCATCATTCTAGAGTAAGAAAGCAAGCTCATCCAAATCCATTCCAACAAAGCTCTTGGCTGCTGTCAAACCTGTTGACAGGCCTAACAACTCTGTGTCTGATGCCATCAAATCTTGCCTAGCTTCCAAGCCAAGGCAAGTTGATGTCATTAAGACAAAGGCTCCTAAGACTGACCACAGGTTAACCTTCAGCCATATCATTACTGAAAGGATTTAGAAGAATGTTGCTGTCTTCCCTCCTGAACCCAAGCATATTGATGCCAATTCTTCAAAGAATGTTCAGAAGAGAAGATATAATATTCATGAGTATTGGTGTTGTGGTAAGGTGCGACACTTTGCCATAGATTGTTGGCACAAACCCAATGTGCCAAGTGCAAAGATGAGCTTTCCTGCAAAGGTTGCAGCAGGTGTGAAGTCTTTCCATGCTAACAAAAGCCTAGGACCCAAAATTACTTGGGCTCCTAAGGGTAATTAAATTTTGCAGGATAGTTCAAGTACCATCCTTGGGCAAATTTGGTACTTGGACAGTGGGTGCTCAAGGCACATGACTGGGACCAAAAGTCTTCTACATGAATACAAAGCTGTGAAGAATGGACCTAAGGTCATCTTTGGTGGATCAGAAAAAGGCATCACCGAAGGTTATGGTATGATCTCAAATGGCATAGTCTCCATCACAAAGGTGGCTTATATTGAAGGGTTGCAACAAAACCTTGTAAGCATAAGTCAACTGTGTGACTTAGGCTATGTCATTGAATTTCACAATGATAAGTGCTTGATCAAAAAGTCACATGACTTAGAGATCATTGTCTCAGACACTAGGAGTGGGAATGTGTATTGCTTAGATTTTATATGCAATTTTTCTTTTCTCTTGTGTGTCTTGTGGCCAATGAGAGCGAGTCTCTTTGTGTTCAATGGCACAAGAGACTTGCTCACATCAACTACAAGACAATGTATATGCTATTTTCAAAAAATTTAGTTAGAAATGGTCCAAATTTAAAATGTGTTAAAAGTGGTCTATGTCACGCATGCCAAATGGGCAAACAAACAAGGGCCACCTTTAAAAGCATTGGCTCCAAAGACACTGAAAGATGTCTTTATCTATTGCACATGGACTTGTTTGGTCCTTTGCCAATTCAGAGCCTAGGTGGGAAGTTGTATACATTGGTGCTTGTTGATGATCATTCAAAGTATACTTGGGTATTCTTCCTTAAGAAGAAATGTGATACTTTAGATGTCTTTATAAACCATGTTAAGGCAATCCAGAATGAACTTCAATGTTCTATGGTCAAGACTAGAACTGACAATGGTACAAAATTTCAATCTGGGTCAATGACAAGGTTTTGTCAAGAATTTGGTATCACCCAAGAGTTCTCCTCCCCAAGGACTCCACATCAAAATGGTGTGGCTGAGAGGAGGAATATGACCTTGATAGAGGCTGGGAGAACACTGCTTAGTGACTCCTCACTCCCAAAATATTTATGGGCTGAGGCAGTCAATACTGCATGCTATGTTCTCAATAGAGCATCTATCAATAAAGTCTTAGGAATAACCCCCTATGAGATTCTGAAAGACAAACAACCAACTATTTCATACTTTAGAATCTTTGGTTACAAATGCTACATTTTAAATAATGGAAAATCTCAATTAACTAAGTTTGCTGAAAAATGCAATGTAGGGGTTCTTGTTGGATATATCTCACATAGAAAAGCTTATAGAGTATTCAACAAGAAAACTCATGTTGTAGAAGAATCTATCCCTGTAGTTTTTGATGAGACCAACCTACTCTATAAGGGCTGGTCTAGCTCTTCTATTTTGACAGGTAATGAACAGTAAATGCAAGATATGTCTATCCAAGACATACCCAACACAAGCAAGGTCAATTCAGAGGTAGAAATCCCTGAAGTTGAAGATCAGCAAGTTGCTGAAGATGATGCTGCTCAAGAAGAAGAGCTGCAGATAGCTGACAGGTTGCCTGCAGCAAATAGACACCTAAGGGATCATCCATGAAACCAAATAATTGGAGATGTAAACCAAGGAGTGGTTACCAGAAGCAGGGCTCATAATGAAGCCATATTCTTGAGCTTTCTATCACAAATGGAGCCCAAGAAATTTAAAGAAGCAAATGAAGACACCTTTTGGATTCAAGCAATGCAAGAAGAACTGCTTCAGTTCAAGAGGTGCAAGGTGTGGAAATTGGTGCCAAAACCTCAAGGACACAATATCATTGGCACCAAATGGATCTACAGGAATAAGCTTGATGAGAATGACACCATCATCAAAAATAAAGCCAGACTAGTGGCCAAAGGGTACAGATAAGAAGAAGGTATTGAATTTTATCAAACCTTTGCCCCAGTTGCAAGGTTAGAAGTAGTAATGCTATTCCTAGCCTATGCTGCCCACAAAGGGTTCAAAGTGTACCAAATGGATGTCAAATGAGCATTCCTGAATGGCAATCTAAAGGAAGAGGTATATATGGAGCAACCCTCAGATTTTGTTCATCCTACCCTCTCCTCTCATGTTTATATGCTTAGGAAAGCTCTATATGTTCTAAAGCATGCCCCTAGGGCTTGGTATGAGACCTTGTCTAGCTTTCTCATCAAAAACAAGTTCTTGAGGGGAAAGATAGATAACACATTGTTTCTTAGGGAAACAAAGGGCAAGTGTCTTCTAGTCCAAATTTATGTTGATGAAATAATCTTTGGGTCTACAGATGACAACCTTTGTAAAAGGTTTGCTAACCTTATGCATGGGGAGTTTGAGATGAGCAGTATGGGAGAGCTCAAGTACTTTTTAGGACTCCAAGTGAAACAGTCTGATGAGGGAATTTTCATCTCTCAGACCAAGTACACTAGGGAGCTTATTAAAAACTTTGGGATGGAATCAACCTCCACCATGAAAACTCCCATGGGGTCCAACATTTCCCTGGACAAGGATGAAAAGGGTAAGCCCTTTGATGAATCCATGTACAGGTGCATAATTGGGTCCCTATTGTATCTAACTGTCAGTAGACCAGACATTATGTATGCTACATGTGTTTGTGTTAAGTACCAAGCATGTCCTAAGTAATCTCATTACTCAACTACAAAGAGGATTTTGAGATACCTTAAGGGCAACCAACACCTTGGCTTTTGATACCCTAAGAACAATGATTTTGAACTAATTGGCTTTTTAGATGCAGACTTTGCAGGTTGCAAATAAGATAGGAAAAGCACAAGTGAAACTTGTCAAATCCTAGGAAGAAGGCTGATATCATGGAGGAGCAAGAAGCAGACTAGTGTGGTAATATCCACAGCTGAATCTGAATACATAGCTGCAGGAAGTTGTTGTGCACAACTTTTGTGGATACAACATCAGTTAGAGGACTATATGTGAAATTTTTCCAATCTTTATGAAGTGAGCAGGAGCTAGTCAACTTAGAGTTCACAAACCAAACAACCAGAAGCAAGTGGAGGCAAACAAGTGATCTTTATTGATAGCAAAACTCCAATTACAAGGCAAGGCATGCTTGGCGAGACATGATTTCGCCAGCACAAACACCAAAGAGAAAATTACAAGTTGAAGATAACTTGAGACCGCGCGGTCTCCCTGCGACCTCAGCAACCTGATCCAGACCGCAACCCGCTGCCGATCTCAGAACAACACCAGCCCGCTGATCAGACCGCCCGACTTCTTTCCGAACTCCTGATTCTCCCAAACTCCAGCACCACAACTCCAAGCCGCAGACCGCCCGAACACTTTCAGAGGAAGAGGTGATCGCTGCTGCCCGCACTATCCGCAGAAGCTGCACAAGAAGAGATCACTCAGAAGACCGCCCGGTCACAGAAATAGAGACCGCAGGAAAGAAGCGAACTCAACTTACACTTGGTGTGTCTATTTGCTGCAACAGTGGCCTCCTATTTATAGGCGCGGGACCTGATCCAGTCACCACCCTATGAGATAGGATCACCACCCCCCAGACCGCGCGACCTGAACGGTCAATCCGCGCGATCAGCAACATTACTTCTGCTTCATTTTGGTGAACCCGCCAGCTTCAATGTCACCATGAGAGACCGCCACTCTCACAGCAGACCGCGACTCCACAGGGAGCTCGCCAGACCGCCCGAAGCTATTCACCACCTGTGTTCGCTATAGACCGCAAACACAGTACATCCGCCAACAACCCGCGAACTCCTGTCCGCATGCCGATCTCCTCCTGAGACCGCGAACAGCAACCAGCTCGCATACCAGTCTCCTCCTGAGACCGCGAACTGAGACCATGCGACTAAAGTCCTTAGTCCGCGAATACCACCAGAAAGCCCGGTCAGCTACCAGACCGCATTCTGGAGAACCTGGATCAAGCTGTGCGGTCACACCAGACCACCACAGCCTTGAAGAAGATAGCTCACCACGCGATCACGCACAGACCGCGCACACCTGAAGATGAACAACCCACCACGCGGTCACAGACAGACCGCGCGACCTCCACCTCCAATCGCCTTGGACCAGAACCCAGCGACCATACCAGAGGACCGCAGCTAGGCTTAGACAAGCCAGATCGCAGAGACAGACCGCCGAGTCGTGCAGTCACACCAGACCGCCCGACCTCCTCCCAGACCGCCCAGGTCCAAAAACCCTCCAAACTTCCACTTCAACAATTTCAACACTCCCCCTTGAAGTGGGAAGTTGAAACTAGCCCCAGTATGCTCCTTAGCTGTGTGAACGGCCCCTTTGCCAGCGCTTTTGTGAAGATGTCTGCTACGTTGTCCGCACTCCGCACATGCCCGACCGAAAGAGATCCCTCCAGCACCTTCTCCCGTATGAAGTGATGCTCGATCTCGATATACTTGGTCCTCGCGTGACAAACTGGATTGGTAACCAGTTTGAGAGCACTCTCATTGTCACCGCGTAGCAGAGTCGGCTCCTGAACCTCCTTGTGGATGTCTCCCACCAGCCTCCTAAGCCAGATGGCTTCCTGAGCTGCCAAGGCCGAAGCCTTGTATTCTGCTTCTGTGGTAGAGACCGATACGGAATCCTGCTTCTTGCTGCACCATGATATAGCCGTAGGGCCCGCCATGAAGACGAATCCAGATGTCGACTTCCGATCATCCGAATCTCCCCCATAATCAGCATCCATAAATCCATGCACCTCGAAGCCCGCATGCCTCCTGTATAGGAGACCCATGTCCGAGGTCGCCTTGACATACTTCAGAATGTTCTTGGCTGCTAGCAGATGAGGTACCCGTGGCTCCGCCATAAATTGACTCACTCTGCCAACTGCATATGCAATATCCGGCCTCGTGATCGTCAGATAGATCAAGCTCCCAACCAGAGCTCGGAACACCAACGGATCTTGCATGATTCTCCCCTCATCCTTCCGAAGCTTCATAGCCTTCTCTAGAGGTGTGGAAGTGCACTTCCCTTCCTTCACGCCGAATCGCTCTACGATCCGCTCCGCATAACTGGCTTGGGTCACCAGCACTCCACCTTCCTTCCTCTGCACCTCAAGTCCAAGGAAATGGTGAAGCTCACCTAAGTCTTCATCTCGAACTTGATGGACAGCTCAGCCCGAAGCTGCGCCACCTCCTCCTTCGAGTTCCCCTTCACGATCATATCGTCGACGTATAGCAGCACGATGACTTGAAGCTCCCCGCTCTTCTTGACGAACAAGCTTGAATCTGAGTCCGAAGCACCAAATCCACAGAATAAGAGATATTCTGCGATCAGGGGCAATGATCGCTACGGGTCCTTTATGGCGTGATTTATTATTAATTAGTTCCTAATATGTATTTATTCTGTCTTAGAGTGGCGTCCTTATATGGTGCCGTTAATTATGTCGCGAGGTGTCCTTTTTAGTTGCATGTCCATGTTGGTCGTTATTTCCTTTCGCGTTCTTTTCTTTTTGTGTTGATTGTAAGTCTTATTTAAAGGACCCAGTGAGTCTTGTATTGGTATGAATAAAGAAGTCTATTTTCCCAAATCCTAATCCCGCTCGGTCGAGCCACATAACAGGGCCGCGGCCCTCACACCCCAACCCTTCTCAGCGCGTGTTCTCGGCGCTGCGGGATGTTGAGGCCGGGTCTCGAACCCTTTACTTCCTTGATGTAAGCTCTTAACGCACGGTCACATCACCAACTGATCCGCGGCTCAGTTGGTGATGAGGGCAAGCGCTTGCCTCTCATCACCAACTGAGCCCGACCTCAACAACCTGGCACGCCGAGAACACGCATGCGGTGATGGGTTGGGGTGTGCAGGCCGCGACCCTGTTATGTGGCTCGACCGGGGTTCAAAACCTGAATGATCGGCCCATAACATAAAAGTGCACTTTTATGTTGTGGGCTCTTTGTTATTCCCATCAAAAGGGTCGCGACCCATACACCCCAACCCATCACCGCACATGTTCTCGGCGCGGCAGTTTGTTGAGGCTGGGTCTCGAACCCTTTACCTCCTTGATGGGAGACACTTAACGCCTGTCTCCTTGATGGGTCCTTTATGGCGTGATTTATACCACGCCCTCGGCGCTTGCTTTAACCCATACAGGGCCTTCTTCAACTTGCAGACATGCTCCAGAAAATCTTCAGACACAAAGCCTGGTGGCTGGACCATGAAGATATCCTTGTCAATCTCTCCGTACAAGAAAGCGTTCTTGACGTCGAGCTGCCAAATCTCCCATCCACTGAACGCCGCCAAGGCAATGATGAACCGAACTGAAGTCATTTTAGCCACCGGACTGAATGTCTCCTCGTAGTTTTCACCGTATTGCTGCGAGAACCCCCGAGCTACACGGCGAGCCTTGTACCGCTCGATGCTACCGTCAGCCTTCTTCTTAAGCTTGTAGACCCACTTGCATGTAACAGGAGTAGTGCCCTTGGGTTTGGGCACAAGAGACCAGGTCTCGTTCTTCTCAAGAGCTATCATCTCTTCTTGTATTGCAACATCCCACTCCTTCACACCTCTGGCCTTCTCAAAGCTCGACGACTCCCTCTCATCCAAGGGACCAGCAAAGAAACATGAGACAAAGCTCACTGCGTTTCCTCCTGTATAGCGATCAGGGGCAATGATCGCTCGCTTCGACCTCCTCAGCTCCTTCCCCTGAACCGCATTATCTCCAGCTGCTTCTTCCCTAGCTCCTCTTCCAGACGTGCTAGGAGCATCTCTCCCCCTGCTCTCTGAACCAGAAGCCCCCGTATCAGAACTAGAAGGAGATGGACCACCTGGTGACACAGGAAGCTCCACCTGAAGATCCTCCACAGCTTTTTCTGGCACTTCCACCCTGCTCTCTGGTAGCTCTACATCAGAAGACCCATTGTAAGATGTCACCTCATCGAACACGATGTCGCGAGATACCACAAACCTCCGCGTCTCCGGGTCCATGCACTTCCATCCTTTCTTCCGCTCATCGTATCCCACGAAGACTAGCTTCCTTGCTTTCGCATCTAGCTTCGTTTGAAGAGCATCTGGAACATGCACGTAGCAGGTGGATCCAAACACCCTAAGGTGTGCCACGCTTGGCTTCTCTTTGAACATCATCTCATGCGGAGTCAACATGTTGATGGGGCTCAAAGGCATCCTGTTGATGACGTAGGCAGCACAAGACATTCCCTCGGCCCAGAAGGACTTTGGGATACTCTTGGCATGCAGCCAACACTTGCAGGTCTCTGTCAGATGACGGATCTTCTGCTCTGCAACTCCGTTCTGTTGTGGAGTATGTGCACAAGTGAGCTCTCTCCGGATACCTGCCTTCCTGCAAAAAGTAGAGAACTCACTGGAGGTGAACTCCCCTCCATTGTCAGTCCTCAGCTTCTTCACCCACAGTCCTAACCGACCTTCCACGAGCTCCTTGAACTCCACAAACTTGGCAAACGCCTCCGCCTTCTCCTTTAGGAAATATACCCAAACATATCTGGTGTAATCATCGGTCAACACCAGCATATATCTGCTGCCTCCGAGGCTTGGGGTAGCAGTTGGTCCCATCAAGTCACCGTGGATGCACTCCAACGGCAAACTGCACCTTGTCTGCGACTTGTCAAACGGTAGCCGATGAGACTTGCCGAACTGACATCCCTCGCAAACATGACCTTCTCCGTAGGAAGATAGACTTGGCAGGCCCTTGACCAGACCTCTCACCTCCATAGCTTTCAGCTTGTCCATCCCTACGTGCCCCAACCTCTCATGCCATATAACAACACCATCATTCGTCTTCATCTTGTCGACGTAGGAACTTGTTGACAGAACAAACAAGTCCTTTGCCCGTCTCCCAACATGGACGACCTCCGCCTTTACGGCCTCAAAGTTGCGTAGAAACTTCACTTCTGTTGGGCCGAACAGAACGTGATACCCAGCGTCTACAACGTTGGTCACGGAGAAGAGGTTTTTCCTCATTCCGGGCACATGATAGACACTCTTCAACGTAAGTGGCCCTCTATCACTGCCTAAGGAAACAAACCCCACCTTCTCTACTGGATGCACAGTATTATCAGCAGTAATAATTGCATTGTTACCTGTATAGGGCTGTGCAGAAGAAAACTTGGTCTCGTCTCCGGTGAGGTGATGACCACACCCCGAGTCCACGATCCAGTCCTCCAGATAGTTGATAGGAGCAGAAGCTCCAACAGAAGCCGAAAAGGCTCCTCCCCAACCTCCTTCAAAGTTACTGGCCTCAGCTCCCTCCTTCTCTGCAGCATGCCCAGCTTGGGTGACCATCTTGCAATCCTTCTTGATATGGCCATACTTGCCACACTTGAAGCACTTCGGACCTTCACCCTTATTCTTCCTGTCAGCCTTTGGAGCATACCCCCTTTCCTGCTGCCCAGAAGTTGAAGGCCCATAGCCTCCTCCAGCGGTCTTCTTCTTCTTCTTCTCCCACTTCTTCTTCTTTCCTGAGAAAAGCACTTCGCCATCTCCCCCAACCACTGACATCCCTGCCATCTGCCTTGCCAAACTTTCTTGCGATGCAAGCAAGTTCTCCAGCTCCAACAGAGACGGCTGATTTGCCCATCCCTGTACCGACGTCACAAAGGCAACATATTCCTTCCGCAAGCCGCGGATGATGTGCCTCTTTAGCTTCGCCTCAGAGATAGGCTCATCAAGATCCAATGCTGAGATTTCAGCACACAAGTTCTTCATCTTCAGAAAGAAAGTGGAGATAGAAAGATCACCCTGAGCCGACCTTGCCAGCTCATTCTCCAAGAACTGTAGCCTAGCTATGTTCTTCTTGTTAAACAGCCCATCCAGGGTTCTCCAGATCTCCGCAGCTGATCCAAACCCCAAAATGTGATCAAACAGGTCAGGTGAAATTGCTCTCTTCAGAGTGAATTCTGCCTTCGCATTCGTCCTCCTCCACGTTCTCACCTCTGCCCCATTATCCCCCTCCGGGACAACTTCCTGCGTCTGATCTCCTCCAACTACCTCCCAGAGGTCCTCACCTAGAAGATAGTTTTGCATACACGACTTCCACTTCTTGAAGTTAGTCGATGCAAGCAACTCAATTCCAAGACCCCTCGCTTCCATTGATCTACCACTGGTTCCTTATTCACAAAGGCGATGGCTACTCTAATTTACTCACTGCTCAACCACTCCAACCTAGCTTTGATACCATGTGAAATTTTTCCAATCTTTATGAAGTGAGCAGGAGCTAGTCAACTTAGAGTTCACAAACCAAACAACCAGAAGCAAGTGGAGGCAAACAAGTGATCTTTATTGATAGCAAAACTCCAATTAGTAGGCAAGGCATGCTTGGCGAGACATGATTTCACCAGCACAAACACCAAAGAGAAAATTACAAGTTGAAGATAACTTGAGACCGCGCGGTCTCCCTGCGACCTCAGCAACCTGATCCAGACCGCAACCCGCTGCCGATCTCAGAACAACACCAGACCGCTGATCAGACCGCCCGACTTCTTTCCGAACTCCTGATTCTCCCGAACTCCAGCACCATAACTCCAAGCCGCAGACCGCCCGAACAATTTCAGAGGAAGAGGTGATCGCTGCTGCCCGCACTATCCGCAGAAGCTGCACAAGAAGAGATCAATCAGAAGACTGCCCGGTCACAGAAATAGAGACCGCAGGAAAGAAGCGAACTCAGCTTACACTTGGTGTGTCTATTTGCTGCAACAGTGGCCTCCTATTTATAGGCGCGGGACCTGATCCAGTCACCACCCTATGAGATAGGATCACCACCCCCTAGACCGCGCGACCTGAACGGTTAATCCGCGCGATCAGCAACATTACTTCTGCTTCATTTTGGTGAACTCGCCAGCTTCAATGTCACCATGAGAGACCGCCACTCTCACAGCAGACCGTGACTCCACAGGGAGCTCGCCAGACCGCCCGAAGCTATTCACCACCTGTGTTCGCTAGAGACCGCAAACACAGTACGTCCGCCAACAACCCGCGAACTCCTGTCCGTATGCCGATCTCCTCCTGAGACCGCGAACAGCAACCAGCTCGCATACCAGTCTCCTCTTGAGACCGCGAACTGAGACCACGCGACTAAAGTCCTTAGTCCGCGAATACCACCAGAAAGCCCGGTCAGCTACCAGACCGCATTCTGGAGAAAACCTGGATCAAGCTGTGCGGTCACACCAGACCGCCACAGCCTTGAAGAAGATAGCTCACCACGCGATCACGCACAGACCGCGCACACCTGAAGATGAACAACCCACCACGCGGTCAAAGACAGACCGCACGGCCTCCACCTCCAATCGCCTTGGACCAGAACCCAGCGGCCATACCAGAGGACCGCAGCTAGGCTTAGACAAGCCAGACCGCAGAGACAGACCGCCGAGTCGTGCGGTCACACCAGACCGCCTGACCTCCTCCCAGACCGCCCAGGTCCAAAAACCCTCCAAACTTCCACTTCAACAATTTCAACACTATAACCTCAAGGTAAGTAATTCTCTCCTATATTGTGACTCATCCAGTGCTATCTTTATAGCTAAGAATCTTGTTTCACATAGCAGGACTAAGCTTATAGAGATAAGATATCATTTTATTAGAGAGCATGTAGAATGTAATGATGTATGCCTTGAATTTGTCCCCACTGATAAACAAGTTGCTGACATCTTTACAAAGCCATTGAATGAGGCAAAGTTTTATATTTTTAAAATTAAGCTTGGCATGTTGAATTTAGTATAGATCTTATTCTGCTAATTTGTATGTCTTGCTCATGATGTCATTCCCTAGCTTTAATATATCATGTAATCATGTATAACAAGACTTGATAGGAAAAGTAGCTATCTAAATAATTGGTAGCATGTTCAGGTCTAGACACATGCCAAAAAGTTTAATGCTATCTGAATTTAGCATGCTTAGGATCAATGATAGTGAAATCAGCTAAAACATCTGAGAAGATATTAGCTGAACCGCTGAGATAGCTGAGAAGATCTCAGCTAATCCGCTGAGACAACTAGAACTAACTCAGCGGTTGGCAATACAATGTCCCAGCGGATAACACCTCCATCTCAGCGGTTCCACTGAGACGGGCTGGCTCAATTAAATGATGACCAAATTAACAACTATGCAATATAAAATCAATCAAATTGATTAAGGTTAATCAACTTATATACTTAGGGAAAATCTAAACCTAAATCAAGCCCCTATAAATATCAAAATGTTGATTAATTTAGTACACTTTTCAATTAACCTAGCCGACGAGACGAGCCCTTCTACCTCCCATCTCAGCGACCTAACCTTCAGAAGAAATAGTGCCAAAGATGGCAAAAGAGCTGCATGAGGGCTAAAAAATAGTTCGAAATGGATTCATGCATGCTCCAGAAGAAATAAAAGAAATGAAACAACTTTTTTCAAGTCAAGGACTTTGAAAGTGAGGTTAGATCTTAGATTTACTATAGAGGGGGGGGGGGGGGTGAATAAAGTATTAAAAACTTTTCACTTAATTTTATTGTGGAATTAAAATAGTGATATATGTATGTGTATTGAGTGGGTAATAAAAGCAAATACAAAGAGAGCACACAACACAGTACACAGAAAATCACAACATAGAGGACACAAGGATTTTTATAGTTGTTCCCCAATAAACCTGGGTATGTCTACTCTTCTACCACACTTGGTAGGATCCACTAGGTTTTTGATCAGGTGCCCTATCACCAAGGCGGTTTTGATCAGGTGTCCACACACCAAGGAGCTTTTGATCAGGTGCTCTAACCAAACCACATGTTTTTGTTCTGGTGCCCTGCCACCAAGGACTTAACTTTTGAAGGGAGTTAGAACCCTGTACAAGATGAGGTAAAGAAGGGTTATGAAGTTCTTCTCTGTCAACAATCTGAGATAAGACTCTAGTGGATTGATGGTGTTGTAAAGCTCCCCCTGTCTGATATAAAATGTTTGGCAGTAGATGGTTGGAGCTTTCTCTTGAATGAACTAATCTTCCTGAAGCTGATTAATCTGAGAGAATGAGTTCCTCAGATTGTTGTTGCTCTTTGAAGATTTGATCTAGCAGCTGATGAATGAGAGAGTAGAGTTGATGTTCTCAGTGAATGAGTGCTGCTTTGAGGAAGATGAAGATCTTTGAAGCTTTTTTTTTTGTTTTTTCTCTTCCTGTAACTTTCTGAAGAATGGTATTCTTCTTTGTCGGTTGTTCTTCTCTATTCTGTATTGTTGTACTGTAATAATCTGTAATAAGTTGTATATATTATTCTGTAATAAATCTTGTATATCTTCTTCCTTCTTATCTTTTGAAATCTCTAACAGATTTGAAAATCAAATCCCTTAAATTAAGGAATAGAATATTCAGAAGATATATGTACTGTACTGCAAATCTGATACGCCGTTTACCTTTTTCCTTTTCCATGAACATGTCCTTTTCCGCTAAATGTCAACGACTATAATCTCGGAGGAAGAAAAAAGAAAGGAATATAACAAGTAAGGCAAAAATCTTGTCTTATCTGGAATATAGATCTGTTGCTGAAGGATCTGAGTTCAGAGAAATTAACTGATCTTCTGAAATTAAATATGCTGTCATTTAATTCGTCGATCTGAGATTGAAATTTGTCGAACAGAATTAGATTCGTCGATCTCAGAGATGAGTTTGTCGATCTGAAGATATTCGTCGAACACAGACTGAGTTCGTCGAACGGAAGGTTGAGTTCGTCGAACTGAGCATCTGATAAGGATTCGTAGGCCACAGACTGGAGTTCGTCGACCTCAAGTAGGAGTTCGTCGAACTGAAGAATTAACTGCTAAATCTATCTGGAAGAACTGAGTTCGTCGAACTGAGAAGAACTTTCTTCGATTTGAACATCTGATACTTATTCTTCGAATGCAGAGCTGAGTTCGTCGAACGCTGAGAGGAGTTCGTCGAATGCAGAATGAGTTGGCAAATTCGTCGAGCGCTGAACTAAACAAATTCGTCGACCGCTGAGACTGAATAAAATCGTCGACCGCTGAGACTGAATAAGATCGTCGACCACTGAGACTGAGATAGAAGCAAGCCATTCTTTGAATGCAGAGTGTAAGTTGTTCGTCGAACGCAGAGATCAATTCGTCGAACGCAGTGTGGAGTTCATCGAACGCAGAATCTGAATCATTTCCTTAGTTCTATCAGCCTAAAACCTTGACCCATAAGACTATACATTGGGGTAAACTTAGTCCTAATCAGCAGATAGTGATCCTAGCCCAAATCAATAATAGGGCTGTTCCAACAATCTCCCCCTATTTGGGTTAGGACACTATTTGACAAAAATTAAAATAAAACAAACAAAACACAGAGTATGTATATCTGATAGATTTTAAATATTTCATCAGATATAAAATATGATACTCTGAGTTCTGAAACATTACATTGAAAATAAAACTAATAAAAGCAAATAAATAGAACCTTTGATTTTCTCTGAATTCTTACTTTCTGACTTTCTGAATTGTTGATCTGAACTGTAGCTTTATAATATGAATTTTATATCTGCTCTAATAGAAATTATTTCTTAATTTGCTTTGCTACCAATCAGAATTTGAATCTGTTATAACAACTTCCCCTAAATCTATCATAATCTAAATCTGTATCTGTTGCTTCTTCTATATCAAAAGTTGTATCTGAATCTGCATTAAGCTAGAGCAAACACTGCATCTGAAATTGCAACATATGTGGCTTCTTCATGCATCATTTCCCTCTTTCATAAAACATGTTAGCCTGAGAGCATCTCCCCGTGAGACTGGAGCTTCTTTAGCTTTCTCCCCTTGCCTAGTTCATAGAACATCTCCCCCTGAGCAAAAACTGCATCATATGGAGCTTCTTCATAGAACTGAAAACATGTTTCTTCATCAGCATTTCCTCTTCAAGCTTGAGCATCTTCAGAAAACAACTCCCCCTGTCAAAAAGGAAAGTATCTCCCCCTGACAAAAAAGAGCTTCTTCAATACATCTCCCCCTTCCTAGTTTCAGGAAGACCTGGAGCTAGGCCCCTAGAAGAAGGGACTTTTGAGGAGGTAGGGAAGGATGCAATCTTTATATTGCTATTGTTCCTGCAAAATAAAATAGAGATCAAGTGCAAAGGAACTGGAAGGAGAAGCAATTTCTATTGGCATTCAGTTAAGATAAAGAAAAAGATTTGATTATGATGACAGGTTCAGAAACAAAAAGCTTCATCAAAACTGGGTTCGACGAAAAATAAGTTTTCGTCGATCTTAGATCGACGATCTAGATGACTTCGTCGATCTCCGTTCGGCGAAAAACTAGATTTCGTCGAGCTCAGTTCGATGAAGAGATGGGATAAGTAGAAAACTTAATTTTAACAGATTGAATCTCCATCTATCATTCCTAGCTGATTTATAAAGAAGATATGCTTCTTTTCATCCAAGGGTTTGGTGAAAATATCAGCTCTTTGCAAATCAGTAGAAATAAACTGTAGGCAAATTTTATTTTTATCCACATTATCTCTGATAAAGTGGTGCCTAATTTCTATGTGTTTAGTCATACTATGGAGAACTGTATTTTGTGCTATAGATATTGCACTAGTATTGTCACAAAATATAATTGAATTATTTAGATTGACACCATAGTCTAGGAGCTGATTTTGTATCCACAATATCTATGAGCAGCAACTGCCTACAACTATGTATTCAGCTTCAGCTGTTAATGTAGACACAGATGTTTGTTTCTTACAAAACCAAGACACGAGCCTATCACCAAGAAACTGGCAAGTTCCTGATGTGCTTTTCATGTCTACTCTGCATCCAGCATAATCAGAATCTGAGAATCCAGTTAATTCAAATTCTGATGTTGTTGGATACCAAAGTCCTAGATTAGGACAACCCTTTATATATCTCAAAATTATTTTTAGTAAAATTAGGTGAGATTCTTTGGGGTTAACTTGGAACCTAGCAAAAATACAAGTAGCAAATATTATATCAGGCCTACTTGCTGTTAAATAAAGTAATGAGCCAACAATTTGTCTATATACCTTCTGATCAACAGGTTTCCCTGATTCATCAGTATCAAAAATAGCATTTGAGGGCATGGGTGTTTTCATGGTGGAAGCATCAGACATACCAAACCTTTTCACTAATTCCTTAGCATACTTGGATTGTGATATGAATATGCCATGTGGTGTTTGCTTCACTTGAAGACCAAGGAAGTATGATAACTCACCCATACTACTCATTTCAAATTTAGATTTCATCAGGTCAGAAAACCTTTTGCATAGATTTGAATCAGTAGAGCCAAAGATAATATCCGATACATATATTTGAACTAGTAAAGTTTGATTTTTATGTATCCTGAAAAATACGGTTTTATCAACTATGCCTCTACAGAAATTGTTCTCCAAAAGAAAACTAGCTAAGGTCTCATACCATGCTCTGAGAGCTTGCTTGAGACCATAGAGAGCTTTATTAAGCTTAAATACATAAGAGGAGTGAGTTGGAGAGATGAAACCTGGTGGTTGTTCCATATAGACTTCTTCTTTGATGTCTCCATTAAGAAATGCACTCTTCACATCCATCTGATATACCTTGAATTTCGTGAATGCAGCAAAGGCCAGAAAGATCATTATAGCTTCAAGCCTTGCAACAGGAGCAAAGGTCTGATCATAGTCAATTCTTTCTTCCTGTGAATATCCTTGAGCTACCAATCTTGCTTTGTTTCTGACTATGTTGCCTTGATCATCAAGCTTGTTCCTGAAGACCCATTTGGTGCCAATGAGTGGATGTCCCTTTGGTCTTGGAAACAAATCCCAAATCTTGTTCCTTTCAAATTGATTGACCTCCTCTTGCATTGCAAGAATCCAATTTGGATCTTGTTCTGCATCTTGTATGGATTGAGGTTCAATCTGGGATAGGAAATAAGTGTGCATCTAATTTTGGTGTAGTTGATGCCTTGTTTGAACACCTGCTGAAATATCACCAATGACTTGGGATATTGGATGATCTCTAACTGTGATGTGATCAACAGTTGGAGTTGGTTCAGCAATGATATCCACTTGGGGAATATGTTCAACTGTCATTTGATTTGAACTGGCAGCCAGATCTGGATGATCTTCTTCTTCATTGTCTTCAAGATTTTGAGTTGATGGAAGTAGTGATTCTTCTTTCTGTAGATCTAGTCCATTGAGCTCTTCACATAGAGCTGGTACCTGCAAAGTATTTTTGGTAGAGATGGTGTTCCTCTCCTCATTTAACATGTTAGTCTCATCAAAAGATACATGCATGGACTTTTCTATCTTAAGAGTAGATTTGTTGTAAACTCTGTATGCCTTACTAGAAAGTGAATATCCTAGGAATATGCCTTCAACAGCTTTTGCTTCAAACTTCTTGAGATACTTCTTATCATTGTTATGCACATAGCATTTACAGCCAAATATCTTAAAATAGTTAACCTTAGGCTTTTTATTCTTAAGTAATTCATAGGGAGTTTTGCCCTTAAGTTTATGTATCAGGCTTTTATTCAACACATAATTTGCTGTGTTCACTGCCTCTGCCCAAAAGGAGAGTGGCAAGTGAGCATCATCAAGCAATGTAGTTGCTGATTCAATAAGGGTTCTATTTTTCCTTTCAGCTACCCCATTTTGTTGAGGAGTTCTAGGAGCAGAGAAACATTGCCTGATCCCTTCTTTTCCACAGGATTCTCTCATCAGAAGAGATTCAAACTCAGTGACATGATCTGATCAATGCAACTAGAGTAGAGTACTCAATCTTGATTGACCTGAGAAAGTCTGTCAAAACACTGAAGGTGTCAGACTTGTTCCTAAGAAAGAACACCCAAGTGAATCTTGAGAAGTCATCTACAATCACTAGAGAGTAATGCTTCCCTCCTAGACTTTGTATTACAGTAGGTCCAAAAAGGTCCAAATGCAGCAAATATAAAATCCTAGGTGAATCACTCTTGGATAAAGATTTAAAACAACTTCTAGTTTGCTTACCTAATTGACAGGCCCTATAGATTCCTTCCTTCTTGTATGAACCAGAAGGCAGTCCTCTAACAAGATTGTCCTTAGAAAGCTTAGATATAGTTCTAAGGTTAATATGTCTAAGCCTTTTATGCCATAATTCATTTGTTTTACTTATAGAATTAAATAAGCAAATATCAGAATTGGCAGAGTCAAAGTTGACTAAATAAATATTTCCATGTCTAATACCAGATAACACATTAATGTTTTTATTATTGGTAATAAGACATAAGGAATTATTGAAAGTTACCTGATAACCTTCATCACATAACTGGCTTATGCTGATGAGGTTGTGCTTTAGACCCTTGACATAGGCTACCTCCTTGAAGGTCAGTGCTCCAACTTTGATCTGTCCATAGCATTTGGTTTGTCCATAGTTGGAGTCTCCAAAGATCACCTTGGGTCCAAGCTTTGCCTTATAGTTGCTCAGGTTGGCCTTGTTTCCTGTCATGTGTTTTGAACAGCCACTATCCAAATACCATTGTTCATTCTTGCTTGGATAGTTGTGTACCTGCAAAACAGAAAAATAAAATAGTTGTTTTTGACCCAGACTACCTTGGGTCCTTTTGTATTACCACAAAACTCTGAAATAAAAGACATTTCAGGTTGGTCCTTATAACTTTGTGGATGATATCTCCTTGGAGGTATTATCCATTCAGTGAAAGGATTGTTAGTATGTGAAGAATAAGAACTGTTCAAATTTTCTGTATAATTTCTGTTCGACGAACTGGGCTGAGTTTGTCGATCGCCGTTCGACGAATGGACATGCTTTCATCGAGCGCCGTTCGAATAATGAATATACTAAAATTTTGTCTTCAGAGTTCGTCGATCTCGGTTCGACAAATTGAATTCATTTCGTCGAGCTCCGTTCGACGAATTCTGCTGAATTCCTGTATTCTTAACAACCTTACTTGAAATGTTTTTATTTGCATCTACAACCTCTTTGCTCTTAGTAGAAATGAATTTTATAGGTGTAGAAAGTATGTTTTACTTAATCAGAGGTGGCTCACTTGATGATGCACCAAAGCCTAGTTTGCCACTTAATCTGGCATTTATTGTGCTTGTTATGTCCATCAGTTTGATGCTTCTCCCATTTAGGGATTCTTCAAATTTCTTAGCCTCAGATAGTTTATTCTCAATGAGAATAATATGTTCTCTAGAGGCAGACAATTCTTTCTTAAGAATAGCATTATCTTCACTTAATTTGTCCATTTCAGCTAGCTTATTTCTGAGAGAGATTATTTTCTTCTCAGATTTGATTAAGTCTAAGCAAAGAACTTTGAATTCATCTTTGAATTCAATTGAATTGAAATCAAAATTAGAGATTTCCTGATCAGCATCATTGTCAGCTTCTGATTCTGATTCTTCTTCATCTGAGTTGTTTGCTGAGCATTGATAGCCATCATGCAGAAATTCTTCTCTTCTTCATCATCTTCATCATCAGAAGAGCTGGTTGAAGATGCACTTACTGATTCACTGCTTGAGTCATAAATGGCCATCAGGCATTGGTCATTCTCCTTTGATTCTTCTTCATCATCAGAAGAACAGGATGAAGATTCTGACTCAGTCTCACTCTAAGTTTCAGCTACAAATCCTCTTCCCTTATGCTTGTGCTTGTGGGAGGAAGACTTGCTGGAGTGTCTTTTGTCTTCCTTTTCTTTTCTCTTTTCCTTCTTTTGATTCTCTGGACATTCTAGCAGAATGTGTCCAGGTTTCCTACAGCCATAACAAATAATTTCCTTAGGATTTGATTTGTCATACCTTGGCTTTTCTCTTGATCTGGAGTCTTTCTTTCTGAAGTCCTTATTAGCCAGCTTGTAGAACCTTTTGGCTAGAAGGCTCATGAACTTCTCATCTCTTGGATCCTTTTCTCCTTCTTCAGTAGCTTGGAAAGCTATACTTTTCTCCTTCTTGGATGCTGAAGATGAAGTAGATTGTTCAGCTTCTCTAGATTTGATAAGCTGCTCATAGGATTTGAGTTTGCCTAACAAGCTCTCAGTGGAGATCTCATTAAGGCTTCTGGCTTCCTTGATTGGCTAGGTCCTAGAGTCCCATGTGCTGGGGAAGCACATAAGGATCTTATCATTGATCTCAGTGATGCAGATCACTTTGTCCAAGGTCTTCAACTCATTGATTATGAGGCTGAGCCTATTGTACATATCAGCTACACTTTCATTTTCTCCATTTTTGAAATTCTCATACTGAGAAATAAGGTGAGATCTTCTGTCCTTTCTTTCATCAGCTGATCCTTCAACCATATTGTTGAGTGAGATCCAGATTTCTCTTGCTGAAGTGCATTCCACCACTTTTTGGAAAATGTCATCAGACAATGTTTGTGCTAATATATTCATAGCTTTGACATCTGCACTTCATTGCTTCTTTTGGGCTTCTGTCCACTTAGGTGGTGGAACAATATTGTTGTTAGTTAGTGCTTCAGCACTAGTTGTTGCCGTGGGAGTTGGAGGTCCTGTCAAAATATCATTAAATATATCCTCATCAATAGAATTCATGTACAATCTAATCCTTGCCTACCATAGTGCAAACTTACTGAGATTGCACATAGGAGGTCTTGTGCTAGAATATTCTTTGTTCTGTGCTATGAGTTTTTAACTGAGAGAGTAGAGTTGATGTTCTCAGTGAATGAGTGCTGCTTTGAGGAAGATGAAGATCTGTGAAGTTTTTTTTGTTTCATCTCTTCCTGTAACTTTCTGAAGAATGGTATTCTTTTTTATCGGCTGTTCCTCTCTATTCTTTATTGTTGTACTGTAATAATCTGTAATAAGTTGTATATATTATTCTGTAATAAATCTTGTATATTTTCTTCCTTCTTCTCTTTTGAAGTCTCTGGCAGATTTGAAAATCAAATCCCTTAAATTAAGGAATAGAATATTCAGAAGATATATATACTGTACTGCAAATCTGATACGTCGTTTACCTTTTTCCTTTTCCATGAACATGTCCTTTTCCGCTAAATGTCAATGGCTATAATCTCGGAGGAAGAGAATAGAAAGGAATATAATAAGTAAGGCAGAAATCTTGTCTTATCTGGAATATAGATCCATTGCTGAAGGATCTGAGTTCAGAGAAATTAACTGATCTTCTGAAATTAATTCTGCTGTCATTTAATTCGTCAATCTGAGATTGAAATTCGTCGAACAGAATTATATTCATCGATCTCAGAGATGAGTTCATCGATCTGAAGATATTCGTCGAACGCAGACTGACTTCGTCGAACAGAAGGTTGAGTTCGTCGAACTGAGCATCTGATAAGGATTCGTCGGTCGCAGACTGGAATTCGTCGACCTCAAGTAGGAGTTCGTCGAACTGAAGAATTAACTGCTAAATCTGTCTGGAAGAACTGAGTTCGTCGAACTGAGAAGAACTTTCGTCGATCTGAACATCTGAAACTTATTCTTTGAACGCAGAGCTGAGTTCGTCGAACGCTGAGAGGAGTTCGTCGAACGTAGAATGAGTTGGCAAATTCGTCGATCGCTGAACTGAACAAATTCGTCGACCGCTGAGACTGAATAAAATCGTTTACTGCTGAGACTAAATATGATCGTCGATTGCTGAGACTAAGATATAAGCAAGTCGTTCATCGAACGCAGAGTGTAAGCCGTTCGTCGAACGCAGAGAGCAATTCGTCGAACGCAGTGTGGAGTTCGTCGAACGCAAAATTTGAATCATTTCCTTAGTTATATCAGCCTAAAACCTTGACCCATAAGACTATACATTGGGGTCAACTTAGTCCTAATCAGCAGATAGTGATCCTAGCCCAAATCAGTAATAGGGTTGTTCCAACAGACTTTAGTATGTATTGTTTGAGCCCTCCATGATTCTTAGAACTGAAGTTCTGGAATTCTTCTCTAATGTCAAGATGTCCTCTTCAAATTCCTCTATCAAAGGAAGGATAGGAAGCATGAAGATAAGAATATCTCCCAAGAAAATGGAGAAGGCCCTGCAGTTGACCTCTTACAGTGAAGAGGAGGAAGATGGCATTTCTGAACAAGACAAAGATCAAGCACTGCAATGGTGTGAATATAGTGATGTCAAACATGGGTCACTAAAGAGGAAGTTCTTTAACCAGAGAGGCAAATTGCTCTTTGATATTGTTGGCAAGGCCATATTATGCAAGCCAGGCTCTCATGACACCATCTCAAAATACATGTTTGATTTGATGTCAAGAGTTATTATGAAGAAGAAGAAATCTTGGGCTGAGGTGCTATTTCTAAGGATAAGAGAATATCTGCAGGCTCCTAACCTTGGCAGAATTCTCTCACTCTACCTTCTAAACACCTACCCAGAGGAATTTAATAAGTCCAAAGGAACAAACCTACATTATCTCAAAAGGATGGACATCAAAACCTTGGACAGGTTCACAAGGGTCCTCCCCATGAGCCAACCCTCTGAGCCCAAGGAGAAGAAGAAAACCTTAGTTAACGAGCTGAGAAAAGCAAGGATTGTCTGCTCTGAATCTGAGTCAGATTCAAATCAGGAAGAAGACAGATGTGCAACTTACTTTTGGCGCAAATAGCTGTGAAGGAGAGATCATGCATTCTATCAACTTCCAAAGTGTCAGGGGCCTTTCTAAAATCCTTTGAAGACAAATGCAATATAAAAGAACATCTTAGGGCACTTTCAAATAGACTAGTTGGTGTGCTGAAAAGAAAGAAGCTATTATCACTGTTCCATTGACGGCTTTCAAGTTCTCTCCTCCTCCTGCTTACTGAACCAGCAAGAAGACACAAGGAGAGAAGATAGATCTTCTACTCAGAAGTGCAAGGTGATCATTTCTCCTCTACTGAAGAGAAGGATCAGAAAGAAGCTAGGACTGAAGTTTACATTCAGCCAAGTTTCAAAGAATCACCAGTTGTGCAGGAACAGAAGACATCATTCCAGTGTTGTCTAATGTTGTAAGCTTAACATTTATTCACTGTAGGAACTGTATTGTTCTGAGATTATAGGGTTGAGTAGTAGGGCTTCTTAGCTTGAGGTTTGTAAGGCTGTTGAGCCTGAGCAGTAGGGCATCTTGCCTGAGAAGTAGGGCCTCTTGATAGGCCTGAGGTAGGAGGTCAAGGAGATATATAAGTTGTAGGAGTGGGAGCACTCTGAGTGGTAGGGATGGTTGGCCTGAGGTAGGGCTTGGATCAAGCCTGAGAGATCCTGAGGGATCTATGTTGTAAGCTCTAGGAGCTTATTCTTCGATTGATGTGCAAAACAAATGCTGACTTGAAGCAGGACTAGATAAAAGCATCTTCAGTCCTTCCATATTCTGCTCTTCTTCTTTTGTAGATTGAAGAAGATATTCTTGCTCTGTTGAATCAAATCAGTTGGAACAAACTTTCTCCCTTGGATTTGTCTGCCTTCAGCTTAAGAGAGAGATCACTGTACTGGAAGAAGATGTAGAATGTTCTTTAGCTCATAGCAAACTTCTTCCCGATAAAACAATAATTCTCCTTTTGACCTAACATCTTCTTTTATACCCCTCGCACTCTGCAACGGCTCTAAGATTTGCTTAGTTACAACATGGACAATAATAAAAAACATTATCTTGCTTTCTGGCCACTTACGCCAAAAATAGATCTCGCCAGAGAGACATTCATATTTGAAATTTTCTCAGTGGATGGGCTGAGACAGGCTCCAGTCTCAGCGGCAGAATAGACTTTGTCCCAGTAGATCCGCTGAGATATATAGTCTTCTCAGCGATTTTTCTTTATTTGCAGCTAACTGAGACAGACTCCTTCTCAGCGGCAGTACATCTGCGTCTCAGCGGTTCATCTAAGACCAGGTTATTGTCGCAGCGGTTTTGATAGTGAAAACCACAGACCTATTCCAATATCTGGAATGACTTAAGCCTGCTTAAACATGATATAGAATGGGCTTACCAAATACAATATGTACTTAGCATTAAGTGATGCATCTTCAAATTTAGGGAACATTGAAGGGTAATATTCCCAACATTCTAAAAGATCAAAAGAATTTTTAAAGCACCTATTCTCACCCTATAGGTAATTAGAGAACACCCTAAATTAACATGCGGTATAAGAGATAGGTTCTTCAAAGAAAGCTTAAAAAATTGAACAGATCATTCACTGGGTGTGAAGTTATCACCATGGCTCCTGGAGAAAACTACACAAAGTTAAGTTCCATGAAGAAGGAAAGAAGATCTAATGTCAAGAAGTTCAGATCTCTAATTGAAAGCAGCAGCTGCTCCTCATACTCTGAAGAAGAGGCATATTTGTGGCTAAATATAAAAGGAAAAAGAGCACTCATTACTCTCTCAGATAGTGAGTCTGAGGATGAATGTTGCTTTGTAGCCAGAAGAGGGATAAGAGTACCTCTCACTCTCTCAGACAGTGAATCTGAGGATGAGGAGTTCTATGGGCTTGTAGTCCTATCTAATGAAGAAGATTATGATGATTCACATCCTGCTCAAGTATGCAAACCTCACACATTTTCATTACATGCTTCAATTGAAAAGACTAAGAGTGCCTCAGATGATTGCTCATCCTTTAACGGTGAAGCAGAAGATTGATCATCATGCAATAATGAGGACCATACTGATATAATGGAACAATATGCCATTCTCTCGGCAGCTCTTAAAAAGAGCAAGAAGTTGGTCAAATCTCAAGTTGAGGAAATAAGAATCCTCAAGC
Organism: Dactylorhiza incarnata; assembly: GCA_033032865.1. Classification (NCBI taxonomy): domain Eukaryota; kingdom Viridiplantae; phylum Streptophyta; class Magnoliopsida; order Asparagales; family Orchidaceae; genus Dactylorhiza; species Dactylorhiza incarnata. The sequence goes on from JAWHQI010000003.1 coordinate 26,002,695, forward strand.
CATTCAGATCTCAAATAAATGAGAAGACCAAGGAAGTGACTAGATTGTCCAATGAGCGTATCCTACTTTAGAAGAGGTCTGAAGCTCAGGATAGGACAATTAAGTCTCTAGAAAATAAGCTTATCTTAGAAAGAAGGCTTGTGACTAGCTTCTCTAAGACCAAAACTGTTCTCCCTATTTCAGATAGCTTCTCCACCCAATATAGAGGACTAGGCAATAATAATGAAGTTTGAGAGACTTCCCAAGCTAGAACTATCTTCCAAAAGGTTGTCCCTTCCGGCTCGCCCCCACAAGGCTCTGGGCGAGCCGGCGGCCTCCCGGCCTCCCCGGCTCGCCCCCACAAGGCTCTGGGCGAGCCGGAGGCCTCCTGGCCCTCCCGGCTCGCCCCCACAAGGCTCTGGGCGATCCGGAGGCATCCCGGCCCTCCCGGCTCGCCCCCACAAGGCTCTGGGCGAGCCGGAGGCCTCCCGGCCCTCCCGGCTCGCCCCCATAAGGCTCTGGGCGAGCCGGAGGCCTCCCGGGGCTCGCCCCCACAAGGCTCTAGGCGAGCCGGAGGCCTCCCGGCCTCCCCGGCTCGCCCTCACAATGGAACAGTCCTGCGATGCGCCCCTAAGACTCGACTCCCTCAAAATTCTCACCCCTCCTCCTCCCGGGGTCGCGCCCTTTGGAAATATTGGGCCTAAAAATATTTTGGGCCTCGGGGGCCCACTCGGCGAATATAGGGTTATACAGTGTGTGTGTTGGTGTATGTGTGTTGGTGTGTATGTGTATGTGTTGGTGTGTGTTATTGTTGTGTATGTGTATGTGTTTGTATGTGTATATATATTGTTTATGTTGTTTAATGTTTTAAGGATGGGCAAACCAAAAGATGGTTAGGTGTCTGCTATGTGGGAATAACGATATGATGCTATTTTGTGATATCTGCATAAAATAGATAGAACTTGGTAATCGACCAACCACGCATTTTAATAATTATACGTGTTTGATGAATAGTAATTATACGTGTTTTTCTGTATAGTTTTTAGTGTATTTTTGCTTAGAATTATAAATAATCTATTTAATTAAATAAATAAATTGTTTGTTTTTGTTATTTTAAACTTTTAACTAAGTTTTATTTTAATTTAATAAACTTTCTGTCTTTTTGTTAAGACACGCCCTTGGACACGCCCGTGTCCAAGGGCGTGTTCACTAATCCCTAACATTTTCTTCTCTCCGTTCTTTTTCTGGCTCAAACATCAAGTCACGCCCTCGGTCACGCCCGTGACCGAGGCCGTGTACTTGGTCACGCCCGTGTTGGATATCCATCCCAGATTCCAGCCACTTGAAGCATTTCATCCAAAAAGTCAAAGTCACGGCCGTGACATTTCAGACACGCCCGTGACCCTCAATTCCTTCCAGAAGAACAAAGGACACGCCAGGTGTCACGCCCAGTTCAAGCTCCAGCCAGCCGACCCAGGTCACGCCCGTGACCTAGGCCGTGTACGATGGTCACGTCCGTGTACTTCCAAAGTCGCCGGTCAAGCCTTCCAGATGCCTGCCTGGATCCAGCTGTTCTGGCTATTCGCACCCCAAGCCGTGTCACGCCCTCAGACACGCCCGTGTCCGAGGGCGTGTAATTCCAAAATTTTTCCTATAAATAGCCAGATTCAGCTGAGTGTGGGGGTTCAGAATTTTGAGACTTCTTCTTAAGATTGTGGACCAATTTTTGCTGTTTTCATGTTTTAGCTCTCTTTTTGCATTTTCTCTCTCTTGTTTTGTAACCTCTTTGTGATGGAAATGAAATAGATTTGCTTCTTTGTAATTCTCTTATCTTTGTTTTGGTTAAAGTGTGTGTGTGTTCTCTCTTTTTTTCTTCTTTCTTTCTCTTTTTTTTAGTTTTTGTAATTTTTGTTATTATAATTAGTTGTCCATTAAAATTTGTGTGTGTGTGTGTGTATGAGGCTAATTTTCATGTTTTTTTTTTGTAATTTTTAGATGGTTTCAAAATTTGTGTGTGTGAGTGTATGAGTTTAGGTTAATTTCTCTCTTTTTTGTATTTTAATTTTTCTTTTTAGTTTTTTAGTACTTTTGTAGTTTTTATTAAAGTAAGTGTGTGTGTGTGCTAGTATAGATTTTTGTTTTCTTTTAACTTAGATTTCATTTCAAGTAAGGGTGTGTGTGTGTAGGAGGATAAATTTTGTGCCTTTTTTGTAATTCAATAGCTTTTATTTCTGTCACGCATTTATTTCCCGCCTATCCATTTGGATAGGACTTGTCACACATTTATTTCCCGCCTATCCATTTGGATAGGACTTGTCGCGCATTTATTTCCCGCCTATCCATTTGGATAGGACTCGCTCACGCATTTATTTCCTGCCTATCCATTTGGATAGGACTCGCTCACGCATTTATTTCCCCTCTTCCTATTTGGGTAGGGATTGCATTTCTTTAATTTCTGCAATTTACCGCTTTCATTTTAATTTCGTAGAGTGTGTGCGTTTTCAATTAGTGCGTCTTTTGTTTTTAATATAATTGCTTTTTGCTAATTCCGCTAACCGCTCAATCACTTAAAATCGCCGTAGTTATCATTATCGCTTTATAAAACTCTAAAAAAAAATCTAAGCAAAACTACTTTCTAAATTAACGTTTTCGTGCTTTCTCGCTTTTTATCGCAATTATCGTTAAACGCATGCCAACCTTAATTTTTGTCATTAGTTTTTCTATAAAATTATAAAAATCAATTCAAAACTCTTTTCGATAAAATAATAGCGCGCTCCTAAGAAGTAGAAATAATCGATACGACCTTGGAAAAATACGACCTTGATATTTCAAAAGAAATATCCTATACTACTATCGATAAGGTCCACTTGCCTTTATTGATTTTAGTCCGGATAATTATATAAACCCAAAAGCTTTCTCTCAAAAGCAAAAATTAAAACTCTCTTTTAAGAACAATTAGAAAATTGTTGCAACAAACCTTTGGTTGTTGCAACTAGCTCAAGGTAAAAGGAGTTTTAAAACTATCATTTACAAAGTTGTTGCAACAACTCACAAAATTGTTGCAGCGACATATTCAAAAAGCTTTCAACTTTCATTTCAAACATAAGACTTTCAAATCCCCTACTTAGCTTTTGGCGACGCGGCCAAAGAGTAATCCTCGATATTTCGAAAGAGGAAAAGGCCGTTACTTCTATCTTTCGATAGGATAATGGGTAATTCCTCGAAGTAGAATTACTCGCGGGACTCTTCGAAAACGTCCGCCTAAGGTTAAAGTTTAAAGATAGAAAGAGCTTTTCTAAAAAGATAAATTTTAGCGTATCAAGTTTTTGGCGCCGTTGCCGGGGACTTGTGTCGTTATTTTGAAATAGGAAACGCTATTAATTTTATCTTATATTTCACCTCTCTATCAATTATATATTTTACTTTCATCTTAAAAACAACAAAAAAATTTAATTAAGAAAGAAAAAAAAACCTATCTAAGAAAAAGGAAAATCCAAAATTTTCAAAAATAAATAAAAATAAATAAAGATATATCTCCTTTATTTTTACCACCTCTTATAAACTCATATTTGCAGAATTTAAAAACTTTTGCAATTATAAAACTTTTGCTTATATATTTACAAACATACATTTATATGTTCATATAAAACCAAACAAAACAAAACCTTAAAAATCATAAAAAAAAATATATATATAGCGATATTTTCTACTTACGAAAAGAAAATAAAAAAATATATTTTCCCCCTCTTTCTTTCTTTCCTTTCTTTTCTTCCTTATAAAAATATTTCCAAAACAAAACATCAAAAAAATCTATAAAAAGAAAAAAAAAACTCTTTCTTCCAAAAAAATTAATTAAAGAATAGTGTATGACCCGAGGAGAATCTTCGGATAATCCAATTTTACCTTTTGATCCCGAAATTGAGCGCATGCTTCTCGAGCGCCGCCGATCTCGTAATCAAAATCTACAAATAGATCCCGAAGAATCCGTCGGCGATATACATTTAGGCGTGATGGGCGATCCTAATCTAAATGCGGCCCCACAGCGGACCATGGCCTATTATGCTAGGCCAAATTTAGAGGATACAGGATCGAGCGTCACCCGCCCCGCGGTAGCTAATAATAATTTCGAAATCAAATCCAGTATAATTCAAATGGTACAACATTCGATTCAGTTCGACGGTTTGCCAGATGAGGACCCAAACCAACACCTTAATAATTTTTTAGAAATTTGCGACACCTTCAAGATTAATGGCGTCAGCGATGACGCCATTCGCTTGCGCTTATTTCCATTTTCCCTGCGGACAAAGGCGAAATCGTGGTTGACTTCTCTTCCGAGAGGGTCCATAACCACGTGGGCCGAATTGATGGAGAATTTTCTAACTAAATATTTTCCTCCGTCAAAAACCGCTAAATTACGCACCGATATCGCATCCTTCATTCAATTCGATTCCGAGTCTCTCTACGAGACTTGGGAACATTTTAAAGAATATTTGCGTAGGTGTCCTCATCACGCGCTACCAACTTGGCTTCAGGTACAAACGTTCTATAACGGCTTGAATTTCTCAACGAGACAGATGATCGACGCAGCCGCCGGGGGAACGTTAAACAACAAAACCCAGAGGCCGCTCAAGCTCTGATCGAAGAAATGGCCATGAATGCGTACCAATGGAACATGCCAAGGTCGCATCCTCCTAAACCGACTGGTATTTTCGAAGTGGAGGCCACTACTCACTTAGCCTCGCAGGTAGAGCGGGTAAGTAAGCAAGTGACGGAGATGACTGCTTCCTCCTCCACTCCCGCTTGGGCTAATAATCCTAATAATAATAATAATAATTCTAATAATCCTAATAATAATAATAATAATAATTTTAATAACCCTAATAATAATAATAATAATAATAATAATTTTAATAATCTTAATAATAATAATCTTAATAATAATAATCTTAATAATAATAATCTTAATAATAATATTAATAATAACAATAATTTAAGCGAGGAATCAGTGGATTACGTGGGCAATCAAGTGCGGGCGCCCTTCAACCCATATAGTAATAACTATAACCCGGGTTGGAGGAGCCACCCGAACTTCTCCTGGAGTAACCCTAATAATGCGCAACGCCCTCCACCTGCGATCCCGCAAGGATTTCCGCATGGATATCCCCAAGGATTTCAGCAGGGTTTTGCGCCTCCTCCTCCAAAACCTTCTCCGCTCGAGGAGATTTTTTCAAAATACATGGCTTCCAACGACGCAAATATCCGGAATATAACCAGATCGCTAAAAAATTTAGAAATGCAGGTTAGACAGCTTGCAAAAATGGTCTCCGAGCGGCCACTTGGAGCACTACCAGGGAACTCAGAGCAGAACCCGCGTGAAAATGCCCACGCCATTACCCTTCGCAGCGGCAAGGAGGTTGACTCCCCATTGTGGGTTGAGCATCAGGTAACTGTTTCGCCTCCGACCCCTGCACCCTCGTCTTTTATTTTAGTAGATACGAAAAAATATTAGCGCCGGGTGTCTCGAGCCCGCAAATTCCATACCCCGCAAAATTTAATAAAGAGAAGGAGGACGAACATTACAAAAAGTTTTTACAAATATTTAAACAAATTCAAATTAACATCCCCTTCTGCGAGGCACTCTCACAAATGCCGAAATATGCGAAATACCTTAAGGAGCTCCTTTCTAATAAAATGAAGCTCGAGGGTATTTCGCGTGTTTCCTTAAATGCGGAATGCTCGGCGGTCCTACTTAATAAATTGCCGCCAAAACTAAACGACCCGGGAAGGTTTTCCATCCCGTGCCTATTCGGCAATTTATTAATAAAGTACGCCCTAGCGGACCTGGGAGCGAGCATCAATTTGATGCTCTTCTCCCTCTTTAAAAAACTATATTTGGGTGTTCCCACCCCAACAAAAATGAGCATCCAACTCGCGGATCACTCGATAAAATATCCTATCGGGGTAGTGGAGGACGTTCTGGTCAAGGTTGACAAGTTTATCTTTCCGGTAGACTTCGTCATCCTCGACATCGAGGAGGACGCCGAGGTACCAATTATCCTCGGTCGCCCTTTCCTCGCGACCTCCCGAGCATTAATTGATGTGAGTAACGGACGCCTCCTCCTTTGGGTAGGGGACGACGAAGTTACCCTTCTTATTAATCCCTCGATGCGAAACTCTTTATCGAACGATGATTCCTGCTTTCACTTAGAATCCGCGTTCGAGGATGAATGTTCTTCGCTTGCAGAATTACTCGCTTTAACTTTAGACGATCCGGATTTGGCGGACCTCGCCCCTTTGGACGAGCTACCGCCAGATTCGCCTTTCGAATCTTTTAATTCTAAAAGTTTAAAAATAACAACTTCTTACGAAGAACCCCCGGTCTTGGAGCTTAAGCCACTCCCCGACCATTTAAAATACGTTTTTCTCGCCGCGGACTTAAAACTCCCGGTTATTATTTCGTCTTCTTTAACCGATTCGGAAACCTCCGAATTAGTTAAAGTTTTGTCCACGCATCGCCATGCAATAGCATGGCAAATTTCAGATATTAGGGGGATAAATCCCTCTTTTTGCACGCACAAAATTTTCTTAGAAGATAATTCCCGCAAAACCATCCAGCCTCAGCGACGACTTAACCCGAATATGCGGGATGTCGTTAAGGCTGAAGTAATAAAACTCCTGGATGCAGGGATTATCTACCCTATATCCGACAGCACGTGGGTTAGTCCCATTCATGTTGTGCCAAAAAAGGGCGGTCTAATGGTAGTGGCAAATCAAAACAACGAATTAATTCCAACCCGTACTGTTACGGGTTGGAGGGTGTGCATCGATTACCGAAAATTAAATGATGCCACCCGCAAAGACCACTTTCTGTTACCGTTTATCGATCAAATTTTGGAGCGACTATCGGGTCATCCTTATTATTGTTTTCTCGACGGTCTATCAGGATTTTTACAAATTCCAATCTCCCCCGAAGATCAGGAGAAAACAACCTTTACGTGCCCCTTCGGTACCTTCGCGTACCGAAGGATGCCATTCAGCCTCTGCAACGCGCCAGCTACATTTCAACGATGTATGCTAGCGATATTTGGAGAGCTCGTAAAGGATATTATGGAAGTCTTTATGGATGATTTCTCAGTTTTTGGAAGCTCCTTCCAAAACTGCCTCCAAAATTTAGATCGACTCCTCCAACGATGCGAAGACACGAACCTGGTTTTAAACTGGGAAAAGTGTAATTTCATGGTTCGAGAAGGCTTAGTTCTCGGCCACAAAATTTCCGCAAGAGGGATGGAGGTCGACAAGGCCAAGGTCGAAATAATTGAAAAACTCCCCGCGCCCTCAAATATAAAATCAATTCGTAGTTTTCTTGGCCACGCGGGTTTCTACAGGCGGTTTATTCAAAATTTTTCCAAAATAACAAAACCGCTAACCCACCTCCTGGAGAAAGAATCTCCATTCATTTTTTATAGCGCGTGCGTAGAGGCATTCAATGCCATAAAAATAAACTTATCCATTCTCCCATTCTGGTGGCGCCCGATTGGACCCTTCCGTTTGAGATTATGTGCGACGCGAGCGATATAGCGGTAGGGGCCGTATTAGGCCAATGCGTAAATAAATATTTTCATCCTATCTACTACGCGTCCCGCACGCTCACGACCGCACAGGCTAATTACACGACAATGGAAAATGAACTCCTTGCCGTCGTCTTCGCCATAGATAAGTTTAGGCCCTACGTCACGCTTTCTAAAATTATAATATTTACCGACCACTCCGCACTTAAATATTTATTAGAAAAAATGGACGCTAAGCCCCGCATTCTTCGATGGATCCTGCTATTACAAGAATTCGATTTAGAGATCCGGGATAAGAAGGGGGCCGAAAATTTAGCGGCCGACCACCTTTCTCGTTTAGAACACCCAAGCGCGGAAGAGCTCTTCGAACCAGAAATCGATGATCGATTTCCCGAGGAGCGTCTTTTAGTTTTAAATAATTTAAAAACTTCTCCCTCGCCTTGGTTCGCAGACTACGCCAACTATTTAGTTGCGCGGGTGCTCCCGAAAGACTTTTCAAAACAGCAAAAGAAGAAATTCTTTTCTGATTTGAAAAATTACTTTTGGGAGGACCCTTTCTTATTTCGCGTCTGCGCGGACCAAGTCGTGCGGAGATGCGTTTCGAGCGAGGAGGGTGCGCAAATTTTGCGGCACTGCCACGAGGGGCCGGCCGGGGGGCATTATCAAGCCAACCGGACCGCGCAGAAGGCGCTGGAGGCAGGATTTTATTGGCCCGCTCTCTTCAAAGACGCTCACACTTTTGTGAGCGCATGCGATAGCTGTCAACGATCGGGTAACATCTCTCGTCGCGACGAGATGCCCCAAAATTTTTATTTAAAATGCGAGATTTTCGATTTGTGGGGCATAGATTTCATAGTCCCCCTACCTCCTTCATATACAAATCGCTACATTTTAGTGGCGGTCGACTACGTATCTAGGTGGGCGGAAGCGCAAGCTCTCCCCACCAACGATGCGAGAGTCGTCGTCAAATTTCTTAAAAAATTATTTTCTCGCTTCGGTACGCCCCGTGCGATAGTTAGTGATAGGGCTACACACTTTTGCAACGCCCAGTTTGCAAAAACATTAACCAAATATGGCGTTACGCATAAGCTCGCCACTGCCTATCACCCCCAAACGAGCGGCGAAGTGGAGGTAGTAAATCGAGAAATTAAACGCATATTAGAAAAAACTGTTTCAATAAATAGGAAGGATTGGGCGATTAAATTAGACGACGCGCTGTGGGCATATCGTACGACGTACAAGACCGCAATCGGTTGTACGCCTTATCGATTAGTCTACGGCAAGGCGTGCCATTTGCCCATAGAATTAGAGCACCGCGCTTTTTGGGCGTTAAAACTTTTAAACCTCGATCATAATTTAACCGCCGAAAACCGGAAATTCCAATTAAACGAACTCGATGAATGGCGTGCGAACGCCTACGAGAGTAATAAATTTTATAAGGAACGCTCGAAATTTTACCACGACCGACAAATTAAATTTCCAAAATCATTTGCGCCGGGCGATCTCGTCCTCCTATATAATTCGCGTCTTCGTCTTTTTCCGGGGAAACTAAAATCCCGCTGGTCCGGCCCCTTTCAAGTGAAAGAGGTTTGGCCATACGGGACCGTCCTTATCACCCACCCGGAAAAAGGCGACTTAAAAGTTAACGGTCACCGACTAAAACTCTACCACGCGGGGGATCAACTGGGAGGGAAGCTAAATTCTATACCCCTCCCCCACCTCTAAAAAGATCGAACCCCGCCAACGCGTCAAGCTACGAGACGGTAAACAAAGCGCTCGTGGGAGGCACCCCCATATTTATCCAATTACGCTCTTTTATTGTTCTTATTTACCAAAAAAATGATGAAATAAATTTTCATTTAAAAAAAAAAAACTTAAAAAACTTAAACAAAAATATAATTAATAATAATAATAAATAATAATAATAATAAATAATTATAATAAAACAAAATGAAAAATATTATTAATAACTATGCATATTTTAAATTATCATTTTTTTTCTTTCCCAAAAAGAAACTTAAAACAAAATCAAATAATGCAAAAACTTTAAAACAAAAAACAAAAAGAATTTTGGGAATTTTAAGATAAGACAATAGGAAGTTTCTCAAAGTAGGATTACTCGACAGACCCGAGAGGGGATTTTTGTCGATATTTCGAAACGAGAAAACCCCATTGCTTTTACCTTTTTATTTCTCTTATTTCTTCCTTGCTTTTTATCTTTAAGCTTTTTCTTTATTTACTTTATTTTTTCTTTCTTAAAATTTTGATATATTTTAAAAACATGCATATTTCAAAATTCAAACAAAAAAAAAATTTAATAATAATATAATATAACATAAATAATAAAATAAAAATGATGATAAAAATTTATTTTTATCATACCCAAAAAAATTATGATCACATATATACTTTTAACTTCTTTTATACGTATTTTATTCGTGTTTTGTACATTTCGGAAAACTAAAACAAACAAAAAAAACAATTTTGTATATATTCGTGGAGTTCCTTTTTATTTGTAACTATTCTTGTATATATTTTTTTCTATCTTGTAATTAAATCTTCACGTTTTTGTAAATATTTTCGTTCCTCACACTTCACTTCAACATTGAGGACAATGTTGGCTTTAAGTATGGGGCATGTTTTCCCTCTTTTTGTAATTATTTTTGCCCCTCCCATATTAGAAGAAACAAAAAATTTTATATGAAAAATTTGTTACAACATAAAACTTATTTGTTATAACATAACAAAATTTGTTATGACATAAGAAAATTATGTTGCAACATCTTTGTCCCTCTTTTCATTTTTCTTTTCTTTTTGTAAAAACAATTTAATATGTAAATACACAAAATTTTTTGAAATATGTTTTATGTTTATGTCTTTTATTTGTATATAAAAATCCTTATTTATAATAATAAATCAAAAAAAAATGATGAAAAATGTACTTAAAAATTTGTTATAACAAAATTCATTTTGTCATAACACCAAAAATGTTTTTCCTTCTCTCTTTTCTTTTCTTTCCCTTTTTTTTATTAATGTACATTTTTTTAACAAAATTAAAAAAAATATATATGATGAAAAAAAATTCTTAGAAAAAATCAAAAATATTTTGTATGTATTTTTACTTTTCTTAATTTTCTTCTTTTTTTTAGTATTTATATATGCAATTTGTTATAAAGAAAATCAAAAATCCCAAAAATATCATATCTTAAAAATTTCAAAAAAAAAAAAATTGAAAAACTTATCAAAAAATCCAAAAATAAAATAAAACCCCCACTTAGCTTTTTGTTATTTCCAAGGCTAGGTTAGTCTTATCTTTAAGCGTTTTTCATTATTTATGATTTGCTAAAACAATTTTATTTATTTCATAGTTTGAAAAATTTAAATCGAGGAATTTTCAGTAGTAAATAAAATCTTGCGATCTTAATTTAATTTGAGAACAGAATTTTTAGCACTACCTCGGGTTTACCCTAAATAGATTCCTTTTTGTATTATATTGGCAAACCAACTTTAGATTCAATTATTCTAACTCTAAACTTGTGAAACTTTGGGAATGTTTTTAATCTACTAAACTTGCTCTCAAAAATCTTTTTTTATTAATCTAGAATTTCTCTTGAAACCCCCCTTATAAACACCCCTTAGCTTGGCATAAAAATAATAAAAGTAGGAGTTTTAAAAGAAATCCTGTGTCAATGGGAATAAAAAGATTCCGTAAACACATGCACCCAATATTGTTAAAAGAAATCCCGTGTCAATGGGAATAAAAAATTAAAATTCCGTAAACACGGGCATTGGGTTAAGTTTAGAAAAGATTTCAATTCTCCCGCGTAAACCAACGCTGGGAATCAAAGCAAAACCACCAAAAAGGTGGGGTGAGAGGATACAATCCATCACCCCTAAATCCAAGCACTCTTCTTTTTGCCAAGGCTACCTTTTTCCCCTACCCCTTAGCCAATAAAATTGTACCTAGATTTTAATTTAAAAAAGTTTGGGAGAGCATAATTAGTAGGCTTTATTTATTCTTAAAAACTTTCTTAAAAAAGTTAAAGTTTTATATAATTTTATTCTAATTAAAAGGTACCAAAGACTGCAAAAATCGACGCTATTTAGCTAACTTTAGAAGTCTCGCTAAAAATTTTTCGCACTTTTTAAATTACTTTCATAGTTTTGGACTTACCTCTTTAAATACCCTAAATTTATTTCGATCTTACTTTTGATTTAATAAAAACTTTAGTAAATTAGAAATTTTATTAAGCGTCTTATAGGTATCCCTTACTTTTGCTCTGGAATAGCAAAAGCTTAAGTATGGGGGTGTTTGATGAATAGTAATTATACATGTTTTTCTATATAGTTTTTAGTGTATTTTTGCTTAGAATTATAAATAATCTATGTAATTAAATAAATAAATTGTTTGTTTTTGTTATTTTAAACTTTTAACTAAGTTTTATTTTAATTTAATAAACTTTCTGTCTTTTTGTTAAGACACGCCCTTGGACACGCCCGTGTCCAAGGGCGTGTTCACTAATCCCTAACATTTTCTTCTCTCCGTTCTTTTTCCGGCTCAAACATCAAGTCACGCCCTCGATCACGCCCATGACCGAGGCCGTGTACTTGGTCACGCCCGTGTTGGATATCCATCCCAGATTCTAGCCACTTGAAGCATTTCATCCAAAAAGTCAAAGTCACGGCCGTGACATTTCAGACACGCCCGTGACCCTTAATTCCTTCCAGAAGAACAAAGGACACACCAGGTGTCACGCCCAGTTCAAGCTCCAGCCAGCCGACCCAGGTCACGCCCGTGACCTAGGCCGTGTACGATGGTCACGCCCGTGTACTTCTAAAGTCGCCGGTCAAGCCTTCCAGATGCCTGCCTGGATCCAGCTGTTCTGGCAATTCGCACCCCAAGCCGTGTCACGCCCTCAAACACGCCTGTGTCCGAGGGCGTGTAATTCCAAAATATTTCCTATAAATAGCCAGATTCAGCTGAGTGTGGGGGTTCAGAATTTTGAGACTTCTTCTTAAGATTGTGGACCAATTTTTGCTGTTTTCATGTTTTAGCTCTCTTTTTGCATTTTCTCTCTCTTGTTTTGTAACCTCTTTATGATGGAAATGAAATAGATTTGCTTCTTTGTAATTCTTTATCTTTGTTTTGGTTAAAGTGTGCGTGTGTTCTCTCTTTTTTTCTTCTTTCTTTCTCTTTTTTTAGTTTTTGTAATTTTTGTTATTATAATTAGTTGTCCATTAAAATTTGTGTGTGTGTGTATGAGGCTAATTTTCATGTTTTTAGCTTTTTTGTAATTTTTAGATGGTTTCAAAATTTGTGTGTGTGAGTGTATGAGTTTAGGTTAATTTCTCTCTTTTTTGTATTTTAATTTTTCTTTTTAGTTTTTTAGTACTTTTGTAGTTTTTATTAAAGTAAGTGTGTGTGTGTGTGCTAGTATAGATTTTTGTTTTCTTTTAACTTAGATTTCATTTCAAGTAAGGGTGTGTGTGTGTAGGAGGATAAATTTTGCGCCTTTTTTGTAATTCAATAGCTTTTATTTCTGTCACGCATTTATTTCCCGCCTATCCATTTGGATAGGACTTGTCACGCATTTATTTCCCGCCTATCCATTTGGATAGGACTTGTCGCGCATTTATTTCCCGCCTATCCATTTGGATAGGACTCGCTCACGCATTTATTTCCCGCCTATCCATTTGGATAGGACTCGCTCACGCATTTATTTCCCCTCTTCCTATTTGGGTAGGGATTGCATTTCTTTAATTTCTGCAATTTACCGCTTTCATTTTAATTTCGTATAGTGTGTGCGTTTTCAATTAGTGCGTCTTTTGTTTTTAATATAATTGCTTTTTGCTAATTCCGCTAACCGCTCAATCACTTAAAATCGCCGTAGTTATCATTATCGCTTTATAAAACTCTAAAAAAAAAATCTAAACAAAACTACTTTCTAAATTAACGTTTTCGTGCTTTCTCGCTTTTTATCGCAATTATCGTTAAACGCACGCCAACCTTAATTTTTGTCATTAGTTTTTCTATAAAATTATAAAAATCAATTCAAAACTCTTTTCGATAAAATAATAGCGCGCTCCTAAGAAGTAGAAATAATCGATACGACCTTGGAAAAATACGACCTTGATATTTCAAAAGAAATATCCTATACTACTATCGATAAGGTCCACTTGCCTTTATTGATTTTAGTCCGGATAATTATATAAACCCAAAAGCTTTCTCTCAAAAGCAAAAATTAAAACTCTCTTTTAAGAACAATTAGAAAATTGTTGCAACAAACCTTTGGTTTTTGCAACTAGCTCAAGGTAAAAGGAGTTCTAAAACTATCATTTACAAAGTTGTTGCAACAACTCACAAAATTGTTGCAGCGACATATTCAAAAAACTTTCAACTTTCATTTCAAACATAAGCCTTTCAAATCCCCTACTTAGCTTTTGGCGACGCGGCCAAAGAGTAATCCTCGATATTTCGAAAGAGGAAAAGGCCGTTACTTCTATCTTTCGATAGGATAACGGGTAATTCCTCGAAGTAGAATTACTCGCGGGACTCTTCGAAAACGTCCGCCTAAGGTTAAAGTTTAAAGATAGAAAGAGCTTTTCTAAAAAGATAAATTTTAGCGTATCAATGCTATTTTGTGATATCTGCATAAAAGAGATAGAACTTGGTAATCGACCAACCACGCATTTTAATAAAGAGGGGTAAACCAATGTTAGGAAAAATTTTGAAGTGCAGACCAGTAAAAAATATGATAAAGTCCAACTTAAAAATAAATGGGATCATTTGAAGAAAGAGTGGAAATTATGGACATAGTTGAAACGTGGTGAGACCGATTTGGGTTGGAATCCATCACAAAAGACTATAGATGCCTCAGACGAGTGGTGGGACAAAAGATTGAAGGTATTTATTAATTAAAATCATTGGTATTTCTTATTAGTTTTTTTAATATTTTTTAGGAAAATATTACTTGGTTGATTCTCGCTATCCTCTACAAAAAGGATATTTAAAACCATATCAAGATACAAGGTATCATCTGCCAGACTTTGCCCATGGTGGACGTCGCGCAGAAGGACGTCGCGAGATGTTCAATCATGCACACTCATCGCTTAGAAGTGTGATAGGATGATCGTTCGGCATTTGGAAGAATAAGTGGGCCATACTACGGGACATGCCAAGCTATCGCTTTGACAAACATGCAGATATTGTGATGGCCACGATGATTTTACATAATTTCATTCGTCGGCACCCTTTACGTGTGGATTTTGATTTCAGTGTGTCCGAGCAGAGGGGTCGAGATGATGGAGTGGCCACACAAGAGCGGCAAGATACATGCTCTGACACTTCAGGTGGTGTAGAGGAGATGATCACGCTACGTGATAGTATAGCAGATCAGTTGTATGAATCTAGATCATAGAACGAGATATCGTGGCAAATGGATCATGTAGACATTATTTTTTGTGTGTGGTATTATATTATGGAAAAAATATATATTTTTTCTGATATTTGGCTAGAAAAAAAATTTCCCTCAAAACTCCATTTTGTTTCCAAACAACTTTTTCAAAACTCCGTTTTACAAACTCCATTTCACCCAAACAATTTTTTAACAAAACTCCATTTTTCAGAATCAGCAATTTTCCTATTAGCAGCTTTTCATCAGCAACTTTCCATCAGCAACAACCCAACCAAACGGAGCCTATGTGTTTTGTTGAAAATAAAGTAAGTCAAGATGGAGCTAAGAGAGAGTAGCACAGTGGAAAGAAATATGATAAGCGTGAGTAACAACATCCCCTGTACTTTACTAAGCCATTCTACCACTTTACTAGAAAACAATGAAAAAGAGTTCGAAAGATACCACTTGTTGAAAAAAAGGAAAAAGAGTTTGAAAGACACAAGTGAAGAAAAGACCTTAAAAATAAGTATAATAAAGCATGGTAAAAATACATAATCAAATCAATAATGCGGAAAAGCAAGGTAACCAAGATAATCATTAAATTTTTTTATTTTTGTTTTGGTTTGACAATTCCAATAATATTTCCAGACTTTTAACATATAATGAGAATTATCCCTATAAAATTTTCACAACTAATAGGCAAGCATGATTTAACATATTCAACAAGATAATAGCTATAATGTAACTAATTTGTATTTCAAGTAAAGAAAACATTGTACAAATCATGCATTGCAATCTAGTGCTTTTACCTAAGTATTTTGAGAATCATGTAAATATGAAATAGGAACCAATTCTCATGAGTAGAAGCTTTATGAAAAACAATGAAGTGTGCAAATAGTGTTTTGATAAGAGTATACGCGTGAAATAATCAAAACACATGACATGTGTAAGGGAATAGTAAAACAATATTTAGAATGTATTCTTAGAATCACTTTCACACATCAATTCTAGAATAATATTTCAAAGCACAATAAGTAGTACAACTACTAAGGTGTTTCACCCACACAATTCTTATTAAGACTTAGCACGGAGTGAAGTATTGCTTGGGGGATCACATAAGCATTTTTAACATTTTTTATTTTGAGTGATCCGGTGTACAAAATAGAAGTGATAAAAGATGTGTTTCCACAAGACACTTTACAATTCTTTCCAAGGAGCTCAACCTCACAATGCTCATTAAGAATTATCAGGAGGGTGAGTAGTGCTTGGTGGAGTTATCTTTGTCATTGTAATTCATATTTTTAATTTTGGGACAAAGGTCTCTGAATTCACTTGTTTTTGCAAACACTAACAATATTGAAATAACACTTCAATATGTGCAAGAAATTTATTTTTTGAAAAGGTATAGGTAATTTAGACATACAACTTGATAAGTAGTTTTTATATAACTTATTTTTGTATAAATTTTAGTAATTATTTAATATGAACTTTTCCTTTTCATGTTAATTTTAGCTTATAACTAGTTCTTTTATGAAAATTGTTTCTAATTTAGCTTATTTGTATTTTTGCATAATTTTGAGACAAATTTGGAAAAATTTGCATTACACGCCCTAGGTCACGCCCGTGACCAAGGGCATGTAATCATAAGATCATCCAGAATTGATGATGCGCAATTTGAGCTTGTCCACAGCAAGTCACGCTCGTGACCCAATGGTCAAGCCAGTGACCAAGGGCGTGTAAACTTAAAATGATGTTCCCGGAGATTCCATCGAGAAGTCAACTAATGTCACGCCCGTGACCCATTTGTCATGGCCATGACATTCCTGCGTGATACCTGCTTGCCTCCATGCCATTTTCAAGCCCACGCAGCATTAAATGAAGCCGTCACAGGTCACGCCCGTGACCTAAAGGGCCGTGACTTGTCCCTTTTTGCCGCGCCATCACGCAAGACCCGCGCCGTTGTCGGAACTGAGCTGAACAGTGGTTACACGCCCTTAGTCACGCCCGTGACCGAGGGCGTGTAACTTGATTTTTTTTTTCTATAAATTCAGAGGGTCTCCTTGAGTCCAGGTTTCAAAAATTTGGAGAGGGGGAGGTGCTGCTAGAGCTGTTAGTGAACTTTTTCAAGATTTTGTTCATGTCTTTTCATAACATGTTTTCTCTCTTTTCATGACAAGTAATGTTATAATTTTCTTTCTTTCAATAGCCTAGTTTAAGCTTGTAATCTTTTCATTTCTAGTGTTGTAACCTTTCTTTAAGGCTTGTAATAGTTTTTATTTCAATAAAATTACTTTTGCTCTCTTTCTTTCTCTCTTTGTACCGTAGTTAATTTCTCCTTAATGCACTCTTATTTTTCTCTCTTTTCCCCCTCCACTATGATTAACTAATTCTCATTAGTGCTCGATTGAAATGATCTGAGGATGAGATAATCAAGTTATGATTTTCTAAAGCTTTTTTTTTTGTTTTTGTAAACACTTGATTTACTTTTGATTTTTTATTTAGCAAAACCATATTTTGATATATGGTTCTCGTTTAAGTTTTCATACTTAGCTAGCCGAGAGGCTCAAAGTATGAATCGATCATTCTAGAGTAAAGAGAGTTGCACGCACCCCTCGAGAGAGGATGACGTAAATCTCCCGGATTAGAGTCAAATCCAATATAGGGGTTCACAACGTAAAGCAAGTTTTAGGTAATCGATTATAGAATGAGAGTTCGGTTAATTTTTCCTAAACTTAGTTGGGCATTTCCCTCGAGAGAGGCATGTTCGAGCTTCGGGAACCTCCACGGTCAAGTAGTTTACTTAAATAGAATTATAATTATTTTTTCCTTCTCTTGATTATTCTCACTCCAAGGTGACTTTAGATTGAGCACTAATCCTTTTTACCATCGTTTAAAACCTTCTTTAATTTGCAAATTATCTCTTTTAGCTAAGTAAAACAAACCAAAAAAATTTATTAGATAAGATAATAGTGATCTCCTCGAAGTAGAAGTAATCAACATGCCCTGAGGAATACAACCTTGGTATTTTCAAAATATCCTATACTATACATGATAAGGTACATTTGCCTTCATCAGATATAGTTCGAAAAACGTCTTAATTCTCTTCGCTTTCTTAAATCCAAACCCAAAGTAAGAGAAGTGCTTATAATTTTTCATATCAAGTTTTTGGCGCCGTTGCCAGGGACTTTGTGTAGAGAATTTGAAAAGAGGATAGCTATTAATTTTATCATGTTATTTTATTTTACTTTTTCTAATTTTGAAAATCTTAAGGGTGTAATTTAAGGCTTCATTTGGTTTAGCGGTTGCGGTTGTAAAAGGAGGTGTTGCAAATGGAGGTCTGTAAATGGAGCTGTTGGAAACTGGTTGCTGGAAATGGAGATCTGTTTGGAAAGTCTGCGTTTCCAGAGCTTTTCAGAACAGAGATTCATTTGGCAAAATAGCTTTTCAAAACAGAAGATTTATAAACTTTAAAAAATACACACTTCTCTATAACAGTCTACAAAATACCAACTCGAAATCCCCTAACATGATCTCGAATTTTACACAAATAGTTTAGAAAAATAAAGTTCAAGCTCTGTGTAGCTGTTCGGCAATCGAGTCACGCAATGCCATCATCTCATCCACCCCTACCCGAACACCTCTAACATGCTCTCCACCTGAGCCTTCATTTGTTTGTCTTGTTCTTCTCTGAATGCCCGCTGGGTAAATGAAATGCTCGTCTTCATCACAAGCACGAAAATGAATATCTAAGCGCGATGGATGTCTGCGAATATAATTATGCAAAGTCATTGTTGCAATAACAATGTCTCGTTGCTTTGTCAAACTGTATGGTGGCATATCCCTAAGAATCTTCCACTTCTTTTTCTCTACGCCGAATGAACGTTCTATAACACTGCGCAAGGACGAGTGAGCCTGGTTGAATATTTCCCGGCGCCCTTGTATAGGTCTACTGCCCCTTCTGAAATCTGGTAAATGATATCGTGTACCTGAATATGGTTTTAGAAAACCACGTTGTAGTGGATATCCGACATCTACAACGTAATACTTGCCTGCAAATGTATATATTGCAAGCGATGCGTGAATAAAAACTACGATAACAAAAATAATCTGTAAATGCTCTTATAAAAGGGTCTCATGATATAGAAGACTCACCAGGTGGCGGATACGGGAAATTGTAACTAGGATCCATAAGAGCATGCTGAAATATATGGCTATCATGAGTGGAACCCTCCCAACCTACTATTGTAAATGTGAAACACATGTTGAAATCACAAACTGCCATGACATTCTGTGTAGTTGTGCCATGCCGACCAATGTACGATACTTGTTGATCAGCAGGAACTCGAGCATCCACATGTGTTCCATCAATAGCTCCTATACAATCTTTAAAAAATGGCATGTATCGAGCATCATTTAATATTTGTGGGGAATATCAACGAAAAGATGATCTACAGGCCTAATGACATCAGAAGATAGTCTCTTAATTGCAGTGATTCCCTTTGCGAAAAATCTGCTTATAGTTTCTGTGGAGTGTTGAAATCGCTCACTTGCAAGCTGCATTGAAACATTATGACCTAACATGTGCAGGGTAATTGCAAGAATGTCGCGTGCTAGAGTTCTCCTTGTCCCTTTCAACCCATATTGTTGTATGAGGAGTGTCAACAAATCAGTAAATATTACCTTCGACATTCTAAAGGCACTGAAAAATCTCTGAGGGTGTCCATTGAGAAGCTCACCAACCCATCTAGCCCCTGTTTGGCTTGATGTCATGCTAGCTATATTTGATGATCCGCTAGCCACGGTTAACTCATAATCCATTGCTATTAAGAAATGTTGGCCACGAAGTGCTCTATTACGATAATACGAGTCAGCGGCTTGTTGTTGAGCCTCCTCATTAGAACTGTCCGAGGAAGACATAGTAATTCTGCTCAAAATAGATATAGAATATTAACAACACACATTATTACAAAAAGAGTCCAACAATAACTTTCTAATAACAATGTCTAACAACAATGTCTAAATAGAAGAAATAGTTCAACAATAATGTCCAACAACAATGTCTAATAGTCCAACAATAATGTTAAGAAACAAACACACAGGATAAACATAAAGTGCTCAACAAACAGGATAAATATAAAGTGCAACTACTCTGATCGTTTTTCATAACTAGTCTGCAGCCATTTAAGCCGTCGATTCTGTCGAATGCTCATGAAAGTTTCTCGATTTTGTTTATCTCTCAGAAACATGGTGCAGAAGTAATAGAATTCATAGTTGGTATCAACAATAACCTCCGTCAAAGTTTCGAGTTCTGAAATAGCCTCGGGAATTGTGAATAATGATGAAGATATCTGCATGCGAGGCGGCTCCTTCATGCACATTCCAATAATGCGTGATGGTTCAGCTATCTCATCAATCGCCGACCTCCTTGCCTTCTTCTCCGTCATCTTACTCTTTCCCTTAGCGGTCTGTTTTTTCCTTGCTTCAACAGAACTCTGTGGCTCTGTCAAGTTTTGTGTCTCACCTTCATCAGACCCTTCATGTTCGTCAATGGACTCATGCTCAAAATCTCTAGAATTTGGGGCCCATGCAAGATCTCCAGTTGCTACAACCTGAGAAAACATCATACGTAGCTTGTCTTCTAACTCAGGGGATATGCCAGAGAATTGAAACTTCCTTGCAGTCGGATAAACCTAGCATATAAATGAACATGTATTAGACGAATAAATCACAATACTATAAGAAAAACCAAAAAAACATAAATGCATACCTTGAGGCGTTCTTTCCACCAATCTTCTGAAGCTGCAATAGTTTTGCGAATAGGATCCCAGCCTAAACCTGTTTCACTGCCCTTCAGCTCTCGCCACAACTTCCAATCTTTCTTTAACTGATCCCACTTGTTCTTCATTTGATTTCTATCATACGACTTTCCCGTGAGAGCAAAGAAATTGGTTGTCAAGTTGGTCCACCCATCCCTGCTAAAGTGTGTGGTTGGGCGATTACCCAACTCAATTTCTTTCAAGCACAAGTCACAAAAAATTAAAACATCATTGGCCTCCCAATTTGCACTAACACCACCTTCTTTATGTTTACCCATAACGCGTAAACTGAAATAAAGGAAAAAAAAAAGTAAATAATCTACAAACCACTATACACACACCACTACTACACACACAAATACATACACACAACTACACATACACAATCACATACACACACATGCACTCGGATGAACACACACACACAACTACACATACACAAAAATAATCACATACACAATCACACACACACACACACACACAAACACACACACAAATACATACATACATACATACACACACACACACACACATACAAACACACATACACACATACACACACACACACACACACACACACATACAAACACACACACACACACATACAAACACACACACAAACACACACACACACACACACAAACACACAAACACACACACAAATACATACAAATACACTACACTCAAATATACACTCACACATACACACACATAACACTACTACACACATACACACACAAATACATACACAAACACACACACAAACACACACACAAATACACACACAAACACACATACAAACACACACAAAACACACACACACACACACACACACACACACACACACACACACACACACACACACACACACACAAACACATACACAAATACATACAAATACACTAAACTCAAATATACACTCACACATACACACACACACCACTACTACACACATACAAAACATTATAAACTGCAAAACAACATTCATGTTCTATGAAAATTGCTTAAAAAACTCTAGGTTAGTGGAAAAGAGGATGTAATCCATCATGTAAAGAAAAATGCACACACATACTAATGGACTGTAAGGATATGTAATCAAAATCAGGGATTTGTAAAGAAAAGTGCAGAGAAGCTAGGGAAGAAAGCTTTGTACCTGCAGAGGAGCCAAGACGAGATCGGAAGGTGATAAGAGGTGTGGCGACCGGGCGAGAAGATGCCGTCGGAGACACGACCGGGCGAGAAGATGCCGCCGTAGACAACCGGGCGAGACGATGCGCGCAGTCGGTGAAGAGGCGGCGGGATAGATCGCTCCTCGCGGCGACCGGAAGAGGCGACGGGGCTGCCCTAGCGCTTTGCCTTTCTCTCCTCAAAACGCGATAAACCGGAGCCTAATCACCGGGTTTCGTCCCGCGATGTTTAGAGCTGGGAGAAAACGTTGGGCGGATCGAATAGAGGCGGAAAAACAAACAACTCATAAGAGAACTCCGTTTTAACCAAATGGACCGGAAACAAAAAGCTTAAACAAATGAGCCCTAAATCTTGGAAAGGGACGTTTGGGTTATCATCCCATCGCACCTCCTAGTACCGGTGAGAACCCCTCATAGGGTATACCTAGAGAAATCCAAGACTAACTTAATTTGCCTAAAAGAAAAAAATATAATAATCAAGTTTCCCTCTTTCTTTCTTCATTTTTAGTTTTATTATTCTCTCTTTTCTCTTTCTTCTTTCCCTTTTCCATTATAGTGTATGACCCGAGGTAGCACTTCAAATATTCCTTTTGATCCAGAGATCGAGCAAACCCTTTAGCGGCACCGCCATTCTCGTGATCAAGAAATACACTTATTATTTGAAGAGTCGAACGGGGACACTAACACAACAAATATGGATCCAAATCTTAATCTTCCTAATCCTAACACGCCAAATCCTAATGAGGCCGCGCAACGGACCATGTCCTATTATGCGCCGTAAATCTGGAAGGCACATAATCAAGTATTGTTCGCCCCGCGGTGGCGAACAATAACTTTGAGATCAAGTCCAGCATCATACAAATGGTGCAGCAATCAGTGACCTTCGATGGTCAGCCGGACGAAGATCCAAATTGTCATATTTCTAATTTTCTCAAAATCTGCGACACTTTTGAAATCAATGGTGTCACTGATGATGCCATTCAATTACGTCTTTTTCCTTTTTCTTTGCGTCTAAGGCCAAGCAGTGGTTGGGCTCACTTGCTAGGGAGTCCATCACTACATGGGCCGATATGGCGGAAAAATTTCTCACTAAATATTTGCCGCCTGTAAAGACCGCCAAAATGCGAATAGATATTGCGTCATTTATACAAATCGACTCAGAGACTCTCTATGATACATGGGAGCGCTTCAAGGAGCTTTTGCATAGGTGCCATCACCACGCACTTCCCACTTGGCAACAAGTGCAAATCTTTTATAATGGCTTGAATTTCCAAACTAGGCAAATGATTGATGCGGGCGCCCGGGGTACTTTAAATAAAAAGACCCCGGAGGCCGCTCAAGAGCTTTTTGAGGAAATGGCCATGAATGCTTATCAATGGAATTTGCCCCAAGAGCGGCCTATTAAGCCAGCCGGTATTTTTGAAATAGGCGCTACTTCTAATTTGGCTTTACAAGTTGAGCGCTTAACAAAGCAAGTGGGGGAGATGTCTACTTCCTCCACCACTCCTCCTTGGGCTAATAATGTTTTAATCGAAGAGCATGTTGACTACTTGGGAAATCTGCCTCGGCCTTCCTATAACCCAAACTTTGCTCCGTACAACAACACCTACAATGCGGGTTATAGGAACCATCCAAATTTCTCGTGGAACAACCAAGGAAATGCTCAACATCCTTTAAATATGAATCAACCTCCTAATCAACTTATTAATTTAACTCCCCCTCTAAACTTTAATCTAACCAGTTTTCCACCGCAACAGCAAAAACCCTCTCTGCTTGAAGAGGTCTTTGCAAAATATGTTGCTACAAATGAAACGAACATCTGAAACCACACCGGATCGATCAAAAATTTAGAGAATCAAGTGAGGCAGCTAGCAAAAATGTTCTCCAAGCGCCAGCAAGGAACTCTACCAGGGAATACAGAGTAAAATCCAAGAGAAAGCGCGAATGTGATTACTCTCCGTAGTGGAAAGGAGGTGGTTTCAAAACAGGACGAACCCATGGTAACAACTTCTTCTCCTCCTCCTACTCCTATTTTATCTTTGAATTTGCCCGCTACATTCGCTCCGCACGCTTCTAGTTCAAATATTATGTATCCATCTAAGTTTAGGAACGAGTGCGCCTAGAAAAATAACAAGAAATTTTTAGAAATTTTAAAACAAATTCATATTAATGTACCCTTCTGCGAGGCTATCTCTCAAATGCTGAATTATGCGAAATATCTTAAGGAGTTGCTCTCCAACAAGAAGAAATTAGAAGATATTTCGCATATTTCCTTAAATGTAGAATGCTCTGCGGTTATTCTTAACAAATTGCCCCAAATAGCAAATGACCCGGGACGGTTCTCCATCCCGTGCCTATTTGGCAATTTGTTAGTAAAATATGCCTTAACTGATCTTGGAGCAAGTATAAATCTCATGCCTTTTTCGTTATTCAAAAAGTTAGGTCTAGGAAATCCTAGCCCCACCCGAATGAGTATTCAACTCGCAGATCGTTCATTAAAATATCTAGTAGGGATAGTGGAGGATGTGCTCGTTAAGGTGGACAAGTTCATCTTCCTAGTGGACTTTGTCATTCTTGATATCAAAGAGGATGCCAAAGTACCCCTTATACTCGGCCGCCCCTTCCTTGCCACCTCCCAAGCGATTATCAATATAAGTAACGGAAAGCTCCTCCTACGGGTTGGAGATGATGAAGTTACTTTTAGTATAAATCCCTCGATACGAAGCACTTTAGAGAATGACGATTCGTGCTTCTACCTAGAAGAATGTTTTGAAAATGAGTTGTAAACTCTTCCCAAGTTAGTCTCCACATCGAGTAACAATTCTGAGCTCGCCGAGCTCTTTTATCTAGAAGAAGAAAGCTCTCGCTCCACACCACCCAAGCCGTTATTAAAATTAAAAATTAAAACTTCATATGAAGTGCCACCCGTGTTGGAATTAAAATATCTATTTTTAGAAAAAGACTCTAAGCTACCCGTTATTATGTCATCCAAACTGAGAAATTCAGAAATTTCTGAATTGAATCTAGTCTTAAGCAATCATCGTCACGCAATTGCGTGGAGAATTTTGGTTATCAAGGGTATTAACCCTTCCTTCTGCACTCACAAAATTTTCCTCGAAGATAATTCCCGCAACACAGTCTAGCCTTAACGACGGCTAAACCTGAATATGAAAGAAGTCGTTAAGGCCGAAGTTATCAAACTTCTAGATACAAGAATCATCTACCCGATATCGGATAGTACTTGGGTTAGCACAATACAAGTCGTGCCAATGAAAGGCGGCGTAATGGTAGTAGCAAATGAAAATAATGAATTGATCCCAACCAGTACTATTACGGGTTGGCGGATGTGCATTGATTATCGAAAACTAAATGATGCCACCCGTAAGGATCACTTCCCGTTACCTTTTATCTACCAAATTTTAGAGCACCTTTCAGGTCACTCCTACTATTGTTTTCTCGATGGTTTGTCGGGATATTTTCAAATCCCTATTTCGCCCGACGACCAAGAGAAAACAACATTCACTTGTCCCTTTGGCACCTTCGCTTATCGGAGGATTCCATTTGGTTTTTGTAATGCGCCGGCTAAATTCCAAAGCTGTATGCTGGCGATACTCGACGAGTTAGTAGAAGAAGTGATGGAAGTTTTCATGGACGACTTCTCCGTCTTCGGAAACTCTTTTAAAAATTGTTTAAAAAATCTCGAGCGTGTGCTACAACATTGTGAGGAAACTAATCTAGCTCTTAATTGGGAGAAATGCCATTTTATGGTCAAAGAAGGATTAGTCCTTGGCCATAAAATATCAGGCAAATGGATCGAGGTCGATAGGGCCATGATCGAAGTTATCGAAAAACTCCCCCCTCCAATGAATGTAAAAGCCATTAGAAGTTTCCTAGGCCACGCATGCTTTTATCGGCGTTTTATACAAAAAATTTCCAAAATCACGAAGCTGTTAACCCATCTTCTCGAAAAAGAATCTTCTTTCCTTTTTAATGTTGAAAGTCATTTGGCCTTTAAACTTATCAAAGAAAAGCTTATAAATTCTCCGATTTTAGTTGCTCCGGATTGGTCGCTACCCTTTGAAATTATGTGCGACCCGAGTGATATTGCGGTAGGTGCCTTATTAGGCCAACGGGTGAGTAAGTATTTCCACCTGATTTATTATGCGAGCAAAACACTCACGTCAGCAGAAGCAAATTACACCACTACCAAGAAGTGTTGGATTGTGAGGCACCCTTAGAGGGGGGGGGGGGGGGGGTGAATAAGGGTTTTAAAAACTTATAATTTATTTTAAAACATTTGTAATTAGAAAAGAAGAAATCAAGTAATATAACAGAGAAACATGATTTTATTAATCTTGAGATATGAAATTACAAAACTTGATTTCTTATAACGCTAGAAATCGTGGGCGATAAATATAAAAATCCTTTTTGTTTTCTATCCCGACTCGTATCCCCATGAACCGGTGGCTTTAGCCTATCCTCCCCCAGATATGGCCTCAAGCCTCTCTACCCTTTATATCCCCAGAAAAGGCCTCGAGCACCCCCTAAATCTATGCCCTAGACCTAGTCACCAACACGAGGCGAATTCACTCCATGATGGTAATAAAAAGAGTTACAAAAGAAAATAAAAAATATAATAAAAACTCCCTATAAAGAATACTGGAGAAGGTGAAGGCTCGCTGGATGTTCTTGAAGTCGAAGCGTGAGTCCTTCACATTGCATAAGCATTGATCCAGCTCTCCTTGAATTCTTCTTGTTGGAACTTGTGTGGGAGAAGTTGGTCTGGAAATACGGCCCTTGTAGAGATTATCAAGTGCTGGAATAGGGCTCTCCAAAGTCAGTAGTAGGGAAAGATGAATTCCATCTATTTATAGGCCAGGAGGCTAACGCCGGCGTTGACGCTAACGCCTGGCATTGACCCAGTTTGGAAATGTTTTGATGGCTCGGATCTTCAAAACAGGAATGAGATTCTGCACTTTAAGAATTTTTTATTTTAGGCAACCCTAACGCCGACGTTGAGGCTGTTGGATCTTGTGGCGCCCTTAGAGGGGGGGGGGGGGGGGTGAATAAGGGCCTTTTAAAAATTACGATTTTTTACTTAAGAATTTTAAAACAAATTTTACTTTTCTAAAAATTACTTATAAAAATTTCAAACCAATGTAATTTTTTGAATTAATTCAAACACAAATTTCTAAGTTAAAGATTAAACAACCATATTTGCAATTAAAGAAAAAGTCATAATTTTATAATCATGAAATTCACATACAAATAATATGATCTTAACAATGCTTAAGATCAAGACACAAATATGATAATAACCCTTTTACAATTTGTGTTTACCAATCCTTCTCCCAAGGATCGGAAGGCTATCACTTGTCTCTCCCTAGACCAAGCCCAAGCCAATCCTCTAGATCTTCCCAAGATCTAGAAGTAGCACACAAGGCCACGATTTCCCAACAAGCCACGCAAGGACTTGGACGCTCCACAGAAGGAAGCAATTTTCCCCTAAGCCACGCAAGGACTTAGACGCCACGCACAAGGAGACGATTTCCCTACCAATATAAAATGAAATGTATATAAATGAAAATACAAAATGAAAAGAACAACTCCCTAGAAATTCAGATCACTGAAAGTAAGGTTGAAGCGTCGAGATGATCGTTGATGTAGAAGCGCGCCCGATCTTGTCTTCAATCTCAAACCTTCTAAGCACAAATGGGAGTTGATGAGGTTCTGGAGCTCTCTGGTTCGTATGCACTCAGGAAGGGACTTGGAATTCTCAATTCATGGAATGCACGAACCAAACGAGCCAATATATAGAAATTCACTGTCGCCTGGGAGACATCACTGTCAAAATTCCGACAGCGCTAAACTGCCGCTCGTAGTGCTGTCGTGCGGGCAGTTGCTGTAACGTCCGGGCTATCGTGCGGGCAGTTGCTGTAACTTCCGAGTTGTCTCCTAGGCGACATCGCTGTCGGATTTCCGACAGCGCAAAACTGCCGTTCGTCGTGTTGCCATGCGGGAAGTTGTTGTAACTTCTCTGATGTCGCCTGGGCGACATCAGCTGTCGGAAAATTCTGACATCGAAATTTTCATACACTCAAATTGAGCTCCAGCAGAATTGTGAACATCTCATACCTGTTACCTGCACACCATTAATAAAAATAGAATCAAATACAAATGGGACTTTGTTATTATCAAACTGGAAGAGTGCGAAATGCATGATCCAACAATCTCCCCTTTTGATAATAACAAATCCGTATAAAAAGAAATCATGTCTATTTAGGTTGTTGATTTTAACATATGGTGTGTGCACAAAAATAACATGATATATTCCTCTTAAAAGTAATCTCCCCCTAGATGAATGCTCCCCCTAAATGAATGCTCCCCCCTAAATGTTATAGTAAATTGAAATAATGTATTGTTTAAGTGGAATATTTAGGTGTAATAGTTCTTTGATTTCTGGAATATACTTATAATTCTCCCCCTTTTGGTATTAGTAAAAGGTAATATGAAATGAATTAGTAGTTCTTAAGGGAAGAGATAAGACGGAGAAAATAAGAGTAAGCGGAAGCACTTGTTGGGAAAATGAGTGAAGGTCTTGAAGTAATAGTGAAAGAAATCGTTGTCTACCTAAATCACCTAGAGGGGGGGGGGGGGGGGGGGGGGTGAATAGGTGAATTGAACAAAGCTTGAAAACAGTCTTCTGTTTTCATTCGTCGGAATTCGTCGGGAGTTCTCGAGAACATTCGATGAATTGACTTAGCCGCACATTTTCCTTCACAAGTCTGTCTTTTTGACTTCTGTCTGCGTTCGTCGATATTCGTCGGGAGTTCACGTGAACATTTGACGAATAGACTTAGCCGCAGAAATTTCTTCTTTAAACTAGAAATTTGGCTTCTGTCTGGATTCGTCGAGATTCATCGGAACTTCACGAGACATCTCGACGAATTGACATAGCAAAAATTTCTTTTCTCCTGAAAACCTGCTCCACTCAATTCAATTTAATTTAATTTAATTCAATTCAATTCAATTTAATTCACTAGGGGACATCTTCAAATCTAGGTAATTGTGGATACAATACCCAACAAATAGTAATATGCCACAATATTGAATAAACTAATGAAGAGATGGTATGGCCATATGAAGTAGTAGAATAAAACAAAATAACTTAAACATGATTAATGTCATTTTAAAGTATCATAGAAAGACACAATTGTGTATAGAAATTTGGAATCTTTTCAGTCCAATTCTCATGAGATGAATGTTTATATAACATAATGATGTGTACAAGTGATGCTTTGATCAAACATATGAAATTATTTAATTTACATGATCATTGGAATAGAAAACATAACATAAGCATATAAAGACAACTTTGACCTTGAAGATATAGCACATGTAAGAATATAATACCATTTTTCTTTTGCACAAGACACTTTACAATTCTTTCCAAGGTGCTCAACCTCATAATGCTTATTAAGACTTATCGGGAGGGTAAGTAGTGCTTGGTGGAGTATCCTTGTCCTCAATTTTATCTTTTTGTTGATCACATATGTTGTGATATCTTAACTTGGAGATAGTTATAATTTTTATTTTTAATTGACCAAGGATCTCTGAATTCACTTGAATCGCAAAAGATGGTGTATATTTGGTTGTGCTAACAAATCAAGGTTGAAAGTAGTATTTAATAAGTGCTATTGTATTATGTTAAAGCAAATATGATTCATGTATATATTAAATAGAAAGACATATGTATGGATCAAAAGAAGTGAACGTGATAGTTCATTAGTATATATAAACAATTTCTCATACTTTGAGGCATGCGAAAACAATTTCCAATAGTCTAAACAACTTAGTAGGAGTGTCAATATGATGATAGAGTGGAAATGAATTCATATAATCATGTAAATAGCCATTTTTAAAAGAAAATCACATGGTTTGGCATCAATTCATGAGTTGTAGCATTAATAATGACATATAACTATTGTAAAGCATCATAGAGACCAAAATTGAAGATATTTTTAATTTTTAGGTCATAAGTAGTGATATAATCATTGTGAAATGTCTAGGATTCCCAATTCTAGCCTAAGCATAGAAAAACAGGAATCCGGTAACGGTTTAGTGAATATATCTGCTAGTTGATTATCCGTGCCTATAAATGAAATTTTAATCTGATTATTTTTAATGTGGTCTCTTATAAAATGATGCCTAACGTCAATATGTTTAGACCTAGAGTGATGAACCAGGTTGTAAGTTAAATCAATTGCACTTTTGTTATCGCACCATAGCTCTATTGTTTGTTGTTTAATGTTAAAGTCTTCTAAAGTTTGTTTCATCCAAAGAGCTTGTGCACAACAACTACCAAGTGCGATGTATTCGGCCTCAGTGGTTGAGAGGGCAACAGAGTTCTGTTTCCTACTCGACCATGAAATGAGTGAAGGGCCTAAAAAGTGACAAGTGCCACTAGTGCTTTTCCTATCTAGTGAACAACCGGCATAATCAGAATTAGAATAGCCAAAAAGAGTAAAATCATCACAATGAGGATACCACAAACCAAGTTTAGATGTGCCAATTATATATATAAAAATTCTTTTTACCGCTTTTAAATGTGATTCTTTGGGATCGGCTTGAAATCTTGCACATAAACAAACTGAAAACATAATATCCGGTCTAGAAGCAGTCAAATATAAAAGTGAACCTATCATGCCTCTATATAAAGTTGGATATATTGATATTCCATTTTCATCTTTTCCTAATTTTAAAGATACACTCATAGGAGTATTTGCTTGTTTTAGATTTTCAAATCCAAATCATTTTAAAACATCATGAATATATTTTGATTGGTTAATAAAAACTCCATCATGTTTTTGAACAATTTGAAATCCTAAGAAATATTTTAATTCTCCTACCATACTTATCTCAAATTCACTTTCCATCATTTTTACAACATAATTACACAACTCTTCATTAGTGGCTCCAAAAATAATATCATCAACATAGATTTGTAAAACAATTAAATCATCATCTACTTGCTTAACGAAGAGTGTACAATCAACACCACCCATTTTAAAACCATTTTGTAATAAATATATAGTCAATCTATCATACCATGCTCGAGGTGCTTGTTTTAAACCATACAAAGCTTTTAACAATCTATATACGCGATTGGGAAATTTTTCATTTATAAATCCTGGGGGTTGTTCAACATAAACTTCTTCTTTAATCAACCCGTTTAAAAATGCAGTTTTAATATCCATTTGCAATAATTTAAATCTTTTATGACTAGCAAATGCAACAAAAATTCTAACTGCTTCCAATCGTGCTACGGGTGCAAATGTTTCATCAAAATCTACCCCTTCAATTTGATTATATCCTTTCGCTACAAGCCTAGCTTTGTTTCTAGTGACCCTAGAGTCACTATCTAATTTGTTTTTGAAAATCCATTTGACTCCTACCACATGATGATCACTAGGTCTATCTACAAGAATCCATTCTTTATTTCTTTCAAATTGGTTAAGTTCTTCATTCATAGCTAGAAACCAAGATTCATCATTTAAAGCGGTGGCAACATCTTTTGGTTCTATATTTGAGACAAAACATAAATTTGAAAAACTTTCATGTAAACTAGAACGTGTACGTACCCCACTTAATGGTTCTCCAATAACAAATTCTTGCGGATGATCTTTTGAGAACCTTAGCTCAGTTGGAGGTACATAGCCTTGTTCTACTCCTTCTTCACCATCTTTTTCATCTTCTTTCTCTACTTTTTCTTCATCTTCATTATCATCATTTTTCTTCTGATTTTGTTCCACATCTTCTTCATTGTTCTCATTACCTGCAGCTTTAGAATTCTCTACACAAGAAATGCCTTCATCAAATTTTACATGAATAGATTCTTCAACCACTTTAGTACGTTTATTATAAACTCTATAGGCCTTGCTAGTTGAAGAATAACAAATGAAAATTCCTTCATCACATTTTTCATCAAATTTGCCTAAGTTATCTTTTGTATTGAAAATAAAACATTTACAACCAAAAACTTTAAAGTAAGATACATTTGGTTTTCTTTGAAAATAAATTTCATAAGGAGTTAATTGTAATGTAGGACGAATCATAACACGATTAATAATATAGCATGCAGTACTAACCGCTTCGGCCCAAAAATATTTTGGGAATTTAAATTCACAAAGCATAGTACGTCCTAATTCTTGAAGTGTTCCATTTTTCCTCTCCACTACACCATTTTGCTGTGGTGTGCGAGGAGCGGAAAATTCGTGTTTTATCCCAAATTCATTACAATATGAAATAAATTTTTCATTATCAAACTCTCCTCCATGATCTGATCTAATGCATTTTACTTTTAAATCAAGTTCATTTTGAATACGTGAAATTAGTTTTACAAATTCATCAACAGCATCAGATTTTGAATTTAAAAACAATGTCCAGCAAAATCTAGAATAATCATCAATAATAACAAACGTATATTTTATACCTCCTAGCCTTTGTGTAGTAATTGGACCAAACAAATCCATATGTAATAAATGTAAAGGTCTAGTAGTAGAAATAACATTTTTGCTTTTAAAGATGATTTTGTAAACTTTCTTTTTTGGCATGGTGAACATAATGAAGAAAGCTTTCCATTCAAATTTGGCAAACCTTTTATTATTTTATTTTTAGAAAGCTTTACTATACGTTTGGCACTAGAATGTCCTAGTCTCCTATGTCATAATTCAAGTTCATCATTCTTTGAAATAAAACATTTAAGTGTATAATGAGATAAATCATGAAAAGTGATTGTATAGACATTGTTTATTCTTGGTGCAGTAAGTACAATTTCATTTGTTTTGGAATCAATAATTTTGCAGAGGTTTGAGCTAGAGTCAAATAAAACATTTAGATTTTTATCACATAGTTGACTAATAGAAATTAAATTATGTTTCAAACCTTTAACATATAAAACATTTGAAATTTTAAATTCTTCGTTACCTACTACTCCAACGCCTTTGACTTTACCCTTGCCATTATCTCAAAATGTCACTGTTCCACCTTTCTTCATCTCCAGGCTAAGGAACTTTGATTTATCGCCCGTCATGTGTTTTGAACATCCAGAGTCCAAATACCACACGTCTTAATTGTTCTTAGCCTGCACGCACACCTAAAAAGATGATGAGAGTTAAGATCTGGTTACCCAAGTGGTCCCTCCCATGGTATAGGTGGACGTCTTAGGTACCCAGATTTGCTTAACATTAACTTTTCCTTTCTTCCAGCATGAGTCCGAGATGTGACCAAATCGATGACATTTGGCACATGCAATGAATAGTGAGGAACCATTCTTTAATGGTTTCTCTGGACTCTTGCTGGAGGAAACATCTTTATGTGTGGATTTAGAAAAATTTCATTTTGAAAAATAGGTTTTCTGAACCTGGAGCTGTCGCTGGTTCCGACAGCAGCTGTCGGAAATTTCTGACAGCTTCCAGAAATGTATCATAGCCCAAATTTGGCTGTCCCATGGCATTGGATGGCTAAAATCATATCCAGAGATTTTTTCCAACACCAAATTTTCCAATTGCCATGTTCAACTCATTTACTTTGGACTTTAAAATTGAATTTTCTTTAACTATCATGCCACATCTATTTGCAACATTTTTCTTATAATTCTCTAATTGAGAATGAGAGGTTTTAACATCTTTTTCTAAGTCCTTTTTCTCTTTTAGAAGTTGATCAATTTTTTTATCGGACTTAAAAATAGTATTTTCAAGTTCTTTTATCCTTGTCGAAGAGTGATCACACTCTTGACAAATTTCCTTCTCGTTCCCAATAGATTTCAAATCATTTGATAACTTTTTGTTTACTTTCAAAAGAGCTTTGTTTTCACATTTTAAGAAATCGATTTCCTTTTGGCTTTTATCTAAAAATTTGCAAGTTTTCATATATTCAGAATATAAATCATCATAAGATGGAGGAGTTACCTCAGTGTCGCTTTGGACACTGCAATCGTCCTCAGATGACGCATTTTCTTTCCCCATCAAGCAGACATTTGCCTCCTCTTCCTCCTGTGTTGAGGAATCACTTTCTTCACCAGACGAAGAATCATCCCAAGTCTCTGCCTTTAACACTTTCTTCTTGTAACTTTTATCGTGCCTCTTTGCTTTTTGCTCTTTCATATACTTTGGGCACTTGCTTCTGATATGACCAATCTTCTTGCAATGGTAGCACTCCGGTAGCGGACGCTCCTCTTCATTCTCCATTTTTCCTTTGCCTTTTTGGTAGGCAAAATCGTTCTTTTTGAAAAATCTTTTAAATGAATTTCTCCTCTCCAGATTTCTCATAAACTTCTTAAAGTTCCTCACAAACAATCCTTCTTCATCTTCCTCACTTTCTTCAGTCTCACTTTCAATTTCCTTTTTAGATTTCAACGCCAAGCACTTCTTTTTGGGCTCCAAAAGTGTACTCTCAACTTTGAATCTTCAACTCCACTTCATGGGTTTTTAGATTCCCAATGAGACTCTCCAATTGTAAGGTCTTAAGATCATGTGACTCAGAAATTGCAGTCACTTTAGGATTGAACTTCGGGGGAAGTGATCTTAAGATTTTCCTTACTAAATCTCCATTTGAGAAAACCTTACCCAACACCTTTGAATCGTTCACGATTTTAGTAAATCGTGTGTACATTGTATCAATTTCTTCATCCACCTCCATTTTGAATCTTTCGAACTCTGACTCCAGTTGAAATTGCTTTGAATCCTTTACCTGCGAAGTACCTTCATGAGTAATTTCTAAAAGATTCCAAATTTCAAATGCAGTATTACAAGCACAAAATCTATTAAATTCAGTGCGATCTAGTGCGCAAAATAAAGCATTAATGGCTTTTGCATTGTTCTTACATTTTAATTTATCATTGTCATCCCACTTGTCTTTGGGTTTGTCCATAGTTACATCTCCTACAACAAATGTTGGGGAAGTATAACTCGTCTCGACCATATTCCAAACTTCCATGTTGAGAGCTATTAGAAAACACCGCATTCGGGTTTTCCAATAATTATAGTCCGTGCCCGTAAAAAGTGGTGGCCTACTAATACCTTGCCCCTCAACGAACGCGTGATCATTGTGCGCCATTACTCCCGGTGGTAAAACCGTTTTGAGTAACCTCGCTCTGATACCACGTGTTGGATCTTGTGGCGCCCTTAGAGGGGGGGGGGGGGGGGGGGTGAATAAGGGCCTTTTAAAAATTACGATTTTTTACTTAAGAATTTTAAAACAAATTTTACTTTTCTAAAAATTACTTATAAAAATTTCAAACCAATGTAATTTTTTGAATTAATTCAAACACAAATTTCTAAGTTAAAGATTAAACAACCATATTTGCAATTAAAGAAAAAGTCATAATTTTATAATCATGAAATTCACATACAAATAATATGATCTTAACAATGCTTAAGATCAAGGCACAAATATGATAATAACCATTTTACAATTTGTGTTTACCAATCCTTCTCCCAAGGATCGGAAGGCTATCACTTGTCTCTCCCTAGACCAAGCCCAAGCCTATCCTCTAGATCTTCCCAAGATCTAGACGTAGCACACAAGACCACGATTTCCCACCAAGCCACGTAAGGACTTGGACGCTCCACACAAGGAAGCGATTTTCCTCTAAGCCACGTAAGGACTTAGACGTCACGCACAAGGAGACGATTTCCCTACCAATACAAAATGAAATGTATATAAACGAAAATACAAAATGAAAAGAACAACTCCCTAGAAATTCAGATCTCTAAAAGGAAGGTTGAAGCCTCGAGATGATCGTTGATGTAGAAGCGCGCCCGATCTCGTCTTCAATCTCAAACCTTCTAAGCACAAATGGGAGTTGATGAGGTTCTGGAGCTCTCTGGTTCGCATGCACTCATGAAGGGACTTGGAATTCTCAATTCATGGAATGCACGAACCAAATGAGCCAATATATAGAAATTCACTGTCGCCTGGGCGACATCACTGTCGAAATTCTGACAGCGCTAAATTGCCGCTCGTAGTGCTGTCGTGCGGGCAGTTGCTGTAACGTCCGGGCTGTCGTGCGGGCAGTTGCTGTAACTTCCGAGCTGTCACCTGGGCGACATCACTGTCGGATTTCCGACAGCGTAAAACTGTCGTTCGTCGTGTTGCCATGCGGGAAGTTGTTGTAACTTCTCTATTGTCGCCTGGGCGACATCAGCTGTCGGAAAATTCCGACATCAAAATTTTCATACACTTAAATTGAGCTCCAGCAGAATTGTGAACATCTCATACCTGTTACCTGCACACCATTAATAAAAATAGAATCAAATACAAACGGGACTTTGTTATTATCAAACCAGAAGAGTGTGAAACGCATGCTCCAATAGAGGCTAACGCTGGCGTTAGGTCAAATCATTCCTAAAGTTCCCCTTCAATCACGGCTGCTTCCCCTCTTGCCATAAACATCGAGCGTTAACGCCCAACGTTAAGTCCTAATGCCTGGCGTTGATCTTCTCTCATTTCTTCAGTCGGCAAGCCATCCAGTCGATCGGCAAGGCATCCCGTCAAACGGCAGACCATCTCGTCGAACGTCAACGCCCAGCGTTAAGCATAACATCTGGCGTTAGAATATATTCATTTAAGCATGTGAACAGTTCTAGACCAATGGAGCAGCAACCTAGTGTCATACATGTCCAAAACCTGCATGCTAAAAACACAAAGGCAAGCAGGATCAAATACAAGTAGGATTTGTTATTCTCAAATCAAAGGGATGGGAAAACCATGTTCCAACAATCTCCCCCTTTTGATAATAACAAATCCAATAGAGATAAATCAGATTCATAGATAAAGAATTTGTGTTTTTATAAAGATATATGACACTAAGAAATATTTTTGATAATGATAAGAATTATAGATCATTTAAGAATACTCCCCCTATGAAAATGCTCCCCCTTAGTGTATACTCCCATATACTAGATACATGCTCCCCCTTAATCTAGTGAATCCTACTCTGTTTAATCAATATGATTTAGCACTTTATTCTCCCCCTTTTGTTATTAGCAAAAGAGGGTGGAGTTTAAATTAAAAACTAGAGGAAGGAAGACACAAATTAGGGACAAAATAAGAGAGAATTTAAAAGTTTTAGTTTAAACATAAAGAATGTCTTGTATCGAGCTAAGGAAGAGAGTAGCACAGCGGAAATAGATATGATAAACGTGAATGAACATTATTCCAATCCATTGTGTTGATTAATGAAAGAAACCACTTACTTTGCAAACAAAAATGTTTATAAGCTTGTTTGCAACAAAGTATGACAAAAACAATTCCTAGAAGTAGGCATGATAAACCATAGGAACACATAGCATAGTCAAATAGGAATGCGGAATAAGATAAGGAAAATAAATATAGAAGAAATTTTTGTTAAGAAATAATATTTTTGACACTAGGTTTTTCACAATAGAGCAATAACACTGTAAGTTCTTATAACAAGTAGGCAAGCTTGATTTATCATACACAACAAGATAATAACTATAATGAAATCAATTCGAATTTCAAGTGAAGAAAACATTGTAGAAATCATGCATTACAATCTAGTGCTTTTACTTGAGTTTTAAGAGAATTTTGTAATTTTGCAATAGGTTCCAATTCTCATGAGTAGAAATTTTATAAAAATCTATGATGTGTGCATAGAGTGTTTTGATAAAACTATACAAATGATATAATCAAAACACATGACATATATAATGAAATAGAAATAATACTATTAAGGATGTAACCAAATGTTTACTTTCACACATCAACACAAGAATAAAATTTCAAGACACAACAAAATAGGTACAACAACCAAGGTGCTTCGCCCACACAGTGCTCATCAAGACTTATCAGGGAGCGAAGTTTTGCTTGGGGGATCACTTAAGCAATTTTATTGAATTTTTATTTTTAGTGATCCGGTGAACAAATAGAAGTGATGAAAAATAATGTGTTTACACAAGACACTTTACAAATCTTTCCAAGGTGCTCAACCTCACAATGCTCATTAAGACTTATCAGGAGGGTGAGTAGTGCATGGTTGAGTTATCTTTGGCTTTATATTTCATATTTGTGTAATAGTGGGCCAAAGGTCTCAGAATTCACTTATTGTTGTAAACACAATATACTGTTTTTGAAAGTAATCACTTCTATATGTGCAAGAAATTTATTGTTTGAGTGAAGGTGTTAGTAATGTAGACAAATATCTTAATAGATTAAAACTATTACATTACACAATCATGCAAGTTGAAGATTATGAACATATGTAGATCATCAAAAAAGTGATGTGTATGGATCATTGATTAGCATAAAATATTGCTCATGATTAGAGGCATGCTAGGCAAAACATACACAATTATCTATATACTTTTTCATTCCACATAATTAGATTAAGGTCAAGGCATGAAAAATAAGACAATGTTTAATAAATTTGAAATTAAAATTGCTCATTTAAGAAACTCTTTTTATGTATGCCCAAATAAGATTGGCCATTTGAACATAGATGATTAAGATGTTGTGCTCATGTGAAGACATATAGTCAAACAATAATTTAATATAGATAAGCAACAACATACAGCAAACAAAATATTTTTGGATTTTGGATTATATATATTTTTGTTGAATTTTAAAATAGACCTAACATAAAATAAATATAAAATTAGAGAGAAACAATAACCAAAAACAATTTGGCAATAACCCCCAAAAAAGTTTTCACATTTGCAAAAGAGGGCTAACGCCTGGCATTAAGTAGTTAACGCCCAAACAGGACACTGTTTTTTAAAGTTTTTGAAAAAAAAATTGTTGGAATAAATAACATGTATATATCTTCATAGTGTAGAAATTTCAGATAATTTGGAAGATACTAGAAGGCAAATCAAGCATGAGTTTTGTAAATTTTTAAAATGGTTATATATCTATTTTTTTGTATTTTTGAGGTGAAAATAATAAATTAAGTGGCAAATTAATTTATGGAAATAGCAGTAGAGAAATACCAGAAATATGGCAGAGAAGACAAAATTTAAATCTGATCAAAAACACTAATGCCTGGCGTTAACTAGTTAACGCCGGGATAGTACACGATTTTTAGCGATTTTTGAAAAAAATTCTATGGAATAGGGAGTATGTACATAGACCTTCTTAGGGTAAAAATTTCAGAGAAAAATGGAAATGAGTAGAAGGTTTCTTTAAGCATATTTTGGTGGTTTCAAAATAGTTTTACCTTTTCTATTTGATGTTTTAATTTTTCAACAATGTAGGGGTAAATAGGATGTAACCAAATATAATGATACAAATATTGATAGGAAGCAAAGAAATTTGCAACTGTGTAGAAAAGGGGCCAACGCCTGGCGTTAGAGTCAACGCCGACGTTAAGTTCACTTTATATAAATAGGCCAAAATGAGTACTTTTCTTTTTTTCTATCACTTTAACCCATTTCTATTCAGTTTCGCCAACTGCTCTTCTCAGATCTAGGTAAGATTCTTATTTTTCTTCTTCTATTTGTGATTAAAGCATTTCTCTTTCCATAAAATGTAATCCTTTGAAGTATTGAAGTGTTTTTATTTGATATATGATAGATCTATGGAATTTAGATCTAGGGATTTTAGGTTTTTGAGATGAAGAAGGGGGTTTTTGAGTTTTCCAAAAAAAATGAGTCTCGGTTTTACCCTTTTAGCTATTTTTGAGTTTTGTTGGTAATTTTCCCATTATCCCTATCCTTTTACAAAATTTTTTGAGTTATAGGTGTTACCGATGAATGCCATTATGTACTGGTAGTAGTAGGAAAATTCATAACATGCGCCAGGCGTTGTCAGTAACGCCTGGCGTTGATTAGAAAATTTTTGTTTATTATTTTTTTGTGTGTAGGTCTATGGCTTCATCCAGTAGATATGGTGTTCGTGCCAGAAAATCATCAGCCCATCCACCACAAGAATCATATCATTCTTATGTGGGGATTGAGAAAGCTTCTGTTGGGGTAGGCATGGTTTTACAGATAGACCTCCCATGACATGCACATATTCAGAATCTCCTAGCTGCATTAGGAGTCTTGTCTGTGATTTCAGATGAATGTTTTTCGACAGATTTTGTTCGAGAATTTTATAACAATTTGTCTGATCCATCAGAGACAAATCTCCAAGGAGGAGTGGTGTCAATGATACAATTTGAAGTTGTAGAAATCACGCATGTGGATCTCCGGAATGAGTTTGGCTTAGAGGAGAGTGATAATCATTTAGATGTGGTAGAAAAGTATAGAGCTGAGCGAGATTGGACAATAATAAATTTTGTATTGCATGGGAAGGAGACAGGAGATCAAATTACGGATGTTTCTTCACTTAGGGAAGAAGCATATATAATTTAGGATATTTTGCGACACACAATTATGTTGAAGTCAGGAGACACAAAGAAGTTTACTGCCTAATTGAGTATAGTGACATATCACATTATGCAAGAAGAGCTTTTTGATGTGGCAGATCTCATACTTTCACAGATTCATTACACATTTAAATTGAAGGATCCAAGACGGTCTCGACTCAACACTCTTCCCTTAGGAGGACTTATACAACGGGTGATGATGGAGAAGTATGAATATATAACAAAGACTAACTACATTAATGATCTTATTCCTGAATTATATTCCACTTCAACTCTTCAAGTCCCTCGGCCACGAGATATACCATTGTTGGGGAAATGATTTATCTTAACCCCAAAAAATGAGTAGAATATAAATTCTAAGAAGGCATAAATTAGTCTAAGTAAATATGCATCGAATAGTATTCGATGCAACGTCGAAGTGTAGTCGTCGTTCCTCTCAGAATGAGGCGAAGTAACTTCAAACAGAATTCGACGTAACCTATGTCGACGTAACTCTGACTTCTAGTCGACGTATCTAGTGAAGTCGACGCACCTTAGTCGACGCACCTTCCATATTCTCCTCTTGACGTTCAGCCAATCTGAAATCAACGCTTTCGTCGAATAGTAATCGACGCACGTCGATTCCTATGACAAACTCAAAACACGTCAGATCTCTTTTCTTCTTTCTGTAGATCTGATTCTTATGGAATTATATTATTCTTTTATAGCCGTTCTGAATCAGTCTTTCCTTCTAATTGATTCTTGGCTAAATTGATTAAGTTTATTATGGATATTATTTGAAATCAGAATGATCTCTTTCCTTCTACAGAAATATTGATTATGAAATCTTTTCTCTCTTACTATTTCTCTGACTGCTAATTGATTATTCTCCTATAGTATTCTTTGAATAAACAGAGCTATAAATAAGAGGGAAGTCGGCAGAGAAGAACAAGAAGTGATCCACTCCATACATTTGAAATAGAGGAAAAGCTCCCATGAGAAAAGTGAGAAAAACTGAGAAAAGTGAAAGTGTGCTGCAGCAAACAACAAGCCTTCTTCTTCTCCTTCTTCTGAGATCATACTGCTGCAATTTCTGAAACCTCTCACTGAAAGAGAGAAAGGCCTACAATCTCCTTCTCACTATAGAAGAGATATTTCATTCACTATTTCTTGTGCTTCTAATCTTCTTGCTAAGAAGAAGATTCTTTCTTGTTTCAATTACTTCTTATGCTTCTTCTTCTTATTCTCATTTCATTTTCAAACTGTGTAAAAGAGTTTTTAGAATCTCTCTTCAAAAAATTCAGTTGTACTGGTTCTAAGAGTCTCCTTATCAAAAGACTCAGGCTGGTTCTAAGAGTCTCCTTATCAAAAGACTCAGTACAAGATAGTGAATTCCTACCAAGGGGGTAGAAGAGTGGACTACCCAAAGTTTGGGGAACCACTATATTTCTTTGTGTTGTGCTGTGATTTTCTTTTTGCTGTTACTTTCTTTATTTGCTTAATTCTTGTTGGTGTGTGTGGGAAGCTTAAATCTGTGATTATTACACATATATATATATATATATTTGTTAACTTTGCACAAAGTATTTTTAAATCTCTATTCACTCCCCCGCTCTAGAGAATTCTAGTGAGGTTAACTGTGCACTTTCAATTGGTATCAGAGCCAGGTTGATCTAAAAAGGGTAACTCCTTGATAAAAAAGATCCTACCTCATATATATATATGTATTTCTAAAAAAAAAATTTTATGGCACAAATCAAAGATTATGCTTCCACCAGACCACCAATTTGCAACCTTGAAAAGTTTGCACTTTGGAAAATAAGAATTAGGATCTATATGAATTCTATTGATGAAGATTTGTTTAATATTATTTTGACAGGTCCTCCTAAGCCCTATAGAAAGGACTCATGTGGTAAAGTGACTCAAACACTTGTCCCAAGGGCTGAGTGGACAGTTGAAGAGAAGAAGGCAGGAACAAGTGATGCAAAAGCTGTTGACATTCTTGTCTCAACCCTCTCAGATGAAATCTTTCAAAAGGTTGTTGACTGTGAATCAGCCAAAGAAATCTGGGAGGATCTTACAAAGATAGTAGAAGGAAGTGCTGATGAAAGGAAAGATAGAAAGGCTCTATTGATCTCCCAATATGAGAACTTTCAAAAGAAGCATGAAGAAAGCATATCTGAGATGTATGACAGATTCAGTCTGATCATCAATCAATTAAGGAGCTTGCATAGAGAGATCTCTCTCACAGAGATCAATGACAAATTGTTAATGAGTCTCCCAAGTTCATGGGACTCAAGAATATGGGCAATAAGGGATACTAGAGGACAAAAGGAAATCTCAACAGATGCCCTCTTAGGAAAACTCAAATCCTATGAGCAACTACTGAAAACCAGAGAAGAGAAGGAAAGAAGGGAAAACACTCCAACCTCCTTAAAAGATAGAAACATTGCATTAAAAGCAACAGAAGAGGAAACCTCTGTTACTGAAGAAGAATTATTCAGCCTCCTGGCCAGAAGATTCAAGAAATGGGTCAGGAAAGATGGGTCTAGAAGGAGAGAGTCAAAACTAAGTTATGATAAGACTCCTACTAAAGAAATTATTTGCTACTCCTGCAGGAAAACTGGACATATTTCTCCAGAATGTCCAGAAAATGCTGAGAAAAAGAAAGATCTCAAGAAGAAGGAGAAGAAGAAAGAAAGAGGCTTCATTGCAGAAGCTTGGAGTGAAACAGACTCTGAAGACAACACCTCATTTAAAAGTGACAGTGAAGAGTCTAAGCAAGAAGACCTATGCTTAATGGCTCTTGGAAGCTCAGAAAAAGAATGTGTTGCTGAATTATGGAGTGAAACAGGTTCAGAAGGAAGCATCTCTTCTGAAGAGGAAAAAGAAGATAGCCTTATTCCATAGAGGAATCTAAGGATAAGGATGAGGTAAGCATTTTTGATGAAATAGATTTTCTATGTGATGATTTTAAAAATGATTTTGAAAGACTCTGTTTAGATCAACTAAAAGCTAAACAAGAAATTAAGGATCTAGAAGAACAAATTAATATGAGAAAAATAGAAGATACATGTTCAAAAAATTATGAACTAAGGTGTAAAATCTATAAAACATAGAAGGAAATAAATAGTGCTAAAATAGAAAATCAACTCCTTAAGAATAAGGTATCCCAAGCAAAAGCTTTTGAAGAATCTATAAAAGTCAGAAGCCAAACACTTAAAGAAATCACTAAAAAACAAACAACCAGACATAAGAATCTGGGGCTAGGGGCTGATCCTTCAACTAGTTCAATACCAACTACCAAACCTGCTTGGATGAGCCCTGTTAAATTTACTAAACCCATCAAATCAACAAACTTAGAAGAAGACTCAAAAAATAAAGAAGACCTCACCTTCAAAGAGATAAACCACCTTGATGAATCATCATCATACCATCCAGAAGAAAACTCTCAAACTACCTCTGAGAAGGCAACTAGGCAAAAACAAACAAGTTATAAAGAAACAAAACTCCAATCAGAAAAAAGGGAAAAATAAAATCTGTGAAGATAAAGACTTCATATCGACGCATGAATGATAGTATGTCGGATTATACTCGATGCATTCTCTCAGATGCTTCGACCTCAAATCGACACATGAATAATAGTACGTCGACCTACAATCAATGTAACTATTTCCATGCATCGATTTCAGATCAACTCAATCTAGAGAAAGCGCCGAATATAAATCGACGCAACTCTCAACATACGTCGAATAGATATCGACGCATAAAATCTCAGAGCAACTTAAATAAAGGTCATCTATCCTCCAAACAATATCTATCTTAACCCTCATTCAGAACCCTTTCATCCTGATCAAAACTTATATCCTAATCAAAACTCTTATCTTAATCAAAACTTTTATCCTAATCAACAACTCTATCCTAATCAACATCTTTATCCCTCTCTAAACTTAAATTCCCACAATCTAAAGACAATTAGGTGTTATATCTGTAATAAAATTGGCCACACTGCCAAACAATGTTGGCACAATCAATCCAATTGTTTATAAAATTAGTCCAAGGGTGACTTAGAAAACCTTAGGATTAGGAAGAAATAATCTCTCAAGAAAAACCTGGAATTTTCAGACAAAGTAAAAGTCACGTCGATCTCTTAA
Source organism: Dactylorhiza incarnata (assembly GCA_033032865.1). NCBI lineage: Eukaryota > Viridiplantae > Streptophyta > Magnoliopsida > Asparagales > Orchidaceae > Dactylorhiza > Dactylorhiza incarnata. Next base: position 26,047,160 of record JAWHQI010000003.1, read on the forward strand.
TCGTCGCATACGTCGATAGGAAACCCTATCAGACTATACCGACGCATACATCGACTTCCACTCGACGCAACGTCGACTTCATGAAAAAGAGCGGCAATACTAAAATATTTTCAGTCACATCCACTGTTGTACCGAATAAACCTCGAGTTGTGACTCGTGTTGACGTTTCACCTGACTTAAATATACTCTTCAGTTAAAATTCAGCACGCTCTTTGCATCTCTCATCCTTCTCATTTCTCAGTCCAGCCATCTCTTCCTCTATCTCACTGACCTAAATGGCTCCCAAGATCAACTCTGGTTTCGATATTGATCTTGAATCCTTCCAAGCGGCTGCCAAAAACTATAAGAGCACATAGCTCTCTTCACTGAAGATGGTTTAGACAAACTCATTTCCACAAGATGTAGACTCCTAGAGACAGAACTCACTAAGTTAATGAATCATGTTCAGATATCTGAGCAAGGAGAGATCACAGGAACACTCTATGAGACACCTGTCTCAATCTCTGCAGAACACCTTAGGGACACTTTTGATCTTCCATCAGGTACATATCAACACTATCCTTGTTCAAATCAAAAAGGGGAAGCAAATTATTTTCTAAAAATAACTATATAAATCTCCATCATCATTCCCTTATCAGGTGATGAACCTATGGAACTCACCCCTGAGGAAATCAAAAGTCTGTTAATCACCATGAAGTTCTCCAAAGATAGACCAATCCATCTGAAGAAAATAGATTTTTCTGATGAATATAGGCTATTGTCAGACATAGTACGAAAAGTTCTACTATGCAAAATCTCTACCCATGATGCAGTGCCCAAGCAGCAACTGAACATCATGGGGGCCCTTGTGCTGAAAAAGAAGGTTGACTGGGCCAGCTGCTTACTAAAAATGATAGGCTACAAATATTCTCACAAAGAAAATGCCTATATGATGATCATGAGTCAGGTACTCCTCCACTCCTTCCCTGACCTATGTAGGTCAAAAGGAATTCCCATTCCTCCTGGAAAATGGATGTCCATAGACCTCTTCTCAAAATGGACCAGGCAAATCCCCAAGCCTGGCTACATTCCTGAAAGGACTCCCTCTCCTCCTAATTCTCCTGTGCATCCATCTTCCCCTCCTCCTCAACATACAGACATCTATGTTGGGGAAATGATTTATCTTAACCCCTAGAATTGAGTAGAATATAAATTCTAAGAATGAAAAATTAGGCTAAGTAAATATGCGTCGAATAGTATTCGAAGCGACGTCGAAATATATTCGACCTTTCTCTCAGAATGAGTCGAAGTAACTCTAAGAAGAATTCGACGTAATCTTAGTCGACGTACCTCTGACTTCTAGTCGACGCATGTGATAAAGTCGACGCACCTTAGTCGACGCACCTTCCTTATTCTCCTCTCGACGTCCAGCCAGGATGAAATCGACGTTTACGTCGAATAATAATCGACGCACGTCGATATCTATAAGTAATTCAAAAACACGTCAGATCTCTTTCCTTCTTTCTGTAGATCTGATTTTTATGGAATGATATTATTCTTTTATAGCCGTTCTGAATCAGCCTTTCCTTCTATTTGATTCTTGGCTAATTTGATTAATATTGTTATGGATATTATTTGAAATCAGAATGAATTCTTGTCCTTCTACAGAAATATTGATTATGGAAACTCTAAATCTCTCTCTAATTCTCTGTCTGCTAATTGATTATTCTACTTTAGCAATATCTTTTAAGCAGAGCTATAAATAAGAAGGAGGTCGACAGAGAATGAGTACAAGTGATCCACCATATACATTTGAAAAAGAGGAAGAGCTCCCAAGTGAAGAGTGAGAAAGTTGAGAAAAGAGATAGTGTGTTGTAGCAAAAGAAAAAGCCTTCATCTTCTCCTTCTTCTGAAGCCATTCTGCTGCAAATTCTGAAAGCTCTCACAAAAGAGAGAAAAGCTTACAATCTCCTTCTCACTATTGAAGAGAGATCCTATTCACTATACTTGTGCTTCTAATCTTCTTGCTAGGAAGAAGATTCTTTCTTACATATTTTGTTTTCTGTTCTTCTACTTGTTCTACCTCTTCTTCTCATTCTTATTTCATTTTCAAACCTTGTAAAAGAGTTTTTAGAATCTCTCTTCAAAAAATTCAGTTGTAGTGGTTCTAAAAGTCTCCTTATCAAAAGACTCAGTCTGGTTCTAAGAGTCTCCTTATCAAAAGACTCAGTGCAAGTTAGTGAATTCCTACCAAAGGGGGTAGAAGAGTGGACTACCCAAAGTTTGGGGAACCACTATATTTCCTTGTGTTGTGCTGTGATTTTCTACTTGTTATTTTTCTTCTTTACTTGCTTAATTCTTGTTGGTGTGTGGGAAGTTTAAATCTGTGATTATTACACACATATATATAATTGCACAAAGTATTTTTAATCTCTATTCACCCCCCCTCTAGAGAATTCTAGTGAGGTTAACTGTGCACTTTCAATTGGTATCAGAGCGAGGTTGATCTAAAAAGGTTAACTCCTTGATCAAAAAGATCCTACCTCTTTTATACTTATATATATTTCTGAAAATATTTTTAACATGGCACAAATCAAAGATTATGCTTCCACCAGACCACCAATGTGCAATCTTGAAAAGTTTGCAGTTTGGAAAATAAGAATTAGGATTTATATGAATTCTATTGATGAAGAATTATTTTATGTTATCTTGACTTGTCCTCCCAAGCCTTATAGAAGAGACTCAAGTGGTGAAGTGACTCAAACACTTGTCCCAAAGGCTGAGTGGACAGCTGAAGAGAAGAAGGCAGGAACATGTGATGCAAAAGCTGTGAACATTCTGGTCTCAACCCTCTCAGATGAAATCTTTCAAAAGGTTGTTGAATGTGAATCAGCCAAAGAAATCTGGGAAGCTCTTACAAAGATGGTAGAAGGGAGTGCTGATGAAAGGAAAGATAGAAAGACTCTATTGATCTCCCAATATGAGAACTTTCAAAAGAAGCAGGAAGAAAGCATATCTGAGATGTATGACAGATTCAGTCTGATCATCAATCAATTAAGGAGCCTGGATAGAGAGATCTCTCTCACAAAGATCAATGACAAACTATTAATGAGTCTCCCAAGTTCTTGGGACTCAAGAATATGGGCAATAAGAGATACAAGAGGACAAAGGGAAATCTCAATAGATGCCCTCGTAAGAAAACTTAAATCCTATGAGCAACTGCTGAAAACCAGAGAAGAGAAGGAAATAAGAGGAAGCACTTCAACCTCCTCAAAAGATAGAAACATTGCTTTGAAAGCAACAGAAGAAGAGACCCCTGTCACTGAAGAAGAATTGTTCAGCCTCCTGGCCAGAAGATTCAAGAAATGGGTCAAGACAGATGGGTCTAGAAGGAGAGAATCAAAATCAAGGTATGATAAAACTCCTACTAAAGAAATCATTTGTTATTCCTGCAGGAAACCTGGACACATAACACCAGAATGTCCAGAAAATACTGAGAAAAAGAAAGATCTGAAAAAGAAAGATCTTAAGAAAAAGGGGAAGAAGAAATAAAGAGGCTTCATTGCAGAAGCTTGGAGTGAAACAGATTCTGAGGACAGCACCTCATCCAAAAGTGACAATGAAGAGTCTAAGCAAGAATACCTATGCCTAATGGCTTTTGAAAGCTCAAAGGAAGAACATGATGCCAAATCATGGAGTGAGACAGAATCAGACGGAAGCATCTTTTCTGAAGATGGTAAAGAAAATAGCCTTATTCTCATAGAGGAATCTGAGGATAAGGATGAGGTAAGCATTTTTGATGACATAGATTTTTTGTGTGATGACTTCAAAAATGATTTTAAAGAATTATGATTAGATCAACTAAAAGCTAAACAAGAAATTAATAATCTGAAAGAACAAATTAATGTCATTAAAAACCAGAGAAATATAGAGGATACTTGTTCTAAAAATCATGAGTTAAGGGCTAATATCATAGAAAAAGAAATAGAGAGGGCTAAAATATAAAACCAGCTTCTTAAGAATAAGGTATCCCAAGCAAAAGCTTTTGAAGAATCAATAAAAATGAGAAGCCAAACACTTAAAGAAATCACAGAAAAATAAACAAAAAGACATAAAAATCTTGGGCTAGGAGCTGATCCCTCAGCTAGTCTAATTCCATCCAACAAACCTGCTTGGATGAGCCCTGTTAAATTCACTAAACCCACTAAATCAATAAACCAAGAAAAAGACTCACAAAATAAGGAAGAAGACTCCTTCAATGAGATAAACCATTTTGATGAAACATCATACTATACAGATGAAGACTCTCAAACTACTTCTAAGAAGGCAACTAAGTCAAAAGAAACAACTCATAACGAAATAAAATCAGAAAAAGGGAAAAATAAAATTTGTGAAGACACAATTGCGTCGACTTCATATCGACGCATGAATGATAGTACGTCGAATTCTACTCGACGCAATCTCTCAGATGCTTTGACCTCAAATCGACGCATGAATAAAACTGCGTCGAATATATTTCGACGCAACTCTCAACATACGTCGAATGGATATCGACGCATAAAACCTCAGAGCAACTTAAATACAGGACATAGCTATTCTTCAAAAACCTTGCATCTTAACCCCCATTCAGGACCCTTTCGACCTGATCAAAACTTTCATCCTAACCAAAACTTCTATCCTAATCAAAAATCCTTTCATAATCAAAATTACTATCCTGATTATAACTTTTATCCTAACCAAAATTTTTATCCTAATCAAAATGTTTCTTCTAATCAACACCACTATCCCTCTCCAAACTCAAAATCCCATAATCTAAAAATAGTCAGATGTTATATCTGCAATAAAACTAGCCACATTGCCAAACAATGTTGGTACAATCAATCTAATTGTTTATAAAAATTAGTCCAACACTTTCTTAGAAAACATTAGGAGCAGGAAGAAATAATCTCTCAAGAGAAAAACCCAAATTTTTTTTAGGAAAATGAAAGTCACGTCGAGTTTATAATCAACGCACCGTCGATAACTATCAATAATAACTTAAATCGACGCATGCGTCGACTCTAATCGACGTATACGTCGATATGAAACCCTAACATCTTACCTCAGACTGTATCGACGCTTACGTCGAATTCCACTCAACGTAACATCGACTTCATGAAAAAGAGTGGCAATACTAAAATCTTTTCGGTCACATCCACTGTAGTACCGAATATGCCTCGAATTGTGTCTCATTTCTACGTTTCACCTGACTTAAATAGACTCTTCAGTTAGAAATCCTCTCCCACTCTGCATCTTTCATCCCTCTTACCTCTCAGTCCAGCCATTTCTTCCACTTTCTCACTGACCTACAATGGCTCCCAAGATAAACTCTGGGTTCGATATTGACCTCGAATCCTTCCAAGCCGCCGCAGAAAATTATAAGAGCATCATAGCTCTCTTCACTGAAGCTAGTCTGGATAAGCTCATCTCCACAAGATGCAAGCTCCTGGAGACATAACTCACAGAGCTGATGACTCATGTTCAGATATCTGAACAAGGAGAAATCATAGGAACAATCCATGCGACACCTGTCTCAATTTCTGCAGAACACATTAGGACCACCTTTGATCTACCATCAGGTATAGTCCAATATTATCTTTGTTCAAATAGGGAAAGCAAATCATTTTCTAAAGAATAACTAGAATAATTCCTCTATCAGGTGATGAACCTGTGGAACTTACCCCTGATGAAATAAAGAACCTGTTAACCACCATGAAGTTCTCCAAAGATAGACCAATCCACCTGAAGAAAATAGACTTCTCTGATGAGTATAGACTGTTGGCAGACATAGTAGGGAAATTACTACTATGTAAGATCTCTGCCCATGATGCAATGCCCAGGCAGCAACTAAATCTCATGGGGGCCCTTGTGCTGAAGAAGAAGGTAGACTGGGAAAGCTGCCTGCTCAAAATGATAGGCTTTAAATATTCTCACAAAGAGAATGCCTACATGAGAATCATGAGCCAAGTACTCTTCCACTCCTTCCCTGACCTATGTAGGTCAAAAGGAATCCCCATTCCACCTGGCAAGAGAATGTCCATAGCTCTCTTCTCAAAATGGACCAGGCAAATTCCCAAGTCTGGTGCCATTCCTGAAAGGACTCCATCTCCTCCCAACTCTCCTGCTCATCCATCATCACCTCTTCCTCCTCCTCATACAGACATCTCTTCTGTACCACCATTATCCACACCTTCACAAATACCAACTCAGTCACCTGCTCAACCCTCTTCTATTCCTCCACCTCCTCCATCAAATACACCTCCTCAACATACTACATTCCCCTCTACACCTTCTTCACATTCACCTCCACCATTATCTCCTCCTCCATCACCACATTCTGAACCATCTCCATCCACTGAAAACCTCATCACCCAGTGTATCCAGACAGCAGCCCAAAAATTTCAGGACATGCTGGATGGGCACTGCTCTCAAATTCACTCCTCCATCTTACACATGCAGACCCAAATAGAAGGGGTCAGTGCCTCTGTGCAAAGCCTGAAGACCTCTAAGGTCACCAGATCTTTCTTAACCTCCTTGGCTAAGAAGGTCAAGAAGGGGGAGAGGTTAGATGAAGAGCAGCTCTCCAGTCATAAATCTCTCTCTCACAAGTCTCTTCCTACTTCAAAGAATGATAATATTGCACTGCTCAAGACCATTGGGAATGAAGTTGTACCTGAGCTACATAGTGAAGAGCACCTAACAGAGGTACTCAATATAGCAGGAGAAGCTACTCAACAAGTGATTCTATTACAAGGGGAGGCAAGTAGAGCAGAGAATGAAGCTGAAAAGGGAGCTGAGACTCAGGGGGAGCCAAATGCTGTTATACCTGAAACTAGAAATGAAAAGGAAACTGAAGAAGAAGTAGAAGGCTCAAAAGAAGTTCCCTCCCAGGGGGAGCAAATTGCTGAGACTCAGGGGGAGCTGAGGGAATCACCTGCTACTCAGAAGGAGCAACCCACAAAAGTATTCACTAGGGAAAGAAAAACTCCTCCTACCCCTGAACAATGATGATATACTCTATTTGAACAAATTATCTATGCTTAAATGCTGATTAGTAAACTGAACATGAAATTTGTTTATATAATTTCTTATTCTATCTTCTTCTGATTGCTTAGCATATTTCTTCTCTATATAAATGCTTAGCTGTGTTGATTAAAAGCTGATACAATTTCTCTCTATATAGGGTTAAGACAAATAGGGGGAGATTGTTAGGGAAATGATTTATCTTAACCCCTAGAATTGAGTAGAATATAAATTCTAAGAATGAAAAATTAGGCTAAGTAAATATGCGTCGAATAGTATTCGACGCAACGTCGAAATATAGTCGACGTTTCTCTCCGAATGAGTCGAAGTAACTCTAAGAAGAATTTGACGTAATCTTAGTCGACGTACCTCTGACTTCTAGTCGACGTATGTGATGAAGTCGACGCACCTTAGTCGGCGCACCTTCCTTATTCTCCTCTCGACGTCCAACTAGGATGAAATCAACGTTTACGTCGAATAATAATCGACGCACGTTGATATCTATAAGTAATTCAAAAACACGCCAGATCTCTTTCCTTCTTTCTATAGATCTGATTTTTATGGAATGATATTATTCTTTTATAGCCGTTCTGAATCAGCCTTTCTGAAAGTGCACAATTAACCTCACTAGAATTCTCTAGAGGGGGGGGGGGGGGTGAATAGAGATTTAAAATATTTTGTGCTAAGTTAATATATATATATATATATATGTGTATGATCACAGATTAGAGCTTCCCACACACCAACAAGAATTAGACAAGTAATTAAAGTAAATGCAAGAGAGAAAATCACAGCACAACACAAGAAAATATAGTGGTTCCCCAAACTTTGGGTAGTCCACTCTTCTACCCCCTTGGTAGGAATTCACTATCTTGCACTGAGTCTTTTGATAAGGAGACTCTTAGAACCACCCTGAGTCTTTTGACAAGGAGACTCTTAGAACCAACAGAGTCTTTTGACAAGGAGACTCTTAGAACCAGTACACTGAATTTTTGAAGAGAGATTCTAAAAACTCTTTTACAATATTTAAGTAAGAAAGAAAGAAAGAAAGAAACAATAATGAATCTTCTTCCTAGCAAGAAGATTGGAAGCACAAGAAGTGAATTAAATCTTTCTTCTATAGAGAGAAGAAGATTTGTAGCCTTTCTCTCTTTTAGTGAGAGCAATCAGATTTTGCAGCAGTGAGATTTCAGAAGCAGAAGAAGAAATGGTTGAATATTGCTGCAGAGCTTTTTCTCAATTTCTCTCTTTTCTCTTGGGAGCTTTTCCTCTATTTCAAAATGTATGTGGTAGATCACTCAACCTTTTATTTTCTGCCGACCTCCTCTTTATTTATAGCTCTGTGTATTCAAAATAATGCTATAAGAGGATAATTAATTAGCAGTCAGAGAATTTGAAAAAAATAGAAATGTTTCTATAATTAGCATACCAATAGAAGGAAAGAATTCATTCCAAATTCAAATAATATCCATAATGAGTTTTATCAGATTAGCCAAGAATCAAATAGAAGGAAGGAATGATTCAGAACGGCTATAAAATATTAACATTATTCCATATAAATTATATCTACTGAAAGAAGGAAAGAGATCTGGCGCATATTTAAATCTGTCATATAAATCGACGTGCGTCGATTACTATTCGACGTAAGCGTTGAATTCATCCTGGCTGGACGTCGAGAGAAGAATAAGGAAGGTGCGTCGACTAAGGTGCGTCGACTTCATTAGATGCGTCGACTAGAAATCAGAGTGGCGTCGACAACACATACGTCGAAATCTTCCTAAAGTTACTTCGACATAACCTGAAGAAAACGTCGACTACATTTCGACGTTGCGTCGAATACTATTAGACGTATATTTACTTAGTCTTGTTTTTCATTCATAAAACTCTTTCTTTAACTCATTTCTAGGGGTTAAGAGAAATCATTTCCCCAACAATCTCCCCCTATTTGTCTTAGCCCTATTTCGAGAGAAATTGTATTAGCATAAGAAGTATGTCACTTTAAAAAGTGAAATTTAGATAAGGAGATCAAATATTCCAGAATCATATAAACAGATTTCATTTTCATACCAATTCATTTTCAACTATAGGATGAGATATATCAGCAATGTTTTCAAATACTACTCAGGTGGGGTAGGAGGAGTCTTTCTTTTTCTCTTGAATACTAATGTTTGAGGAGAGGAGGATTTCTCTTTCCCACTTGTAAGAAGTTCATTTAGCTCCCCCTGAGCAGGTAGCTCCCCCTGGGATAGAGCTCCTTTTATTACTTCTTCTTCAGCCAACAGAATATCTGTCTCTTTTTCTTTTCCAGTATCAGCTTCATTTCCTTTCTCAATGACATCAGCTGGTTCATTTCTATCTAGATTTGTACCAGCTTCATTTTCAGCCTCATTCACTACTCTGCTTCCTTCCCCCTGTAGTGGTGTCATTTGATTTGCAGCATCTCTTGCTATGTTGAGTATCTCTATTATTTGTTCATCAATAGGGAGCTCAGGTACTATCTCATTCCCAAGAGTTTTGAGCAGTGCTAGACTGTCAGTTTTTGAGGTAGGAAGGGATTTGTGAGAAGGAGATTTAGGATTGGAGAGCTGATCTTCATCTAGATTCTCCCCCTTCTTGACCTTCTTGGCCAAGGAGGTTAAGAAAGACCTAGTCACTCTAGAGGAAGAGAGAGATGACTTTAGATCTTGCACAGAGGCACTGACCCCATATATTTGGGTGTGCCTGTGAAGGATGGAGGAATGAATCTGGGAGCAATGCTCATCTAGCATTGCCTGGAATTTTTGAGCTGCAGATTGGATGCACTGAGTGAGTAGAGCCTCAGTGGATGCAGATGGTGGAGAGTGAGGAGATGATGAATGTGGAGAGGGGATTCTATCATCTTGAGGAGGTATATTTGATGGAGGAGGTGGAGGAATAGATGAGACTTGCGCATGTGGTTGAGATGGTATTTGTGTGGATGAAGAAGGTACAGAAGATGTGACTGTTTGAGAAGGAGGAGGACGAGTAGGATGAGCAGGAGAGATAGGAGGAGTTGGAGTCCTTTCAGGAATGGAACCAGGCTTAGGGATTTGCCTGGCCCATTTAGAAAATAGGGCTATGGACATCCTTTTTCCTGGAGGGATGGGAATTCCTTTTGACCTACATAGGTCAGGGAAGGAATGGAACAGTACTTGACTCATCATTCTCATGTAGGCATTCTCTTTGTGAGAGTATTTAGAGCCTATCATCTTGAGTAGCCATGTGGCCCAGTCTACCTTCTTCTTCAACACAAGGGCCCCCATGATGTTCAGTTGTTGTTTTGGTACTGCATTATGTGCTGAGATCTTGCACAGTAGAACTTTCCCTACTATATCAGCCAGCAGCCTATATTCATCAGAAAAGTCTACCTTTTTCAGATGGATTGGTCTATCTTTTGAGAATTTCATGGTGGTAAGTAAATGCTTGACTTCATCAGGTGTGAGTTCAATGGATTCATCACCTAATAGGGGAATAATTTATACTAGTTGAGTCATTCATGAGAGGCTCATTTTCTTTTCCTATTTTATTGAAATGAAGATGACATTAGGATATACCTGATGGGAGGTCAAAGGTGGCCCTAATGTGGTCTGCTGAGATTGAGACTAGTGTCTCATAGAGTGTTCCTTGGATTTCTCCTTGTTCAGAAATCTGAACATGAGTTATGAGCTCAGTGAGCTCAGTTTCCAGGAGCTTGCACCTAGTGTAGATGAGCTTGTTCAGTCCTGCTTCAGTGAAGAGAGCAATGATGCTTTTATAGTTCTCTGCTACTGCTTGGAAGGATTCGAGATCGATGTCGAACCCATAATTTATTTTGGGAGCCATTGAAGATCAGTGAGAGAGGAGCAAGAAGAATCAGCTGGAAAAAGGAGCACGGAGGATAAAAGATGCAGAGTAGTGGAGGTTTCTGAAGAGTCTTTTTTAAGTCAGGTGAAACGTCGAGATAGGGCTCAATTCGAGGCTTTTTCGGTACTCCAGTGGATGTGACCGAAAATATTCTAATGTTGCCGCTCTTTATCATGAAGTCGACGTTACAGCGAGTGGAATTCGACGTGAATGTCGATATGGTCTGATTTGGTATGATAGGGTTTCCTATCGACGTATGCGTCGATAGTAGTCGACGCATGCGTCGATTACACCTGTTGATCTGAGTCATCGACGGTGCGTCGATTAGAAGTCGACGTGACTTTTGGGTTTTCAGAACCACTCTATGTTCTTATTTCTTGTTGTCTCTTCCTAATCCTAAAGTTTTCTAAGTCAGCCTAGGACTAGATTTTACAGATAGTTTGATTGATTATACCAACATTGTTTGGCAAGGTGACCATTTTTGTTGCATATACAACATTTGAGTATTTTGAGATTTTGAAAGTTTGAGTTTAGATAGGGATGGTGGTATTGATTAGAATAAGAGTCTTGATTTTGATAGAATCTTTGTTTAGGATGGAAGTTTTGTTTTGGATAGAAACTATGGTTATGAAAAAAATTAGGATGAGAATTTTGTTTACTAAGTTTTGGGTAGAAATTTTGGTTAGAATAGAGATGTTGATCATGATCAGGATGAATGGGTCCTAAATGGAGGTTAGGGTGAAAGGTTTTTGGATGAAAGGTATTTAAGTTGCTCTGAACTTTTGTGCGTCGATATCCATTCGACGCATGTTGATAGTCGCGTCGATTTGTATTCGACGCTTTCTCCATATGGCGTCGATCTGATTTCGACGCATAAAAAAAGTTGCGTCGATTGGAAGTCGACGTGCTTTTGTTCAGCCGTCTAGAAGAGATCGAAGCATCTGAAAGATTGCGTTGAGTAGAAGCCGACGCACTATCGTGCATGTGTCGATATGAAGTCGACGCATCTGTGCCTTCACAAATTTTCATTTTGCCTTTCTCTGTTTTTACTCCTTTATGTGTTGTTTTTCTCGGATTGATTGTTTCTTCAGATGATTTTTGTGAGTCATCAGCTGAATAATAAGATGTTTCATCCAATTCTTTTATTTCTTTGAAGGAGTTTTCTTCCTGTGGGTCTTTTTCTGGGTTTAACAAATTAACAGGTTTAGTGAATTTTACAGGGCTCATCCAAGCAGGTTTGTTGGATGGAATTAGGCTGATTAAGGGATCAGCCCCTAGCCCAAGATTCTTGTGTCTTAGTTTTTGTTTTTCAGTGATTTCCTTAAGAGTTTGGCTTCTCATTTTTATTGATTCTTCAAAGGCCTTTGCCTGGATTACCTTATCTTTAAGGAACTGGTTTTCTATTTTAGCCCTTTCTATTTCTTTAGCTTTTAGTGCATAATCTTTTGAGCATATTTTCTCTTTATCACTTTGGTTCTTAACCATGTTAATTTGTTCTTTTAGATCTTTGATTTCTTGTTTTGTTTTTAGTTGATCTATGTACATTCCCATAAAATCATTTCTAAAGTCATCACATTGAAAATCTGTTTCATCAAACATGCTTACCTCATCCTCATCCTCAGATTCCTCAATGAGAATGAGGTTCTTTTCTTTTTCATCATCAGAAGATATGCTTTCTTCTGATCCTGTTTCACTCCATGATTTATCATCATTCTTTGAGTCTTCAAAGGCCATCAAGCATAGGTCTTCTTGCCTAGATTCTTCATTATCACTCTTAGAGGATGAACTATCCTCAGAGTTTGTTTCACTCCAGACTTCTACAATGAAGCCTCTTTCTTTCTTCTTCCCCTTTTTCTTCAGATCCTTCTTTTTCAGATCCTTTCCTGTTTCAGCATTCTCTGGACATTCTGGGGCAATGTGTCCAGGTTTCCTGCAAGAATAGCAAATAATTTCTTTAGTGGGGGTTTTGTCATACCTTGGTTTTGACTCCCTCCTTTTTGATCCATCAGTCTTGACCCATCTCTTAAATCTTCTTGCTAGAAAACTGAATAGTTCTTCTTCAGTGACAGGAGTCCCTTCTTCTGTTGCCTTTAAGGCAATGTTCCTGTCTTTTGAGGAAGTTGAGGTGTTTTCTCTTCTTTCCTTCTCTTCTCTAGTTTTCAGCAATTGCTCATAGGATCTGAGTTTTCCTAAGAGAGCATTTGTTGAGATCTCTTTTTGTCCTCTTGTGTCTCTTATTGCCCATATTCTTGAGTCCCATGAACTAGGGAGACTCATTAGCAATTTGTCATTAATCTCAGTGAGAGAGATTTCTCTATCCAAGTCTCTTAGTTGATTAATGATCAGACTGAATCTGTCATACATTTCAGAGATGCTTTCTTCAGCCTTCTTTTGAAAGTTCTCATATTGAGAGATCAATAGGGCCTTCTTGTCTTTCTTTTCATCAGCACTTCCTTCCACCATCTTTGTGAGGGCATCCCAAATTTCTTTGGATGATTCACAGTCAACAACCTTTTGAAAGATGTCATCTGAGAGAGTTGAGACAAGTATGTTCATGGCCTTTAGATCATGAGTTTAGCACAGTTAACCTCACTAGAATTCTCTAGAGGGGGGTGAATAGAGATTTAAAATATTTTGTGCTAAGTTAATATATATATATATGTATGATCACAGATTAGAGCTTCCCACACACCAACAAGAATTAGACAAGTAATTAAAGTAAATGCAAGAGAGAAAATCACAGCACAACACAAGAAAATATAGTGGTTCCCCAAACTTTGGGTAGTCCACTCTTCTACCCCCTTGGTAGGAATTCACTATCTTGCACTGAGTCTTTTGATAAGGAGACTCTTAGAACCACCCTGAGTCTTTTGACAAGGAGACTCTTAGAACCAACTGAGTCTTTTGACAAGGAGACTCTTAGAACCAGTACACTGAATTTTTGAAGAGAGATTCTAAAAACTCTTTTACAATATTTAAGTAAGAAAGAAAGAAAGAAAGAAACAATAATGAATCTTCTTCCTAGCAAGAAGATTGGAAGCACAAGAAGTGAATTAAATCTTTCTTCTATAGAGAGAAGAAGATTTGTAGCCTTTCTCTCTTTTAGTGAGAGCAATCAGATTTTGCAGCAGTGAGATTTCAGAAGCAGAAGAAGAAATGGTTGAATATTGCTGCAGAGCTTTTTCTCAATTTCTCTCTTTTCTCTTGGGAGCTTTTCCTCTATTTCAAAATGTATGTGGTAGATCACTCAACCTTTTATTTTCTGCCGACCTCCTCTTTATTTATAGCTCTGTGTATTCAAAATAATGCTATAGGAGGATAATTAATTAGCAGTCAGAGAATTTGAAAAAAATAGAAATGTTTCTATAATTAGCATACCAATAGAAGGAAAGAATTCATTCCAAATTCAAATAATATCCATAATGAGTTTTATCAGATTAGCCAAGAATCAAATAGAAAGAAGGAATGATTCAGAACGGCTATAAAATATTAACATTATTCCATATAAATTAGATCTACTGAAAGAAGGAAAGAGATCTGGCGCATATTTAAATCTGTCATATAAATCGACGTGCGTCGATTACTATTCGACGTAAGCGTTGAATTCATCCTGGCTGGACGTCGAGAGAAGAATAAGGAAGGTGCGTCGACTAAGGTGCGTCGACTTCATTAGATGCGTCGACTAGAAATCAGAGTGGCGTCGACAACACATACGTCGAAATCTTCCTAAAGTTACTTCGACATAACCTGAAGAAAACGTCGACTACATTTCGACGTTGCGTCGAATACTATTCGACGTATATTTACTTAGTCTTGTTTTTCATTCATAAAACTCTTTCTTTAACTCATTTCTAGGGGTTAAGAGAAATCATTTCCCCAACACTTTCCTTCTATTTGATTCTTGGCTAATTTGATTAAGATTGTTATGGATATTATTTGAAATTAGAATGAATTATTTTCCTTCTACAGAAATATTGATTATGGAAACTCTAAATCTCTTTCTAATTCTCTGTCTGCTAATTGATTATTCTCCTTTAGCAATATCTTTTAAGCAGAGCTATAAATAAGAAGGAGGTCGATAGAGAATGAGTACAAGTGATCCACCATATACATTTGAAAAAGAGGAAGAGCTCCCAAGTGAAGAGTGAGAAAGTTGAGAAAAGAGATTGTTGGGAAAATGATTTCTCTTAACCCCTAGAAATAAGTTGAATATGAATTCTAAGAAAGAAAAACAAGGTTAAGTAAATATGCATCGAATACTATTCGACGAAACGTCGAAATGAAGTCGACGTTTCCTTCAGATTGAGTCGAAGTAACTTTAGGAAGATTTCGACGTATGTGTTGTCGACGCTACTCTAATTTCTAGTCGACGCATATGGAGAAGTCGACGCACCTTAGTCGACGCACCTTCCTTATTTTCCTCTCGACGTCCAGCCAGGATGAATTCGACGCTTACGTCGAATGGTAATCGACGCATGTCAATTTATGTGACAGATTTATATATGCGCCAGATCTCTTTCCTTCTTTCAGTAGATCTGATTTGTATGGAATGAATGTCAATATTTTATAGCTGTTCTGAATCATTCTTTCCTTATATCTGATTCTTGGCTAAGATGATTAAACTTATTTGGACATTATTTGAAATCAGAATTAGTTCTTTCCTTCTACAGAGATAAATATTATGGAAACATTTTCATCTTTCTATTTCTCTGACTGCTAATTGATTATCCTCCTATAGTATTATTTTGAATTAACAGAGCTATAAATAAAGAGGAGGTCGGCAGAAAATGGAGTTGAGTGATCCACCACATACATTTGAAATAGAGGAAAAGCTCCCAAGAGAATAGAGAGAAAAGCTGAGAAAAGAGATAGTGTGCTGCAGAGAAAAAGCCTTCATCTTCTCCTTCTTCTTCAGAAGCCTTTCTACTGCAAGCTTTGAAAGCTCTCACAAAAGAGAGAAAAGTTTTTACAATCTCCTTCTCACTATAGAAGAGAGATTTCATTCACTACCTCTTGTGCTTCCAATCTTCTTGCTAGGAAGAAGATTCATTATTGTTCTTATTTCTTTCTTTCTTACTTAAACATTGTAAAAGAGTTTTTAGAATCTCTCTCCAAAAAATTCAGTGTACTGGTTCTAAGAGTCTCCTTGTCAAAAGACTCAGTTGGTTCTAAGAGTCTCCTTGTCAAAAGACTCAGGGTGGTTCTAAGAGTCTCCTTATCAAAAGACTCAGTGCAAGATAGTGAATTCCTACCAAGGGGGTAGAAGAGTGGACTACCCAAAGTTTGGGGAACCACTATATTTTCTTGTGTTGTGCTGTGATTTCTTTTCTTGCATTTACTTTCTTTACTTGTTTAATTCTTGTTGGTGTGTAGGAAGCTATAATCTGTGATCATACACATATATATATTAACTTTGCAGAAAATAATTTTTAATCTCTATTCACCCCCCCTCTAGAGAATTCTAGTGAGGTAAACTGTGCACTATCAATTGGTATCAGAGTGAGGTTGATCTAAAAAGGTTAACTCCTTGATCAAAAAGATCCTACCTCTTGTTTATATATATATACTTTTCTAACAATCAATTTTCACATGGCACAAATCAAAGATTATGCTTCCACCAGACCACCAATTTGCAACCTTGAAAAGTTTGCACTTTGGAAAACAAGAATTAGAATCTATTTAAACTCTATTGATGATGAATTATTTAATGTTGTCATGACAGGTCCCCCCAAGCCATTCAAAAAGGATTCAAGTGGAAAAGCAACTGAAACACCTGCTCCAAAGGCTGAATGGACAGAAGAGGAAAAGAAAGCCCAAGCATATGATGCCAAGGCTATGAATATCCTAGTTTCAACTCTCTCAGATGAAATCTTCCAAAAGATTGCTGAGTGTGAGTCAGCTAAGGAAGAATGGGAAGCTCTCACTAAAATGGTTGAGGGAAGTGCTGATGAGAAAAAGGACAGAAAGGCACTACTCATCTCCTAATATGAAAACTTCCAAAAGAAAGAGAGTGAAAGTGTTGCTGACATGTATTCAAGATTCAGCCTCATAGTCAATGAATTGAGAACACTTGAGATGGACATATCTCTTACTGAGATAAATGACAAATTGCTGACTTGCTTCCCTAGCTCTTGGGATTCAAGAATCTGGCCAATCAAAGACTCCAGAAGTCAAAAAGAAATCTCAACAGATGTCCTATTGGGTAAATTAAAATCCTATGAACAACTGTTGAAAACAAGGGCTGAGAAAGAAGAAAAAGAAAAGGGTTCTCCACTCCCAAAAGAAAAGAGTATTGCTTTGAAGGCTGTTGAAGGAGTACCCTCTACAAGTGATGAGGAGCTGATCAGTCTACTGGCCAGAAGGTTCAAGAAGTGGATCAAAATAGAAGGATCCAGAGGAAGAGATTCAAAAACCAGGTATAATAAAACACCTACTAAAGAAATAATATGCTACTCTTGCAGGAAACCTGGACACATTGCACCTGATTGTCCTACAGAGATCAACAATAAGAAGGATCTAAAAAGAACAGATCTAAAGAAGAAGAAGAAGAAAGAAAAAGGATTCATTGCTCAATCTTGGAGTGATTCAGAATCTGAAGAAAGTACCTCATCAGATGATGATCAGCAAGAGGACAAACAAGAGGAAACCTGTCTGATGGCCACTGAGAAGCCTGATGATACATCTATGGTAAATATACTTGATAATATAGATTTCTCTTCTACTGATTTCAAACAAAGTTTCAAAGAATTCTGTTTAGATCTAATCAAATTTGAAAAAGAAGTAAAAGAATTAAGAATTGAATTAAAAAATCTCAAACAGGAAAATACACATCATAAAAATAATAAGCTCAATCTAGAACTCTCAGAAGTGAAATTAAACAAAATCTATTCAGAAAATCTAACATTAAGAAAAGAGCTAGCAAAGGCTAAAGCCTTTGAGGACTCTCTAAATGGAAGAGGTCAGAAGCTCAAGAATATTTCTGAGAATCTCACTGATAGATTTAGACAACTAAAGCTGAATACCAATGAAGCATCTAAATCTCAATCATCCAGCAAACCTGTCTGGAAACATCCCATTCACTTCACTAGGGAGAATCATCTAGCAGGAGTAAGATCACAAGTAAGTCCAGAAATAACCACTGTTTTTAATAAATCTAATCCCATTACAGACAAAGGAATCTTAGGAAAGTATCCTCACAAAAAATTTGAACATGCGTCGAATTCTTATCAACGTGTGTCGAGTTCTAATCAACGCTTACACCAAAATGCGTCGACTTCTACTCAACGCAACCTCTCTCATGCTTCGATTGAAAATAGACTCAGAATGAAGAAAGCGTCGACCTCATATCGACGCAACCAGAAACCTACGTCGAATCCATATCGACGCAACCATAAGTCTACGTCGAATCCCTATCGACGCAATCTATCAGACAGAAAATCTTCTGCTTCCAAACAGGACTCTCAATCCATGTCATTTTATTATGAACATTATTTCTGTGATATCATCCAAGAAGATTGGTATGATAAGCCAGTACCCCATAAGAAGGAAGGATATCCTGAAAAACCCACTTATTCTTTTATTAAATCTTTTACTAATGAGAGGAAGGGACCCCAGCTCAGCAGGGCCCAAACTAATGTTTAAAATCTTATGTGCAGATGTATCACATCTCCAGGATGGTGTGGTACTTGGACAGTGGATGCTCCATGCACATGACAGGATGCAAAAACCTATTAATCAACTTTGAGGATAGATTCTGACCATCAGTAACCTTTGGAGATTCTAGTTGTGGCCAAACCAAGGGCTTTGGAGATTTCAAATAAGGGATAGACTACAACCAAACCTTTGCTCCAGTAGCCAGATTAGAGGCAATCAGGCTCTTTCTTGCCTCTGCAGCTTTCATGAAGATGAAAGTCTACCAAATGGATGTCAAGAGTGCTTTTCTAAATGGTGATCTTCAAGAAGAAGTATATGCGGAGCAACCACCAGGTTTTGTTAATCCCTCTTCTCCTAACTTTGTTTATAGACTTAACAAAGCTCTATATGGTCTTAAGCAAGCACCTAGAGCTTGGTATGAAACTCTCTCAAATTTTCTTCTAGAAAATTCCTTTGAAAGAGGAAAAGTAGACAAGACACTCTTTACTAGAACCCATAAAAACCAACTCCTCCTTGTTCAAATATATGTAGATGACATTATCTTTAGCTTAACTCATCCTAAACTGTGTAAAAGATTTGATAATCTAATGCAATCTAAATTTGAAATGAGTAGTATGGGAGAACTCTCATACTTCCTAGGGCTACAAGTAAAACAAAGTAGTGAAGGAATCTTTATCTCACAATCAAAATACACTAAAGAGCTAATCAAAAAGTTTGGTATGGAATCAACATCTACCATGAAAACACCCATGGCAACCAATGCCATTATAGAAAAAGATGATAAAGGAAAATCAGTAGATCAAAAGACTTATAGGGCCATCATAGGATCCCTTCTATATCTTACAGCTAGCAGATCTGATATCATGTTTGCCACTTGCATATGTGCTAGATTTCAGGTTGACCCAAAGGAATCCCATCTCACCTCTGTAAAAAGGATTCTTAGATACCTAAAGGGAACCCCTGAACTAGGGCTATGGTACTCAGCATAAACCAACTTTGAATTAATAGGTTTCTCAGATGCAGATTATGCTGGATGTAGGGTTGATAGAAATAGCACATCTGGTGCCTGCCAATTCCTAGGTGACAGAGTGATCTCATGGTTTAGTAAGAAACAAACCTCAGTCTCAACCTCAACAGCTGAAGATGAATACATAGCTGCTGGGAGCTGTTGTTCACAAATCCTGTGGATGCAAAATCAACTTCTTGACTACAAATTGGAAATACATAACTCTAAGATCTATTGTGATAGCTCTAGTGCTATATCCATAGCATCCAACCCAGTCCTTCATAGTAGGACCAAACATATAGAGATCAGACATCACTTCCTTAGAGACAATGTTGAGAAGGGTAAAATAACCTTAGAATATATTCCCACGGACAATCAAAGAGCAGACATCTTCACAAAACCTTTAGATGAAACTAAGCATAACTATTTCATAAACACCTTAGGAATGCTTGATGGAAGCTTGTAAACCCCATTGTTAGGGAACTCTAATGAAATCAGACAATCTAAGAAAATTTCTTGAAGATACGTCGAATACATGTCGATGCTCCGTCGAGACAAACTCGACGCTGACATCAATTTCCATCAGACAATGCTACGTCGATCCTTTATCGACGTACCGTCGAATTCATATCGACGCAAGACTATGATCACGTCGATAAAACACCAGGCCTGCCAATCTCCACGCAAACGTCGACATCCATTTGACGCAACGTCGACTTCCAGTTAAAATTAGAATCAAATCCTTACTTCCTCTTTTGACGATTGGATTACCTTGATTTCTGCTTCCTTTCTCGACGTTTCACCTTCTTTAAATAAGGCTTCTTATTTCATAACATATACCTTTCTAAACCCGCCAAAACTTTGTCTTCTACCTCTCTCTCTTTCTACATCAATGACGCCTACTCCTGTTCAAACTGCCCTTATCAAAGCGATGAACGATGCTCTGGAAAATCTTCTCACCGACTTCCAGACACGTCTAACTAACTTCTCAAATGAATGTGCCAATATGATCACCACCTGTGAAGCCAAATTGTCCACCCTATCTGCCTCTCTTCCTGAGCTTCATGCTCTTCTTCGAGAAGAACCTCTGTCTCCACAAAGGTTTACATCCTTCCTGAAAGATATAAACCAGGGGGAGAGTTGCTCCAGAAACCCCTCTTGCCAGGTCTTTGATCTCACTAAAAGCTCAGGTTTTTATTCCTCTCTCTCCAAACTCTAAGTATTCTCTCTAATTATTACTCCAATTCCATTATAGGCTCCACTCCTCTAAAATCACTCTGACTACACCTTCATCAAACATTTTGGTGAATCCTCCTCTTACAACACTGAAGGGGAGCATGTTGTGGATTCATAATTTAGAATTGATAATCCTTATAACCAGGGGAGATTCCTGTAGTAAAGAACCCAGAAATCCAGGGGGAGGAAGAAGTAGCCACCTCTGATGATTGGAATGGGCAGATGTGGATTGATGCACCCTTATGTGAGGAAGAACTTCAACATCACTCCTCTGGCTTCTCTGCCAGTTACATCAAGTTGAAGACACCTCTACTTGAGGACATCCCTATAAAAGAACCTGGAGGAGACAATCATCCCTCAGCAGAGAACATTCTACCTGAAGTCATTCTGCCTTCTATTGCAGAACAGACTCCTACTCTTGATACAGTTCCCTCTCCACTCAAAGAGAAAACTCATTCTCCTTCACCTCTTCCTCCACCTCCACTTCAACCTTCTTCTCTACCTCCTCTGCTACCTCTACCTCCACAAGCAGCAAGACTCCCTAAACAGATCATACCTAGGCAAAGTCCAGGAGGACAGATAAAAAGAAAAAGGGAAGCCATTCCCTACTGTCAAAACTTCTCTAAAGAAGAAAGGAAGGAGTATGCAAAAGAAAAGAAGTATAGAAAAGCATGTGAGGAAATAAAAAGATGTGAAAAGATGCCTATTATCTGTCCTAACAGCCCTGTGAAGGAGTACCATGATCCTGACATGAAAAAGAGGCATGAAGAGATAAGAGAGAGAGAACTGTATGAATATGAAGCAGCTAGGAAAGAAGTGGAAGATAAAAGGAAAGTCTGGATTGAAAAGATCAAGAAAGGGATGACCAAGGAAGAGATTCTTGCTGAGTCAGTCATTAAAATTCCAAAGAAGTTATTTGATGTTGAAGCTTATCAAAAGAAAAATCCTCAGGCAGGGATTATCTTAGAAAATGGTCAAAAGGACAAGAAAGGTATAGGGTGTACAGAAGAAACTTACATTCCTTACAAGAAGCCCACAGACCTGCAAAGTTAGACTCATGGTATGGTTCTTCCTGGAAAAAGAAAGGAAAGATGTCTGAAATTCCTATGCCACAGGAATCAGAAAAGAAAACAAAGTTTAGGCCCAAAGTTGATAACAAGGGACCATCTGAGATCAAGTCCAATCAAAAGAAAACTCAAGACATCACAATTGAGATGATTGATGAAAAAGCTGCAATAATAATCAGCAAGGGCTATTCCATAGATGATACTCTTCCAGATGGTAGCAGGACACTGAACAAACTGCACACAATCATTGCCAATATCCAGAAGCATCCTGACAAAGCCAGAGGCTATATGTTTGATGCTATTGAAGACTTATCTAGGAAGCTCTATTCTGCATTTGTCAACTTTATGTATAACAAAAAGTTTTTAGTTTAATCCTGTGAAAGACAACTGCTTATTTATACATGATCTCTTCTGATTGTGTGAAATCTTCAGTATCTTTACAAATGCTTTGCTCTGATAATTTTATGCTAATACAATTTCTCTCTAAGTAGGGTTAAGACAAATAGGGGGAGATTGTTGGGAAAATGATTTCTCTTAACCCCTAGAAATAAGTTGAATATGAATTCTAAGAAAGAAAAACAAGGTTAAGTAAATATGCGTCGAATACTATTCGACGCAACGTCGAAATGAAGTCGACGTTTCCTTCAGATTGAGTCGAAGTAACTTTAGGAAGATTTCGACGTATGTGTTGTCGACGCTACTCTGATTTCTAGTCGACGCATATGGAGAAGTCGACGCACCTTAGTCGACGCACCTTCCTTATTTTCCTCTCGACGTCCAGCCAGGATGAATTCGACGCTTACGTCAAATGGTAATCGACGCATGTTGATTTATGTGACAGATTTATATATGCGCCAGATCTCTTTCCTTCTTTCAGTAGATCTGATTTGTATGGAATAAATGTCAATATTTTATAGCCGTTCTGAATCATTCTTTCCTTATATCTGATTCTTGGCTAAGATGATTAAACTTATTTGGACATTATTTGAAATCAGAATTAGTTCTTTCCTTCTACAGAGATAAATATTATGGAAATATTTTCATCTTTCTATTTCTCTGACTGCTAATTGATTATCCTCCTATACTATTATTTTGAATTAACAGAGCTATAAATAAAGAGGAGGTCGGCAGAAAATGGAGTTGAGTGATCCACCACATACATTTGAAATAAAGGAAAAGCTCCCAAGAGAATAGAGAGAAAAGCTGAGAAAAGAGATAGTGTGCTGCAGAGAAAAAGCCTTCATCTTCTCCTTCTTCTTCAGAAGCCTTTCTACTGCAAGCTTTGAAAGCTCTCACAAAAGAGAGAAAAGTTTTTACAATCTCCTTCTCACTATAGAAGAGAGATTTCATTCACTACCTCTTGTGCTTCCAATCTTCTTGCTAGGAAGAAGATTCATTATTGTTCTTATTTCTTTCTTTCTTTCTTTCTTACTTAAACATTGTAAAAGAGTTTTTAGAATCTCTCTCCAAAAAATTCAGTGTACTGGTTCTAAGAGTCTCCTTGTCAAAAGACTCAGTTGGTTCTAAGAGTCTCCTTGTAAAAAGACTCAGGGTGGTTCTAAGAGTCTCCTTATCAAAAGACTCAGTGCAAGATAGTGAATTCCTACCAAGGGGGTAGAAGAGTGGACTACCCAAAGTTTGGGGAACCACTATATTTTCTTGTGTTGTGCTGTGATTTCTTTTCTTGCATTTACTTTCTTTACTTGTTTAATTCTTGTTGGTGTGTAGGAAGCTATATTCTGTGATCATACACATATATATTAACTTTGCACAAAATAATTTTTAATCTCTATTCACCCCCCCCCCCCTCTAGAGAATTCTAGTGAGGTAAACTGTGCACTTTTAGAGATAGTGTGTTGCAGCAAAAGAAAAAGCCTTCATCTTCTCCTTCTTCTGAAGCCATTCTGCTGCAAATTCTGAAAGCTATCACAAAAGAGAGAAAAGCTTACAATATCCTTCTCACTATAGAAGAGAGATCCTATTCACTATACATGTGCTTCTAATCTTCTTGCTAGGAAGAAGATTCTTTCTTACATATATTGTTTTCTGTTCTTCTACTTGTTCTACCGCTTCTTCTCATTCTTATTTCATTTTCAAACCTTGTAAAAGAGTTTTTAGAATCTCTCTTCAAAAAATTCAGTTGTAGTGGTTCTAAGAGTCTCCTTATCAAAAGACTCAGTCTAGTTCTAAGAGTCTCCTTATCAAAAGACTCAGTGCAAGTTAGTGAATTCCTACCAAAGGGGGTAGAAGAGTGGACTACCCAAAGTTTGGGGAACCACTATATTTCCTTCTGTTGTGCTGTGATTTTCTACTTGTTATTTTTCTTCTTTACTTGCTTAATTCTTGTTGGTGTGTGGGAAGTTTAAATCTGTGATTATTACACACATATATATATATATATATATATATATATATAATTGCACAAAGTATTTTTAATCTCTATTTACCCCCCTCTAGAGAATTCTAGTGAGGTTAACTGTGCACTTTCAATCTCTTCCCTACCAACATCATCCACACCAATAGTCTCTACTACCATCACTACTCCTATCTTACCTACATCTTCACATACACCTGCTCAACCCTCCTCTATTCCTCCACCTTCTCCATCAAATACACTTCATCACAATGATACAGTCCTCTCTCCACCTTCATCACCTCCACCTCCACCAATATCTCCTACTCCAACACACCTTGAACCATCTCCATCCACTGAAATTCTCATCACCCAGTGTATCCAGTCAGCAGTCCAAAAATTTCAAGAAATGCTGGATGGACACTGCTCTCAACTTCACTCCTCCATCTTGCACATGCAAACCCAAATAGATGGGGTCAATGCCTCTGTGCAAAGCTTGAAGTCCTTTGTATCTTCCTCTAAAGTGACCAAGTCTTTCTTAACCTCCTTGGCTAAGAAGGTCAAGAAGGAGGAGAAATTAGATGAAGAGCAGCTCTCAAGTCACAAATCTCTCTCACACAAGTCCCTTCATACTTCAAAATCTGATAGTCTTGCACTGCTTAAGACAATTGGGAATGAATTAGTACCAGAGCTACATACTGAGGACCAGATAACATATGTACTCTCTATAGCAAGAGAAGCTACACAACAAGTTGTTCTCTTTCAAGGGGAGGCTAGCAGAGCAGAGAGAGAAGTTGAAAAGGAAACTGATGCTGAAGTTGAGAAAGAAAAAGAAGCTGAAGCTCAGGGGGAGCCAAATGCTGACATAACTGAAGCTGGAGTTGAGAAAGAAACTGAAGAGGCAGAAGTAGAAGGCTTAAAGGAAGTTCCATCTCAGGAGGAGCAAACTGCTGTGACTCAGGGGGAGCTGAGTGAACCACCTGTTACTGAGAAGGAGCAACCCACTTCTCTACAAACTTTAGTATTCACTAGGAAAAGAAAAACTCCTCCTACCCCTCCCGAGTGATGTGTTGAACAATGTTGATATTTTTTCCTCCATGCTTAAATACTGTTTATGAAGTCTGTATATATGATTCTATTTTATTCTGATTACTTTACATATTTCTTTTCTATATAAATGCCTTGTTATGTTGATTAAAAGCTGGTACAATTTCTCCTTGAATAGGGTTAAGACAAATATGGGGAGATTGTTGGGGAAATGATTTATCTTAACCCCTAAAAATGAGTAGAATATAAATTCTAAGAAGGCTTAAATTAGTCTAAGTAAATATGCGTCGAATAGTATTCGACGAAATGTCGAAGTGTAGTCGTCGTTCCTCTCAGAATGAGGCAAAGTAACTCCAAACAGAATTCGACGTAACCTATGTCGACGTAACTCTGACTTCTAGTCGATGTATCTAGTGAAGTCGACGCACCTTCCATATTCTCCTCTCGATGTCCAGCCAATCTGAAATCGACGCTTCCGTCGAATAGTAATCGACGCACATCGATTCCTTTGACAAATTCAAAACACGCCAGATCTCTTTCCTTCTTTCTGTAGATCTGATTCTTATGGAACTATATTATTCTTTTATAGCCGTTCTGAATCAGTCTTTCCTTCTAATTGATTCTTAGCTAAATTGATTAAGTTTATTATGGATATTATTTGAAATCAGAATGATCTCTTTCCTTCTACAGAAATATTGATTATGGAATCTTTTCTCTCTTACTATTTCTCTGACTGCTAATTGATTATTCTCCTATAGTATTCTTTGAATAAATAGAGCTATAAATAAGAGGGAAGTCGGAAGAAAAGAACAAGAAGTGATCCACTCCATACATTTGAAATAGAGGAAAAGCTCCCATGAGAAAAGTGAGAACAACTGAGAAAAGTGAAAGTGTGCTGCAACAAACAATAAGCATTCTTCTTCTCCTTCTTCTGAGATCATACTGCTGCAATTTCTGAAAACTCTCACTGAAAGAGAGAAAGGCCTACAATCTCCTTCTCACTATAGAAGAGAGATTTCATTCACTATTTCTTATGCTTCTAATCTTCTTGCTAAGAAAAAAAGATTCTTTCTTGTTTCAATTACTTCTTCTACTTCTTCTTCTTATTCTCATTTCATTTTCAAACTGTGTAAAAGAGTTTTTAGAATCTCTCTTCAAAAAATTCAGTTGTACTGGTTCTAAGAGTCTCCTTATCAAAAGACTCAGGCTGGTTCTAAGAGTCTCCTTATCAAAAGACTCAGTACAAGATAGTGAATTCCTACCAAGGGGGTAGAAGAGTGGACTACCCAAAGTTGGGGGAACCACTATATTTCTTTGTGTTGTGCTGTGATTTTCTTTTTGCTATTACTCTCTTTATTTGCTTAATTCTTGTTGGTGTGTGTGGGAAGCTTAAATCTGTGATTATTACACACACACATATATATATATATATATTTGTTAATTTTGCACAAAGTATTTTTAACTCTCTATTCACCCCCCCCCCCTCTAGAGAATTCTAGTGAGGTTAACTGTGCACTTTCAATTGGTATCAGAGCCAGGTTGATCTAAAAAGGGTAACTCCTTGATCAAAAAGATCCTACCTCATATATATATATTTCAAAAAAATAAAAAATTTTATGGCACAAATCAAAGATTATGCTTCCACCAGACCACCAATTTGCAACCTTGAAAAGTTTACACTTTGGAAAACAAGAATTAGGATCTATATGAATTCTATTGATGAAACTACTATCTATGGTATTTTATAGTCATTGGATTAGAATACTGAATTTGTGTAAGGGTGTAATACTATGTTTTTCTAGTCTTAAATTTGTTTAATGACTTGTACGGATAAGCATTTGCGTGACGTTTTATTTAAAAATTTGAAATCATACGAAGTGAAGATGTTTAAAGCAAATTTGAAATCATATGAAGTAGAATACATTTGATAATTTGATTTATTAATATTTTTTTAAGTGACACGGTCTTGTGCCAATACGATAACCATACCATTGATAGCAAACACATATAAGAAAACAAAAAATAGTAATTTAAGGCATATCATGAAGTAGAAATTCGTTTATTTCATTTTGAAAAATATGCTACTTCATGCATTTTGTAATACCTACTGAGTAAGAGGATTAGGTATCCAAAGTGGACCAAGAGTGGAGGTTCCTTTGGGCACCCAAATATAACGTGTAGGTTTCCGGGTAGATAGTGATGAATGGGTCCTTTCATGTGAAATTAATATTTCATTTTTAACTTTGGGCCTCCATTCAAAAATTGGTTTAATGTTATTCTTATTCATCAAGTTCCCCTTATGATTTTCTTTATTTGCATAAAAATGATTTTTGAGATTAATTTTTAAAAGAAATTTGTTTGCATTCAATTTTATGTTGGGAAAAGCATTATGTTGTACATGATAATAATTTGGAGATTCTTTTGCTAGTTTTGGTTGTTTTTATTTTCTTTGTTTTGATTAGATATATTTTGGAAATTTGTGTTTAACTTGTTTTTGAATTCAACTTGATATTGCGAATGTATGTTCTGAGAGTTTTCCTTTATGATTTTCATTAGTGAGTTGATTTTAGTTTCCAAATCATAATTCTTAACTTTGAAATTATGTCTTGCTTTATTATAAGCAATTGTGTTATTTTTAAGAGTAGAAACAATTGAGTCAATATGAGTTTGGTAGTTATTTCTAAATTCCTCCAATGTTTCATCCATTTCTTTGATTTCAATTTTATAACCTTTGCATGTAGCACAATCATTTTTCAAAGATAAGTTTTCTAAAGGTAACTCTATATTATTTTTCTTTACAAGAATAAGTTCATTTTCAAGTTCCTTGTATTTTTCTTTAATATCATTATAATCAATACAAGGTGTTGAGTTTCCAAATGAAGAGCATGATGGAGATTCAAATGCATCAATTTTGGATTTTACATACTTATTTGTTTTCAAAGGTTTATTTTCTAAATGTAGTTTTGTATTATCCCTTTTTAATTTCTTAATCTTATGTTTCATAGATTGTATCAATTGTAATGTAGTAATAGAAGTACAAAAAATGGGATTTGATTTCCTTACCTTATTTTTGGAAACTGTGAGATTTAAGTAAAGAATTCCTTTGTGATCTGTAACTTTTTGGCATTCCTCTTTTAGTGATGAACACTCTTCTTCTCTTCCACTTGATGTGAACTTCATCGATTCATTTTGACCATTTGCGCAGGCTTGTAATTTCTCCACATCTTGCATTTGTTTCGTATCTGTGAGATGAAAATCATACATTTCTTCAAGAAATTTCCATACTTTATATGCACTAGAAAAATAATATATTAATTTGATAAGGCAAAGAAAATACTATTTAAAGCTTTTGCATTTAAATGACGTTCCTGTTTATTTGATTCATCTGGTCTAACTTTTGCTATATCCCATGCATTGATATCTAAATTTTTAAGAAATTTTTCCATTAAAGATCTCCACCTTTTATAATTTCTCCTTTCGAATAAAGGTGGTTTAAGAGATTTTTCTTCTTCATAAAAATTTTCCCCACTAGAAGAAGCGAGATCATGAGACGCCATTATTCCTGGTTGTTAGATCGTTTTAGAACAACCTCGCTCTGATACCACTTATTTGATCGTGAGGCGCCCTTAGAGAGGGGGGGGGGGGTGAATAAGGGTTTTAAGAACTTATAATTTATTTTAAAACATTTGTAATTAGAAATGAAGAAATCAAGTAATATAACAGAGAAACACGATTTATTAATCTTGAGATATGAAATTATAAAACTTGATTTCTTATGATGCTAGAAATCGTGGGCGATAAATATAAAAATCCTTTTTGTTTTCTATCCCGACGCGTATCCCCACAAACGGTGGCTTTAGCCTATCCTCCCTTGGATATGGCCTCCAGCCGCTCTAGCCTTTCTATCCCAGAAAAGGCCTCGAGTACCCCCTAGATCTACGCCCTAAACCTAGTCGCCAACACGAGGCGAATTCACTCCACGATGGTAATAAAAAGAGTTACAAAAGAAAATACAAAATATAATAAAAAACTCCATATAAAGAGTTCTGGAGAAGGTGAAGGCTCGCTGGATGTTCTTGAAGTTAAAGCGTGCGTCCTTCACGTTGCATAAGCCTTGATCCGTCTCTCCTTGAATTCTTCTTGTTGGAACTTGTGTGGGAGAAGATGGTCTGGAAATACAGCCCTTGCAGAGATTATCAAGTGCTGGAATAGGGCTCTCCAAAGTCAGTAGTAGGGGAAGACGAATTCCATGTATTTATAGGCCAGGAGGCTAACGCTGACGTTTACTCTAACGCCTCGTATTGACCCAGTTTGGAAATGTTTTGATGGCTCGGATCTTCAAAATATGAATGAGATTCTGCACTTAAGGAATTTTTTATTTTAGGCAACCCTAATGCTGGCGTTGAGGCTAATGCTGGCGTTAGGTCAAATCATTCCTAAAGTTCCCCTTCAATCACGGCTGCTTCCCATCTTGCTATAAACATCAAGCATTAACGCCCAACATTAAGTCCTAACGACTGGCGTTGATCTTCTCTCATTTCTTCAGTCGGCAAGCCATCCAGTCGATCGGCAGAGCATCCCGTCGAATGACAGACCATCCGGTCAAACGCCAACGCCCAGCGTTAAGCATAAAGTCTGGCGTTAGAATATATTCATTTAAGCATGTGGATAGTTCCCGACCAATGGGGCAGCAACCTAGTGTCATACATGTTCAAAACCTGCATGCTAAAAACACAAAGGCAAGCCGGATCAAATACAAGTAGGATTTGTTATTCTCAAATCAAAGGGATGCGGAAAACCATGTTCCACAAGAAGGAGCTTATAGAGATCGTTTTTGCCTTTTTGATTAGTTTAGGTCGTAGATCACTCTCTGCAAGGTAATCATTTTCACATATCACTCCGCTCTTAGATATATTTTAAGTAAATCAGACGCCAAGCCCCGTCTTTTGTGATGGATCCTCCTCTTGCAGGAGTTTGATTTAGAGATCCGAGATAAAAGGGTGGAAACTTGGCGGCCGACTATATTTCCCGTCTAGAAAATCCCGCCACAGATGCGTTAATCTAGAAGTCGATATTAATGATAGATTCCCCAAAGAGCGCCTCCTTGCTCTCGAAAATATAAATACATCTTTCACCCCCCTGATTCGCAGATTTGGCTAACTATTTAGTAGCACGGGTCCTGTCAAAAGAATTCTCTAGTCAGCAAAAGAAGAAATTCTGTTCTGATTTAATGAATTATTTTTGGGAGGACCCATTTCTATTCCGTATCTGCGTGGATCAGGTAGTGAGAAGATGCGTCTCAAGTGAGGAAGGTCTAAAAATTTTATGGCATTGTCACGAAGGACCAACTGGTGGTCATTATAAAGTGAACTGAACCGCGAGGAAGGCGCTGGAGGCGGGCTTTTATTGTCCCACTCTCTTCAAAGATTCTCATACCCATGTGAGTACTTGCGACAGCTGCCAGCGGTTAGGGAACATATCCCGCCGGGATGAGATGCCCCAAAATATTTTCTTAGAATGCGAAATTTTTGACCTTTGGGGTATCAACTTCGTTGGTCCTCTTCCTCCTTCTATTTCAAATAAGTATATTCTAGTTGCGGTCGACTATGTGTCGAGGTGGGCAGAATTGCAAGCTCTCCCACTAATGCTGTGAGAGTCATCGAAAATTTCTTAAAAAAACTATTCTCTCGATTTGTCATGCCGCGCGCTATAGTTAGTGATCGGGAAACCCATTTTTGCAATAGCCAATTCACAAAAATCTTAGCAAAATATGGTGTCACACACAAACTATCCACTGCTTATCACCCACAAACGAGCAGCCAAGTCAAAGTCGTGAATCGAGAATTAAAGCGAATATTAGAAAAAACTATTTCTATTAATCGGAAGGATTGGGCACTTAAGCTCGATGACGCTCTATGGGCCTATCGAACGACGTACAAGAACGTTATCGGTTGTACACCATATCGATTGGTTAATGGCAAGGATTGCCGCCTTCCAGTCGAATTAGAACACCTCACATTTTTGGCACTTAAATTTTTAAATCTCGATTCTTCGTTAGCGGCCGAGCTACGAAAGTTTCGAATGAATGAGCTAGATGAGTGGAGAGCGAATGCGTACGAGAATAACAGATATGATAAGGATCGAACAAAGTTCTATCACGATAGGGCACCCATTTTTGCAATATCCAATTCAATAAAATCTTAGCAAAATATGGTGTCATGCACAAACTATCCACTGCTTATCACCCATAAACGAGTGACCAAGTCGAAGTTGTTAATCGAGAATTAAAGCGAATATTAGAAAAAACCATTTCTATTAATCGGAAGGATTTGGCGCTTAAGCTCGATGATTCCCTATGGGCCTATCGAATGACGTACAAGACCGTTATCAGTTGTACACCGCATCGATTGGTTTATGGCAAGACTTGCCGCCTTCCGGTCGAATTAGAACACCGCGCATTTTGGGCGCTTAAATTTTTAAATCTCAATTCTTCGTTAGCGGCTGAGCAAAGAAAGTTTCAAATGAATGAGCTATATGAGTGGAGAGCGAATGCATACGAGAATAACAAATTCTATAAGGAGCGAACAAAGTTCTATCACGATAAACATATAAAAATTCCAAGAACTTTTTTGCCGGACGATCTCGTCCTCCTCTATAATTCTCGTCTTCGCCTTTTTCCAGAAAAGCTAAAATCTCGATGTTCCGGAGCCTTTATCATTAAAGAGGTTTGGTCCTATGGGACAATTCTAATTTCCCACCCGAAAAAAGGTTCCTTCAAAGTAAATGGTCATCGTCTTAAGTTTTATCTTCCAGGGGATTCGTCTAACGAAAAGAGTGAATCAATATTACTTCCGCCAATAATCTGAACGCCAATTGGGTCAAGCTACGCGATCTTTAACAAAGCGCTTTTGGGAGGCACCCCAAAGTTATCTTTTCATTAATTTTTTTGTTTTAACATGTTATGTAGGTAGCCGCTGCTTCCCCCACAACTTCAAAATCTGGGAAGCCCTTCCTTTTCTTTTCTTCTCCTTCCTTCTTGCTTTAGCTTGCATTTTCGTTTTCTTATTTTCTTTTTCTTCATACTTAGTTTTAAACATTGGGGAAAATGTTTAACTTTAAGTATGGGGGTGTAAATAGTTCTTAGTTTTTAAATTAGAAAATTTTTCAAAAAAATATTTTCTTATGTCTTCTTTTATTCAAGCACTTTCAAAACCCCAAAAATTCAAAGAATTAGATAATCGAAAATTTAAATCTTGGAAAGGAACGTTTGGGCTATCATCCCATCACACCTCCTAGTATCGTTGAGAACCCTCAATGGGGTATACCTCAGGAAGTCCAAGAGTTAACAAAAATTGTTAGGTTTAGAACTAGTTTCCTTTCTTTCACTATCAAAAATCCAAAAAAAGATAAATTAAAATATATATATATATATGAAAAACTTAGAACAATAACCAAAAAATTTGATATGAAACCCTTACTTGTTGTTTTTATGATTTCTTCGAAATCTAGTTGAGAATGTTTATTTGTATTTTTAGGTTTTTAATTGGCTAAAATTTTGTTTATCATAGTTTGTTAAATTTAAATTTTAGGTAATCTTGTTTTAAGAATCATTTTATGATTTGAGCCTGATTAGAGAATTTTCTTAACATGACTTCTCTTTTTATTTTAAATGGCTTTGTTTTGTAGTAAATTTGCTAAACCTCTTTAGATTTCTATTATATTTTCTTCTAGCTTTTTAGATCTTAGGAAATTTAAATTTACTAGAATTTGCTCTCAACATAATTTAATTTATAAGCTTAATATTTTTCCTACCCACCCCTTTTGATGGCATAAAAAAGTGTTTTAAAAAGATCATATGTCATAGGAATAAGAGGATAAAATTCATTATTCCCTAAACATATGCACCCAAAATCATTTACAAGATTATATTGCATGGAGTAAGAGGATAAAATTCATTACTCCTAAACATATACATTTTGGGTTTTTATTAGAAGAGAATTAAAAAAGATTATATGGCATGGAGTAAGAGGATAAAATTCATTACTCCTAAACATATACAAATTAGAAAAAAAAATTGAGTTTCAAAGATCTCTTCTTATGCCAAAATTTGTGAACCCCCCCCCCCCCTTCCCTTTAGCCAATATCTTTGATCTAGATTTAATTTAAATTATGGAGAGAGCAATATTTAGTAGGTTACTTTTCCTTAAAGTTTCTTTTAAGATAGAGTTCTTATAATTTTAATCTAATTTAGTTTTATAATTTCTATAATTTTGTTTGCTAATTAATTATCTTGAGAAGTCCTTGCCTAGTTAATTTCTACAATTTTGTTTGCTAATTATGGAGAGAGCAATATTTAGTATGTTACCTTTCCTTAAAACCTCAAGTATGAGGGTATTTGATAACTAGTTTTTATATAACTTATTTTTGTATAAATTTTAGTAATTATTTAATATGAACTTTTCTTTTTCACGTTAATTTTAGCTTATAACTAGTTCTTTTATGAAATTTGTTTCTAATTTAGCTTATTTGTATTTTGCAGAATTTTGGGACAAATTTGGAAAAATTTGCATTACACGCCCTAGGTCATGCCCGTGACCAAGGGCGTGTATTCATAAGATCATCCAGAATTGATGCTGCACAATTTGAGCTCATCCTCAATAAATCATGCCCTCGGTCATGCCCATGACCCAATGGTCACGCCCATGACCAAGAGCGTGTAAACTTAAAATGACTCTCCCGGAGATGTCGTCGAGATGTTGAGATGCCATCGAGAAGTCAACTAATATCACACCCGTTACCTATATGTCACGGCCGTGACATTCTCGCGTGATCCTTGCTCGTTGTCGCGCCTCAGTCAAGCCCACTCAGCATTAAATGAAGTCGTCACAGGTCACGCCGGTGACCCAAATGTCACTGTCGTGACTTGTTCCTTTTCGCCACGCAGTCACGCAAGACCCACGCCGTTGTCGAAACTGAGCTGAATAGTGGTTACGCGCCTTTGGTCACGCCTGTGACCGAGGGCGTGTAACGTGAAATTTTTTTCTATAAATTCAGAGGGTCTACTTGAGTCCAAGGTTTAGAAATTTGGAGAGGGGGAGGTGCTGCTAGAGCTGTTAGTGAACTTTTTCATGCTTTTGTTCTTGTCTTTCCATTACATGTTTTCTCTCTTTTCATGCCAAGTAATTTTATAAATTTTTTTTCTTGCAATAGCCTAGTTTAATCTTGTAATATTTTCATTTCTAGTGTTATAACCTTTCTTTAAGGCTTGTAATAGTTTTTATTCCAATAAAATTAGTTTTGCTCACTTTCTTTCTCTCTTTGTACTTTAGTTAATTTCTCCTTAATACACTCTTATTTTTCTCTCTTTTTCCCCTCCACTATGATTAACTAATTCTCATTAGTGCTTGATCGAAATGATCTGAGGATGAGATAATCAAGTTATGATTTTCTACAGCTCTCTTTTTCCATCTTTGCAAACACTTGATTTATTCTTGATTTTTTATTTAGCGAATACATATTTTTGATATATATGGTTCTCGTTTAAGTTTTCATACTTAGCTAGCCGAGAGGCTCAAAGTATGAATCGATCATTCAAGAGTAAAGAGAGTTGCACGCACCCCTCGAGAGAGGATGACATAAATCTCCTGGATTGGAGTCAAATCCAAAGGAGGGGTTCACAACGTAAATCAAGTTTTAGGTAATCGATTATAGAACAAGAGTTCGGTTGATTTTTCCTAAACATAGTTGGGCATTTCCCTCGAGAGAGGCATGTTCAAGCTTCGAGAACCTCCACGGTCAAGTAGTTTACTTAAATAGAATTTGAATTATTTTTGCCTTCTCTTGATTATTCTCACTCTAAGGTGACTTTAGATTGAGCACTAATCCTTTTTACCATCGTTTAAAACTTTCTTTAGTTTGCAAATTATCTCTTTTAGCTAAGTAAAACAAACCCAAAAAAAATCATAAGATAAGATAATAGTGATCTCCTCAAAGTAGAAGTAATCAACGCGCCTCGAGGAATACGACCTTAGTATTTTCAAAATATCATATACTATAGACGATAAGGTACACTTGCCTTGATCGGATATAGTTCGGAAATCATCTTAATTCTTTTTGCTTTCTTAGATCCAAACCCTAAGTAAGAGAAGCGCTTATAATTTTTCGTATCACAACTTAATATGTTAAAACTATTACACTACACAATCATGCAAGACTAAGATTATTAGTACATGTAGATTACCAAAATAGTGAGTGAATTAATCATAGTTAAACATAAAACATTACTCATACTTAGAGGCATGCTAGGCGATTCTTACACAATTTTCTATAGACTATTTGTGATAGTTTACTAGTAGTAGTCTAATTCACCTAGAGGGGGGTGAATAGGTTTCTTTGAATTATCTTAGTTACAACTAGCTGTTGTTAGTTATTATATAAAGCAAATGCACAACACAGAAAACACACAGCTGTATATAGTGGTTCCCCAAGACAGTGTGTCTATGGTTAGTCCACTTTCCCTCTACACCTTTCTAACAGTGTATTAGATAAGGCAACCTCCTCCAAAAACTCAGCTCCTTGCGCTTACAATTTGCTCCAAACCTTACCTCAGGCTCAACAACCCTATCTCAGGCTCAACAGACCTACCACTCAGAGTGCTCCAACTCCTACAACTCAAAAATCCTCCTGATTTCCTACCTCAGGCCTATCAAGAAGCCCTACCACAGATCTACACAGAGATCCTACACCTCAAGCTAGAAGTCAGCTCTACAAGATCAGGCTCAACAACCCTACACACTCAGGCTCAACAGCCCGACAAACTCAGGCTCAACATCCCTACCAACTTAGGCACAAGGCCCTACACACTTAGAACCATAATGTTCTTACAACAGAAGACTATAAGGATATATCCTTCAGTGTCGGTCTTCTGTTGTTGCTGCATAGCAGGTGCTGTTTTGAAGCAGGGCTGAATGGCAGTAGCTTTAGTCCTTGCTTCTATCTGATCTTGTTCTTCAGTAGATGAAGAAAGATATACTTGTTCTTCTAGATTTCAATCATAAAAATCAATTTTGTTAGTGATAAAATGTCATTACAATTTTCAGATCACATTTGATTCAAATGAAATTCTAAATACATTAGTTCATGATTTTCTTTTCTTTACTGCACTTGAGCATTCTGCACCTCCATCATCAGCCTCCTATTTTGAAGCAGCAGCTTCCGTCTCAGTTATCTTCCTCTTGTACTCTTGCCTTTTGAAATAAAGATATGGCTTGGGAATATATCTTGAAGGCATTCTCTTTGGGTTGCTCTTCCTTACAAGGTTCTCTTTGAAGACCCTTTCCCTCTGGGAGTTCCTCTCAAGGTGCTTGAACCATTCCTCTGCATGATATATTATGTCAATATCTTTGCAGATCTGGCCATGGTTCAGCATAGCATTCAATATTATACTTTTGGAGTCATCACTCAAATGCTCATGGTCAGGGTCCTTGGCCTGCTTACTTCTATTCTTTGTCATGAATTCTTCAGGTATCAAGACACCTTCTCTTTTTCTCCTTGTTGCAAGTTGAGCATCTTGAGCAATCTTGGCTTGAGCCTCAAAATCAAAATCTTCTTTTCTTAGATTATTTAGCAGAGGTAGGTTCAGTGTTATTCTTGTTCCTTGCAGAACCTTGAGGGCCAACTCAGAATTTATATCACCATTCGTCTCCTCCCCCTTTCTGGCTTCTTCAAATACTTTTTGTTCTAAACTTTGGGAAGAAGCAGCAACTGACCCAAATAGGATTTAGAAGGCATTCTCTAAGTCTGATTTAAGTTCATCTTTCATCTATTCTGCCTCTCCAATCATTGTAGTTGCTGTAGACCATATATATTCTTCAATATGGTTGGAGGCCTTTTCTATTACTTCATTAGTCTTGCTCACATAATTCTTGACATCTGTCATGTCTGACTCTAAGAGTTGCAGACTTTTGTCCATTGATCTCAGTATTGTATTCTGAGCTACAACTGAATTTTCAGCTAGATCAAACCACTTGGTCATCTGTCTATTAAGGTGGGATGTTTCTTCCTTTATGACTTAAATTTCAGACATTACTTCACTCTTGACTGAAGAAATAGATTTATCAATATATTTCTTTATTGAGGTCATATAACCATCAATAAGTGTACTGATGGAACTTAGGATAAGTTCATTTGAGATTGCAGAGGTGGAGGGTTGTACTTTAGCTACCACAGTGGGTATGTTTTTCTCTTTTAGGACTTGATTATCACACTAATGTAGAGTAAATGGCTCCTTTGCATGCTCTTCATGCTCCCCCTCAGTCAGAGAAGGGATATGCTCCCCCTTAGTCTGATCATTCTTATCTGTAGTAATTCCATCATCACTATCAATGTTGAAATCTCCATTACCTGATAAGTTCTCTTGCTCCTCCCCCTCAGATAGGGCATCCATCCTTTCTAGATTAGTTGAATCCAAGAAATATGGGAAGTTCTCAGGAATTTGACTTATTCTTCTTTCGAGATTAAGAATAATTGTGTCAATCTTACTTTGCAAAACACCAAGAGAATCTGATTGCTCCTCTTCATATCTTGCAGACTCAGCAGGCACAGTGTGTACATTGTTATCAGCATCTTGTGGATTAGGAGCATCACATTGAGTATCTAGCTGATGAAGAGAATCAGACTTCTCTTCATCAGCCTATGTACTTCTCTTTCAGAAGAGAAGTCTGAAAAGAAGATAGGAAAAGTTCAAGTTGAACTTGTCAATTCCTAGGAAGGAGGTTGATCTCTTAGAGTAGTAAGAAGCAGACTAGTGTGGCAATATCCATAGCTGAGTCGGAGTACATTGCTGCATGGAGAAGCTGTGCACAGTCTATATACTTCTCTTCCATCATCATTGAGCATCAGACTTCTCTTCATCAGCCTGCGTACTTCTCTTTCAGATGCAGACTTCTCTTCTCTTCATCAGCTAGAGATAGCACTATTTTGTGACCCATCCAGTGATATCTCTAGCAACTGTGCACAACATCTCCCTGCAGTAATGTACTCAAACTCAACTGTGGATATTGCCACACTAGTCTGCTTCTTGCTACTCCAAGAGATCAACCTCCTTCCTAGGAATTGACAAGTTCAACTTGTACTTTTCCTATCTTCTTTGCATCCTGTAAAATCTGCATCTGAAAAGCCAGTGAGTTCAAAATCATTGTTCTTAGAGTACCAAAGGACAAGATGTTGTCTGCCTTTAAGGTATATCAAAATCCTCTTTGCAGCTGAGTAGTGAAATTCATTAGGGCATGCTTGGTACCTAGCACAATCACATGTAACATACATAATGTCTGGTCTACTAGCAGTCAAATACAATAGGAATCCAATAATACACATGTACATGGATTCATCAAAGGGTTTTCCCTTCTCATCCTTGTCCAGGGAAATATTTGACCCCATGGGAGTTTTCATGGTGGAAGCAGATTCCATCCCAAACTTCTTGATAAGCTCCCTAGTGTACTTGGTCTGAGAGATGAATATCCCCTCATCAGATTGTTTCACTTGGAGGCCTAAAAAGTACTTGATCTCTCCCATACTGCTCTTCTTAAACTCACCCTACATAAGGTTGGCAAACCTTTTTCAAACGTTGTCATCAGTAGACCCAAAGATTATGTCATCAACATAAATTTAGACTAGGAGACACATGCCCTTTGTTTTCCTAAGAAATAATGTACTAACTATCTTTCCCCTCAAGAACTTGTTCTTGATGAGAAAACTAGACAAGGTATCATACCAAGCCCTAGGGTCTATCTTTAGAGCATATAATGCTTTCCTAAGTAAATAAACATGGGAGGTAAGAGTTGGATGTACAAAACCTGATGGTTGTTCCACAAATACCTCATCTTTTAAATCTCCATTTAGGAAGGCTGACTTGACATCCATCTAGTATACCTTGAAACCCTTGTGGGCAGCATAGGCAAGGAATAACCTTATTGCTTCTAATCTTGCAACTGGGGCAAAGGTTTGATCAAAGTCAATACCTTCTTCTTGCTTGTATCCCTTGGCTACAAGTCTAGCCTTGTTCTTGATGATGATGTCATTCTCATCTAGCTTGTTTTTGTAGATCCATTTGGTGCCAATTATGTTGTGTCCAAGAGGTTTTGGCACCAACTTCCATACTTTGCACCTTTTGAATTATAGAAGCTATTCTTGCATGGCTTGAATCCAGAAGGTATCTTTATTAGCTTCTTCAAACTTCTTGGGCTCCATCTGAGACAAAAAGCTCAGGAATAGAGCTTCATTCTGAGCCCTGCTTCTGGTGATCACCCCTTGGTTCTCATCTCCAATTATCTAGTTCCTTGGATGATCCCTCAGGTACCGGGTTGCTGTAGGCAATCTGTCTACATTCTACAGCTTTTCTTCTGGAGTAGCAAGTTCTTCAGCAGCCAGCTGATCTTCATCTTGAAGAACATCATCCTCTGAATAAATTTTGTTAGTGCTGGGTATGTCTTGGATAGACATTTCTTCCATATTCTGTTCATTACATGTCAAAATAGGAGAACTGGACCATCCCTTATAAAGTAGGATGGTCTCATCAAAGACAACATGCATAGACTCTTTTACAACATGAGTCTTCTGGTTGAATACACTATAGGCTCTACTATGTGAGCAATATCCAACAAGAACCCCAACATTGCATTTTTCAGCAAACTTTATTAGTTGGGATTTTCCATTATTTAAAATATAGCATTTGCAACCAAAGATTCTAAAGTATGAAATTGTTGGTTGTTTGCCTTTCAAAATCTCATAGGGGGTTATTCCAAGGGCCTTATTGATGGAAGCTCTATTGAGAACATAACAAGTAGTATTGACTGCCTCAACCCAGAAGTATTCTGGAAGTGATGAGTCACTAAGCAATGTTCTCCCAGCTTCTATCAAGGTCCTATTCCTCCTCTCAGCCACACCATTTTGTTGTAGAGTCCTTGGGGAGGAAAACTCTTGGGTGATACCAAATTCTTGACAAAACTTTGTCATGGACCCAGATTAAAATTCTTTACCATGGTTAGTTCTACTTCTGACCACAGTACATTGTAGATCATTCTGGATTTCCTTGACATGGTTTATGAAGATATCTAAAGTATCAGATTTCTTCTTAAGGAAGAATACCCATTTATATTTAGAGTGATCATCAACAATCACTAAAGTATACAACTTCCCACCTAGGCTCTGAATGGGAAAAGGACCAAACAAGTCCATATGCAATAAATATAGACATCTTTCAGTGTCTTTGGAGCCAATACTTTTAAAGGTATCCCTAATTTGCTTGCCCATTTGGCATGCATGACAGGGACCACTTTTAATACATTTCAAATTTGGACTATTCCTAACAATATTTTTAGAAAAAAGTTTATACATTGTCTTGTAGCTAATGTGGGCAAGTCTCTCGTGCCATTGAACAAAAAAAGATTCACTTTCTTTAGCTACAAGACATACAGGAGATAAATAATTATTGCAAATAAATTCTAAGCAATAAACATTCCCACTCCTAGTGCCTGAGAGAATGATCTCTAAGTCAATTGACTTTTTGATCATGCACTTGTCATTATGGAATTCAATGACATAGCCCAAGTCACATAGTTGACTTATGCTTACAAGGTTGTGTTGCAACCCTTCAACATAAGCTACCCTTGTTATTGAGACTATGTAATTTGTGATCATACCATATCCTTTGGTGACTCCTTTTTCAGAACCTCCAAAGATAAATTTTGTTCCACTCTTCACAGGAGTGTAATCCTGCAGAAGACTCATTGTTCCTGTCTTGTGCCTTGAGCACCCACTGTCCAAGTACCATATTTCCCTTATGCTTGTACTTGAACTATCATGCAAAATGTAATTCATTTTCCCTTAGTAGCCCAATTGTTTTTGGGTCCTAGGTTCCTGTTAGCATAAACAACCACTCTTTCACTCACTGCAACCTTTGCAGGAAAGCTCCACTTTGCATTAGGCACACTAGTGTTGTGAAACCAATCTATGACAAAGTGTCCCACTTTACCACATCACCAACATTCATGGATGTTGTATCTTCTTTTCTGAACACTCTTTGAAGTTGAAGGAGCATCAGAATGCTTGTATTCAGTGAAGAAGGTAGCATCATTGTTCCTATTCCTATTAGCAATAACCCGACTGGTTAACTGTCGATAGTTAGTATTAGCACACTTTATCTGAGTGACATCAGCTGGTCTTAGCTTGGCAGTGATGAGTCCTGATCATATACACATTTATGGACTCATCCGGGCCGTTATTTAGTCATTTCTCCGCACTTTAGCCTTGTTTTAGTTTATATTTGATAATCCATGCTAGGTGCACATCTTGGCCCACTTTGGTGTGATTTTCGTGCTTTTTGTCTTTAGTAGTATTCTTGTGCTGTTAGGTGCCATTTTCAGTGGCTAGATCTGTGGTTATGCTGGAATAGGAGTCGTGCAAGTGTTCCCGGTGCAATTCTGCACAGGAACACTGCGCACGATCACCGGTTCAATTGCGCACGACCACTGGTCGTGCGCCACTGATCGTGTGCACTTAACCCTTTTTCACGAGTTCTATTTGGTGCAGTGCGCACGACCATCAACGACAGTGCGCACGACCACCGGTCGTGCGCCCCTGCTCGTGCGCACTTACCATTTAATTTCCGAGTTCTGTTTGCTCCAGTGCGCACGACCATCAACGATAGTGCGCACGGCCATCGATCGTGCGCCACTGGTCGTGCGAACATTTTATTTTATAATTTCATATCTTGCAGGTTCCACCCAGGCAGTGCGCACGATCGCAGAATTCCGGTGCGCACGACCACTGGTCGTGCGCCAATGACCGTGCGCAGTATTCAATCCAGCACCTATTTAAACGCCTGTTGCGATTTTAGGGCAATCGTTCACTTCCGGGAGCGGGATTCCTGTTCCGTACGCCGCCGATTTCCACCGTGGGACGCCTCCACCTCATCTCCTACGCAAGGGGAAGCCTCCTCCACCCATTCTAAGACTTCCTCCATTGTCCGTGAGTGTTCTCCATCGTCCGCAAGCCTCCAAGCAAGCATTCTTTCATTCCGCTCGGTGAGAAGAAGAAGAAACCTAAAGTTGAAGACGACGGAGCACGTAGGGAGATCGTGACAGCTCTCTACGCCGGAAGCATTGTCCGTCCGAGTCTGGAGGTAGCCCGACAACCTACCATTCCGGCCGTGAACGGCCGCTAGTCTTCAACATCGGTTATTTCTTTCCTCTTTCCTCGTTGTACTCTTTGAACCGTGTAAAACTCGAATATTGAGATGTTATTTGTTTAAATGAATGTCTCTTTGTTATTCTTCATGGTTTGGTTGTGATTCACTCCGTTCTCATTCACTCACTCGCGCCCGCACGCAAGGTGTTTGACCCGCGTTAGCAAGAGCTAACGGCGGTTGTGAAGAGGTGTTTGCGACCCTCACCCTCTCGCACTTGAGTTCACTTCATCCGCCTCACGAAGCACGGCATCGCGGCCGTTGCATCCACCTCACTTTGCGAAGCGGCGTTTTCGACCCGCATTTCTTTTGTTATTGCTAAGATTAGGAAAACCAACCAAAAACCCCTCTTTGTGTTTGTTGAACGCTTGTGTAACAATCATCACTGCGCGATTCGTTCACCCATCCTGCATTCCTCAAGAGACCGACATCCGGGGAATTTATTCTCCACAATTATTACTTGACAGCGACCGGTGCACTTGCCGACACGCATCAAGTTTTTGGCGCCGTTGCCGGGGAGTGCAGGCGTGTTTCGTCTTGTGTTGTGACTGTCGTTATACGAGCAGTTGTTTTTTTTATTTTTTTATTTTCTTTGTTTTTCTTTTTGTTTTTGACAGTTCATGCAGAGGCAGGTCGCAGGTGAACTCGCACCTTTTGATCCAGAAATCGAACGAACTGCTCGCGCGCGAAGGCGCGCTGCGGCTGTACAAGCGGCCATGGGTGATCAGGCAGACCCAAATGATGTTGATCCGAGAATGCCCGGCGTGGGGGAACATCAGCCTGGGATTGAGCAGGAGGCAGCTAGGCCTCGACCCCGCACGATGAGGGACTACACTACTCCAAGTGCTGGGAGTGTGTATCCGGGGTTCGGGCCCAATATTTTGAATAATCAGTTTGAGATCAAGCCAGCGATCTTAAACATCATCCGGAACGACGCTCAGTTCTCGGGGTTGGCCAGCGAAGATCCGCATCTGCATCTGGCGGAGTTTTCTGATATTTGCGGAACCTTCCGCTACGTAGGGATTGCTGACGACACGGTCAAGCTTAGACTGTTTCCCTTTTCACTTCGCGACAAAGCAAAGGTGTGGCTCCACTCCATTCCGCCCGGGACTGCTGCAACTTGGGATGCCCTCGCATCCAAGTTCCTTGCTAAATTCCACCCTGTGGATAAGATTGTAAGCTT
Source organism: Dactylorhiza incarnata (assembly GCA_033032865.1). NCBI lineage: Eukaryota > Viridiplantae > Streptophyta > Magnoliopsida > Asparagales > Orchidaceae > Dactylorhiza > Dactylorhiza incarnata. Next base: position 26,090,849 of record JAWHQI010000003.1, read on the forward strand.
GCGGCGGGAGATCACCACATTTCGCCAACTTGACCAAGAGACCCTTGCTGAAGCATGGGAGCGCCTCAACGATCTCCTTCGCCGTTGCCCTGGCCACGAGCTCCAACCATGGAATGTGGTTGAATTGTTCTACTTCGCGATCGAGCCCAACTACAGGGCAATGATCGATGATGCGGCGGGTGGTACCTTGATGAACCACACTCCTGAAGAAGCCCTTCGAATTCTGCGCGACACTGCCTCCCACAGTACATTCTGGACTACAGGGAGAAATGCTCCAAGAAGCGGCCGAGGTCTTTTCATGGTCGACTCTCTCCCCTCACCATCCGCGACTGCTGTTGTCATTACCTGCGAGGGATGTGGAGGCGGAGGCCACCACGCGTATGAGTGTTCGGGGAACAACGTGGCAGGTGACTTCGCACACTTGAACTTGAATGAATCTGTTAATTATGTAGGAAATCAGCCTAGGGGGGCGCCTTTCAATAATGCTTATAATCCGGGAGCGAGAAGTCACCCGAACTTCTCGTGGAATCCAAACACACCTGGCCAACGATGGGCACCGGGGCAGCATCAAAACGATGCTTACGCCTCCGGGAGCCAACCGAGGCCACCACACCCGGACTATAATCAAGCACCCCCTACTCAAAAAAAGAGTAGTCTAGAAGAGATGATGGAGAAATTCATGCAAGTAGCTAATTCGAATATGGCAAATCAAACTGCATCCATGCGAAACCTGGAAACGCAGTTGGGCCAATTGGCCCAAGTGCTAACTGAGCGATCGCAGGGGACCCTTCCCAGCAACACGGAGAAGAACCCAATTGATCAAGGGAAGAGTCTTGGGGATGTGGTAGAGGTTGAACCGAGTGAGCTGGTAATTTCTTGTGCCATCAATCAGGTTGAAACAAAAGCTTTATGCGATTCTGGTTCCTCCCGCAACGTCATTGCACTGCAAGATGTTGCGAAATTACAACTTGAGATGAACACGGAGGAAAGGAAATCGCTTATTCTCGCTAACGACACTATTGTCCAATCTGAGGGGGAAGTGAGAAATGTGGAAGTAATAGTTGAGGGGACGACTGTGGTCGCGGACTTTCAGGTGTTGGGCCGCCAGGAAAATCAATCCATTCCTATCCTGGGCGTGCCGTTCTTGAAAGAGAGCGGCGCCACCCTTGACTTCGCTACGGGGTGTGTTCTCCTACCTAACAAGGCGCTGCAGCCCACTCGCCTCGAAGCTACAGCTGACACATCCACTCCTCCCCCTCTCGTCATTTCTGATGAATTTCTAAGATGTGCAGGAAAGATACATGAGCAAGAAACAGGTGAAGGAGGAATGCAGGAGCTCCAATCGGATGAGGAAGAAGAGGTCGACTTCCGGAAAGAATTCGACTCCGAGAAGGAGGAAGACGGCAGTTCGGGAAACGTTGACGTGAATGTAGTTAGGGTTGCTGATTATTTATCTTCTTATGGTGAATCATGTAATAAACTATCTAAGCGCTCCATCTCCTGGGCCGATCCGGTAGTCACCACGATGCCGGAAGTGACGCCACCTGATTCTAAGGAGGAAAAATCTGAGAACTCTCAACGGTGGCAGTCTCCGACTGTCACCAAACTTAAAAAGGAAAAACTTCTGCGCGACGCTCGTGCTGCCGCTCTCCGTGGCAAGGTGGCGGAGGTTAGGGGAGCATTGGGTAATACCAGTGCTGGCCCTAAAGCCTTCACCTCCCGCCTACGTGCTACGGGAGAAGCACACCATAAGAGCCCTTTTAGTTGATGTGTGTTTTATTTGCTGTGGTGAACTATTTTTGAGATTTCGTTTTAATTCCTGCACTTTATAAACACTGCTAATACAGGTATTTGGTCCAGCTTAAGGACGTTAAATGAAAGCGCTACTGGGAGACAACCCAGATTTCCTGTTTTCGTATTTCTTTTTATCTAACTTCTTTTAGTTCACCTTTTGTATCTGCTTTTGTTGCTTTGAGTTTGTGCTTGCAGGGTTTTGTGTTCGATGGAGCGGATGCTGCGGACTATTCTTGATCATTTACGCCAATCGTCTGGTATGCTCATTTCTGAGCACTGGGTAACACTTCCTCCCCTCTTGTTGCTTCAAATTTCTAGATATATCGCTTAGCTTAAGTCTGGGGGAGCGGTTGTTGTTATCCAATGTGCACATGTTGCACCGCATACTAGAAGGTTGCTTTTTATTTATCATTTTCATTATCATCGTTGCATTCTTCTCACACCACTTCACCCACTTGAGTGCGTGCTTGTCTTTTTGTTGTTGTTCCGTTTAAACTAGTTTGGTTGGAATGTGAAATAGGTTGTTAACGCAGGAATTATTATTTGGAGTGCGATGTTGACTCATGTAGTGTTCTTGTCACTTCGCATGCTATGGTAGAATTTGTGTAGAACTAGATTTTCTTTATGCATCTAATTTATGTTTAGTATTTCTGCGTAAATTTAGATTTAATATACTCAAGTGGTGAATTCGCATGAAATTGACGATAACCCGGTGTTGTGTGTGTGCGATTGCTAGTCGTGTGTTGCTCGAGTCGGGAGGAAGGTTTATCTTTCTTGTGGGCTAAGAACTTGCCCCAAGCGACTCTCGAAGCATGGGTGAGAGCTACTCGTTGAGTCAAGCATGATGTAGGCCACCCTTTGGCTAGTTTGAGCTTTGTTATTCCATGTCCATTTCATTCACCGTTGCAAGCCCATTTTGTGCCTACCATTCCTTTGTACAGCCCCTCTTCATCCACCAAAGCCTGAAGCCTATCCTACTCCCGCAACCAAAATGTTTTTAACTGCGCTCATAAGTCTCAACTTGTGTGGAGTGTGGAATCCTTGTGTTATGATGGGAAAATAATGTCCATCTGCTGATTTTGAACCAACCGGGGGTTTCTTAAAAGAAGTAAAATGTGTAAAAGAAAAAAAAAGGAGTATTGTGAAAAAAAAATCCTCCCGAGCTAAAAACAGAAAATCTGTTGGTATTTGTGAAGTAGGCCGTGTGCACACCTGGTTTTCATGATAAGTCTGGGGGTGTGTCACACGAGCATAGTTTGTTGGTCTTGTGTGGTGCAGCGTTCCGTTAGCTCACTTGGGTTGCGTAGCCACCGCGTTTAACTTTGAATATCATACCGTAACCTAAGCCCCGTTCTAATCCTATAAGCCCTACTGATTTGACTTGCGAGTTTGCTAGCGCCGTGGAGAGAGTGTGACCGGGCAAGCGTATGGTTCACGATGTTGATGGATTTCAGCGGAGTTATTCCTAAGCCCCGATCTTTTGCAACACCCGCCTCAGTGTCTCGTCACTTTCATACCGGGCATGATCGTCAAATTTTTCATAATTCACCAATTGAGTACATCTAAATCTTTAATTACGCTTTAATACTCTTGTAAATTATTTAGCATATCTAGAATCTCCTTCTACTAAATTCTCTACTTGCATGCGTACGTTACTTCGCACCGTACTCCTTTGTGTAATTCTCTATGTTAATTATCGTTTTCACGCTCCGCCGGATTCGTTTGCTCGGGACGCGCAAACAGTTAAGTCTGGGGGTGTGATGAGTCCTGATCATATACACATTTATGGACTCATCCGGGCCGTTATTTAGTCATTTCTCCGCACTTTAGCCTTGTTTTAGTTTATATTTGATAATCCATGCTAGGTGCACATCTTGGCCCACTTTGGTGTGATTTTCGTGCTTTTTGTCTTTAGTAGTATTCTTGTGCTGTTAGGTGCCATTTTCAGTGGCTAGATCTGTGGTTATGCTGGAATAGGAGTCGTGCAAGTGTTCCCGGTGCAATTCTGCACAGGAACACTGCGCACGATCACCGGTTCTATTGCGCACGACCACTGGTCGTGCGCCACTGATCGTGTGCACTTAACCCTTTTTCACGAGTTCTGTTTGGTGCAGTGCGCACGACCATCAACGACAGTGCGCACGACCACCGGTCGTGCGCCCCTGCTCGTGCGCACTTACCATTTAATTTCCGAGTTCTGTTTGCTCCAGTGCGCACGACCATCAACGATAGTGCGCACGACCATCGGTCGTGCGCCACTGGTCGTGCGAACATTTTATTTTATAATTTCGTATCTTGCAGGTTCCACCCAGGCAGTGCGCACGATCGCAGAATTCCGGTGCGCACGACCACTGGTCGTGCGCCAATGACCGTGCGCAGTATTCAATCCAGCGCCTATTTAAACGCCTGTTGCGATTTTAGGGCAATCGTTCACTTCCGGGAGCGGGATTCCTGTTCCGTACGCCGCCGATTTCCACCGTGGGACGCCTCCACCTCATCTCCTATGCAAGGGGAAGCCTCCTCCACCCATTCTAAGACTTCCTCCATTGTCCGTGAGTGTTCTCCATCGTCCGCAAGCCTCCAAGCAAGCATTCTTTCATTCCGCTCGGTGAGAAGAAGAAGAAACCTAAAGTCGAAGACGACGGAGCACGTAGGGAGATCGTGACAGCTCTCTACGCCAGAAGCATTGTCCGTCCGAGTCCGGAGGTAGCCCGACAACCTACCATTCCGGCCGTGAACGGCCGCTAGTCTTCAACATCGGTTATTTCTTTCCTCTTTCCTCGTTGTACTCTTTGAACCGTGTAAAACTCGAATATTGAGATGTTATTTGTTTAAATGAATGTCTCTTTGTTATTCTTCATGGTTTGGTTGTGATTCACTCCGTTCTCATTCACTCACTCGCACCCGCACGCAAGGTGTTTGACCCGCGTTAGCAAGAGCTAACAGCGGTTGTGAAGAGGTGTTTGCGACCCTCACCCTCTCGCACTTGAGTTCACTTCATCCGCCTCACGAAGCACGGCATCGCGGCCGTTGCATCCACCTCACTTTGCGAAGCGGTGTTTTCGACCCGCATTTCTTTTGTTATTGCTAAGATTAGGAAAACCAACCAAAAACCCCTCTTTGTGTTTGTTGAACGCTTGTGTAACAATCATCACTGCGCGATTCGTTCACCCATCCTGCATTCCTCAAGAGACCGACATCCGGGGAATTTATTCTCCACAATTATTACTTGACAGCGACCGGTGCACTTGCCGACACGCATCAGGCAGCTAATCAAGAGTTGATGGCATCAGATACTGTGTTGTTGGAATTGATTATAGGCTTGACAGCAGCCATGTTTTTTGCTAATTGGGATTTAGAAGAACCAGCTTTCTTATCCTTGAATGAAGGGGCTGAAGTACCAAATACAAATGGTCCAGAATGGGCCATTTGAATTTCTTCATGGGGAGATTTCAAAGCACTCATCCCCATGCCATTTCTCCTGCTATAGTAAGCAGTATTTTCCTTCCTATAGGAACTTCCATTCTTCTAGTGACCATACATGCTGTCCTGGTCATATCTGTTGGAGGGAAGCAACACCTTTTAAAAGGTGGTATGAGGCTTAGCTTTAGCCTGGCCCTTTCCTCCATTCTCAGCACCCACTGCCACTTTATTGAAACCTAGCCCTCTCCTATTAGTTTGGGAGGAGAAGATGTCAATAATGGGCAGTATGGATTTGGGTTTGCAGAATTGAGGCACCAAGCTCTTCTCTTTGAGAAGCTTCTCCTCAAGGTCCTTGATGACCTTGTTCTTTTGGCTAAGGGTGCTTAAATGCAATATTGTAATTCCCTTCAGCTGACTTATTTCTTTACTCATCTGAGCCATCTGGGTAGATGACCCAGTGCAATCAGGCTTTGCCTCCTGAAGGGAGGCAATCTCTATAGCTTGCCTCTTGGCTTGCTTCTTGCTCTTTTCCAGAGATTCCAAAAGAGCATCATACTTGTCAATCAATTGATTGACATCCACTTCAGATTCTAAACCACTTTCATCATTAGATGAGCATGCTTCAGATTCTTGTACTGATATTCTTCATCATCAGACATGGACATTAAGCCATAGCATTCTTTATCATGTTCATCCTCCTCAATGTAACTATTTGAATGTGACAGAGGGGCTCTGATGCCAACCTTAGCAGCTGGATAATATTCATCCTCTTCAGCTACAAACAGCCCTATGTAGGCTTCCTCTACTTCTTCAGAATATGAGGATGAAGACTCAGATTCACTCCAGCTCTTCTCCTTCTTTGCTAGAATGGATTTTTCACCTTTCCTTCCCTTTTGGTGATGAGGCTTTTTATCACCTCTTTTCTTTCGTTTGACTGAACAGTCAGCAATGACATGTTCAGGCTTGCTGCAGCAATAACATATAACATTTTTTGAAATATGTTTAACATGTTTAGGGTTATACCTGTCTCACTTGGGGTGTTGCCTTTCTGATCTGCTGTGTTCCTTCTTAGGATGTGAGGAGGAGGAAGGTATGTTCTTCCGTTGCTTACTCCTCATCAGCTTCTTGAAGTGTCTTGAGAAGCCAGCAAACTCCTCTTCTAATGAGTTGTTGTTAGATGTACGGGTTCAAAAATTTTTGAGTTAGGAGCCCTTCTTGGTGGAGAGGGCTTTCTTTCTTTGTTCTTCTTAGAGCTTTTAGCTTTGAGAGCCACAGCTCTCTCCCTTGCATGAGGCCTGGTGGATGTGTCCTCCTCCTTGCTTGCAGATAGCTGCATCTCATATGAGAGCAGCTTTCCAAACAGTCTATGGGGAGGAGTCTCACCCAGCTTTGACACTTCTCTGATGGCACATATCTTTGTATCCCAATCTCTAGTTAGAGATCTTAAAAATTTATCATTCAGCTCATAATGGCTGAAGACCCTTCCATAGGTCCTCAGCTCATTCATGACTCTAAAGAACCTTTCATAGCAGTCAGCTATGCATTCCAGGCTATATTTCCTGAAGGCTTCATATTCCTGGTTGAGGAGGGATTTCCTATCATCCCTCACTTCTTCAGTGCCTTCAATATACACTATGAGTGTATCCCATATATCCTTGGCAGTCTCACAGTACACCAAGTTCTGGAAGGTGGAATCATCAATTGCATTGACTATTATGTTTTGTGCTCTCTTATCCATGGTAGCAAGTGCAATTTCATCCTTGGTTATTTCAGCATATGACTTGGCCACTTGCCTTGTAGGATCTATAGTGGAGGGCTTTGTGAAGACAAAAGCACCCTCCTTAACAGTTATATATATCCTAGGGTCTGAGGCTTCCATGAACAGACTTACACTTTGCTTCCATATACCAAAAGTCTCCTTTTTGCATATGGGCAACTTCCTAGATCCCATCTCCTTCTGACCTCCAGTGGCAGCCAATGGATTTATATTTGACTACTCATTGTAGGATCTGGTCAGACTGTTAACTCCTTATTGATCAACCTCCCTCTAATACCACTTGATAGTTTACTAGGTAGTAGTCTAATTCGTCTAGAGGGTGGTGAATAGGTTTCTTTGAATTATCTTAGTTACAGCTAGCTGTTGTTAGTGATTATATAAAGTAAATGCACAACACAGAAAACACATAGTTGTTTATAGTGGTTCCCCTAGACAGTGTGTCTATGGGTAGTCCAATTTCCCTCTACTTCTTTCTAATAGTATGTTAGACAAGGAAACCTCCTCCAAAAACTCAGCTCCTAGATCTTACAACACATATCCCTCAGGATCTCTCAAGTTTGCTCCAAACCTTACCTCACACTCAACAGCCTTACCTCAGGCTCAAAAGCCCTACCACTCAGAGTGCTCCAACTCCTACTACTCAGAAATCCTCCTAATTTCCTACCTCAGGTCTAACAAGAATCCCTACCTCAGATCTCCATAGAGATCCTACACCTCAAGCTAGGAGTACAGATCTACAAGCTCAGGCTCAACATCCCTACACACTCAGGCTCAACTGCCCTACAAACTCAGGCACAACAGCCCTACCAACTCAGAAAAATAATGTTCTTACAGTTGTTATAAGGTTTGCTTACAATAGAGGACTATAAAGATATATCCTTCAGTGTTGGTCTTCTGTTGTTGATGCACATCAGGTGCTATCTTGAAGCCGAGTTGAATGGCAGTAGCTTCAGTCCTCGCTTCTATCTGATCTTCTACTTCAGTAGATGAAGAAAGATCTACTTATTCTTCTAGATTGAATTAGGAAGAACTATCTTATCTCAGCTAATTTCTTATAGCTTCAGGAAGCAGGCTGAGATAACTGTGGAAGCTGTCAATAGCACAGTAACTTTCTTTTAGAATATTTTCCACACCTCCTATTATGCTCTAACATCTTCTTTTATACTTCCTCCAACCCGCAACAGCTCTGAAGAGTGCCTTGTCACAACATGGACAGAAATAGAAAATGTTATCTTTGCTTTCCACCCACTTGCGCCAATAGTAGATCATGTCAGGCCTATACTCAAATATGAGTCTGTCTCAGCAGTTGGGCTGAGACAGGCTTCATTCTCAGCGTCTAAGCTGTCTTTGTCTCAGCGGATCTGCTGAGACAGTTAGTCTACTCAGTGGTTTTTGTCTAAATGCAGCTCAGCTGAGGCAAACTCCTTCTCGGCGGCTCTGGCTGCATCTCAGCATCTCTGGCTGCATCTCAGCTACTCTGGCTGTATCTTAGCGGTTCAGCTGAGACCATGCTGTCGTCTCAGCGGTTTTCACAGTAAAACCAGAGAACTATTCCAATGATTGGAATTACCTAACCTTGCATAGACATGATGTAAAAGAGGGTTTATCAAATACAATATGTACTTAGCATTGAGTGTGATGCCTCTTCAAATCTAGGGAACATTGAGGGCAATATTCCCAACAATTTCATTGCACATAATAAGATTAAGGTCAAGGCATGACAAGATAAAACAATATTTAGGAAACTTGAAATTAAAATTAGACATTAAAGAAAATCTTGAAGTGTATGTCTAATCAATTTTGACCATTTGTAAGAAAAAAGACTAAGATGTTTGCTCATGTGAAGTCTTATAGTCAAACCATAATTTTGTAAACATTTAAAACAAAAAAAAGACAAACATATTTTTTAACACTTTAAACTATTTGAGACTTTTTTGTATTTTTGAAATAAGACACATTAAAAAAATCAAATCTAAGAAACAATCAGAGAAAATGCATGAGAAAAACACCAGAAATAATTTAGAAAACAAAGAATGAAAATTGGGCCAAAGAAGCTAATGCCTTGCGTTGACTTCTAACGCCCAAACAGACCATGATTTCCTTAGGATTTAATAAAAAAATTCTTTGACTTAGAGTTGACATATATAGGCCTTCTTATTGTAGAAATTTTAGATAATTTAGAGATGATAAGAAGGCTTTTTAAGCATGTTTTTGGTAGTTTTTAAAAATGGTTTTTATATTTTCTTGGGTTTTCAAATACTTGTGTTTTACAAGATCATTAACGCTCAAAATGATAAAATATGTGAAACACAAGAGAAGCAAGTTCAATCAAACCAAGAATGCATGAAGAGTTTAATCATAATGAGTTTATGCAATATATATGATATAGGTATGTCCTATATTATAATACCCTCACTATAGGCCTACACACTAGCCCCATATGACGCATTCACGGCAAGTGCATTGGTCGCACAAGTAATAAAAGTGGGACAGATCCCCCAAATATCGTTCTCAAAGGACTGAAGTTGGGGTGTGTGATTTTCTCATTGGGGAAATTAGCATAAAGATTTCTATGGTTTAAAAAGGGGGGGGGGGGGGGTTGATTTGGTTATGAGAGACGCAATTAAAGAAAGTTAATTCAACTAATGCAGGTTGACTGCACTGCTTCTCTTGGTGGATGGACGAGTAGGCTTCTGGATGAACGAGAAGGCTTGCGGATGGATGATTTGTAACCGGCGGAGTGAGGGTCATAAGCACCTCATCACAAAGCACCCAACTAGCAATTGATAGTGCGACACACAACATAGCGGTAGAGTGGATGGTGGAATGGGGCGCTCCTCAACTCATATAAAACACAAGGGATTTCACAAATATGAAATTACATTAACATAAATAAAGGGTTTATGATCATCATTCACAAGACAAATACATCCACAAGGAATAACTACAACAAAATAAGGGGGAAAGAGTAAACCCAAGCTTGAAGACTCGCTGAAGATTCCCAGTCGGAATCGTAGGTTTGTCACGCCTCGTCCGCACTCGGTCTTCAATTGTCGTACAGGGTTCAGAGGAGTGTTGAAATCAGAACTGCAAGTGGAGAGTCCGGGCAGTCCATCTTTGGAGACCGCAGAGATCGCGCGAGCTCTGGTATGGCGATCTGCCTTTGGAGATTGCGCGTGCTCTGGTGTTGGCGATCTGTTGATGTTTGCCAGTTATGTCCAAGAATACTTATTCTGGTAGAGACCGGACGGTTTTGTATGAGCTCATTTTTGGCGGTCTGTTCTCGAACTGGTCAGATGCTCATATGGTTCATCTTTTATAAGAGACTGGGCGGTCTACCGGTTTAATTTTGGCGAACTGTCTTAGTTGGACAGATTTGCTTAAGTAAATAAAGGTCTTATAAAGGCTGCGTGGTCTAAAACTGGTGACCACGCGTCCTAATAAGGGAGGTATTTGTATCTCTTATGGGCGGTGATGACATCCGTTCGTTTGCCTATAAATAGAGGTGCAGGGCTAACCATTCGTATGCAAGAACTATAAGAACTAAGGTTTGGATTGATTGTGTCGGTCTTGTTTTTGGAGTCGCGTGGGCTGAAGTTTGTTGACCGGTTTGTTGTGTTCGCTGGTTAGGCGGCCATCAGTCTCCGTCAGCATTCTTCCTATTTTTCAGCTTTGAAAAACCAGCTCGCCAACAGTCTCATTTGGGCGGTCTGCGGTTTGTAGTTCTTGATCTGCTTTGCAGCATACTCAGTTGATCAGGTGACCTTCAGCGGTCAGGCAGTCTTGAGTTGCGTTCTTGCATTAGTGAACAGTTCTTCTTTTATGTTCGCAGGATACTTATGTAATCTAGTGATCGTGCGGTCTGGGCGATCAAGAAGTGCGAACATGGTGTTGTTTTCAGCAGTTCAATAAGGAGCAGTTCGTACGGTCTGAGCATTGAGCGGTCTGGCAGTTCAAAGGTCGGCGACCTATCCTGTTCGCGCGGTCTCAGGGAAGCCGATGATCTTGCTGAATTCGAGCGGTCTGGGAGGTCTCAGTTTTTTCTAGCCGCCAGATGCTTGTTGTGTTGCTTGTTCTTCTCATCTAAGTTTTCTCTTATAAATCATGTCTCGCCATGTATTCAACGCATTGTAAAAAAATGATAGTCAATTTGAATAAAGATCTTCTTGACCTTCATTGTCACTGGATAACTGATTTGAATGTGATTGAAGTCTTCCGCTGCATCGTCTTTGATCCTACTCTAAAATTTTAACATGGTATCAGAGGCATGTTCCAAGCAGTGATCAGCCACAAAATCTTGCTTGTGTCTCTAAAGTTATTGTTAACCAGTGTGATAGCAATGGAAGGAGTATATACAAGAGGTTTTGGAATTGAGCTCCTTAAGCAGACTAACTTCAAGAAGTGGAAGTCGTGCATGGAGAGCTATCTTTTTGGCGAAGATTTATGGGAGGTAGTCGGAGGAGATGATACACAAGCAGTTGTAGCTGCTAAAGGGAATGTTGAGCTTTGGATAGCCTTGGATGGCTGTTCAATAAGAATAACATAGCTCGGTGTTGCGCGTTCGGCAAGTGCACCGGTCACTGTCAAGTAATAAATTTGGGAAAAGCTTCCCCGAATGTCGATCTCTTGAGGAATGCAGGTTCTGGTGAACGAAACGTGTGGTGAGTCAATTGTTACCCGAGCAAATAAAATAAAACAGGGGCGTTGTGATTGGTGTCCTAAGCTATTGCGAAAATGAGAGAAATGCGGGTCAAAAAGCACCGCTTCGCAAGGTGTGGGTGAGTGCACCGGCTGCGATGCCGCGCTTCGGAAAGCGGGTGGAATGGCCATAGAGCGAGGTTTTGTGAGGGTCGTATTCACCTCTTCGCCAACATCACCACTAGCTATTACTAGATGGCTTCACACACAAACAACTTAGAATATCACAACAACAAGGAAAGCTATTCTCACCACCACATCATCATTGCACATGAACAACAATCAAGGATCTATAACATTAATCTAACGAGCATTCATTACAACAACACAAAAAGAAAGTACAAGCATCAAAGTGTAGAAAGGACCAAAAAGAGGATGTCACCGCGTCATGGGTTCTCGGACGGAATGAGAGGTTGTCGGGCTCTCTCCGGGCTCGGCCCTCAGATGGTGTGCGGACTCGAAGGAGGCTGACACCACTCCAACGATGTACATCACTTCAATGGCCTCCGTGACGAAGAATGCTTGAACTAGTGGCGGAGAATACTTGCAAATGCTCCCGGATGGAAGAATGGTGAAGGAGATTGTCGGAAATGGTCTCCTCTCGTCTCCTCCAGTGGAAGGGACGAAAATGGCGGGATTCCTCGCTTTTCACGCGAGGGGAATGGGGGGCCTCCGTTGACTGCAGATTTTCCTGCTTTAAATGCTAAACAGGCAGAGTTTTGGTCACGCACGGGCGAACGCACGATCATGCGCTGCTCGTGTGTTATTTAATGATAAAAACAGACATGAAGACGAAGCTGCGCCGCCCGTGCGATTTACTCACGCACGGGCAAACCCGACCGTGCGTAAAACGCACGGGTAAATTCGGAAAGGCTAAAACAAGAAGAAACCGGCGACCGTGCATTTTACTCACGCACGAGTAAATCCGCCCATGCGTAAAAACGCACGACTAAACTCAGATCGCCCGTTTTATGCCCAGATGAGAATGCACGACCGCAACCGTCCGTGCGTCAAGGAAATGTACGACCATGCATTGTCCACAATCATGAATTCTGGGGGAAAACTGGAAGATCCGACCGCCTGCACACAAGACAAAACAGCTGGGAAAACACCTCCAGCACAAAATAAACACAGAAAAAGGATTGGGGAGCACCATGTGCTTACCCCCAATAACAAGGAGCGCAAATGCACACCGAAACGGTCCTAAGAGTGCACCTAACAAGGAATAACAAATATGATTGAAAACATGCCTAAAGTGTAGTGCATCGACTAGAAATAAGGCCAAGATGAGTCCATAAATGTGTATATAAATGGGACTCATCACACCCCCAGACTTAACCATTTGCATGTCTCGGGCAAACTAGTCAGCTTTCCTGTCGGAACAATTGGATGTTAGAGTGTGATTGAGCGGTGGAGACTCATGCGAAGTTGCATGCTCACGTGCGTAAAAATACATTAGAATATAATTGAACTCAAGATTATATCTAACTATTTCTAGAACAGTAATTTGAAATCTACTTTACTTGGATAGTGAATCCCGGTGAATCTTTCGGTCGCGCACAAGGGAAAATAGCATGACTAATGAGTAGAGTATTACTCGAATCAAATCTCGTGACAATCTCCTAAGAAATCCATCAAAGTCGGTATCCATAGGCTTGCACATTCGCACTCTCTCTACTGCATGAGACGACTCGTATCTAAAATCAATAGGACTTATAGGTTAAGATTTGGCTTAGGTTGAGTTTAGGCTAGATAAGTAGAAGAACGATGGGAATTGCACTTAACATAACCTGAGCACTCAAGAGAATAAAAATCACCAATACAACATTTTCAAGAACTACACAACACCCCTAGACTTCAACTGAACACTAGGTGCGTGCTAAGCCAATCATACTTTGTTTTTGTCGAGAGAAAGTAATTGAAAGTTCTTTTTGAACAATTTTTTTTTCTTTTCTTTCATTTTCTCTTCTCGACAGAATATCTTTTGTAGGCACAATAAAAACTTCTCCTTCAGCTTTTTCAAGGCTACCATACACCACAGAGATAACACCAAAGGTGATAGATAACTAAATTCCTTTCAGCTCATTTGTTGGTGCGAAAATAGGTTTGGTCGTTGTATGGCTTTGGTGAGATTTTAGTGGAGCTAAACAAGGAGGCCAGGTAGGCTCAAGTGGGCTTGCAACGGTGATTACATTGGTAAGGATTTCAAAAGCACAAACGGATCAAGAAATGGCTTATATCACACTTTATAACGAGTACTTCAACACAATCGTTTCAAGAGTCGCCTAGTGCAAGTTCTATCCACCGAGAAAGGTTGTCCTTCCTTCCGACCCTAGTAATAAGCTACTACTAGTCCAACTACACTCGACCCTATGCTACCGTTGGATTCACCGGATTCACCACTAAAGTAAAATATATTGCAGCTACTATAATAGTGTTGGGGAAATGATTTCTCTTAACCCCTGAAAATGAGTTGAATATGAATTTTAAGAAAGAAAAATCAAGGTTAAGTGAATATACGTCGAATAGTATTCGACGCAACGTCGAAGTGATGTCGACGTTCCTTTCAGAATGAGTCGAAGTAACTTTAAGAAGAATTCGACGTATCCTATATCGACGTAGCTCTGACTTCTAGTCGACGTATCTTGAGAAGTCGACGCACCTTAGTCGACGCACCTTCCTTATTCTCCTCTCGACGTTCTGCCAGGACGAATTCGACGCTTACATCGAATAGTAATCGACGCACGTCGATTTCTATGTTTAATTCAAAAATCGCCAGATCTCTTTCCTTCTTTTATAGATCTGATTTATATGGAATCAATTTATTCTTTATAGCCGTTCTGAATCATTCTTTTCCTCTAATAGATTCTTGGCTAAATTGATTAAATCCATTATGGACATTATTTGAAATCAGAATGAATTATTTCCTTCTATTGATATAATTATTATGGAAATATTTCTGTCTTTCTATTTCTCTGTTTGCTAATCAATTATCCTCGTATAGTATTATTTGAATGGACAGAGCTATAAAATAACAAGGAGGTCGGCAGAGAAGACTAAGAAGTGATCCACCATTTTACATTTGAAAAAGAGGAAAAGCTCCCAAGTGAAAAAGAGAGAGAATTGAGAAATAGTGCTGCAGCAAAGATCAAGCTTCCTTCTCCTTCTCACTCTGAAGCCATACTGTTGCAAACTCTGATAGCTCTCACAAAAGAGAGAAAAGGCCTACAATCTCCTTCTCACTATAGAAGAGAGATTTCATTCACTACTTCTTGTGCTTCCAATCTTCTTGCTAGGAAGAAGATTCTTTCTTGTCTTAAATACTTCTTCTTCTTTTTCTTATTTTCACTTTCACATATTGTAAAAGAGTTCTTAGAATCTCTCTTCAAAAAATTCAGTTGTACTGGTTCTAAGAGTCTCCTTTTCAAAAGACTCAGTTGGTTCTAAGAGTCTCCTTATCAAAAGACTCAGGGTGGTTCTAAGAGTCTCCTTATCAAAAGACTCAGTGCAAGATAGTGAATTTCCTACCAAGGGGGTAGAAGAGTGGACTACCCAAAGTTTGGGGAACCACTATATTTCTTTGTGTTGTGCTGTGATTTTTCTTCTTGCATTTATTTTCTTTACTTGTTTAATTCTTGTTGGTGTGTGAGAAGCTCTAATCTGTGATCACTATACATATATATATATAATATTGCACAAAATATTTTAAATCTCTATTCACCCCCCCCCCCCCCCCCCACTCTAGAGAATTCTAGTGAGGTTAACTGTGCACTTTCAATTGGTATCAGAGGGAGGTTGATCTAAAAAGGTTTACTCCTTGATCAAAAAGATCCTACCTCTTATTATATGTATATATATATATATTTCTATCAATTATTTTTCACATGGCACAAATCAAAGATTATACTTCCACCAGACCACCAATCTGCAATCTTGAAAAGTTTGCACTTTGGAAAACAAGAATTAGAATTTATTTAAACTCTATTGATGATGAATTGTTTAATGTTGTCTGTACAGGTCCCCCCAAGCCATTCAGAAAGGACTCAAGTGGGAAAGTAACTGAAACACTTGCTCCAAAAGCTGAGTAGACAGATGAAGAAAAGAAAGCCCAAGGATATGATGCCAAGGCTATGAATATCCTAGTCTCAACCCTCTCAGATGAAATCTTCCAAAAGATTGCTGAATGTGAGTCAGCTAAGGAAGTATGGGAAGCTCTCACCAAAATGGTAGAGGGAAGTGCTGATGAGAAAAAGGATAGAAAGGCACTTCTCATCTCTCAATATGAAAACTTTCAGAAGAAAGAAAGTGAAAGTGTGGCTGACATGTATGCCAGATTCATCCTCATAATAAATGAGTTGAGAACACTTGAGAAGGACATATCTATCACTGAGATAAATGATAAATTGTTTACTTTCTTCCCTAGCTCTTGGGATTCAAGAATCTGGCCAATTAGAGACTCCAGAAGTCAAAGAGAAATCTCAACAGATGTCCTGTTGGGCAAATTAAAATCTTATGAACATCTGTTGAAAACAAGAGCTGAGAAAGAAGAGAAAGAAAAGGCTCCTTCACTCTCAAAAGAAAAGAGTATTGCATTGAAGGGTGTTGAAGGTGAACCCTCTACAAGTGATGAGGAGCTGATCAGTCTACTAGCCAGAAGGTTCAAGAAGTGGATCAAAACAGAAGGATCCAGAGGAAGAGACTCAAAAACCAGGTATAATAAAACACCTACTAAAGAGATTATATGTTACTCTTGCAGGAAACCTGGACATATTGCACCTGAATGTCCTAAGGAGATCAACAAAAAGAAAGATCTGAAAAGAACAGATCTACAGAAGAAAAAGAAGAAAGAAAAAGGTCTCATTGCTCAATCATGGAGTGATTCAGAATCTGAAGAAAGCACCTCATCTGACAATGATCAAGAAGAGGCCAAGCTGGAGGAAACCTGTTTGATGGCCACTGAGAAGCCTGATGATACATCTATGGTAAATATACCTGATGATATAGATTTCTCTTCCACTGATTTCAAAAACAATTTCAAAGAATTCTGTTTAAATCTAATCAAATCTGAAAAAGAAATTAAAGAACTAAGAAATGAATTAAAAAATCTCAAACAAGTAAATACACAGTATAATAACTATGAGCTCAATCTAAGACTCTCAGAAAAGGAATTAGACAAAATCTATACAGAAAATCTAACACTGAGAAATGAGCTAGCAAAGGCAAAGGACTTTGAAGACTCTCTAAATGGGAGAAGTCAGAAGCTCAAGAACATCTCTAGAAATCTTACTGAAAGACTTAGAGAACTAGAAGATAATACTGACTTAGAACCAAAAACTCAATCACCTAGAAAATCTGTTTGGAGACATCCCATTCACTTCACTAGGGAAGGTCATTTGACAGGAGAAAGATCACAGGAAAATCCAGAAACAACCACTGTCTTTAATAAAACTAATCCCATTACATATGAAGGAATCCTAGGAAAATATCCTCAGAAAAGAGTCAAACATGCGTCGAATTCTTATCAACGCACGTCAATTTCTAATCGATGCTTGCACCAAAGTGCGTCGACTTCTACCCGACGCAACATCTCTCATGCTTCGACTGGAAATAAACGCAGAATGGAGAAAGCGTCAACTTCATTTTGACGCAACCATAAACCTACGTCGAATCCATATCGACGTAACCAATCAGACAGAAATTTCTCCTCTTCCAAACAGCTCTCTCAATCCATTTCCTTTTACTATGACCACTATTTCTGTAACATCACCAAAGAAAATTGGTATGATAAACCAATACCCCTAAAGGAGGAAGGATATTCAGAAAAACCTACTTATTCTTTTATTAAATCTTTCACTGATGGAAGGAAGGGACCCCAGCTCAGCAGGGTCCAAACTAATGTGTAAAACTTTATGTGCAGATGTATCACATCTCCAGGCTGGTGTGGTACTTGGACAGTGGATGCTCCATGCACATGACAGGATGCAAAAATCTATTGATCAACTTTGAGGATAGACTTGGACCATCAGTGACCTTTGGAGACTCTAGCTGTGGCCAAACCAGGGGCTTTGGAGACTTCAAAGAAGGGAAAGTCGCCTTCAAGAATGTGGCAGTAATTAAAGGACGGAAGCACAATCTGATAAGTATAAGTCAGATATGTGAAAATGGTAAGTATGAGGTAAAATTCACCACACTATTCTGCCATATTATTGATATCAAGACTGGTGCCACAGTACTCAATGGAATTAGAAAAGGAAAAGTATATGTAGTGGAATTTAGCTCCTCACCTATAGAAGTCTGTTTATTCAACAATATTATTGATAAAAGTGAATTATGGCATAGGAGACTAGGTCATCTAAACTACAAAACCATTAGTAAACTAGCAAAGAATAACCTAGTTAGAGGCTTACCAAAAGGTAGGTACTCTAAGGATTCTCCATGCAAACCTTGCCAACTAGGAAAACAAACCAAATCATCCTTCAAACCAATTGGTAAGGATGACTCTCCAAGGGTCCTTTACTTACTACACATGGATCTCTTTGGTCCCATATCCACTCAGAGCTTAGGTGGAAAATCCTATACCCTAGTCATTGTGGATGACTATTCTAGATTCAGCTGGGTATTCTTTCTAAGGGCTAAGTCTGAAACCCACAAGACTCTCTCAAGATTCATAAAACAAATTCAATCTGAACTCAATAGTCAGGTCTCCATAATCAGAAGTGATCATGGGACTGAATTTGAAAATCAGTTTATGAGTAGTTTCTGTGAAGATATAGGTATCAAACAAGGTTTTTCAGCCCCTAGAACCCCGTAACAAAATGGAGTTGCTGAATGAAAGAATAGAACTTTAATTGAATCAGGAAGGACCTTACTTGCAGAATCAGGTTTACCAAAAACTTTTTGGGCTGAAGCAGTCAACACTGCCAACTATGTTCTAAATAGAAGCCTAATACACAAAACTAAATCAAAAACTCCATATGAGCTCCTGAAAGGAAAAACACCCATAGTTAAATATTTTAAGATCTTTGGATGTGCTTGTTTTATCCTAAATAATGGAAAAGATCATCTTGCCAAGTTTGACAAGAAATCTGATGATGGAATATTTCTGGGATACTCAACATCTAGTAAAGCCTATAGGTGCTATAACAAGAGAACTCTTAAAATTGAAGAATCTATGCACATCATATTTGATGAAACTAACATACTGTTTAAGGGGGAGGGAACTCCAACCAGTTCTTTTCCACAGGAAAACAGCAGCATAGAAACACAGCTTGAGCAACTGGTTCTAGAAAACACAGATAATGGAAAAGAAAACCAGATAGAGGAATCAAGTGAGGAATCTGAACAAGAACATAAAGAAGATTCAGAAAAGAGCACTCAAAACCAACTCCCACAGGAGAACATGGTTCAGGAAGGCCAGGTGGACAATGATCCCATTACTAATGAGGAAGAAGAACATCTGAAAAGTCCAGGCAGGACAAGGGTCAATTTGAAAGATCATCCACAAACTCAAGTAATTGGAGACCCCAATACAGGAGTAAGAACAAGACACCAAGTCTCCAATGGGATGATGCTCCAATGCTTCCTATCACAAGTTGAACCAAAGAAGTTTGAGGAAGCAAATTGTGATCCTCACTGGGTTATGGCCATGCAAGAAGAACTAGGCCAATTTGAGAGAAACAAAGTGTGGAACCTTGTTGAAAGACCAAGAAACTACCCTGTGATTGGTACAAAATGGGTATACAGAAACAAACAAGATTCCACTGGAGTAATTGTCAGAAACAAGGCAAGACTTATAGCACAAGGATATAGACAAGAAGAAGGGATAGACTACAACCAGACCTTTGCTCCAGTAGCCAGATTGGAGGCAATCAGGCTCTTTCTTGTCTATGCAGCCTTCATGAAGATGAAAGTCTACCAAATGGATGTCAAGAGTGCCTTTCTGAATGGTGACCTTCAAGAAGAGGTATATGTGGAGCAACCACCAGGTTTTGTAAATCCCTATTCTCCTAACTTTGTTTATAGACTTAGCAAAGCACTATATGGGCTTAAGCAAGCACCTAGAGCTTGGTATGAAACTCTCTCTAACTTCCTTTTAGAAAATTCCTTTGAAAGAGGAAAAGTAGACAAGACACTATTTACTAGAACCCATAAAAACCAACTCCTCCTTGTTCAAATATATGTAGATGACATCATCTTTAGCTCAACTCATCCTAAACTTTGTAAAAGATTTGCTAATCTAATGCAGTCTAAATTTGAAATGAGCAGTATGGGAGAACTCTCATATTTCTTAGGATTACAAGTAAAACAAAGTAGTGAGGGAATCTTCATCTCCCAATCCAAATATACTAAAGAGCTAATCAAAAAGTTTGGTATGGAATCAGCATCTACCATGAAAACACCCATGGCAACCAATGCCATTATAGAAAAAGATGATAAAGGAAAATCAGTAGATCAAAAGACATATAGGGCCATCATAGGATCCCTTCTATATCTAACAGCTAGCAGACCTGACATTATGTTTGCCACTTGCATATGTGCTAGATTTCAGGTTGATCCAAAGGAATCCCATCTCACCTCTGTAAAAAGGATTCTTAGATACCTAAAGCGAACCCCTGAACTAGGTCTATGGTACTCAGCAGAAACCAACTTTGAATTAATAGGTTTCTCAGATGCAGATTATGCTGGATGTAGGGTTGATAGAAAAAGCACATCTGGCACTTGCCAATTCCTAGGTGACAGATTAATATCATGGTTCAGTAAGAAACAAACTTCAGTCTCAACCTCAACAACTGAAGCTGAATATATAGCTGCAGGGAGCTGTTGTTCACAAATACTATGGATGCAAAATTAACTTCTTGACTACAAATTGGAGGTTAATAACTCTAAGATCTATTGTGATAGCTATAGTGCTATATCTATAGCATCTAACCCAGTCCTTCATAGTAGAACCAAACATATAGAGATCAGACATCACTTCCTTAGAGACAATGTAGAAAAAGGTAAGATAACCTTAGAATATATACCTACAGATAATCAAAGAGCAGACATTTTCACAAAACCCTTGGATGAAACCAAGCATAATTACTTCATAAACACCTTAGGAATGCTTGATGGAAGGCTGTAAACACCATTGTTGGGAAAATCTAAAGAAATCAGAAAATCTAAGTAAGTATTTGAAAATGCGTCGATTACATATCGACGCACCGTCGAGAAGAACTCGACGCTGGCGTTGATTTCTTCCAGGCAAAGTTACATCGATAACTTATCGACGCACCGTCGAATTTATATCGACGCAGGGCTATGAACACATCGACAGAACACTAAGTTGACAAGTCCCCACGGAGCGTCGACTCCATATCGACGCATACGTCGACATCAATTCGACGTAACGTCGACATCTGGTTACAATTAGAATCAAATTCTTACTTCCTCTTTTGACGATTGGATTACGGTGATTTCTGTTTCCTTTCTCGACGTTTCACCTCCTTTAAATAATACCTCATATTTCATAACATATACTCTCCTAAAACCCGCCAAAACTTCGTCTTCTACCTCTCTCTCTCTGCGACAATGGCACCAACTCCTGATCAATCGGCCCTCATCAAAGAGATGAACGATGCTCTCGAACACCTAGTACATGACTTCCAGAATCGACTAAATCACTTTGCCAACGAATGTTCTGCCATGATCAACACCTGTGCAGCCAAACTGGCAAACCTCTCTGCTTCTCTTCCTGAGCTTAATGCTCCCATTCAAGAACGGCCTCTATCGCCAGAAAGGTTTAAATCCTTTATGCAGGATATAAACCAGGGGGGGAGTTGCTCCAGAAACCCCCCTTGTCAGGTTCTCTATCTCTCTTAAAAGCTCAGGGTTAATTTCCTCTCCAACTCTAAGTATTATCTCTAAAGTATTACACCACCTTCTCTTCTTACAATAGGCTTTCAATTCCTCTGACTACACCTTCAACAAAAATTTTGAAGAGACTTCATCCTACCATACTGAAGGAGATCATGTTGTGGATTCAGCATTCAGAATAGATGCCCCACATACCCAGGGGGATATTGCTGTGATAAAGAACATAGAAGTCCAGGGGGAGGAAGAAGCAGCCTACTCTGATGACTGGAGAGGACAAGTGTGGATTGAAGCAACCCCATGTGAGGAAGAAATTCAGCATCACTCTCCTGGCTTCTCTGCCAGTTACATCAAACTGAAGACACCTCTACTTGAGGACATCCCTTCAGAAGAGCTTGGAGGAGACAAACATCCCTCAGCAAAGATTACTCTACCAGAGGTCATTCTACCTCTCACTGCAGAACAAACTCAAACTCCTCCTCTTGAACAAATTCCTTCTCCACCTAAAGAGAAAACTCCTTCTCCTCTGCTACCTCTACCTCCACCTCAACTTCCCTCTCTATCTTCACCTCCACCTCAACCTTCTTCTCTACCTCCACTGCTACCTTTACCTCTTCCAACAGCAAAACTCACTAAGCAGATCCTACCTAGGCAAAGTCCAGAAGGACAGATGAAAAGGAAAAGAGAAGCCATCCCCTACTGGCAAAACTTCTCCAAAGAAGAAAGGAAAAAGTATGCAAAGGAAAAGAAGTATAGAAAAGCATGTGAGGAAATAAAAAAGATTTGAAAAGATGTCTGTCATAACTCCTAACAGCCCTGTAAAGGAATACCATGACCCTGACATGGAAATGAGGCATGAAGAAATAAGAGAAAGAGAGCTGTATGAATATGAAGCAGCTAGGAAAGAAGTAGAAGATAAAAGGAATGCCTGGATGGAAAAGATCAACAGGGGGAATGACCAAGGAACAAATTCTTGCTGAATCTTCTATCAAAATTCCAAAGAAGTTGTTTGATATTGAAGCCTATCAAAAGAAAAACCCTCAGCCAGGGGTCATCCTAGAGAAAGGTCAAAAGCACAAGAAGGGTGTAGGGTGTACAGAAGATACCTACATTCCCTATAAGAAGCCTACAGGACCTGCAAAGTTAGACAAATGGCTTGACAAACCCTGGAAAGGGAAAGGAAAGATGACTAAAATTCCTGAGAAACAGGAATCAGAAAAGAAAACAAAGTATAGGCCCAAGGTTGATAGCAAGGGACCACCTGAGCTCAAGCCTACTCAACAGAAAACACAAAACATTACAATTGAGATGATTGATGAAAAGGCAGCAATCATCATCAGCAAAGGCTACTCCATAAATGACACTATCCCTGATGGTGATAAACTCTTGGAGAAACTGCATACAATCATCAGGAATGTCCAGGAACGTCCTGATAGAGCCAGGGGCTACATTTTTGATGCTATTGAAAACTTTTCTAGGAAACTTTATTCTGCTTTTGTCAACTTCATGTACAGAAAGAAGTTTCTGGTTTAATTTTTGTAAAAGACAAATGCTTGTCATATGCTTTCTTATTCTAATTTCTCTTCTAATTGTTTAATATATTTCTTATCTTTACAAATACTGTGCTGTGTTAATTATATGCTGATACAATTTCTCTCCTATAGGGTTAAGACAAATATGGGGAGATTGTTGGGGAAATGATTTCTCTTAACCCCTGAAAATGAGTTGAATATGAATTCTAAGAAAGAAAAATCAAGGTTAAGTGAATATGCGTCGAATAGTATTCGACGCAACGTCGAAGTGATGTCGACGTTCCTTTCAGAATGAGTCGAAGTAACTTTAAGAAGAATTCGACATATCCTATATCGACGTAGATCTGACTTCTAGTCGACGTATCTTGAGAAGTCGACGCACCTTCCTTATTCTCCTCTCGACGTTCTGCCAGGACGAATTCGACGCTTACGTCGAATAGTAATCGACGCACGTCGATTTCTATGTTTAATTCAAAAATCGTCAGATCTCTTTCCTTCTTTTATAGATCTGATTTATATGGAATAATTTATTCTTTATAGCCGTTCTGAATCATTCTTTTCCTCTAATAGATTCTTGGCTAAATTGATTAAATCCATTATGGACATTATTTGAAATCAGAATGAATTCTTTCCTTCTATTGATAAAATTATTATGGAAATATTTCTATCTTTCTATTTCTCTGTCTGCAAATCAATTATCCTCCTATAGTATTATTTGAATGGACAGAGCTATAAAATAACAAGGAGGTCGGCAGAGAAGACTAAGAAGTGATCCACCATTTTACATTTGAAAAAGAGGAAAAGCTCCCAAGTGAAAAAGAGAGAGAATTGAGAAATAATGCTGCAGCAAAGATCAAGCTTCCTTCTCCTTCTCACTCTGAAGCCATACTGCTGCAAACTCTGATAGCTCTCACAAAAGAAAGAAAAGGCCTACAATCTCCTTCTCACTATAGAAGAGAGATTCCATTCACTACTTCTTGTGCTTCCAATCTTCTTGCTCGGAAGAAGATTCTTTCTTGTCTTAAATACTTTTTCTTCTTTTTCTTATTTTCACTTTCACATATTGTAAAAGAGTTTTTAGAATCTCTCTTCAAAAAATTCAGTTGTACTGGTTCTAAGAGTCTCCTTTTCAAAAGACTCAGTTGGTTCTAAGAGTCTCCTTATCAAAAGACTCAGGGTGGTTCTAAGAGTCTCCTTATCAAAAGACTCAGTGCAAGATAGTGAATTTCCAACCAAGGGGGTAGAAGAGTGGACTACCCAAAGTTTGGGGAACCACTATATTTCTTTGTGTTGTGCTGTGATTTTTCTTCTTGCATTTATTTTCTTTACTTGTTTAATTCTTGTTGGTGTGTGGGAAGCTCTAATCTGTGATCACTACACATATATATATATATATATATATATATATAATTGCACAAAATATTTTAAATCTCTATTTACCGCCCTCTAGAGAATTCTAGTGAGGTTAACTGTGCACTTTCAAATAGAAATAATTAAATTATAACATTGAATTCTATTCTACTCTAATTGAATTTCTAGGCGTGACAGGAGCACTCAACTAGAGCACTACTCGAGTCAACATTTTTCTCTACTCCTCACTCCTACACTAACAATCCATTTCTTACGAGTGGGGAACCTCGCAGCAATACCCAATAAGCGCGCGTGATCAAGTGCGCATGAACGAGGTGCAAGTGTATGTAATGTGCACATTAAATAGAAAATTCCTAACTCAACACATTCTAACATGCCATGCAAAGTGTGTTCACGTGCACAACTCGCTCTCTCCCCCAGACTTGATCGAAACCAAATAAAATAAAAAATTCAAACATAAGGAAAAGAGGGGTAGAGTGGACCTATGCTCATGAATGAGCATGCCAGAAGTGCGGTAATTCCATCTTTAAATTTTCTCCTTCCTCATCCACCACGCGAGAGCTTCAGCCTACGATGTTAGCATAAAGGAAATAACAGAACATAAAAGAAATTAAAAGGCAAACGGTACTGTTTGGTTCCCACGGGTTGTCTCCCAAGAAGCCCTTTTGTTTAACGTCCTTAAAGGTGGACCAAATACCGGTATTAAATTTTGATAGCAACAGTTATAAAGATTGTTTCAGACTGAATAAAAACACAACAAAGCATGGCCGAGTAACAAGGCACAAAAAAACAGAATGGAAGAAACAGCACAACCAAAACCCGGAGACCCCATCACGCATCAGCTATATGCTGATTTGTGGTGGTTCTCCCCAGCCACACGAGATGGGAAGGAGGTGAAGGCTTTAGGGCCCAAGGAGGATGTCTCCCCCTTGCCCCTAACCTCCTCCTTCTCGCGCCAGAGGGCAGCAGAGCGTGCTCCACGCAATAATCTTTTTTGTTTCAGCTTCTCCATAGTTGGAGAGCGCCAACGTTGATAATCGTCAGAATTTCCCAACTTGGTGGTGGATGGCATCACTTCCGTTGCCGCTGTGGCAACTGGATCAGCCCAATGGACCTGTTTAAATTGTTTACAGTTCTCATTATGACTAAGAAAATTATTCATAAGGCGCTTTGCTCCGCCTTCTCCCTTATTGTTCCAAACTTCAGTCTCGCTGCTTTCTATTGCCTTCTTCACCTCTTCATTCACGACCTGTTTCTCTTTTTCTTTCTTCTCTCCAACTAACAATTCTTTTTCTTTCATGGCTTCAGCAGTATTAAACAATTCATCAGTAATAAAAAGGGGAGAGTGAATTAATGCTTCGGAAGCAATCTTGGGACAAGTAGGGGGTGTTACCTTACTAGGTAAGACAACACACCCCTTAGAAAAATCCAAGGTGGCACCTCTCTCTTTCAAGAACGATACTCCCAAGATGGGAATAGATTTATTTTGACTAGGTCCCAAAACTTGGAAGTCAGCAACCACCACCATCCCTTCAATTGTAACTTCAACATTTCTAACTTCTCCCTCAGCCTTAATGACGGTCCCGTTGGCAAGCACTAGGGATTTCCAATCTTCTGTGTTCATTTCAAGTTGTAATTTAGCAACATCCTGCAATGCAAGGACGTTGCGAGATGAAACGGAATCACATAGGGCCGCCGTCTCAATATTATTAATGTTGCATGAGATTACCAACTCATTTGGGTCACACGCTCCCGCATCGGTGAGACTCTTCCCTTGGTTAATTGGATTCTTTTCAGTATTACTGGGAAGGGTCCCTTGCGAACGCTCGGTTAGCACTTGAGCCAATTGGCCCAATTGCGTCTCCAAGTTTCGCATGGATGCAGTTTGGTTGGCCATATTCGAGTTGGCGGCTTCCATAAACCTCTCCATCATTTCTTCCAAATTGCTTTTCTTAGGAGCCGGGGCACCTTGATTATAACCCGGATGAGGCGGCCTCGGTTGGCTTCCGGACGCTTGAGCATCATATTGATGCTGGCCCGGTTGCCATCGTTGGCCTGCAGTGTTTTGATTCCAGGAAAAATTGGGGTTATTTCTCACACCCGGATTATAGGCATTGTCGTAGGGTGCCCCCTTAGCTTGATTTCCAACAAAATTTACCGATTCATTTAAATTAAGATGAGAGAATTCACCTAATAGCCCGCTACCTGGGCACTCGTATGCGTGGTGACCACCGCCTCCGCATCCTTCACAAGCAATGTTAGTCACGGGCGCATCAGCGGGAGGTAATGAGTCCACCACAAACAGTCCCCGAGCGCTTCTCGGCGCATTTCTCCCCGCAGTCCAGAAGGTGCTGTGAGAGGCAGTGTTCTGCAGAATTCTTAGAGCTTCCTCCGGTGTATGGTTCATCAAGGTCCCTCCTGCAGCAACGTCTATCATTTCCAGGTGGTTGGGCTCGATGGCGAAGTAGAAGGTTTCCACGATGTTCCACGGCTGAAGCTCGTGATTTGGGCATTTGCGCAGGAGGTCGCTAAGACGCTCCCAAGCTTCTGCGAGAGTTTCTTGCTCAGCTTGCCAGAAAGTGGCGATCTCACGCTGAAGGCTCACAATTTTGTCCACCGGGTGGAATTTAGCTAGAAATTTGGACGTGAGAGCATCCCAAGTTGCAGCAGTCAATGGGGGAATAGAGTGGAGCCAGACCTTGGCTTTGTCGCGCAATGAGAAAGGGAACAGTCTCAACTTGACTGTTTCATCAGAAATTCCTGCGTAACGGAAGGTTCCGCAGATATCGGCGAACTCTGCAAAGTGAAGATGTGGGTCTTCACTAGGCATCCCAGAGAACTGAGCGTTGTTGCGGATGATGTTCAGGATGGCCGGTTTGATCTCAAACTGGTTATTCATGATGTTAGGCCCAAATCCTGGATACACACTCCCAGCTGTTGGAGTGGTATAATCTCTCATGGTCCGGGGCCTCGGTCTAACCGCCTCCTACTCATCCCTTAGATGATTTTGCCCTATATGGGGTACTCCAGGATTCACTTCTTCCTGATCATTGGGTGCTTTCGGCACACCTCCAAGTTCCATATTATCTCACATAGCCGCTTGCACGGCTGCAGCGCGCCTTAGTGCACGCGCAATACGTTCAATCTCAGGATCAAAGGGAACTAATTCCCTTCCGGCTTGTCTCTGCATACACAAAAAGAAGACACAAAGAAAAACAAAAATAAAAAACAACTGCTCCTATAACAATGATTCACAACACAAAACGTTACACGTCTGCATTCCCCGGCAACGGCGCCAAAAACTTGATGCGCGTTCGGCAAGTGCACTGGTCGCTGTCAAGTAATAAATTTGGGAATAGCTTCCCCGAATGTCAATCTCTTGAGGAATGCAGGTTCTGGTGAACGAAATGTGTGGTGAGTCGATTGTTACACGAGCGAATAAAATAAAACAAGAGCGTTGTGATTGGTGTCCTAAGCTATTGCGGAAATGAGAGAAATGCAGGTCAAAAAGCACCGCTTCGCAAGGTGTGGGTGAGTGCAGCGGTCGCGATGCTGCGCTTCGGTAAGCGGGTGGAATGGCCACAGAGCAAGGTTTTGTGAGGGTCGTATTCACCTCTTCGCCAACATCACCACTAGTTATTGCTTGATGGATTCACGCACAAACAACTTAGAATATCACAACAACAAGGAAAGCTATTCTCACCACCACAGCATCATTGCACTTGAACAACAATCAAGGATCTATAACATTAATCTAACGAGCGTTCATTACAACAACACAAAGAGAAAGAACAAACATCAAAGTTTATAAAGGACCAAAAAGAGGATGTCACCGCGTCTTGGGTTCTCGGCCGGAATGAGAGGTTGTCGGGCTCTCTCCAGGCTTGGCCCTCAGATAGTGTGCGGACTCGAAGGATGTTGTCACCGCTCCAACGATCTACATCACTTCTATGGCCTCCACGACGAAGAATGCTTGAACTAGTGGAGGAGAATACTTGTAAATGCTCCCGGATGGAAGAATGGTGAAGGAGATCGCCAGAAATGGTCTCCTCTTGTCTCCTCCGGTGGAAGGGACGAAAATGGTGGGATTCCTCGCTTTTCCCGCGAGGGGAATGGGGGGCCTCCGTTGACTGCAGCTTTTCCTGCTTTAAATACTAAACATGTAGAGATTTGGTCACGCACGGGCGAACGCATGATCCTGCGCTGCCCGTGCGTTATTTAATGATAAAAACAGACTTGAAGACAAAGCTGCGCCGCCCGTGCGATTTACTCACCCACGGGCAAACCCGCCCGTGCGTAAAACGCACGGGTAAATTCAGAAAGGCTAAAATAAGAAGAAACAGGCGACCGTGCATTTTACTCGAACACGAGTAAATTCGCTCGTGCGTAAAAACGCATGACTAAACTCAGATCGCCCATTTTCTGCCCAGATGAGAACACATGACCGCAACCGTCTATGCGTCAAGGAGACGCACGACCGTGCGTTGTACACAATCATGAATTTTGGGGGAAAACTGGATGATCCGACTGCCTGCACACAAGACAAAATAGCTGGGAAAACACCTCCAGCACCAAATAAACAAGGAGCGCAAATTCACACCAAAACGGGCCTCAGAGTGCACCTAGCAAGGAATAACAAATATGATTGAAAACATGCCTAAATTGTAGTGCATCGACTAGAAATACGGCCCAGATGAGTCCATAAATGTGTATATAAATGTGACTCATCACTCGGCTACAATTTCTTGAAAATGAGTTGGCGAAAACAACTCTGGGACATTTGTCCATTTCATCTTTCTTCATGAAAATGAAGAACCTATGCGCGGAGATATCAGCTTTGGACCCGGATGAACCTATTTCAGAAGCAAGGTTGAAGAGGCACATAATCCGTGGCTTACCGAGGGAGTATGTGGCCTTTGTCACTTCTGTTCAAGGTTGGGCAAATCACCCATCGTTGCTAGAGATGGAAAACTTGCTTGCTTTGCAAGAGATCTTGGCAAAAGTAGATGGCTGGGATATCTACCTCTGGAGGAGAAAGCGAGGTTCTCTATTCTGGCAAGAAGAAGAGATGGGATAAGAAGAAGAAGTCATTTGTTAGCGATGGACCTTCAACTTCATATCAGCAGGAGAGGAGCAATGCTCCTAAGCGTGATGGAAAGAAGAAGGAAGGGCCAAGGTGCTACATGTGCAATCAGCTTGGTCATTTCAAAAGAGATTGTAGAGTCAATCTTCAGCCAGGGCATGCTGCGGGAAAAGAAGAAGTTGCTTCCAATACAGGAGATAGGTGGAGTGATGGAGCTTTTATGACGGGCACTTGTGTTCGGGCTTTGGCTTCCATCAACTATCAAGATGATTGGATTGTGGACTCTGTGTGTGGTCATCACCTCACCAGAGACGAGTCGAAGTTCTCTTCTTTGCAAGCATACTCAGGTAATGATGTTATCATAACTGTTGATGATACTATACATACAGTTGGGAAGGGGGGGGTGTAGTTTCTTTAAATTGAGATAGAGGTCCACTCACGTTGAAGAGTGTCTATCCTATTCCAGGGATGAAGAAAAACCTCTTCTCGGTGACCAACGTTGTTGATGTTGGCTATCACATTCTGTTTGGTCCAACAGAAGTGAAATTTCTTCAGAATGTGTCAGCGGTGAAGGCTAAAGTCACTCATGTCGAAAAAGGGTGAAGGACTTGCTTGTGTTATCTACAAGCTCCTATGTTGATAAAATGAGGACTAATGATAGCGCTGCTATCTGGCATGAAAGACTTGGACATGTTGGGATGGATAAGTTGAAAGTTATGGTGGGGAGAGGTCTTGTAAGAGGTCTGCCTAGTTTTCCATCTTTCAGTGAAGGTCACGTTTGTGCAGGTTGCCAATATGTTAAGGCTCATCTTCTTCCATTTGACAAATCACAAAACAGATGTAAAGCACCATTGGAGTGTATTCATGGTGATCTGTTTGGACCTACCACAACTGTCAGTCTTGGAGGTAGCATGTATATGCTAGTCTTGATTGATGACTTCACTAGATATACTTGGGAATATTTTCTGAAGGAGAAGTCGGAAGCCCTTGAGAAGTTTTTTGAGTTCAAGGATATAAAGGAAGGTCGGCTTAACCTGCGGATCAAGATGTTCAGAACCGACAATGGAGGGGAGTTCACCTCAAATGTGATCTTCAACTTCTGTAGGAAGCATGGCATCTGGAGAGAGCTCTCTTATGCTCACACTCCACAACAGAATGGAGTTGCAGAGAGGAAGATCCATCATCTGACGAAGAACTGCAAATGTTGGCTTCATGCCAAGAGTATTTTAAAGTCCTTCTGGGCAGAGGGAATGTCTTGTGCTACTTATGTCATCAATCAGATGCCTCTCAGTCCAATTAATATGAAGATCCCTCATGAGTTGATGTTCAAGATAAATCCTACGGTGGAACACCTTCGGGTTTTCGGATCTACCTACTACGTGCATGTTCCAGATGCCCTTAGGATGAAGCTAGATGCGAAAGCAAGGAAGCAAGTCTTCGTCGGTTATTATGACCGGAAGAAGGGGTGGAGATGCATGGATCCAGAGATACGAAGAGCTTTGGTCTCAAGGGATGTGGTATTTGATAAGTTGACATCATACCAGGGTAGCTCTTCTGTTGAGTTACAAGGAAGAAGGTCAGATGGTGGTCTAGAAGAAGCTACTAAGGAAGTTCTGGTGGGGTTGCATGTTTCTCTAGGTGCTCCAGTTGCTTTTAGCTCTGGGTCAGGTGCTTCAGGTTTTGGAAGTAGAGGAGCAATGCTCCAAGTTTACCTGAAAGGAGAGCTAATCCAAACACGGTAGCTGAAGAGGTGGAACAGAGTAAAGCTCCGCGGAGGTCCAAGAGGACTATCATTCCACCAGATTGGTATACAGGGGGAAACATGGTGAGCTTCGTCTCAAGATTCTTCGTAGGTCCCTAGATGAGAGAGAGCCATCTTGTTTTGAAAGTGAAGTTGGAGTCAAGGAGTGGGAAAAAGCCATGGAAGAAAAGATGGCTTCCCTCAGGAAGTATGAGACTTGGTGCCTAAGGTTGAGGGTGCTACTCTAGTTCCTTGCAAGTGGGTATTCAAGTTGAAGAAGAAGGCTGATGGTAGTATTGATCGATATAAGGATCGCCATGTAGCTTGAAGTTTCTCTCAGAAGTATGGGGAGGATTATGAAGAAACCTTCAGCCCTGTTGCCAAGATGACTTCAGTTCGGGTGGTGATCGCCTTGGCCGCTTGCCAAGGGTGGAATATATGTCAACTCGACGTGAAGAATGTTTTCCTTTACGACGAGATTGACAAAGACATCTTTATGGATCAGCCACCTGGGTAAGTTTCTAAAGATCATCCAAGACATGTGTGCAAGCTCAAAAAGGCTCTTTACGGCTTGAAGCAAGCGCATCGGGTGTGGTATGGAAAGATCGCATAATACCTCCAGTTCTGTGGATACTTTGCTTCTGATTCAGATTCAAGCTTATTCGTAAAGAAGACGGGGGAGCTTCAGGTCTTGGTTTTGCTATATGTTGACGACATGATCGTCACGGGAAATTCTGAAATGGAGGTAGCTAGACTTCTTGTTGAGTTGGCTATCAGATTTGAGATGAAGGACTTGGGTGAGCTCAACCATTTCCTTGGAATCAAAGTGGAGAGGAAAGAGGGTGGTATGCTTGTATCCCAGAAAGGCTATGCAGAACCAATTGTGAAGCGATTCGGCATGGAAGATGGGAAGAGCAGCTCTAATCCACTGGAGGTTGGTATGATACTTTGACGTGACGAGGGGAAGGTTCTTTCTGATCCTTTGGTGTTCTGGGATTTGGTCGGAAGTTTGATATACTTGACGATCACAAGGCCAGATATTTCTTATAAAGTTGGCAGAGTGAGTTGGTTTATGACATAGCCTCGGAAATCTCATCTTATGGCGGCTAGGAGCATACTAAAGTACGTAAAGTCTACCTCTGATTTGGGTCTCTTCTATGGGAAAGACTTGGGCTTTTGCTTGCATGGATACATGGATGCTGATTATGGAGGAGATTAAGATGATCGGAGATCGACTTCTGGATATGTCTTTATGACAGGCTCTACTGCTATATCATGATGCAGCAAGAAGCAGGATTCTGTGTCTGTCTCCACTACGGAAGCAGAGTACAAAGCTTCAACTTTGGCAGCTCAGGAAGCCATCTGGCATAGGAGGCTTCTGGAGGACATTCATAAGGAGGTGTGAGGTCCTACTCTGCTTCGGGGTGAAAATGAGAGTGCCCTCAAACTGGTGAACAATTCAGTTTGTCATGCGCGAACCAAGCACATAGAGATTCAAAATAATTTCATTCAGGAGAAGGTGTTGGAGGGATCTCTTATGGTTGAGCATGGGCAGAGCAAGGATAATGTCGCAGACATCTTTATGAAGCCATTGTCGAAGAGACCATTTGATCGATTGAGGAGTCTACTTGGGCTGAATTCCACTTCCCACTTCAAGGGGGAGTGTTGAAATTTGAAGTGCAAGTGGAGAGTCCGGGCAGTCTGTCTTTGGAGATGGAGAGACCACGCGAGCTCTAGTATGGCGATCTGCCATTGGAGATCGCGTGTGCTCTGGTGTTGGTGATCTGTTGATGTTCGCTATTTATGTCCAAGAATACTTATTCTGGTACAGACCTGATGGTTTTGTATGAGCTCATTTCTGGCGGTCTGTTGTAGAACTGGTCAGATGCCCATATGGTTCATATTTTATAAGAGACCGTACGGCCTACCAGTTTGATTTTGGCAAACTGTCTTAGTTGGACAAATTTGCTTAAGTAAATAAAGATCTTATAGAGACCGCGCAGTCTGGTTCTGGTGACTGCGCGTCCTAATAAGGGAGGTGTCTATATCTCTTATGGGCGGTGGCGACATCCGTTCGTTTGCCTATAAATAGAGGTGCAGGGCTAGCCATTCGTATGCAAGAACTGTAAGAACTAAAGTTTGGATTGATTGTGTCGGTCTGGTTTTTGAGGTCGCGCGGGCTGAAGTTTGTACCGGTTTGTAGTGTTCACAGGTTAGGCGGCCAGCAGTCTCCGTCAACATTCTTCCTATTTTCTAGCTTTGAATTACTAGCTCGCCAGCGGTCTCGTCTGGGCGGTCTGCGATTTGTAGTTCTTGATCTGCTTTGCATCGGACTCAGTTGATCAGGCGACCTTCAACGGACAGGCGGGGTTGAGTTGCGGTCTTGCATCGGTGAACAGTTCTTCTCTTCTGGTCGCGGGATACTTCTGTGATCTAGTGACCGTACGGTCTGGGCGATCAAGAAGTGCGAACAAGGTGTTGATTTCAGCAGTTCAATAAGGAGCAGTTCGTGCGGTCTGAGCTTTGAGCGGTTTGGCAGTTCACAGGTCGGCGACCTGTCCTATTCGCGTGGTCTCAGGGAAGCCGACGATCTTGCTGAGTTTGAGCGGTCTTGGCAGTCTCAGTTTTTCTAGCCGCCAGATGCTTGTTGTGTTGCTTGTTCTTCTCATCAATTTTTTATCTTATAAATCATGTCTCGCCATGTATGCAACGCATTGTAAAAAAAAAGATAGTCAATTTGAATAAAGATCTTCTTGTCCTTCATTATCACTGGTTAATTGATTTGAAAGTGATTGAAGTCTTCCGCTGCATCGTCTTCGATCCTACTCCAAAATTTTAATAAGGAGTTGTCACCTTCCTCCACGTTACCCATCTTCTTCGTAAGATAGATCGAACTAGCTCTCACCGGAGAATCTTAGAATGTAGTGGAAATCTCTTGGGATGGAGCTTTTGAGCTCGAGGGTGATGGAGGAGGCCGAGGAGGAAGCTTTAGCGTAAAACTTGTAAGAAAACGATGGTCAGAGCTTCTCCTATAGTGGGCGGTGTTGAAGCGACGAAAATGGCAGAGCTAGAGTGAAAATGGCGGGCTTGGTATCCGATCCTCAAAACAGGGCGAATCCTGCGGCTTTTATAGTAAACCGTCAAAAAAATGGTCATGCACGTCGAACACACGACCGTGCGTGGACCGTGTGTTATTAATTAAATAGAAAGCCCAGGAAGATGACCCAGAATGCCTATGCATTTTACTCATGCACCATCAAAATCGACCGTGCGTAAAAAAACGCACGGGCAAATTCCGAAAGCCATAATTTCATCTCACCAGAGGAGCCCGTTCGATTTTACTCACGCACGGGCAAACTGCCTGTGCCTAAACAAATCGAATGAGCGGGGACAGAATGTCATTTTGAACCACAGATGAGAGCGCACGGTCGACACGATCATGCGTCAAGGAAACGCATGACCGTGCGATTCATGCAGACATAAAATCTGGCAAAATGGATGAACTGTCCACCTACACAACAATCAATATAGGAATCATACAGCTGAAATACCCCTCCACTTCAATCCAGAAGAAGAAAAAGGGTTGGGGAGCACCATGTGCTTACCCCCAACAACATGGAGCGCAAATGCACACCAAAACGGGCCTAAAGAGTGCACATAGCGCGAAAGTGAAAGGCAAGCGATTATAGCTTGAAAATGAAGTGCACAAGAGTGAAAACTAGCTCGGATGTGTCCATAAAATAGTGTAAATATTGGACTGATCACACCCCCAGATTTAATCATTTGTTCGCCCCAAGCAAATCATCCCTTATGTGGACGAGAAAAAGGAATGGATGGCTTAACAATTGCAAATGCGAAGTACCATGAGAAGTCGCATGCTCGCGCGCGTTGAAATGCAATAGAAAGAATTTTTACTTACACCAAATAGTTTGTAACAATCTAAGAGCGTAATTATATATTATTTCTACTCCAAAGTTGAATCTCGGTGAATCGTCTGGTCATGCGTATGAAGAAAGTAAACTAATCATTGAGGTGAGTATTGCTCATGATCAGTACTCGGAACAACCTCCATTGAAATCCATCAATGTTGGTGACCATAAGCTCAACCGTTCACACTCTCTCCACGGCACTAGTTCAGTTCATTGCATGAGTCAGTAGGACTTTAGGATAGAGATGGGGCTTGGGTTGCGATAGGATAAACAATGATAAACTCGAAGGATTACGCACCTAACCCAAAAGAGCTCATGTAAAAGAGCTAACCAAGCAACCACCAAAAGCGTGGGTGCACCACACCCCCAGTCTTGAACCTAAAAAAACATGGGTGTGCACCACCTACTCCCAATACAAATCAAAAATAGATTTTCAATTAAACTTTTTTCTCAATCACAATTTTCTTTTCTATTTTTCTTTTCAAAATACTTTCAGCAAAAAGTTCAAGAAAGCACAACCACATTTTCATAGAATTACACCTCATCAACACCCTCAACTGAAAATAATAAAACATTAGAGCTCAGATTAGGTGTGCAACTAGAATTAGTTTTTTAGGCTTTGGTGAAATGTAAGTGGAGCTGAATCAAGAGGATCGGGTAGACACAAAGGGGTTAGAAAGGATTATAAGATAGGATCAGAACACAAAGCTCAAATTGGCCAAAAGGATGGCCTACATCACGCTCACGTACTAAACCAACCTATGTCAATGCTTCAAGAGTCGCTTGGGGCAAGTTCTTAGCCACTGAGAAATATAATCCTTCCTCCCGACTCGAGCAATATGAACCTATTAACCCTCTACACACATCCCTACGCTACCGTCGGATTCACACCGGCTTCACCACTTTTGAGTAAAACAAATAATTATTACGCAAATAGAAAAATACAAAACTATAAGCATAAAGAAAAATTTATTCTACACACAATTCTACGCAAGACGCAAGTACTCAACTAAAGTACTACGAGAGTCAACATTTTACTCCGTCTTATAATCCTAAGCCAGCACGACAATTTTCCCAATCATACAAAAGAAACGAGTTAGACTCGTTACGCGCCAACGATTAAGTGCGCTCTCTAGTGGGTGTTGTGGTGTGCGATGAAAATGAACAAGTAAATAATTGAAATGAATTATATCTTCTAGAATGATGTGCCACATGCGCGTGCGTGTGGATAACGACAAGCTACTCTCCCCCAAACTTAAATCTAAGCATCACAGAATGTTATTCTAATAATTATAAAAGGAGGTAGGAGGAGAGGTTACCACATGCTCAGAAATGAGTATACCAGAAGATTGCGTTAAGCTGCAAATTCAGCTCTAAATTTCGGCCACCACAGTCACAACACATAACAAGAAGTAATTTCAACAATACACATATACTAACTAATATACTAGAACAAGATCAAGAAAATAACAAACTACCTGCCTGATATTAAAATACAAATGCAACTGCGGCATAGACTACAACCAGAAAATGATGAAAAATATTAGAAGAAAATTGTCCACAACCACACCCTGGGGACGATGCCCCAGCAGAATAATGTCAGGAACAGAACCAAAAATAATAGTACAGATAAGATTTTTGAAGGAAACAAAATTGATAATAAAGAAAAAGACAAACAAGGGCCCTGGAGGAGATAGCCGAGCGATCACTGAGGAGATAGTGGAGGGGACTACGGAGGAGGAGGAGTGCACATCAGCTGAGACCGCAAGACGGAGGTCCGAGCAGGAACTACAGGAGGCTCAACTCCCAAGTGTGCACCAATCCGCGAAGAGAGTTCATACTGCATGGCCATAGCATCCTACGTGCGTACAAACCGCTCATTGAACTCAGGATACTGTTGCTCAATGCTTTAACGCAGGGCATACCAATGAGAAGCAGGATCAGCAGAAAGGGGCACTGCTACAGGTTGCCTAGTCGTCCCAGCCGAGGTACTAGCCTCGGCAGCATCGGCACAATCAACGCCACCAATCCCAACTTTGTGAACCTGGTAACTCCAATTCTCACCATTCAGCACCTTCCGGATCAACTTGAATGCGACCATCATGGAGACAAAAATAGCGTAACCCCTGGAGATGATTGTCATGGGCGGCAGCAAATTCCAGATGCCAAGTCCTTTGGCAATCCGAGTGATATAATGCGAGCCTCCGATCAACTTCAAGGAGAGGTGGGTGGCCTAGCGAAGAAGATACTGGGTAAACACACGCCCGAGATGGAGTGGCACACCCTGGTCCATGTTGTAGAGGTAGGGGAGGTCTTGACAGCCCGCAATGTTCTGGCTCATGGCACAGGCATTGATGTTATGCCAGATCAAGTACTGAATGTAGCGGAGCGAAGGAGAAATATTATGTGTGGACTTTGCTGCGTGAGCCTCGTACGGCTGAATCTGTCCTGTGATGGACTGCCAGAATTCGCTAGGAGATACTCCCTCTGAGAACTCATCTGGATGGTCGAGAATGTCCATATGCATGAGTTTGCCTTGGGTGTAAATCCCAGCGTAGACTTCCAGTTGGCCAATACCAATGGTACGGGTACGGCTCCACATACGGAATGAAACCGATGTGGGCTCTGCAGTTCCCTCATCGACGACATCAATGATGTGGAAGGTGGTAAGGAACTCAAGTGTGAGTTCTCGGTATCCCAACTCCATAATGGAGAATAGGTTTCTCCATGACCCTACATCGAGTAGCCTTGCCACCGCTGCATCTAAGTGCACAGTTTGGAGATCCGGGATAGAAACAAAATGATGATCTAGGAAGGTTTTCTGTCGCAGCAAATTATACCTTTCCAAGAACTCGGGTCTCCCGAACTACAACATCTCCTCTGCTCCATGATCCACGGTAATTGAAGAAGAGGAAGGTGTTGGAGCCTATGTTCCGCATCTCTTGGTTTGAGAATAATAAATACCGTGTTGTATTTGATCTTGTATTTTGTGTGTTTATAGAGTGCAGGTTGTACAAGAACTATAGCTACACATCCCTATGAGTAGTATACTGAATGGAGACAACTCTCTGGAAAGAGAGCTAACGCCCCGCGTTAGTGGTTAACACCCCGCGTTAACTTCCGTCGAGAAGGAATCCGTCGAGATGGAATGTCGTCGAGAAGAAGTACCATCGAGTACTAAGAGACAATGCCAGCATTGACTCTTAACGCCCACGTTGAGTCCACGATCTGCCATGATCCTGACGGTTTCACTAACGCTGGCGTTAACTCTTAACGCCACGCGTTAGCTCCCGTGTCTATTTAAAGAGCATCCCCTCTCATTCTACATGGTTGATTCTATTGCCTTTAAAGCCAGCATTCTGATTCTTTTGAGAGAGGCTCATGTACAACAATTGAGAGATCTCCTTTGGGAAAACATGAAGATCTAAAGAAGATTTTGAAGCAGAAGGTCTACAACGCATATTCCATACGAAGGACGATCGCTTCAAGAACGCCAACGTCAACATCGCCTTCGTCTTCACCATTAGAGTTTCTTGGGGAGTTTCTCTAACTTTATTTTATCTTGTAATCTTTTATTTTATTCCTTTTTGTAATTGGTGTGGAGAAATCGATCGGGGAGAACGTTGGATTCCGGGAAGGATTCCGTGGGTAAATTCGCGGCGGTTGTTGGCGACTAAGTCCTTGTGCGGCTTAGGAGGTAATTCGCCGCCTTGTGCATGGCGACTAGTTCGTAGGGTAGATCTAGGGGGTGGATAGAGGCCTTATCTAGGGATAGATAGGCTATAGCCAACCGGTCCTTGGGAGAAGGACCGATGAAATAACAAAAAAAATGTTTTTAATATTCTCGCCTTGATTTCTAGCGTTATAGAAATCAAATATTTGTGTAATCAATTTATTATGAAATAAAAGCATGTCTTTTAATGTTCTATTCAATTGATTTTATTTCCTCTTCAAGAATGTGTTAATTTATATTTTCATCAAAGCATTAAATCAAACATTTGTGTAATTATCCTTGTAATACAATATTCATTTTCATTATCTCTGATTTTCTGGAATTGTATTTCATTAAAGTTTTCATAAGTAAAATCACCTTGACATAATTCTAAGCAGCTTAATTTTCTGAAGAGCTAACGCCCAGCGTTAACACTTAACGCCATGTGTTAGCAACAGTAAGGAAAAAATTCTGTTAATCTTATATGAGATATTAAAAATATTTTTCCTATAAAATATTTCGAAACTTCAAACACAAACTCTGATATTTTTAATTAAGCTAAAAATTCCATAAAGCCCTTATTCACCCCCCCCCCCCCGCCCTCTAAGGGCGTTGTAAGATCCAACACATGGTATCAGAGCGTAGGTTATTCCAATACGGCTTCACAACAGGGAATAATGGCGCTTCATGATCTCGCATCTTCTAGAGGGGATAAGTTGTATGAAAATGAAAAATCATTATCACCGCCTTTATTTATGGGTGATAATTATAATGTGTGGAAAACTCTTATGGAAAAAATTCTTAAATCTTTGGATATTGAAGTTTGGAATATTACAATTAAAATGCCCCCAATTATTCTAAATAAAAATGAAATGTTTTTAAATGCCAAATCAATAAATAGTCTATATTGTGCACTACATTAAAATATTTTCAAACTTATTTATTCGCTCCCTACTGCTTTTAAAGTTTGGAAATTTCTTGATAATTCTTATTGTCTTGCCTCCGCAGTTGATGAACATGAGCAACTCCTTATGGATCCAAGAGAAGAAACTGATGAGGACTCATGCTTGGAGGAAGATCTATCTAAGAGAGAAGAATGCAACGTCACAATATTGGACTCAAATGATGACAACACATCAAGCAAAAGAGAAGACGAAAATTCAACTATGGAAGAGGAATGCGAAGAAGATGTCAAAGGAACCTTTGGTTCAAATCTTGCCTCATCCCATAGAAATGTAAGAAAATCAAAATCTTCTCTTTTTGTAACAAATTCTATTTCTACATTTCGTATGCATGAAAATGCTAAACGTAAAATTAAGAAATTGAAAAATGCATATTCCAAATTACGTTTAGAAAATAAAACTTTAAAATCAAACGCTAAAGTAGAATCTTATATTGATGTTTCAAATTCTCTTTCATGCTCTTTAATTAAAAATGCTAAACCTTGTTTTGATAATAATACTTTTAAAAAAGAACTCAAGGTTTTGGAAAAAGGTCTTTTAACTTCAAAAGAGCATAATGAAAAATTGATAAAAGAAAATGATAATTTAATGGATAAATTAGAATCATTAAAAATGTTTATTCAAAAATTTTCATATACTAAAAAATCTCTTATTTCTAGTTTATCAAATCATCAAAAGTCCAAAAGCTTATCTTCACATTATAAGAGTATGTCTATAAGAAAGAGTGGAAATGAAAATCATCAAAATAAGAACCAATCATTTAACACATATTGTAACCCACTCTATCAACAATCACTTCTAAAGAAAGACAATCACTCTTATAAACTTTCAAAGAATCCATATAATAAAGTTCATTATGATTATCAAAATCAATCTATTTTGAAAAATAATTTGAATAAACATAAATCCCCAATGAATTATTTTTCAAACAACTATCATCATATAAAGATGTCACATAATCATTATATGAATTTGAGTAATAAACAACCAAGGTATGAATGGAGACCAATAAAGAAAAATGACACATCAACTTTACATTAAATGGCTCATTCATCCTTGTCCCCCCAAAAGATAACACGATGTATTTGGGTACCCAAAGAAACCATCCCACTTACATTAAATCTCTCATTCGTTAGTATCCAATCATTTGCATGAAGTAGAATTAATTATAAATGAAATATCAAAACCGTACTTCATGATATGCTTAATGTCTTTTTCTTTTGTTTGTTTTCTTATTTTTGAGCCAACACGCTAAGGTCAATTATATATATTATGCAATATGTCTTTCACATTTTAAGCTTAATGGTTAACAAATTAAATTAAATATAAAGTCATAAAGTTTTCAAGTGATCTATCTTTTCTCTATCTAGGTTTTATCCTTTCTTAAATCCATTGCCTATAAATGTCTTATTTTATCACTATAAATTGAATGCTAAATTTGCTAAATGATACTACCAAGATAAATAAAATAACTTTCAAAAATGGATTTAAACGAGCTTTAGGGGTCTTAGGCTAAAATATTAAATGCACAACTTATTGCATATTTGTCTATTTTCTTTCTTGCATATGATAGCCCCTATAATGAAAACTCAGAATTAAAAAATTACAAAAATGATGAATATGATTTCACACACTCCACCATGATCTATTAATATCCTATGCTAAAATTCACTATTATCATATATCATAATTCATGATCTATCAAGAATTATCTTAAATCAACCAT
Organism: Dactylorhiza incarnata; assembly: GCA_033032865.1. Taxonomy (NCBI): domain Eukaryota; kingdom Viridiplantae; phylum Streptophyta; class Magnoliopsida; order Asparagales; family Orchidaceae; genus Dactylorhiza; species Dactylorhiza incarnata. The sequence continues at coordinate 26,132,449 of JAWHQI010000003.1, forward strand.
TTCTATCAACCTTAGGAATTATGAAATATATGATGGCTATTGGTATTATAGTTTCATTTCTTGTTTTGTGTGTGTGATGTGCATCTCTATTATTTGTATGTATCTCATTATCTTTAGACCTAAGAATTAACTTGATATCAACAAAATGAAATCAAATAGAATTGTCACTTCATTCTAGGTCTATGAAAATTAAAAACTCTATGTTTGAATACATGCAACTCAATTATATATTTGTCCATCTTTACATAGCTTTGCACCATGTTGTCCTAACTCATAACACTAGCATCATCACTTACCATAGGTAGAAATCAATGTCCATGCTAGTTATATCTTGCAATGCTAAAGTAAATTATATTACTAAAATCTGAAAATCATAATTTCCTTTGTAGTTATTTACATGAATAAATTTTTTCTAAATGGATTTAAAACTTATCATGCAATTATACCAAAGTTTATATATTTAATGCTTACACGCTTAGTATGTCCATAATCATTAAACCTATGATATATGTCTCACAATAGCGATGGCGTAGGATTGTGTGCATTAGAGATCTAACCTCTAAGTCATGTCTTGTCCTAAACCGAGGAGGGTTCCAGTATGCATATGGGATTAACACCCCAACCTACGAGGCACTGGGGGGAAAGAGTGCTAGGTTGAGCGTCGTCTTTTGTATGCATATGGGATTAACACCCCAACCTACGACATGTGAGCAGCTCCTCATGTCCATCCGTCTCTTAGTACGGGGCTATAGTGTGTAGATATATAGTTAGGGCATATTATTCTTAGGTATACTCATATTATATTTATTGCAAGAATATTATCTCACTCTTTATACTTAAATCATGCATATTTGTTTTTATTCTAACATTGCATCTTGTGTTTGCATATTTTATTATTTTGAGCTTTAATGATTTTACAAAACACAAGTATTTGAAAAATCACCATAAACATGCTAAAAGAGCCTTCAAATCTAATCAATATACTCAGAAATTTCAACTGAAGGAAGGTCTCTTTATAATACAAATGAATTGTGAAAAATGTTTTTCAAAACATCAAAATTTAGTGTTCTGTCTCGGTGTTAAGAAGCTAACGCCTGGCATTAGCTCCTTTGCTCCAAATTTTTTTATTTTTTTTTGAATAATTTCTGGTATTATTTTAATGTTATGTGTTTTTTATTTCTCTGTTTGTAAAAAGTTTTCTATCTTTTTATTTCCTTTAAAACAAAATTTTATTTCTTTTAAAAAAATTGATGTATTTTATCATGCATTATTTTGATTTTATTTCTCTGGCATAGAATATCATTTACTGAAAGGGCTATTAAAGTCTTCTATGTTTTTCAGAAAATATAGATAAAAAAACAAATACAAAATTACAAAACAATTTCAAAGAAGAAAAATATGTTTTTATTTGTGTTTATTGTTTTGTGCATATATAAAAATTCAAAAACTTATAAAAACTGATTGTTATTCATTGTCATTGTCAAGGATGATTAATTATATCAATTAAAGATTAAATACAGTGTTTAATTTAACCTTCAAGTTTCTTAAAAACGTTGTTTAGTTTTTGTCATGCCTTAAAAAATATCTTGTTATATGCAATGAAATTGATTGTAGATAAACATGTGTAGAAACGCTTAGCATGCCTCTAAGTATGAGTAATGTATTATGTTTGATAATGATTTATTCACTCACTTATTTTTGATAATCTACACGCGTTTACAATCTTATACTTGCGTGATTGTGTAGTGTAATAACATAAATAATTAAAATGCATAAATAGATTACCTACACAACATTGAATTGGTTATTACACTTCTTTGTCTTTCATGCACTTATTCTTTAGAGAAATGTGGTTGAAAATGCTATGTTTGCAAAACAAGTGAATTTGAAGTCCTTAGTCACTAAACTAAAAAGCAAATAATAAATGACAAGGAAAACTCCACCAAGCACTACTCATCCTCCTAATAAGTCTTAATGAGCATTGTGAGGTTGAGCATTGTGAGGTTGAGCACCTTGGCTAAGAATTGTAAAGTGTCTTATAGTAAACACTTATACATCAGTTCTCTTAGTACACCGGATCGCAAATAAAATTTGAAAGTAATGCTAAAAAGTATAAAAGTGATCCCCCAAGCACTACTTTGCACCCTGATAAGTCTTAATAAGCATTGTGTGTGCAGAGCACCTTGGTAGTTGTACTCTTTATTTATGTGCATTGAGATATTGTGGAAGTAATATTATTTGTGCATTTTAATGTTGTGTTATTTCATTATCTATGTCATGTGTTTTTGATTGATTCACTTGTATACTTTATCAAAATACTATTTTGTACACATCATTATCTTTCATAAAACTTCTACCCATGAGAATTGGATCCTAATGCTCATCTACACTATTCTCTACAAACTTAAGTAAATGCACTATATAACAAAACATGACCGCTACAATGCTTATGTTTACTTGAAATGCAAATTTTATTACATTGTAGATTTTGTATCTTTTCTTGATAGTATAAAATCATGCTTGCAATTTTATCTTTATGGAATAGCATCTCTTGAATCTATAACTCAAACATCAACTTTTCAAATTTAAAACTCATTATCCTTTGTATGATTTTACCTTCTAAAATGATGTTTATGTTTAAGAGTGCTTATATATTCTTCTGCTAAGTTTACCACTTATGCTCATTCATGTTAATTATTTTTTTAACACCGTGGTATTCTTTTTTCAACAAGTGGTATCTTAAAATAGAATGCTTACTTTATCATGTCAGCTATATTGATTACTACTATATGTTCCATCATGCTTATATTTTTCTTAACAAGTAGTATTTAACAAGTTTTTGATTGCATCCTATTTTTCTTCTCGACATAGAACTTATTACTCCTTATTGCACACTCTCACCTAAACCCTCTTTTAATACTACCAAAAGGGGAGAATAAATTACATAAATCTAATATATAGGGGGAGTACATTATAATAATTTCAAACTCAAAGAAAATATTTATGTAGGGGGAGTACTCATATAGAAGGTGCATACACTATCCTTTCCTCGATCATGACAATACTTCAATAAGTGGTTCCTAATCAATCTTAATAGATATACACTCATCCCTACCCATTTTTGCTAATAACATAGGGGGAGAAGAAATTGAGAAATCTAGTAAAATAGATATTTAGGGGGAGTAAATTATAAGAGAGCACTTATGTAGGGGGAGGACATGACATAGAAAGAGTATGCATTATTGCTTTCAATTCTATCACGCTCCTAATATGTTATTCATGCATATCTTATTTCCGCACTTATCTATAAACACAAATTGTCTTAATCTCACTAATTTCTCATACGAGTATTTGTTATTATCAAAAGGGGGAGATTGTTGGAGCCTATGTTCCGCATCTCTTGGTTAGAGAATAACAAATACCGTGTTGTATTTGATCTTGTATTTTGTGTGTTTATAGTGTGCAGGTTGCACATGAACTATAGGTACACATCCCTATGAGTATTATACTGAATGGAGACGACTCTCTCGAAAGAGAGCTAATGCCCCACATTAGTGGTTAACGCCCTGCGTTAACTTCCGTCGAGAAGGAATCTGTCGAGATGAAATGTCATCGAGAAGAAGTATCGTCGAGTACCAAGAGACAACGCCATCATTGACTTTTAATGCTCGCGTTGAGTCCACGATCTGCCATGATCTTGATGGTTGCATGATCTCAGCCAAGACAGTGCACGTTCACTAAAACTGGCATTAACTCTTAATGCCACGCGTTAGATCCCGTATTTATTTAAAGAGCAGCCCCTCTCATTCTACATGGTTGATTATGTTGCCTCTAAAGCCAGCATTCTGATTCTTTTGAGAGAGGCTCATGTACAAAAATTGAGAGATCTCCCTTGGGCAAACATGAAGATCTAAAGAAGATTTTGAAGGAGAATGTCTACAACGCATATTCCATACGAAGGACGATCGCTTCAAGAACGCCAACGTCTACATCGCCTTCGCCTTCACCTTCAGAATTTCTTAGGGAGTTTCTCTTACTTTATTTTATCTTGTAATCTTTTATTTTATTCCTTTTTGTAATTGGTGTGGAGAAATCGTTCAGGGAGAATGTCGGATTCCGGGAAGGATTCCGTGGGTAAATTCATCACGGTTGTTGGCGACTAGGTGCATGTGCGGCTTAGGGGGTAATTTGCCGCCTTGTGCGTGGCGACTAGGTCGAGAGTAGATCTAGGGGCGGCTAGAGGCCTTATCTGTGGATAGATAGGCCATAGCCAACCAGTCCTTGGGAGAAGGACCGGTGAAATAACAAAAAAGTGTTTTAAATATTCTCGCCATGATTTCTACCGTTATAGAAATCAAATATTTGTGTAATCAGTTTATTATGAAATAAAATCATGTCTTTTAATGTTCTATTCAATTGATTTTATTTCCTCTTCAAGAATGTGTTAATTTATATTTTCATCAAAGCATTAAATCAAACATTTGTGTAATTATCCTTGTAATACAATATTCATTTTCATTATCTCTGATTTTCTGGAATTGTATTTCATTAAAGTTTTCATAAGTAATATCACCTTGACATAATTCTAAGCAACTTAATTTTCTGAAGAGCTAACGCCCAGCGTTAACACTTAACGCCATGTGTTAGCAACAGTAAGGAAAAAGATCTGTTAATCTTATCTGAGATATTAGAAATATGTTTTCCTATAAAATATTCTGAAACTTCAGTCACAAATTCTGATATTTTTAATTAAGATAAAAATTCCATAAAACCCTTATGCACCCCCCCCCCCCCCTCTAAGGGCGATGTAAGATCCAACAGAAGGCCCTCCACCATGGAGAAGCTGGCTCACTACCTTTTTCACACTCATGGCGCTTCACAAGAGATCGCGAAGGAAGGAAAAGAGAAATGTGAGAGAAAATGAGAGAGAGGATGGAAGAGGAAACCGGAGAAAATTATGCACAGGAAGGAGCTCGCGAAACGCACGCAGGGAGGAATTAGGGCTAGCGTGCGAATCGGGAAGACAAGGGTGATTTAAAAAAAATAAAAAATCACATGATCGTGCGATTTGATCACGCACGAGTAATCTAATCGTGCGATTTCAATTTTCTCCCAAAATTTCCCTATTTCCCTGATTTGATCAAATTTGGAAGAAATTGCGCGCTCCAAAATGAACAGGATGGACATCTAAATACTCAGAAATAGCGAATGCTCCACTATAATCTCCATAGGGCGCGCGACACACGCAAAACTCTCAAAATTTTTAAATAAAACAAGAAACTAAACTCGCAAATTACACAAAATAAAGAAAACTACATTGTTGGTAACATTTAAATTAAAACTACTCCTACGCCTAGATAAGTACTGGGTTTTCTGTCTTCCCAGCATGATTTATTTAGCAATTTTAATAGTTCTAGCTAATTGGTCTATGAAATGAGAAGTGAACAGGTAATTGGTTTAATATCCGTGTCGTTAGTGGGTACCGATACGGCGACAGAGCAGTTACCCCCATACCTGAATATATTTACTTGCACTGAATGTCAGGCAGGGGTAGGAAGTATGAAGAAGACATCTCAATGTCTGTCTTCTCACGTAGTTGATTCATTCCATCATCGATCTACACAGCGGGCCAAACAACTTCCTGAATCAGATCCAATGTGGAATCCTGCGATGAATCAAAGACGAGAGCGGGGTGAAGAAACAAATTAGAAGAATGACATAAAAGAATTTCATCTTTGGGAGGGATCACGATATCACTCCCGAAAGGTTGATGTAGCAAAAAGATGTTGGCATCATCAAGTACGTTGCACGGTTTAGCGAGATTGCCATCAGCCTCCACCACTACATGGACCTCTTCAAATGGTGTTGAAGTGTTCACCTCCTCACCTTGGAGAACATCCTCCTCCATAGGAGTAGGCAAAACACTGCAAACTACAGCATCCTCCTGCGAGGCATACTCAACAATACTGTCAAAACAACTATAATATTATGCACAGAAGAAGGGGAAGCGGTGCTCTGAGAAAACTCAAGCACCAACTCCTCACAAAGAATCGGCGGTGTACAAGATGATATTGGCCTAGGGGAGACAGGTGCAACCAGATAAGGGTACAAATCATCCACAACTCTATCGGGCATCTCCACATCATTCCCTTTGAAACACGAAGGTGACACAGACATGTAGTTGGAGGTAGAAGGCATGATGGCAGAGGTAGGAGTTGAGACGATCTGAATATCTGGTTCATCATCCTCCTCCAATCGACGAAGGTATTCAGCACAATCCTTGAAGGCATGATCCGTGCTCCGACAAAATAAACATTGTTTCACATTTTTCTTCGGTCCGAATAAGGCTGGAGATGAATGCAAAACTGGCACATACGTCGCAGAAGAATAACTATTGGACTTAGGCACAGTATATGAGGTACCATATTATTTCAGTGCCCAATACACTGGGCCTGGAGGACTAGATCCACTATCTCACAATGGGCATCTATCACTAGCATGGGAGGTATTCATGCACCAACAACAACGGATATTGAATGCTGCCCACATTGCATAGAGGCAGCCAGAATCACCCAAAAAACTATACTGTGCACGATAATACACCAACTGAATACAACACAAGCAACCTAAAGTTAAAACAAGGAGAAAAAGGAATAAACGAGAAAACATGCAACTAGAAATCTTTGCAATTGGTTTTCCACATCACAAAGTCACAACACCACCTTCAGTCCCCGACAACGGCGCCAAAAACTTGATGCATTCACGGCAATTGCACCGGTCGCACAAGTAATAAAAGTGGGGGAGATCCCCCGAATATCATTCTCAAAGGACTGTGGTTGGGGTATGCAATTTTCTCGTTGGAGAAATTAGTATAAAGATTTCTATGGTTTTAAAAAGGGGGTTTTGATTTGGTTATGAGAGACGCGATTAAAGAAAGTTAATTCAACTAATGCGGGTCTACTGCACCGCTTCGCTTGGTGGATGGATGAGTAGGCTTGCGGATGAACAAGAAGTTTTACGGATTGATGATTCGTAACCAGCGGAGTGAGGGCCGTAAGCACCTCGTCACAAAGCACACAACTAGCAATTGCTAGTGCGGCAAACAACATAGCGGTGGAGTGGATGGTGGAATTGGGCGCTCCTCAACTCACATAAACCACAAGGGATTTCACAAATATGAAATTACATTAACATAAATTAAGGGTTTATGATCATCATTCATAAAACAAATACATCCACAAGGAATAACTACAACAAAATAAGGGGAAAGAGTAAACCCAGGCTCAAAGACTCGCTGAAGATTCTTGGTCGGAATAGTAAGTTTGCCACGCCTCATCCGCACTCAGACTTCAGTTGCCATCCGGGTTTCAGAGGAGTTGTCACCTTCCTCCACGTTACCCGTCTTCTTCATAAAATAGCTCAAACTAGCTCTCGCCGGAGAACCCTTGAATGCAGTGGAAATCTCTTGGGATGGAGCTTTTGAGCTCAAGATAATGGAGGAGGCCGAGGAGGAAGCTTTAGCATAAGAATTGCAAGAAAACGATGGCCAGAGTTTCTCCTATAGTGGGCGGTGGTGGGGCAACGAAAATGGCAGAGCTGGAGTGAAAATGGCGGGCTTGGTCTCCGATCCTCAAAAATGGGTGAATCCTATGGCTTTTATAGTAAACAGTCAGAAAAATGGATACGCACAGTCGAACGCACGACCGTGCATCGACCGTGCGTTATTAATTAAATAGACAGCCCAGGAAGATGACCCATAATTCCCATGCATTTTACTCACGCAAGGTCAAAATCGACCGTGCAAAAAAATGCACGAGCACATTCTGAAAGCCATAATTTCATCTCACCAGAGGAGCCCATGCAATTTTACTCATGCACAGGCAAACTGCCCGTGCCGTGCGTGATCAAATCACATGAGCGGCGACAGAACATCATTTTGAACCATAGATGAGAGCGCACGGTCGACACGATCGTGCATCAAGGAAACGCACGGTCGTGGGATTCATGCAGACATGAAACCGGGCAAAATGGATGAACCGTCCACCTGCACAACAATCAACACAGGAATCATGCAACTGGGAATACCTCTCCAGCTTAATCCAGAAGAAGAAAAAGGGTTGGGGAGCACCAGGTGCTTACCCCCAACAACATGGAGCGCAAATGCACACCAAAATGGACCTAAAGAGTGCACATTGCATGAAAGTGAATACTAGTGAAATATAAGCGATTATAGCTTGGAAATGAAGTGCACAAGAGTGAAAACTAGCCCGGATGAGTCCATAAAATAGTGTAAATTTTGGACTCATCACCATACTAAGTGATGGATGGGCATGAAGAGCTACACACATGTCATAGGTTGGGGTGTTAATCTCATATATACATATTATAGAACACTCAACCTAACACTCTTTCCCCCCAATGCCTCGCAAGGCCCCACTAGAACCCTCCCCGGTTAAGGACAAGACATGACTTAGAGGTTAGGTCTTTTAATGCATACAATCCTATGCACATACTATTATGAGACACATAATATGGGTGAATGATCATGGACATACTAAGCATTTTTTTAGAGATTGATTTCAAATTGTATTTGATTTTAAAGTCACATAGTTATTATGAATTTTATCTTTCAATTGTCTTACCCTTTTTAAAATTAATTAATTATGTCAATAAGAGATAACTATCATGGGTGATAATATCTATAAGTTGATAATGCTAGAATGATGAGTTCGAATGTAATGTTATGCCATATGATTAAATGTGATATTGTTGCATGTATTTAAAAAATAGTGTTTCAATTTTTAGACCTGGAATGAAGTGATGATTTTATTTGATTTGTTCTTATTGATATAAAGATGATTCTAAGGTCTATAAATAAGTGAAATACATGCACATACAATACATATTTGAAAGATTGTAAGGTGAAATGATGAATATAGTGAGAAAATGTTTTTGGTTATTTTGAAAGATTTTTGTAAATTTTCTCTTTGAATATTTGAATATTAAACAAAACATATATATATAATTTTCTTGACTTTCAAATTTTATTATTCTATTTTTCTTTAACATAATATGGCATGATATAACTAGCATAGACATTGATTTCTACTTATAGTAAGTGATGATGCTAGAATGAAAATTTATGGTAAAAAAGTGCAATGTTATGTACAGATTACAAGCATGTGATTGATTTGCATGTATTCAACATGGAGCTTCAACCTAAATGTTCATAGACCTAGAATGACGTGATTTAATCTTATGAGTTATTTTCAATAAGTATAAGGTTGATTGTAAGGTCTAGACAAGAATGAGATACATGCAAATTCAAGACATAATTCATACATAAAACAAGTTATGAAAATAATGGAATCAATTCCAATTGTGTTTATTATAAGAATTTTTATAAGTTCATTAATTCTTATGATGAGTTGAAAACTTTAAACATGAGATAGATATATTATCTTTTACTTCATCAAATGATATATTATTCATATTTATTTTAATTATTTATATTGAAAAATTAATTGTGAAGATGTTATTGGTCATTTGCAAAGAGTATTGCACTTTCTCTTTGTTTTTTATTTTATGTGAATATGACCAAAACATATATAAGTTTTTTTTTCTTGAAGTAGAAGAGAATGATAATTAATGTAGTAATATAATTTTATAGAAATTAATATTTAGAGAAATTGGAATTTTTCAGTATAATTGTGCTACCGCCAGCATTATAAACTAACGACAGACGCTAGCAAACAATGAATTTTTCTTTTAATTTAAACATATGTATTTTGTGATTTTTCAATTCCAGTTTTTCATGATTATGGTTAAAAATGGTAGGGGATATCAAATGGCACAAGGATATTCAATAAATAAGCAAAAATTTGCGATTTTTATACTTTTAGCCTAAGACCCCTAATACTTCTTTTAAATCCAATTTTGACAATTATTTTATTAGTCTTGATAACATCATATAACACATTTAGAATTTAACGTATAATGATGATAAGAGACTTTTATAGGTAATACATTTAGAAGTATAAAAATAAAAAAGATAATAGATCACTTGAGAAAAGATATGACTTTTTATTTAATTTTATTCAATTTGATTTATTAATCAATTTAGGCTTAATGTGTGAAAAGTCATATCACAAGTTATATAAAGTGACTTTAGCATGCTGGCTCAAGAAAGGACAAAATAAAAAACAAGCAAACAAAAAGAAAGTTAAGCATATCATGAAGTAGAGTAATGGTATTCATTTTTTATTTGTTTCTACTTCATGCAATTATATGATACCTAATGAATAAGAGATTTAGGTATCCAAAGATGACCAAGTGGGATGGTTCCTTTGGATACCCAAATACATCGTGTTGGATTATGGGGAGACAAGGATGAGTGGACCCTTTCAATTGACATTAATGCGTCATTCTTAAGTGTGGGTCTTCATTCATACCTTAGGTTAATGTTTTTGTAATTCAAATTTCCATGGAGATTTCTTAAAACATTGTTTATAGGAAATTTGTTCATTTTCAATTTTATGTTGGGAGAAAAATTATGTTGTAAATGATAATGATGATAGTGTTTTGGAATTTCACTTACAAGATTTTGATGATTTTCATTTCCTTTGTTTGGCTTAGACAAATTATGAAAAATTATATTCAACTTGTTTTTGAATTTTGCTTGATATTGTGAATGTATGTTTTGAGAACTGTTCTTTATGATTTTCTTAAGCGAGTTGATTTTAGTTTCCAATTCATTATTCTTAATTTTGAGATTATGACTAGCTTTATTATAAGCAATTGTGCTATTTTTAAGAGTGGTAATAATAAAATCAATATGAGTTTTGTAATTATTTTATAATTCTTCAAATGTTTCATCCATCTCTTTAATTTCAATTTTATATTTTTCACACATAGCACAATTACTTTTCAAAGATAAATTTTCTAGACATAATTTTTCATTAGGTTGTTTTACAAAACTGAGCTCCATTTCAAGTTCATTGTATTTTTCTTTTAATTCATTAAATTCTATACAAGGTGTAATATTTTCAACTAATGTGCCATAGGGAAAACTAGATACATTAAAATTTGATTCTACATTAACTTTTGCTTGTAAACTTTTATTTTCTAAATTAGCATTTTTCAATTTCTTAATTTTATGCTCAGTAATTTGTAACAATTGTAATGTAGAAATAGAATTACAAACAAAAAGGGAATTTGATTTTCTTACAATGCTTTCAGATGTGACAAGATTTGAATATGAAGTTCCTTTGACATCTTCTTTGCATTCCTCTTCCATAGACGAGTTTCCATCTTCCCTTCTCATTGATGTGTTGTCTTCTTCCATTTCCTTTTATGGGCACTCCATACCTAGAGAAAGGGAATCATAAGTATTTTCAAGAATATTTCAAATCTCAATACCGTGGGTAAAGTGTAAATGAGCTTGAAAATATTTTGATCTAGCACGAAAAATAAACTGTTTATAGGTTTTGCATTTAAAATCATTTCATTTCTATTTAAAACATTTGGGGGCTTTTTAATAGTAATATTCCAAACTTTTTCATCTAAAGATTTAAGAAAATTTTCCATTAGTATTTTCCACCCTTTATAGTTTTCACAAATAAATAAAGGTAGTGCTAGAGATTTTTCATTTATATAAAAATTCTCCTCACTCGTAGAAGCGAGATCATGATCAAGAAGCGCCATTATTCCTCGTGGTGAAACCATTTTGGAATAACCTGCCTCTGATACCACTTGTTGGTTCTTTAGGCGCCATTAGAGGGGGGGGGGTGAATAAGGATTTTTGAAAACGTTAGGATTTTAAGACAATCTTTTGATATTTTATATGAAGTAAATTTAATCAAAAGTAAAAAGCAAGAAATCAATTTTATTGAATAAGAAAAGACATGATTATCATTTATAAAATTGATTACAAAAATGGATTTCTACGATGCTAGAAATCATAGGCGAATATAAAAGACTCTTTAGTTTTCTATACCGACTCTTCTCACCAAGAACAGGTTGGCTTTACTCGATTTATCCCAAGAATTGGCCTCAACCCTCTCTAGCCCTTTTATCCCCAAAAAAGCCTCGAGCACCCCCTAGATCTAACTCCTAGACCTAGTCGCCAACAACCGCGGTTAATTCCCCTTAAGCTGCACAGGGATCTAGTCGTCAACGACCGCAGTGAATTCACTAAACAATCACAAAGGATAAAGGTACAAAAAAATATAAAAGACAAATTTAAAAACTCACTATGAAGAATTTTGGAGACGGCGAAGACCCGCTGAATATCGTCGAAGTTGAAGCATGTGTTCTTCGCATTGGGTTAGCGTTGATCCGATCCTCCTTTGAATTCTTCTCTTCAAATTGATTGGGAGATGTGTGGTCTAGAAATTTTGGCTCTCAAGGATTTTTTTAGAGTGATGGAATAGGGCTCCTTGGCATAGATGATTGAAGAGAATAAATGCCACCTATTTATAAGACAGGAAGCTAATGTCAGCATTAGGGATAATGCCAGGTGTTGACTCTGTATAGAAAAACCTTGATGGCTCTGATAAGTTGTTTTTAGTTATATTATTTTATGTTATTTTAAGCATTATCTTTTTAATCTTTAATAAAACTTTGATGATTTTATTATCATTTTGCTTAACTTTATATTTTTGTTCAAACTAATGTGGTTTTATGTTTTGTTTTGTAGGTGGAGTTCACCTTGGTGAGCTCATGCTCACCTTGATCAAACTCAAGTTTTGTACACTTCAATTCATGTAGCAGCCCGGCTACATTTGCGGCCAAGACGAAGCCAATTTCAGCACTAATGCAGTCCAAAACTAGCCCTCCAAATGCTGCCCCAAAACCAGTCTAAGTGCAGTCCAAATGCAGCCTTATTCCAGCTCAAAACAAGCCCAAATTCAGCCTCATGTTGCTGTCCAATTCCATCCATGTTGCTGAATTCCTGCAGCCCACATTGGTGCAACGTGAGCTATGCACAGCAGCCCATTGATGCAAACCGGGCCCATGCCATCCACACCAAGCAATGCAGCCCACTTACTTCTTTAATGCAGCCCACTTCACTCTCCACTCCCATAACCGAGCAGCTCTTCCTCTACCAGCCCGCCACCTTGACATTTCTCCCCATGCATGCATTTCCAATGCATTGACCGGCTGCTCTCTCTCTCTCCTTTCCTCTTTACTTCACATTCACCCCCTTCTTCCTCTCTCTCCTCTTTCAACACTCATCCATCCCCCCTCTTTTATTTTAATTCTCTATTTTATTTTTTAAATATCATTCATGCATGAGACCCCCTCTCTCTCATCTCCTCTCTCTCTTTTTTTTTTATTTCTTCTCTCCTCTTTATTTCTTATTCATCTCCCCTCCTTCTATTTTCTATTTTCTATTTTATTTTATTTCCTTCTTAAATAGAACACAATGCATTTGGCCACCTCTCTCCTCCTCATTTAAACCCATGCATGCATCCTTCCATTCATGCATTTCCCTTCTCTCTCCCTCATAAATCTCATCTAGAACCTTCCACCTCTTCTATATAAGGAACCCATGCTTCATGCTTTGGGAGGTTGAATTTTGGAGAGAGCTTTGGAGAGAGCTTTGGAGAGTGCTAAGTTTAAGAGTGCTTTTTACTTTATTGTTGTAATTTTTCCTTCTTGTAATCCCTTTTCATTTCAATAGTATAGTATTGCTCTTTAAATATTTTGTACTCCTTTATTTGTTTTCAACTAATGAAAATGCAAGCTTTCTTTTCTATCTCCTTCTCAATTTCCATTATGCGTAGCTAAATTTCCGTTAGCTTTTGATCATGAGGATCCATGAAATGAGATGAGATTTCTCTTTATTTCTTAGCTTTATTTTTTGTTAAATCTTCACTCGATCCTTCTTTGGTACTTCTTTTTGTCGACTCCGTATTTCCGGTATACGGTAGTAGGCTTTTTGATCTCATTTCATAGAAGTCGAGAGACTCGTTGATTTGAAAGATCGCTCAAAGAAGGAAGGAGTTGCACGCACCCCTAGAGATAGGATGACGTAAATCCTCCGGATTGGAGTCAAATCCAATAGTGCGGTTCACTTCGATAATGCGACTTTAGACCTGTTTGATCTACGAAGAGATTCCGATTAAACCGTCTTTAAGTTAGGAGATTTAGTGCTCTAGCGAGACTATCTCTCATTTTCGGAACTGTCACGGTCGGGTTTGATTTGCAATTATAAAGCTATATTTTTATCCCTATCATCTCTTTTCATGGTGAATCTTTGATCAAACGCTATTTTCTTAATCTGATTTTATCATTTTAATATCGTCTTTAATATTGTCTTAAAAATTCTCAAAATCACCCAACACTTGTACGGTAGGATAATAGTTGAAAGCGTGAGTAGTAATACTTGACAGCCCCGTGTTTGAATACGACCTTGGTACTACAATTTGATAGGTACACTTGCCTCATCGGGTTGATAGTAAATTAATCACCAAGTTTTTGGCGCCGTTGCCGGGGAACCTTGTCAATATTAAGAAAACGCCGTCGCTATTACTTCTACAAAAATAAAAAAAAAATTATTATTATTATTATATATTATAATCAATCCATATCACCGTTTTTCTATTCCATCTAAAATCCTGGAAAGGACGCCTTGGGCTTGAATTCCCATCTTAGCCTCTAGTACCGTTGCAAACCCCTCACAGGGCAGATCTCGGGAAGTCCAGGACTAATATAATCCGCTAAAAAAAAAAGAGAAAAAAATCATTATCATTTTTTTACCTTGTTTTTTTTTCCTCACTTTCGTTTATTTTCCCCTCTTCCCCTTTTCTTTCTGCTAGTGCATGACCCGCACGAATTCGTCGTTACTTGTTGATTTGGACCCGGAAATCGAACGCTCCTTTCGGAGAAATTTACGATTCGGTGGTTCCACTTCTCAGGAGACGGTTGAGGATTCTAACGGTGATTGTGATTTCAATTCTGAAATTATGGGTGATCCCAATCCAGAAGTTGACCAGCAACGGACCATGTCCTATTATGCTCGGCCTAACTTGGAGGGTACAGAATCCAGTATTGTTCGACCTGCAATAGCGAACAATAATTTTGAGCTTAAGCCCGGCACTATACAAATGGTGCAGCAATATGCGCAGTTCGATGGATTACCAGATGAAGATCCGAACTTACATATTGCTAGTTTCCTTGAAATCTGTGATACCTTCAAAATCAATGGTGTCTCAGACGATGCAATCAGGCTAAGACTCTTCCCCTTCTCCTTAAGAACAAAAGCCAAACAGTGGTTGAGTTCTCTCCCAAGAGGATCAATCACTACTTGGGATACTTTAACTGAAAAATTCCTTGCTAGGTATTTTCCCCCTGCTAAAACTGCTAAACTTCGAACTAATATCTGTACTTTTAGTCAAATTGATTCTGAGACCCTCTATGACACTTGGGAGAGGTACAAGGAACTTTTGAGACGCTGCCCTCATCATGCTCTGCCTGTATGGATACAGGTCCAGACATTTTATAATGGGCTAAATCAAGCAACCAAGCAAATGATAGACGCCGCATCTGGTGGTTCTTTGAACCGAAAAACTCCGGAGGGCGCTCTTGAGCTTATCGAGGATATGGCGATGAACACCTATCAGTGGAATACGCCTAGGTCTCTCCCAAATAAACCTGCAGGTATGTACGAAGTGGACTCTGTATCCCAACTGGCGCTTCAAGTAGAGATGCTGAACAAGAAAGTAACGGAGATGACTGCTGCCTCCGCCATTCAGGTACATGAACATGCAAATGCTGCTGCTGCCGAGCAGGTGGATTATCTGGGGAACGTACCCAGGCCTGCTCAAAACAATTTTAATAATTTTTCTGCTTTTTCTGCTCCTCCTGGTTTTAATGTTGCGTCTAATTCGTATCACCCCGGATGGCGTAACCATCCTAATTTTTCGTGGAGTAATCCCGCAAATGTCGCACGTCCACCACATGATTTCACTCCCCCACCACCACAAAATCAAAATCAAAATTTTCCAAAACCTCCATCTTTGGAGGAAATGCTTTCGAAATATATACATTCGAACGAGACGACCATTAGGAATTTAACAGGATCAATGAAAAATCTTGAAACAACAGTCGGCCAACTAGCTAAGGCTTTCTACGAGAGACCACCTGGGACTCTTCCCTCAAATACTGAACCAAACCCAAGGGAACACGCAAAGGCGATCACCCTTCGGAGCGGCAAAGTAGTCCACGAGCCCACCACCAGGGAAGAGCCAGAGGTTATTGCCTCTCATGCTGATAAGGAACAAGTAATCATTAAGGAAACCGATTTAGGAAGCGAAAAAGAAAAAAATATGTTTGAAAAAGAAAAAGAAAATCTTCAAGGTAGTGAGGTTTTAAAAGAATTTCCTCCGCCACCCTACCCCGCTAAGCTTAGGCAAGATAAGTTAGACGATCAGTATCATCGCTTTCTTGAAATGTTTAAACAAATCCATATAAATTTACCATTTCATGAAGCGATTAGTCAAATTCCTAAGTACGCCAAATATTTGAAAGATTTGCTAACAAACAAAAAGAAGCTGGAAAATCTATCTCATGTAACGCTAAATGAAGAGTGCTCGGCGGTTATAAAAAACACTAATCTCCCTAAAAAGATAAAAGATCCGGGTAGCTTTTCTATTCCATGTGTTTTTGGTAATCTTTTCATGAAAAACGCGTTAGCAGATTTGGGTGCGAGCATCAATTTGATGCCTTTTTCTTTGTTTAAGAAGTTAGGATTGGGCACTCTAAGCCCTACACGTATGAGTATCCAATTAGCTGATCGGTCGATCAAGTACCCATTAGGTATCGTTGAGGACGTGTTAGTAAAGGTCGACAAATTCATCTTCCCGGTGGATTTTGTCATTCTTGATATTGAGGAAGACGTCGAAGTCCCTCTTATCCTTGGTCGTCCCTTCTTAGCTACTTCTCGAGCGGTCATCGATGTAAGTAACGGGAAACTTCTTCTTCGGGTAGGAGATGATGAGGTCGCGTTTTCTATTAACGAATCCATGAAAAACTCTTTAAAAAATGACGACTCATGTTTTTTCGTAGATGAGATAATTGACGATTCTCCTTTTCTTCTTTCAAATATTTCTGCAAATGAATTTTCGGCGTCCTTTTCTGATAATTCTCCAACTGATTTTGAAGACACGGTCATGTCCGTGCAAACAAATTTTGAAAATCCACCAATTTTCCGACAAATTTTTTTTGAAAATCTCGTTTTTGAAAAAGAAAAAGTTTTAAAAAATTCTTATGACGAACCACCCACTCTCGAACTCAAACCACTCCCCGAACATCTTAAGTACGCCTTTTTGGAGAACAATTCTAAGTTGCCCGTTATAATCTCGGCGTTTCTTTCTCAATCCGAGAACGATCAACTGATCGAAGTGCTACGAAAGCATCGCCGAGCTATAGCGTGGCAAATATCAGATATTTCTGGCATAAGCCCTTCTTTTTGCACCCACAAAATTTTCGTTGAAAATAATTCTAAAACTGTGATCCAACCTCAACGTCGTCTTAATCCGAATATGAAAGAGGTCGTGAAAGGAGAGGTTCTCAAGTTGTTGGATGCGGGGATAATTTATCCAATTTCTGATAGTAAGTGGGTTAGTCCAGTGCAGGTTGTACCTAAGAAGGGTGGGATCACGGTAGTAGCGAACGAGAATAACGAGTTAATCCCGACTAGGACGGTAACGGGATGGAGAATGTGTATCGATTATCGTAAGCTTAATGACGCCACTCATAAGGATCACTTTCCCCTCCCTTTTATCGACCAAATTTTAGAACGATTATCTGGGCATAGTTTTTATTGCTTTCTCGACGGTCTCTCGGGGTATTTCCAAATCCCTATCGCACCCGAGGACCAAGAGAAAACAACATTCACTTGCCCCTTCGGAACTTTCGCCTACCGTAGGATGCCTTTCGGTTTATGCAACGCACCAGCTACCTTTCAGCGGTGCATGCTCGCTATTTTCGATAAATATGTAGAAAATATTATGGAAGTATTTATGGACGACTTCTCAGTTTTTGGCGACTCTTTTGCTTTATGCTTAGAAAATCTAGGAAAAGTTTTACAACGCTGCGAAGAAACAAACTTAGTTTTAAACTGGGAGAAGTGCCATTTTATGGTGCGAGAAGGTCTAGTCCTAGGTCACAAAATTTCTGCTAAGGGAATCGAGGTCGATCAAGCTAAGATCGAGGTGATCGAGAAACTGCCGCCGCCTACGAACGTTAAAGCGATTAGAAGTTTTCTAGGCCACGCAGGTTTTTATCGACGCTTTATTAAGGATTTTTCAAAAATCACCAAGCCTCTAACCCAACTTCTAGAAAAAGATATTCCTTTTAACTTTAACGAATCATGCTTAGATGCATTCGAATTAATAAAATCCAAATTAATTAATGCTCCGATTATGATTGCTCCGGTCTGGGAATTGCCGTTCGAAATTATGTGCGATGCTAGTAGCTTTGCGGTAGGTGCGGTGTTAGGACAACGAATAGCTAAAAATTTCCACCCCATCTACTACGCTAGCAAAACACTCAATTCGGCACAAGAGAACTACACAACAACTGAAAAAGAGCTCCTCGCTATTATTTTCGCTTTTGATAAATTCCGGCCTTATATTACGCTCTCTAAGGTTATCGTTTTTACGGATCATTCCGCTTTGAAGTACCTCCTTTCTAAACCGGACGCCAAGCCGCGTCTCATTCGCTGGATCCTCTTACTTCAGGAATTCGACTTGGAGATCCGGGATAAGAAAGGAGCGGAAAACCTAGCGGCTGATCATCTTTCTCGTCTAGAAAATCCAGAAATAGGTATTTTAAATGAAAATTTTCTTAGTGACTCTTTCCCGGATGAACAACTTTTAAATATTTCTTCTTCTACTCCCTGGTTTGCCGACTTGGCCAATTATCTAGTGGCCCGCGTCCTCCCAAAAGAATACTCCTCTCAGCAAAAGAAGAAATTTTTTTCGGAGTTGAAGTATTATTTTTGGGAGGACCCATTTCTATTCCGCATTTGTGCAGACCAGGTGGTGAGAAGATGTGTATCCCGGGAAGAAGGTCACCAAATTTTAAAGCATGTTCATGAAGGTCCGACTGGCGGGCACTTTCAAGCAAACCGCACCGCACACAAAGTGCTTAGTGCTGGCTTTTATTGGCCAAGCATATTTAAAGATGCACAAATCTTTGTGGGCGGATGTGATCGGTGCCAGCGGACCGGAAACATCTCAAATAAAAATGAAATGGAACAAAATTACTTTCTCGAATGCGAAGTTTTTGATTTATGGGGCATAGACTTTGTAGGCCCATTTCCCTCTAGTTTAGGAAATAAATATATTTTAGTTGCCGTCGATTATGTCTCTAGATGGGCGGAGGCCCAGGCTCTTCCAAGTAATGATGCCCGCGTTGTGATTTCATTTCTTAAAAAATTGTTTTCTCGTTTTGGTTTTCCTCGAGCGATCGTTAGTGATAGGGGAAGTCATTTTTGCAACGCCCAACTCACCAAAGTTCTAACTAAATATGGCGTTACGCATAAACTTTCCACCGCTTATCACCCCCAAACTAACGGTCAGGTCGAGGTAGTCAATCGGGAACTCAAAAGAATTCTAGAAAAAACCGTTTCTATATCTCGCAAAGATTGGTCGTTAAAGTTAGACGATGCTCTTTGGGCATATCGGACAGCATACAAAACCGCTATCGGTTGTACTCCATTCCGATTGGTCTATGGAAAATCGTGTCATCTTCCGGTAGAAGTAGAACATCGTGCGTACTGGGCGTTAAAATTTTTTAATTTCGATCCGCACTCGGTCGGTGAGCATAGGAAAAATCAGTTAAATGAACTCGACGAGTGGCGAGCGCACGCGTATGAAAACAATAAAATTTATAAAGAACGCACAAAATATTATCACGATAAGAACCTTCGCCACCCTAAAACTTTTAAACCAGGCGATCAGGTTCTGCTTTTTAATTCACGTTTACGTCTGTTTCCGGGAAAGCTCAAATCTCGATGGTCTGGACCGTTTTTTGTCAAGCAGGTTTTTCCATACGGCACTGTGTTAATCTCGCACCCGGATAAGGGTGATTTTAAAGTGAATGGACATCGTTTAAAGCTTTATTTTTCTAATGATGTGATATCTCCTGAAAAGGAGCAACTGTTATTTATTTCATGATTGTTTGGAACTATATTTTTATTTTTTTTCCGGAACTTTTTATTATGGACACTATTATCTTTAAACTTTTATTATTATTATTCGAACACTATGTTATGTAACATTTTCAACAATCTTGGGATCTTCCCCCAAGTTCCTTTTCTGCATTTATTTTTGTATTGTGTTCTTCTTCCCGGTGGCCCAATTGCTTCAAAGTTCGTGATTGCCGCTCCAACATTGTTGATATCAAGGTAGATCAAGTCAAGCCTGCTGATGATAAAGTAAATTAAAGCGCAAGCATGGGGGAGCGACATCCGCATTTCAGCCTCAATAACCCGGGGAAGTCCTGTTCTTTTTTATTTTTAATTTACTGCATTCTCGTCTTCTTCCTCCTCTTCTCCTTCTCTTTCTCGTTTTTTTTTTCATTGAGGGCAATGAAAGATCTAAGCATGGGGGAGGGTTGAGTCCTTTCTTTTTCTTTTCTTTCAAAAAAAACAAAAAAAATTAGTGTAGTTATAAAGTCTCTTAATAGTACTATAAAATCCAAAAAAAAAAACTAGAAAACTAAAAAACCAAAAAAATCCAAAAAAAAATTCAAAATCCAAAAATATTTAGTATCTATTTGAAAATCACCATCAAAAATTATTTTCTATCATTTCTTTAGTATGTTTCTTTGAGTGTTGTGTAGGCTCATGTAGTATTTTTAATCTTTGGTAGTATGTTAGGATAGAGTTTAGTTTAACTATATTACTTTTGCATACGTTAGTTTTGCATTTTCTCTATCATAACTTTTGGCATCATAATTCCATTCTATCATCATAATGATGTTGTAGTTTTTCTTCTAATCTAAGTGTAGTAGCGTGCATATGTTTGTTAGATGATATTATTAGACACTCACTCACATTGTAGTCTTTCTTGGTGGCTAGAACTTGCCTCTAGCGATCCTCGAAGCATTTGCATAAGTTTGTCATGGTTTTTAGAAATGATTTAGGCCATCCTTTTGGATAGTTTGTGTTTCTTTTGCCCACCTAAAACATTCACTTTGCAAAACAATTTTGGGCCTCCTTCTTATTTTCTTTGTTAGCTCCACCTCTCATTTTCACCAAAGCCAAATGCCCTTCCTATTATCACACTAAACTACTATTGAGTTTTATTTGAATATCATTTTGTGTTGGGTTGTTATATTGGAAAACGAGGAGGAATTTATTTCAAGCTTATTTTGGAGCTCTTATGAGCAATGAAAAAAAAAAGAATGAAAAAAAAATCATTATTATCCAAAAAGATCATTTGAAAAGTTATTGTTGGCCAAGTATGAAAAAGAAAAAAAATAGCCATGGCCTTATGTTCTTAAATTTTGAGAAATTTGACGTACATCTCTTGTCATTTCTCATTCTCGTGTACTTTGTTTTGAAAATTATTTAAAACTCTCCACTTGGTTTAGTGTGATATTTAGCCACATGTTTATCTTTAAATCCCAAATCCTTATCATTTACCTAAGCCGAGTCTTTATGCCTAATGAAAGTCCTATTAATCTTTAAGCCATGACAATGTACTTGTGTAGTGGAGAGGGTGTGACCGGGCGAGCCTATGGACACCATCATTGATGGATTTCTTTGGAGGTTACCTTGGAGTGTTTGTAGAATAATCGTAGTCTCAGCAACTTGTTGCTTGTTCAATGCACTTATTTCGGTTGAATTGCTATTCATGTTATGTCTGTTAGCTTAAACCTTTTGATGCCTTTTTGTTATTTTAGTAGGAAATTTGCAATCTAGTCCTATGCCTAAGTAATGTTTTTAAACTCTTCTCTATTCTCCTCTACATCGATTTCTCGCCGCACTCATTGGGAGCATATTAGTTTTGATAGCTTAATTTTTGTTTGGGCTTCGCAATTAAAAAAATCTGGGTAGTATAGCTCTCATATATTTTAATTTCTATTTTGCTTGAGGGCAAGCAAACTCTTAAGCATGGGGGAATTTGATAAGTTGTTTTTAGTTATATTATTTTATGTTATTTTAAGCATTATCTTTTTAATCTTTAATAAAACTTTGATGATTTTATTATCATTTTGCTTAACTTTATATTTTTGTTCAAACTAATGTGGTTTTATGTTTTGTTTTGTAGGTGGAGTTCACCTTGGTGAGCTCATGCTCACCTTGATCAAACTCAAGTTTTGTACACTTCAATTCATGTAGCAGCCCGGCTACATTTGCGGCCAAGACGAAGCCAATTTCAGCACTAATGCAGTCCAAAACTAGCCCTCCAAATGCTGCCCCAAAACCAGTCTAAGTGCAGTCCAAATGCAGCCTTATTCCAGCTCAAAACAAGCCCAAATTCAGCCTCATGTTGCTGTCCAATTCCATCCATGTTGCTGAATTCC
The DNA here is from genome assembly GCA_033032865.1 of Dactylorhiza incarnata. Taxonomy (NCBI): domain Eukaryota; kingdom Viridiplantae; phylum Streptophyta; class Magnoliopsida; order Asparagales; family Orchidaceae; genus Dactylorhiza; species Dactylorhiza incarnata. The sequence continues at coordinate 26,154,991 of JAWHQI010000003.1, forward strand.
TGCAGCCCACATTGGTGCAACGTGAGCTATGCACAGCAGCCCATTGATGCAAACCGGGCCCATGCCATCCACACCAAGCAATGCAGCCCACTTACTTCTTTAATGCAGCCCACTTCACTCTCCACTCCCATAACCGAGCAGCTCTTCCTCTACCAGCCCGCCACCTTGACATTTCTCCCCATGCATGCATTTCCAATGCATTGACCGGCTGCTCTCTCTCTCTCCTTTCCTCTTTACTTCACATTCACCCCCTTCTTCCTCTCTCTCCTCTTTCAACACTCATCCATCCCCCCTCTTTTATTTTAATTCTCTATTTTATTTTTTAAATATCATTCATGCATGAGACCCCCTCTCTCTCATCTCCTCTCTCTCTTTTTTTTTTATTTCTTCTCTCCTCTTTATTTCTTATTCATCTCCCCTCCTTCTATTTTCTATTTTCTATTTTATTTTATTTCCTTCTTAAATAGAACACAATGCATTTGGCCACCTCTCTCCTCCTCATTTAAACCCATGCATGCATCCTTCCATTCATGCATTTCCCTTCTCTCTCCCTCATAAATCTCATCTAGAACCTTCCACCTCTTCTATATAAGGAACCCATGCTTCATGCTTTGGGAGGTTGAATTTTGGAGAGAGCTTTGGAGAGAGCTTTGGAGAGTGCTAAGTTTAAGAGTGCTTTTTACTTTATTGTTGTAATTTTTCCTTCTTGTAATCCCTTTTCATTTCAATAGTATAGTATTGCTCTTTAAATATTTTGTACTCCTTTATTTGTTTTCAACTAATGAAAATGCAAGCTTTCTTTTCTATCTCCTTCTCAATTTCCATTATGCGTAGCTAAATTTCCGTTAGCTTTTGATCATGAGGATCCATGAAATGAGATGAGATTTCTCTTTATTTCTTAGCTTTATTTTTTGTTAAATCTTCACTCGATCCTTCTTTGGTACTTCTTTTTGTCGACTCCGTATTTCCGGTATACGGTAGTAGGCTTTTTGATCTCATTTCATAGAAGTCGAGAGACTCGTTGATTTGAAAGATCGCTCAAAGAAGGAAGGAGTTGCACGCACCCCTAGAGATAGGATGACGTAAATCCTCCGGATTGGAGTCAAATCCAATAGTGCGGTTCACTTCGATAATGCGACTTTAGACCTGTTTGATCTACGAAGAGATTCCGATTAAACCGTCTTTAAGTTAGGAGATTTAGTGCTCTAGCGAGACTATCTCTCATTTTCGGAACTGTCACGGTCGGGTTTGATTTGCAATTATAAAGCTATATTTTTATCCCTATCATCTCTTTTCATGGTGAATCTTTGATCAAACGCTATTTTCTTAATCTGATTTTATCATTTTAATATCGTCTTTAATATTGTCTTAAAAATTCTCAAAATCACCCAACACTTGTACGGTAGGATAATAGTTGAAAGCGTGAGTAGTAATACTTGACAGCCCCGTGTTTGAATACGACCTTGGTACTACAATTTGATAGGTACACTTGCCTCATCGGGTTGATAGTAAATTAATCACCAGGCTCGAATCTTCAAATTAGGACGGAGATTCTGCATCATTAGAAACATTTCATTTTAGGAAACCTTAATGCTGGCGTTGAGGCTAACGCCTGGCGTTAAGTCAAATCATTCCCAAAATGCACCTGCAATCATGGCAGCTTCCCTCCATGTCATTTTCATCTTGGTGGGAATGAAAGTCAACATTGGTGTTAGCCCTGGCGTTAGACCACATTCTTCTTTTCAACTTGTGAGCAAGTTCGGACCAACAGCAGCAACCTAGTTTCATATTTGTTCAAACCTGCATGCTAAAAACACAATGACAAACTAGATCAAATACAAGTAGGATTTGTTATTCTCAAATCAAGAGATGCAGAAAACCGTGTTCCAAAACAAACTTGTTTGTTTTTATAGCTTGTAGGAACTCACAGGTATGACACTGGGATGTTACAAGCTGAATGGGATATTGATAGAGGGCAAAGAAGCAAAGTGAACACTAATGTGTGGCGTTATCATTAATGTTGGCGTTAGCGTCTAGTCAATATTTTCCTCATGTCGGATGCTGGTCTAACCGACATGGAGTCTTCTAGTCAACATGGAGTCTTCTTATCGATATGCCTATCAATGATAAATCCACTGCCGCAGGGCGATAGTTCTAACGCCCAGTGTTATCCATGGAATATGCAAGTGCGCCAAAATTAAAATTCAAGGGAAGATCTCGGGCAGGAAGCACGATGCACATATGGATGATTTATACTGTTGGGCGGTATCAATATCATCGGGCGTTACTATTGCCTAAAATGAAATGTTTCCTAAAGCGCAGACTCTCCATCCCAAATTTAAGGTTCTAGTGCTCAAAATATTTCCTTAAGTGTTACCATCGAGCGATAGGGGTCTTAATGTATAAAAATGCAATTTTTGATGCTCTCGTTGATGATTGAGGAACCCTAACTCTACTATGTTGAGCACTCTATGAGGGACCTTATTTCAGACATTTGAGAGCACTCCCATCTGTTGGAACATGCTTTCCTTATCTATTTGTTTGACAATAACAAATCCTATTGTATTTGATCATACTTGCATTGTGTTTATAGTGTGCAGGATCTTCAACATTCAATCCCCAAAGGAGTGTGAAAAAAAAAGACGACGAAGCAACATTAGGATGATTATCTGTTGTTACCGCGGCGCGGTAACACTACCGCTGGCGCTAGCAAATCGGAAACCACTGAGAAGGAAACTGCTGAGAACGGAACTGACGTTCAACGAAATGAAAGCTCCGTTCGACGAACTGGCATTCAACGAAATGAAAGCTCTGTTCGACGAACTGAAAGCTCCGTTTGACGAACTGCATGCTCTACCGCGGCGCTCGACGAAATGTATGCTTTACCGCTGAGCGTTAGCACTACCGCTGGCACTAGTGTGCGTTCGACAAAATGAAAGCTGCGATCGAAGGAAAGGAGGTCGACGAAATAAAAGTGGCGATCGACGAATATGAGTTCGACGAAAAGAGATGTGCTCTACCGCGTGAGCGTTAGCACTACCGCTGGCGCTAGCATAAATGGAAACAATTGTCGAGAAGGAAACAGTGGAGAAAAAAGAATGTCGACGGGACGCTATTTTGGCAAGTACAATCACGGCGCGTTAAGTCTAACGCACGGCGGCAAATGAGGAAGGGGATCTCGCGGGAAGGAATAATCAATCAAGAGTATGCAATATCATTATGAAACCAATCAATCAAGATTTGGAAACTCCAATCAATCAAGATTTGATTAATCAAGATTTGGAAACTCCAATCAATCAAGATTTAATTAAGAAACCAAAAGGAGCATGCAATATCATTATGAAGGCAAGAATATATCATATTCTTGTGGGGAATAATGTATTTCCAAAGATAGATGCCAAACCCACGAATATGATGAGAATAGAAGGAAGGAAACAACTCACCGCCGCTACCGCCCCGCTATAGCACTACCGCCGGCGCTAGCTATCCTGGATAGCAAACCTCTATTTCATGCTTGGTTACATTATTTCATGCTTGGTTACTTTATTGACAAAATTAAAGATTTTAAATGCAAAATGATTAACAAAAAATATCTTCATCTTTGGAATTTAACTCATATTTCTTCTTATGAATAATCTTGATTATAAAAAGATGTTTTCTTGTATTTCTATAAGTCTTCTTCATCATCACCATATATTTTTTCCTTGCGCTTTCATGCTTATATCAAGTCTTAAATATCAAAATTCCTTTTTCCACAAATGGTAGACTTGCTTGGTAAAATTTATATTGGTTATTCTAACACATATATAACTTTCATGCTAAAAAAAACTCTGATCTATTTCAATGAAAATTTTTATGCTAAAAACTTCCTCTTATTAGTGAATTTCAAATCATTTTTATTGCTAAAAGGATATATTCTTTATTCCAAAATGTTATTTCTTCCGCAATAACTTTGATTCATTAATGGATTTCAAAATAGCTATGTGAGTTATTTGTTTAAAAATTTCAAATAAAAATATAAATCCATAGGCTATGTACCTATCATTTGATTTAAAACGCTTAAATGTTTCCAATAATTATTATCCATGACTTCATATCTCACCATAGCGGGGGCGTAGGGTTGTAGACATTAGATTACCTGACCTCTAAGTCATGTCTTGTCCTTAACCGGGGAGGGTTCCAGTGGGGCCTTGCGCGGCACTGGGGGGAAAGAGTGCTAGGGTGAGGTTTGTCTAGTGTTTGCATATGGGATTAACACCCCAACCTACGGCATGTATGCAGCTCCTCATGCCCATCCATCACTTAGTACGCGGCTAGGGTGTAGACATATTGTCTGGGTATATTGGTTAATTAGAAATCATTACCTTTTTTATGCTTAACTTTTATAAAGCAAAATCCTTTGTGAACTTAAATTGCTACAACATCTATTTTTTTATCTAAAACTCTTAATCATCTACTATGCTTCACCATTCTTATATAGATGTTCTCTTCAAAAATATATTTCTTTATGCTTTCCACCTCTTTACTACTTGTACGCTCGATCATGAATACGTTTTTCCAACAAGTGGTTTCTTTATGACAATTTCTTCACATTCTTTTTTCACTCCTATATATTGTATTTTTTCCTAAGTGTTTAACTCTTTATCATGTTCATTCCCTCTCTACACATTTATGACACACATTAACATTTAACTTTCTCTCCACCCTCTTTTGATAATACCAAAAGGGGGAGAATAAATTTGAAAGAAATTCACATGTTTGGGGAGTCAAGTTCATAGGAATTTTTGTTGTAGGGGGAGCATTCACTTAGGGGGAGCATTCATTTAGGGGGAGCATTTGCACATGTCTTAAATTTCATGCTTATCCTTTTTAATAAACACAATTCCTATCTTTTGAACTATTGCTTTCTAAAGGGATTTGTTATTATCAAAAGGGGAGTTTGTTGGAACATGCTTTCCGCATCTATTGGTTTGACAATAACAAATCCTATTGTATTTGATCATACTTGCATTGTGTTTATAGTGTATAGGATCTTCAACATTCAATCCCCAAAGGAGTGTGAAAAAGAAAGACGTCGAAGCAACATCGGGATGATTATCTGTTGTTACCGCGGCGTGGTAACACTACCGCTGGCGCTAGCAAATCAGAAACCGCTGAGAAGGAAACCGCTGAGAACGGAACTGGCGTTCGACGAAATGAAAGCTCCATTTGACGAACTGGCATTCGACGAAATGAAAGCTCCGTTCGACGAACTGAAAGCTCCGTTCGACGAACTGCATGCTCTACCACGGCGCTCGATGAAATGTATGCTTTACCGCGGAGCGTTAGCACTACCGTTGGCGCTAGTGTTCGTTCGACGAAATGAAAGCAGCGATCGACGGAAAGGAGGTCGACGAAATGAAAGCGACGATCGACGAAGATCAGTTTGACGAAAAGAGATGTGATATACCGCTTGAGCGTTAGCACTACCACTGGCGCTATCATAAATGGAAACAATTGACGAGAAGGAAACAGTGGAGAAAAAAGAATATCGACGGGACGCTATTTTGGCAAGTACTATCACGGCGCGTTAAGTCTAACGCCCGGCGGCAAATGAGGAAGGGGATCTCACGGGAAGGAATAATCAATCAAGAGTTTGCAATATCATTATGAAACCAATCAATCAAGATTTGGAAACTCCAATCAATCAAGATTTGATTAATCAAGATTTGGAAACTCCAATCAATCAAGATTTAATTAAGAAACCAAAAGGAGCATGCAATATCATTATGAAGGCAAGAATATATCATATTCTTGTGGGGAATAATATATTTCCAAAGATAGATGCCAAACCCACGAATTTGATGAGAATAGAAGGAAGGAAACTGCTCCCCGCCGCTACCGCCCCGTTATAGCACTACCGCCGGCGCTAGCTTTCCTGGACAGCAAACCTTTATTTAAAACAACACGAAAATGAATTTCCCTTGACGGATTTGGACGAAATTTTCGAGGGCTGAAAGCCCTAGCCGTCTAGAGAAAAGTGAGGGGTGTTTCCCACTCATAATAATAGAGAGTTCTTCAGAGGAGATCAAAAGAAAATCATGCGCAAGGATTGAAGGCTATCAAAACGGTGATCAAGAAGCCTTCTCTCAACATACACATGGAGTGTTTTCGCTGCAACAATCTCTAATCAATTTGAGACATCCAAGGATCTCAAGAACATCAAAGAGGTAGACTCTCAAGCCACAACGATCGAACCTTTGCAAGAGAAATGACATCTACATCAAGGGTTCTACTTAGAGGGGAGTTTTTCCATTATCTTATCATGTAACGCTTTAATTTTATCATTGTAATCGGTTCGTGAATTCGCCACACGGTGACTAGGTCTAGGTTGAACTTAGGGAGTAATTCGCCTTGTGTTAGCAACTGGGTCTAGGGAGTGGATCTAAGGGGTGCTCGAGGCCTTTCTGGTGATAGATTGGCTAGAGCGGCTTGAGGCCGTATCTGGGGAGAGATCGGTTAAAGCCAACCGGTTTGTGGGGATACGAGTCGGTATAGAAAACAAAAAGGGTTTTCATATTATTCGCTTCGATTTCTAGCGTCATTGAAATCAGATTTTGTAATCAATTTTATAAATGATAATCATGTCTTTTCTTGTTTAATAAAATTGATTTCATTATCTCTTTACTTTTGATTTAACTTCGACCAAAATATCAAAAGTTTTCTAGTAAAGTTTTAAGTTTTTAAAACCCTTATTCACCCCCCCCCCCTCTAAGGGCGCCTACAGATCCAACACCATCTTCAACTTCATGATCAAAAGGAGTATTTTTGAAGGAGGTTTCATCACGCTTATTCAACACAAAGAATGATGTGTGTTCGACAATAGTCAAGAGAATCACAGTTGTCAAGTACTAATAAAATGGGAATAAATCCCCGAGTATCGAATCTCATGCGAAACACGGCTGGGTGGATTGATCGTTTGAGGAGATACTTGAGATTGAAGTCTCTTAAGTTGGGTTTTAATAGGGGGTTTTGGTTTCGTACTAATGCTAATGCAAGAAAAAGGAAACTAAATCAATGAGGGTCGCCTACACCACTTCGCACCTCTGCGGGTCGCAAACTTTGGCTTCGCTCATTGCACCTAGCAAATGCTTAGGTCAACCTCTCTCTCAACATTCAACACAAGAACTCAAATGGAAATCAAAGTACACATGAGGTTAGGCGTCCTAAGCATCTCAAATGAACACGGAAAACAAAATAACTCAAAGATTAACTCTTAAGAACAACCATGTTCACATCCATCATCAAAATAGAAGAGAAAACCATTCATCTACCAAATATGCAGAAATAGAAGAGGAGATAAAACAGTACTCGAGACTATTCCATAGATGCGGAGGGAACTCCAGAGGAACAATACTTTGTAGCTCCGGTCATCGACTATCATCCGGGGTCCTCGAAGTTGTCACACCCTCTAGCTCGTCTTCTCGATGGAAGCACTGTCCACATCTCAACCTCATGATCCTAGCTTGCGGAGAGGAAATGGAAGCTTGATCTTCACTTGGATGCTCTTTGATGATGTACAGATCCTAGGGGATGATCCCTAACCCATAAAGGAAGAGAAAAGGCGCCTAGGATGTTGACTGCGAAACTTTTTCAGAGGGAAAATAGTGTCTCTCGCCAGTCCCGTCAAGACCTGTATTTATAGACAACAGAAAAAATGTCTTCGCACGAGTAGGCGCACGACCACTGGTCATGTGCGAAGGAAAGTCCTATACTCGGGCGCCAAGGAACCTGTACCAAAATAGGATGTTGCAAAAATCTACACGAGTAAGTGCACGACCACTGGTCATGTGAGAAGAGATGTCCTCTACTCATGCGCATATAAACTTGTACAAAAATGTTCTAGTGGAGAAAAAGTGATAAACGCCATGAGTAGGCGCACGATTACTAGTCATGCGAGAAGAGAAGTCCTCTACTTATGCGCAAATAAATCATTGAAAGGAAAATTATATGTCGACCAGTGGTCGTGCGAGGAGAAATGCACTCTTCGTGCGCATATAAGTCCAGTCATCATGTGTTTCCTTGGGATAAATTTGGCCAACAGTCCGCACGACCATTGGTCATGCATGAACGAGTCCATTGATCATGCGTGAACAAAAACGCACAACCAGTGGCCTAGAGTACTAAAATGGGCTAAAATCCTCAGGTAACACAACACATGGTTGTACCTGCATGAAGAACACCCAGGACCACTAGAAGGACATAGCCACACATAAAAACATAAAACAAAATAGAAAGAGAAGGAGAGGCAATATCCTATATGCAAGGAATGACCAAAACTAAACTCCAAATAGCTAAATCTTGCTCAAAAGAATATAAGACTACAAACAGGGATTTTATGATATTATCTAATGAAAGATGAGCGATAAGAAATGAAGCTGGGATATTAAAGGAACCTAAATTACTATATGAAAAATGATCATCAAATACCCCCAGACTTGAACGAGTGCTTGTCCCGAAGAATTCAACTACCTATTCGGAGTATGTTATGATAATTACAAATCAAAAACCAAAATTGGAAAGTGGAAGGAGAAGTCTCGTGCTCATGGAAGATAAAAGTAGAGTAGAGAAAATCTCTAAGCATAGAATTAAACACAATGAAACTAAACAAACTATTCTAAGGATATATCCACTCTTATCAAGAGAACTAAATGATATGTCATACGCACTGTGTAGGCAAAAGTAATGACGCTGAGTGCAGTGTTAAAGACTCAAAAGTCCTATGGTGGACTCCAAAGATATCCATCAATGACGATGTCCATAAGCTCCCCCGGTCACACCTTCTCCACTACATTTGACACTAACTAACTCTAACGATCCTTAGGACTTAAGTAGGATAATTATTTGTCTTAGGCTTAAGGTGAGGATTTCAAATAAGGAATGAGTGCCTAAATTACACTTAAGTGAATGATATGAGCTCGCAAATCGGAAATAAACCGCGGCATACAAATTTTGGTGAGTGACACCCCCAGACTTAGTAATAAAGAGTATTTTCACCGATGAACATAAACGTAAGGGTTACTCGCCACTTGCCAATCACCTCATTAAAGAGTATTTTATTTATCTTTTTGCTCTTTTCTCTTTCTTTTTACAAAAAATTTTAAGCAAACACAAAATAATTTCAAAATTTTCTTTTCTCATAATTGATTGTTAAAAACACACCCACATAATATAATGAAATTTTCACCGACTAATGGAATTAGAATCGCTGGTGAAATTAAGCAAAAGCTCAAGCAAAGCTTGATGGGGATTTTGGCAATTTGGCTTTGGTGTTAGTAAGGTGGAGGTGATCGAAGGAGAGGTGTAGGCTCAACTTTGGCTTGCAACGATAATGAAAATTAGGTTGGATATGAAGGCTCAATCAATTTAACGAAAGGACTAAGTCATATCCCTAAAGTTAATTAGTGTTAAGTGCACTTGTTTCGAAGGTCGCTAGGGGCAAGTTCTAGACACCGAGAGAGCACACCCCCTCTTTATTAGTCTATAATACGACACTAACGACACTACACACAACTCTATACTAGTGTCGGACTCGATCACGTTCTAATGAAGAGTCGATATAAAAGCCAACAATAGTAAGTGCAATTATATTGTATATAACCTAGGCAAGCAATTAACTCTAAATCTATTTCTATCTAAGAACATGGGCACTCAACTAGGAGCACTACATGAGTCTACGGTTCACTGCCCAATTTTAATTTTGCAATTCCAAATTTGTATATCCTACGCTCCTAAGAAAATTAAACTAAATGAGACTAACAAAAATTAAAGCCAAATTTAAGTTAGTGTAGTGAATACTCATGCATCCACGAGTAGGCGCACGACCACTGGTTGTGTGAGAAGAGAAGTCCTCTTCTTGTGCGCGAATTAATCATTGAGAGGAAAATTATATGTCGACCAGTGGTCGTGCGAGGAGAAATCCACTCCTCGTGTGCAAATTAGTCCAGTCATCATACATTTCATCAGGATACATTTGGTCAACAGTGCGCAGACCACTAGTCGTGTGCGAAGGAGTCCACCGATCATGCGTGAACAAAAATGCGCGACTAGTGGCCTAGAGTACTGAAATGGGCCAAAACTCCCCCGAAAAAACAAAACATAGATGTACCTGCATGAAGAACACCCAGGACCACTAGAAGGACATAACCACACAGACAAACATAAAGCAAAAGGAAAATAAACAGAAGGAGAGACAATCTCCATTATGCATGGAATGGCCTAAACTAAGCTCCAAATAGCTAAATCTTGCTCAATAGACTATAAGACTACAAACAGAGATTTTTTGCTATTATCAAATGAAAGATGAGTGATAAGAGATGAAACTGAGCTATTAAAGGAGCCTAAAATACTACACGAAATATGCTCATCAAAAAACAAATGCATCGATAATGCTGATCTCATACGTTCCTTCATCATCTCCTTCAGAAATCTCTATAGGGAGTTTTTACTTTATATTGTATTGTATTTTCTCTTTATTGTCTTTCGTGTGAGGTGAAAAATTTGTCGAGGTTATTGGCGATTAGGTCCTTGTGTGGCTTAGGTGGAACTCGATATGGTTGTTAGTCACTAGGTCCTTGTGTGGCATAGGGGGAATTTGTTGTGTGTGTTGGCGACTAAGTTTAGGGTTTAGATCTAAGGGAGGCTCGAGGCTTTATTTGGGGTGAGATAGGTTAGAGCCAACCGGTCCCTGGGAGAAGGGTTGTTATAGAAAATGAAAAAGGATTTTTCATAGTCGCCTTGATTTCTAGCATCAAAGAAATCAAACCTTTTGTAATCTAAGTTTTATGAAATAAAATCATGTCTATCTTTGTTGTTCACTAACTAGATTTTATTTCTTATTCATAAATGTTTTAAATAATATTTTCTATTGAATTTTAAAATAAAAATATATTACAAGGTTCGTTAGTGTTCTATAACTCAAGGAATTCAATCTCTGTGAGCTAGCGCCTACCAATAGTACTTACCATCGACGGTATCAAAGAAAGTTTGAATTCCTCCTTTTCTAAGAAGTAACCTTTGATACAATCTTTTCTGCAAAGTTAAAATAAGGTTTTATATTAAATATTCTATAACTACAATAATTAACAAGAATATTCTTATTCAGTTTTAAAATCTTAAAAACTCGTATTCACCCCCCCCCCCCCTCCCCCCTCTAAGGGCGTTAGTAGATCCAATAAGTGGTATCAGAGCGGGTTATTCAGAAATGGTTTCACCACCTAGAATAATGGTGCTTTCTGATCTCGCATCTACGAGAGGGGATGAAATTTTATTTAATGAAAATTTATGAACACCATCTTTATTTGAGGGTAAAAATTATAAAGGGTGGAAAATATTAATGGAAAAATTTCTTAAATCATTAGATATAGGAGTTTGGAATATAACCATATAAAAGACCCCAAGTGAGTTAAATAGGGAAGAGTGTGTTCTAAATGCTAAAGCTATAAATAGTTTATTTTGTGTAATTTCTAAAGACATTTTTAAACTAGTTTATTGCTTTCCCACTGCTTACAAAATTTGGAAATTCCTTGATGAAATTTATATTCTTCCTTGTATATGTATGGATCAAGTGAAAGATTTGGAGAACATGCTAGCTTGCATAGGTATTCTAGAACGCTCCTCTCTTGATGGATCCATGGAGTGCACATCAAGAGGAAGGGAAGATGGCAAATCATCAATGGAAAAGGAATGTCATGAAGATGAAGATGTCAAAGTAACTACATGTTCAAATCTTGCATCCTCCAAGTGCATTGTATGTAAATCAAATTCCCTTCTTATTTCAACTTCTACTTCTACATTGCATGTGCTAAATATGGCTAAACATAGATTTAAGAAATTGAAAAATATTAATTCAAAATGGCGTTTAGAAAATAAAAATTTAAAAGCACAACTTATTGTAGAATAAAATTTTGATGTGTCTTGTTCACCCTTATGCTCTTTAGTTGAAATTGATACACCTTATATTGATTGTAATAAATTAAATTAAAAATTCAAGGTCCTTGAAAAAGAGCTTCTCATTGCATAAGAGAATAGTAAAAAATTGATAAATGAAAATGATTCTCTAACTATTAAACTAAATTCATTAAAATATTTTGTGCAAAAATTGTCAAATAAGAAAAATCTCTCATAAAAATTATAAATCAAATTTTCAAGAACTTCACTTCACAATATAAGAATGTGTTTAAGAAGAAGAGTGGTAATGAGAAACAATAAATTAAGACTCAATCATCTAATGCCTATTGTCACCCACTTTGTCAACTAGTGATATTAAAAGACAAACACTCTTATAAATATTTGAAGAATCACACTTATAGGAGTCATTATAATGAGCTACATAACTCTAGTTTGAAGAAAAAATTTAAACATATAAATCTCTAATACATTGTTTTTCAAACAATTATCATTATATAAAGACTTCACATAATAATAATATGAATTTTAAAGATAAACATCCTAGGTATGAATGGAGACCCATAATTCAAAATGAAATACACAACATTCTACTTCATGATATGCAAATCGTCTTTTTCTTTTGTTTTGCAATTTTTTTGTATCTTGCTTGATCCAACACGTTTTTGGTCTCTTTAGATATATTATGCGATATGACTCACTCACATTAAGCCTAATTTTTAATAAATTAAAATTAAATGAAATTAAACAAAAAGTCATATCATTACTAGTGGCAAAATTAACTTAGATTCTAATTTCTATCATTTTAAAAATTCATTGCCTATAAATGTCTTATAATATCATTAAGAATTAAATGCTGAATTTCAAAAGTGATATTATTAATATTAATGAAAACACATTCAAAAATGGATTTGACTTGGCCATTAAGAACTCCTGGGATAAAATATTTAATGCACAACATTTTAGTTAATTCATTGATTTCTTTGCTGCATTAGATACCCCTAACATAAAAAATTATAATCAAAATCAGAATTAAAAAATCACAAAAATCATGCTTTTTGCATGAAATTTCAAGTCTCTGTTTGATACCACCTGGCGTTAATACTGACCTCCAGTGGTAGCTCTATTTTCTTAAAAAATTCTAATTTTCTCTAAATTGTATTTTCCAAAAATTATTCTATTGTTTTACTTATTATTATTTTCTAGTTTCAAAAAATTTTGATATATTTTGGATCATGGTTTTAAAAATAAAAATCAAAGAAAAAAGTTACAAAACAATTCATAAATCAATAAAAACATATTCATATTCACCCTACAAGCCTTCATTATAAATAAATAAAAAGAATGAATATGAATACTTTATCATATGTCATAAATTTTGAATTATCATGCAAAATCAAAGATCAATAAATTCAATTAATGAATGCAATTATATTATAAATTTTAAAATTTAGTTTATTTGTTTTAGTTCATGATATGATTGAATTATGTCTTGAGATTGTATGTATGCCATTTTTTCTAGACTCTAAAATCAATCATGCTCACATCAAAATAAATCAAAAGTCTTAATCATTTCATTTTAGGTCCATGAAAAAATAAAATTGAAACTCCTTTTTGAATACATGCAATATTAGCATCTAACCAATTATATATATTGGACTGTATCATTGTCAGTATAACATTGCATCCAAACTCATCATCTTAGCATCACCTTTTTAGTATAAGCTCATTTTAGTGTATATGTTAGGGATATCATTTTTAATGTCATGCTAAATTAAAAAGTAGAAAATTTGAAATTCATGATAACTACTTGGCTTTAAAATCAACTATCCAAATTACAATTCTTAAAAATAAAGTCATGGCTTATGAGTTCATTGGTCTAAATGCATAGTATGCCTATGATCATTTACCTTGATTACGTGTCTCACAATAGTAGGGGGCATAGGATTGTATGCTTTAGAAGACCTAATCTTTAAGTCAAGTCTTGTCCTTAATTGGGGAGGGTTCTAGTGGGGCCTTACAAGGCACTGAGGGGAAAGAGTGCTAGGTTGAGCGACTTCTTTTATGTGTATATGGGACTCACATCCCAACCTACTGTTCGCCCGAAAGATCGCAACATAAGTTTTTTAAGGGAGTTCGCACGATCTCAACTTCTGAGACCGCCCAGTTCAGCCATCTTGCATAAAGGAGTGGGCTTCACAGGTTTGGTTATCGGTCTCCTCTTCGAGATCGCGCGGTCAGAACATCCTTATTCTTCCCATCCACAGTAAGTCAGGTATCTCCTCACCTCAGTTCAGTTACCATAAATCCTGGGCAGCCCATAATTTTAGGAGCTACCCGTTTGGGCAGTCTCCGAGCCTATAAATAGGGGTGTAGGGCTCCCCTAGAAGGGACTTTTGGGGGATGGAGTCTTGAGCAGATTAAAGAAACAAGCGGTCTTATTTCCAGCTTGCTCCTTTTTCTTTTGCCCGGTCTGCTTCCAGCTTCCTACAATCTCTAGCCTTTTATCATTCTCAATTAGTGTCGTCTCTCAGTCAGAGTCCCTTCATCTCTTCCTACCTGACATACTCTGACCCCATGTAACCAACGGTCCCAAGTTTTCCCCCGAGTTTATGTGTAAGTTATGGAGGTGTAATTTTTGCATCAACAGAATGAACACGCGGCCTTCAGATCGGGATTTGTTGGTGAAGCGCGGCAGTTTGAGATGACAGATCGGGAGTTGCGAAGTCAGATCGGTGGAGGTCATCCAGAGGCGGTTCGCGTGACCTCAGAAGATCTGGAAGTACGCTTCGAGCGTGCGATCGAGCAGACCCGTCAATAGTTCGCTCGAGCTCAGCGTGAGACTGCCCAGCAGATGGAAGCCATGGGGAAAGCTTTAGAAGTGATCTCCCAGCGGCTAGCTCCTCAAGCCGTTGAGTTCACTACACCAGTGGCTATCCAACCTGCCTGCGGTCAGGTTACTGACTGCGCGGACCACGAGCCCGATGCGCCTCTGCGGCTTCAGGGTGTCGAGTTCGCCGCCCGACAGGATTTCTATCAGGCAGCTGCCCGGGGAAGTCCTTCCCAAGCTTTGAACTTTTGTGAAGGCACAACGCCTCTCCCTGTCGATCTTTGGGAAGAGCCTTCCACATTCGTAGATCAAGTTAGGTGGGAGCCCATTCCCATGGGTTATAGAGAGCCCCGACTTCCATTCTATATTGGAAGGGATGATCCGATTTCACACTTGCAATATTTCGAAGCTGCAGTGTCAATGAGGACCTTATCTGAGGCTCTTCGTTGCAAGCTGTTTATTACCTCCCTCGGAGGCGAAGCAAGGGAGTGATTTTTTAATCTTCTTGCAAGGTCTATTGCTTGTTTTGAAGATCTCAGGAGAGAGTTTCTTTTGTGGTTTGCAACCTCAAAGAAATGGAACAGTGGCCCTGCAACACTTTTTAAAATCAAGCAAGGTGAAAGCGAGAGTACAGCTCATTTCGCTGCCCGTTTCCAGGAGGAAATACTAGGCATCCGAGACGTTGGACCCGTCCTCCTCCAAGTTGCATTCATCAATGCTCTTCGAGAAGGCCCTCTGAAGTTGAAGGTCACTACTAGGGAACCCCGTTCCTACCAGGAGTTAATCTCAATCATGAATAGGTTCATAGAGGGTGAGATTTGTAATCCTGAATATGTCTCATATCTATCCAATATGGCATATCAAGGTGGCAGCAGCTCTTCATCTTTAACACCTCAATGATAGCAAAGGCCGATTCGGCAAGAATACCAACCTCAGGCTCCCAGAGGTAGGAATTTCTATCATCATCACCCAGCCACCAACCATCAGCAGCTCACCCAATGGCAGCAACCTGTTCAAGCTCAGCCACTAGCTAACCACCCTCTCCTACCTTTCCCAGCTACCCAGGCAAGACAATCTTTTAATGACTCACAAGAATGTTTTGCAGATCTCCCCTACCCATCTCAGAGATTTTAGAAATCATAGAAAAACAGCCCTTTTTTAAGAAGCCGGCTCCAATGAGAACGGATATCAAGTTTAGAAAATCGATCCTCTTTTGTGATTTCCATAAAGAAAGAGGGCATCAAACTGAAAACTGTCGGGCACTCAGGTTCCTAATAGAGAAGCTCCTCAAGGTTGGCAAGCTCCAGGGCTTGATCAACAAGAAGGTTGAAGATCAGTCGAAGAAGTCGAAAACCGTCGCTGAAGTCGGTTGGGAGTGTAAGGAAGTGGAGGATGCTGGCCTCTTTGGCAGCCTCCATATTGGTTATGAGTGCGTAGAGGCAGACAACGACGGGGCAAATGGATTGCTTTTTTGCATCCATGGAGGTGTTGGACTTGAATCTTCTAAGAAGACCAGCATGGCAAGAGTCTTCAGAGATGAAGTCTCAGCTGCCTCAACTTCAGCTCCAATTCCAAAGGTGGTTATCTTTAGTAAAGAAGATCTTCCACCCCACGGGAATCCCTTCAATGACGCTCTCATCATCAAGGTTGTGATAGAGAATTTCACAGTCGAAAGGATCCTAGTGGATAACAGAAGTTCAGTAAATCTGTTGTTCAAGCTGACTTTCGAAGCCCTAAAGGCTGGGAAGTCAATGCTTTCTACCGAAGGTCCCATCTATGGCTTCTCGGGGGAGAAGAAAGAGGTCGAAGGGAAAGTTTCTCTAACGGTATTGATGGGTGGGATCATCAAACAGGCCGAATTCGTAGTGGTAGATGCTCCTAGCAGCTATTACGCGATTTTTGGCAGACCCCTCATCAACCAATATAGAGCTGTAGTTTCGACGTTTCATCTCGCCCTCAAGTTTTCCGCTCAAGGAAAGCAGTTTAGGGTTATAAATGATCCTAGGCTGGCTCGAGAATGCTATGTCAAAACTGTCAGCTTTGTCGACATAGGATCTCAGTCGGAGGTTGAAAGCAAGGTGTTGGTTCCCCTGAGTTCTGGATAAAGGAATTCTAGTGGTTGGATTCTTTAAGTTCGCTTTCAGCTATTAATATGTCTTCTAATTTTTTGGCTGTAAAACTTCCCTGAATAACCTCAAGGCTGTTGTTTGTAATTGAATTTGCTTCAATAAGATTTGTTCTTCATTCATTTTCTTTTTTAGCAAATATCTACCTCTCTACATAAACTACTTTATGGGTATTCATCTGCAATATTATCGGCCACCTTTCCTAGGACATTTTCTCTGTTCTCTCACGCATATTTTGAATTAACATACCCAGGTCAAAACATGGAAGACATGAGAGAATCTGATTTAGAAGATCAAGACGTTGAGATTGAAAATGAAACTGAGGGAACTCACTTAGAACCAGCCCAAGATATACAGGTCGTACCAATTAAGAGAGATGAGGGAAAAACACTCTCAATTAACGCAGAACTCTCTGAAAATGAAAAAAAGGGAGTTAATAGCATGTTTATTTAGAAATCTGGATGTGTTCGCCTGGACAGCAAATGATATTCCAGGAGTAAACCCTGATGTAGCTTGTCATCACTTGAATATAGATCCAGCATTCAAACCAATTATTCAGAAAAAACGAGCGACAGCAGCCACCCTAGTCGCACCAATTAGTGAAGAAGTTCAAAAGCTACTCAAAGCTAGGTTCATCCAAGAGGTTCAATATCCTGACTGGATTTCAAATGTAGTGATGGTAAAAAAGCCTGGAGGAAAGTGGAGGATGTGTGTAGACTTCACAAAGCTCAATAAGGCTTGTCCAAAGGATTGTTATCCATTACCCAGGATAGATTCTTTGGTTGAATCAGCAGTCGGATTTTCGTGTATGAGCTTTCTGGATGCGTTCTCAGGCTATCATCAAATCAGAATGCATAAGGCAGATATTCCTCACACTTCTTTTATAACGAATGTTGGATGATTTTGCTATAAAGTAATGCATTTTGGCTTAAAGAATGTTGGTGCCACCTATCAACGGATGATGGATTTCGCATTCAAGAAACAAAAAACTAGGAATCTTGAAGTATATGTAGACGATCTACTCATCAAGAGTAAGCAATTTAGCATACATTTGAAAGATCTGGAAGAGACCTTCTCAAACCTCAAAGCATTCGACATGAGATTGAATCCATTGAAATGCATATTTGGAGCCAGCAAGGGAAAGTTCTTAGGACATCTCCTAACCCCGGATGGTCTTAAACCCAATCCAGACAAAGTAAAAGCAATTCTTGAAATGAAGTCTCCGAAGACACCAAAAGAAGTTCAACAGCTAGGAGGCCGAATGGCCGGATTGAGCCGATTTATATCTCGATCGGGAGACAAAAGTGCACCTTTTTTCAGGACTCTTAGGAAAGCTTCGAAATTCGAATGGACTAAGGAATGTGATTCAGCATTCGATCAGCTGAAAAAACAGTTAACTACTACTCCTCTCCTTCAAAGCCCTCATGAAGGAGAAGACTTATTTTTATATTTATGAGTGGGCTCATATGCGGTTAGTTCAGTCTTGGTTAGAGAAGAAAAGAAGAAACAATTCCCAGTTTATTATGTCAGTAGGATTCTAAAGAAGGCAGAGACCAGATATCCGATACTAAAAAAACTTGCCTTAGCTCTTATTATCTCAGCCAGGAAACTCAGACCTTATGTTCAGGCTCATTCCATTCGGGTGATCACAGATTTACCTCTGAATGGTGTGTTAGAGAAGCCGGGGCATTCGGGTAGATTGGCTAAATGGGCTATCAAATTAAGTGAATTTAGTATCTCATATATCCCTCGAACAGCAATTAAAGCTCAGGTATTAGCGGATTTCATAATTGATATAGCGGGGAGTGAATCAGAAAGTATTGTCAGAAGACCTTTGCCTTGGACAATTTATGTTGATGGAGCTTTAGGAAAAAGTTCTTCAGGAGCAGGAGTAGTCCTGATTAATCTAAATGGAGTCAAATTAAATCAAGCTCTAAGGTTTCATTTCGCAGTCACCAATAATCAAGCAGAATATGAGGCCCTACTAGCAGGACTCCGTTTTGCCAAAGAATTGGGAATTTAAGATGTTGAGGTAAAAATGGACTAATTGGTTGTGGCATCTCAGGTGAACGATGTCTATGAGACCAGGGAACCGGTCTTGAAAAAATATCAGAAGTTAGTAAAACAAGAAGTTGGGAAGTTCAAAAGTTTTACTAATCAACACATCCCGAGAGCAGAAAATTCATATGCAGATCAGTTGGCAAAATTTGGGTTGTTATCGGGAGGAACTACCTCAGATATGTTTCATCCTGCAGTTGAAGAAGATTCAGTGATGCAAATAGATCATAAGTCTTCCTGGATGGATCTGTTCATCATATATCTCTCATCAGGAGAATTTCATGATAAAATCAAAGATAAGAAAAGGTTCAGATTAAAGGCGGCATACTATTATCTGATCTCAGGTATATTGTATTGAAAAACATTTTTAGCTCCTCTATCCAGGTGTATATCAGAAGAAGAAGTCCCGGTTGTCCTCCGTGAAATACATTCGGGATAATGTGGCAGCCATTCAGGTGCAAAGAAGCTGGAAAAAGGAATTTTGAGGCAAGGGTATTTCTGGCCCAAGATGAGAAAAGATGCAGCTGATTACGCCAAAAGGTGCATTCAATGTCAAAAATTTGCTCCGCTTCAGCATCAACCAGCTCAGCAGTTAAGGTCTATCATGACTCCCTGGCCATTTGCAGTATGGGGAATGTATCTTCTCGGACCCTTTCCAACTGCAAGTGGGCAAAGACGTTTTATCTTGGTGATGATAGATTATTTTAGCAAATGGATTGAGGCAAAAGCTCTAGCAAAAACAACAACTAAAATAGTAAAGAGTTTTATTTGGGGGAAGTAATCTGTAGGCATGGGATTCCTATGGCAATAATAACAGATAATGGACCTCAGTTCAATAATTCTGAAATGATCAACTTCTGCGATGAAGTAGGAATTGAACTTCGATTTGCGTCAGTCCATCACCCAAGGAGTACTAGCCAGGTAGAAGCGGCTAATAAATGCATCTTAAATCTCCTCAAGAAAAAAGTAGAAAATACCAGAGGCAATTGAGCATAACAGCTCCCGGGAGTCCTTTGGACTCTTAGGACCACCCCGACAGGAGCAACTGGCGAAACTCCTTTCAAATTGTCACATGGATCAGAAGCTTTAATACCAGTTGAATTTAATGTAAAAAGTCCTAGAGTCTTGTAGGCAAGACAAAATGAAGACATCTGGATGGAAGGAAATGATGAAGACCTTAAATGCAGTCTAGATTTAATCGAAGAGTTAAGGGATGAAGCCGTAATAAGGCAAGAAGAAGTGAAAAGGAGAATGGCACGACACTATGATAAAAATATAATAACTAATGAATTCATCGTCGGAGATTTGGTCCTAAAAAAGGTCGATGCAGTAGCTAGATCTAATTCAGTGGGAAAACTAAACCCAAATTGGGCAGGACCTTACATCATAAGAGAAGTGCTGAAGAATGGAGCCTATCGACTCAATACGTATGATGGAAATGAACTCACTCACACCTGGGGTGGAGATGATTTAAAACGCTTCTACTCTTGATAAGTCTTTATTTCTTCCTACCTATGCAGATGATGTATTTCCTTTTCTTTTTATTACATAGTCACTTATACAGTACAATTACTGACATTATTTCCTATGTCTTTTGTGAGGATACCCAGAGGTGGAAATAAGATGCGAACTTAAGTCGCACCAAGGCAGATATTGCCGGATCACACCTGAACCCCCATGAATTGATGTTGAGCGTAACACCTACATTGACCATGGATTGCGGGGAGATTTCACTTCCATGTAGCAGTAGCTCACCAATTTCATATGAGAGGGTTCTATGTGATATCCCGGATCTCGGACGATATGTGAGCACACCACTGCATCAAGGGAGGTCTTGGTGATTGCCACCTATGTCGTACCTACAGATAGTGGCATCAGGCCATCATAGCCTGTTACACTCGAACACTACTTGGCTAGTCTTTCTTGAGATGAGTTCTATCTGAGATAGGGGAAGTCTTAAGCTAAGATTGTCACTTAAGAGAGAAGGAGAGGTGCCCAACTCCTTGAGAGTTCCGACCACTGTAGTCAACTCTCCCTTAAACCCTGGCCGAAAGGGTCACTTTGTCTGTCTCTCATCCCATGACCGCTCCTAGGTCACCTCTTCTGTTCTCCCATACACGACCATAAGGTCGTTTCTTCTTCTCATTCATCCTCATGACCTCCTAGATTGTACTTCAAAGGTGATGAGTAAAAATAGTAAGCATCTGTCAATGATTGATCATCCCAGGCTGCGCAATATTTTCTTCATTTTTCTGAGGTCGAGCGGTCTCAAGTGTCTTTGAAATACCAAAGGGCAACCTCAAAGTTGAGATCTCGGTATATAAAATAAGCGGACTCTAGTCAGAGATCGTTGTTCCTGGAGGATGCGATATCATAAAATGTTTTTTCCAAGTCTTTTTGATAAAACAGTTTCATGCTCGCTAGGCTTTATCCATGTCGAAATCACCAATATCCAGTGAATTCATCGACGAAGAGTTTCAGCAGTATCGATCTGAAAACTGGAAGTCATTCCATCATTTTCCATACTTGACTCTCCTCACAGAGAATATATGATCAACTGACCTCAGAGCATGATTTAAAACGTCCGGATGCAAGAAAAATTAGTGCGCGTGAAGTAAGAAAATTGAATGACAAAATCAGTCCAAAAGATCGCTCGATCTCGGTCTTAGTTCGATACAGCCGTTGGGGAAATAATTTATGAGACCGCGTAAAACATATGATAAGAAGCATAAAATCAAATGAACATAAAGACAGATGTGGCGAACAGCAAGGGTATGCAAAAGTTACTTTCTCTTTTTTAATTTCATTTGAAATGTCATTACAGGTAGAGCGATCTGAAAATTTGATTGTCTTCTTAAAAGATGAATAACATCAAAAGAAAGGAAAATTTCTTCCTATGTTTTCTTCTTTTTCTTCTTCTTGGAACTCTCTTCCTCTTCAGAAGAGTCGGAATCTGCACTGGATTCATCTGAGCTGGAGGACCTGTCAAGAGAGCCAACGTTAGACTTTGCAGCCGAACTCAGCTCCTCGTCTGGGTCAAATTGACTTCCACTTAGCTCACCTTCGCCGCAGTCAATCGGCACTCCAAAGTCCATATTGAGGAAATCATCTAATTCATCATGCAAGGTCATTCGACCTTCTTCGAGATCGCCCGTTCTTACATGTTTTTCTCCTACATCATCTGCTTCAGAATTATTTTTGTCTCCATCTGCTTCTTCATCCTCTGCATCCTTGTTCTTATCAAAATCTTCTTCTCCCTCACCTCCCTCTTCGCTTTCCTCTTGAAGAGTAACAGTTTTAGGAAACATTATTGAAAAATTAACATCTTCTGGAATCAGAACGTCGTTGTCTGATAAATTGGAGATAGTCATCTCGACTGCTTCACTTATCTCTTTTAGCATCACCTTCCGGTAAGCTGGATTGTTTTCATTATACATTTCTTCCTTCATTTTCTGCAAAATAGAATTACAGGTTGAGTTAAGAAGAAAAGAGGGATAAAAGGAATGGATGACCGAGCGAACTAAGTACCTCATGCTCGGCCTTAATGGCCTTGTTCTCTTGCATATACCTACGCAACAATCTCCCCAAATGATGGCAAAAAACCTCATGCCTAATGCCAGTTTGCGAACACATATCAGGGATTAGACTATCTTCCCAGCTGTAGACCTCTTTAAAATTATCTTTGCCGTACAAAGCAACCGAGACCGCTCCAGCATGGCGTGATAGAGCACCACCCCAGTTTGGGAGACATGTTGAAACTCCCACGTGCTTACCTTTTTCGTCCCACTTCATCAGCGGTCTTCCCATAACATCGGTCATGGAGCACCTATAACCATACAAATCAAAGGATTTATCTGAATAGTTCGAAGATCCAGCGGTCCGGGTTTGATACTGTTCTTGATCCCTCTTTAACCTCTTCTCCCTTTGAGTGAGCTCACCATCCGAAGCATAAGGTAAGGTTAGAGGTATCTGCAAGATCGCTGCGGAGGAGAAACTTCATTATAAGAGTAAAAGATCTGTCAAGAAGCGGTCAAAACATTGAGGTCGGAAAATCTCACTCTGTTTTCGTTTGATGGAAGAAACTTGCGCCCTAAGTACTATGTGGTGTTCAAGATCGGCTTTGCGGTCTTTTAGCATCTCCTTAATATTATATTCAACGCTAGAGAGGGAATTCGGCTTTTGAAAGATCGATTCGTCTCGACACTTGGGGTAAGTCCGGAGACCGCCCAACTTTCCCTGAAAAATCAAGAATCTCTCTGCCTAGTTGGAAACCTTATTAGGTAGGTTCACAACTTTCTGGCCGCTGCAGGTAAAATATAGGAGACCTCTAAAATCTTCTCTCCTTGAACCTTCCTTCAGCATCTTCAAAGTAAAGAGAGATATAAACAGATCTAGGGTAAATGCCACTTTAACCGATCTCAAATAGCAGATATATATAAAGATCAGTGCAATAGAATTGGGCAGAAGCTGTCCGGGAACAAGACCAAAAAACTTGAAAATTTTCTTTATCTCCCAATGCAATGGAAGGTAAAAACCGTGGTTAAAGTGGTCGATCAGAATAGCGACCTCATATTTCCCACAATGATTAAGGTGTTCACCTGCGGCGGGCAGACGAATCATTATCTGGGAGCTAATGGGGTTCGCCTTCAAAAATTCATGAAACTCAGCTTGAGAATGGCGGCAAGGTCGCAGCTCAGATTCGATAAAAATCTTACAGGCACCATCTCGCGCGAAAACCATTGCTTAAGAAATTTCAGACCGCTTGAATGAAGAGTGCTAAAGAAGCATATTAAATGAGACCACCAACCGGGTATTTATAGTTCAAAGGGCAATCAAGGCATAATCATTGCAAAATTATGAGCTAAAAGATCGCAGCCTCAGATCGCGCGATTTGAGTAAAACCAAAATTTTGTAGAACACATACAACAAACACAGGAAAGAGTTTAAGATCAGAGATCGCAGCGAATCAAGCGTAGTATAAAGATCAGATCGAGCGATCTGATAATAAAAAATACATATAACCAAAGGAACAAAATGAATTGAAAAATAAAAGATTTTAAAATCTCTGAAATTTGATCCTCGGTTATTAAAGAACTAATGATAGTTGTATCATCACACACAAAAATTATTATAAGTCATTTCGAATGATCCTTCTTTTTTCCAAGATAAGCAACCCTGTTTTGGAGTGTTGACCGCAGTAAGTGTCATGCAAATGCCAGTATTAGCATCAATGGCATATCGCTGAAGATCGCATGCATCCCGCCTCAACTCTTCTCCATTAATAAGTTCTTCCTAGTCCGCGCGATCTTCCAGAGGAGCAGATGACGTCCCTGCAAACATGGGAGCAAGAGGTCCCGACCTCAGTTGGGAAAAGGCGGTGTACAAGGCGTCGGCTTTCCGTTTGAAGAAAATTGCCTCTTCTTTCGCTTCGCGGAGCTTCTCGCGAAGAGCGACATTTTCTTCTTCAAGTTTTTCTTACCATCTCTTTCTCGATGTTCGAATGACCTGCGTTGATCGGTCAGTTTTTTGTCATATTGAGACGTGATCGCGCGAACTTCTTCAACAGCATTCTACTTCAATAATGTGGCCGCCAGCAACGCCTCGTCCTTCTCCAGCAATCTCCTCTTGAGCTCTCTCTCATGGATTTAAAAAATGTGAACCACCTGCATAAGCGGGGACGGGAGTACGGGAGGTGGAGGTAGGTCGATCTGGGGAGAGACCAATCCAGTCTCTTCCAGCAACCTCTGAGCCTCCTCATCTTCTCCTACAGTCAGAAAAAATATATTGGTCAAACGACGATCATAAAATGAGGAAAACAAACGCCACGACCATACTTGGGAAAGTGGAAATAGAGTAATCAGGGAAGTGATCTTGAGTGGCTTTGGAAGCCATAGGAGCAGCGGTCATATTCAGGCGGTCTGAAGGTCTTCGACGCTCAAGGTTAATCTTGTCTAAATATTTTTTTTGAAATTTTTCTCCTTCTTTTCTTCGCCTTTTCAACTCTTCAAAACTAAGGAGAATGTCCTCGGTTTCAATTAGAACAGTCCCATGTTGGCGAACCGGAGATTGAGGTTTAATATAGATAGGGAGGGAGATATCAGGAGAAGCAATCAGGGAAAGCTTACCAGACCGGATCGCGGCAATTGCAACTGCGCGATCTGCAGCCTGTCTCGCCAATTCAGTATTTTCTTCTTCCCCTCTCTCCCCCTCCTGTTCTTCTTCTTCACTTTCACAATCCTATTCTCCACTTTCTATTATGCCCCCTTCTTCATTCTTCCCCTGGGCAGTATCTAGGATCGTTTTGGTCTCAGTTGAGATCGCAGTAGCTTCCTTAAAAACTTTTCTCTTTTTCCCCCTTTTTCCTTCTTTTGACCCAGTTCCAAGAAATCTCCTTCTCTTCTTCTCTTTTCTTTTCTCTTCTCTTTAGTCTTTTTAAACTCGTTCTCCTCTTCCTTTCCTTCTTCTTCTTCTTCTTTTACTACACTCTTATCATCTCCTAACTCTGCGACCTGATCGTTATATCGCGCGACCTCATCTTCGACTAAGGCGGTCTCGTTCCCAAGATCCGCGTTCTCCTTGCTGGAAACAGCCAGCTCCTTTGAAGGATCGCCTCCCTTTTCTCTCTCAAAGTCCTTTTTCTTCTCTTACTCTTCCTCTCTCTTCTTCTTCTCAACTTCTCCTTGCCGATGTATCTCAGCATCGAGAGAGGCCCTAGATTACTTATCTAACTGCTCCATCCTCCGTCTCTCCAGATCAGCCCGATCTAGTTGACCCTCGGTCTTAACTATAATAGGAGCAGCTGGAGTGATATTCCTAGAGTCAAGTGATGGCGCAAATCTCACACACCGCTATAGGCGGTAGCTCGACTGCGATACGAAACGGCATTGTACCGATCGTTCAAATAATATAAAACAAGGAGTAATCCCCGAGTATCGAATCTCTCAAGGAACACAGTAAGGTGGAGTTGACTATTGAGGAAGGACTTGAGATCGAAGTCCTTTGGGTCGGATGGATGCGGAAATGGGGATTTTGGATTGTGGAAAATAAAGAGAAAATGCTATGACTACTCCTATGCAATGCCACTATGCAGTGCTTCGCTTGGCGGAATGGAGACTAGGCAGGCCTTGAGCGCGCTGGGCCGCAAGGGCGGATGGACGAGTAGGCTAACGGAATCGAACTATGCAGGCCTTGAGCGCGCTGCTTCGTTAGGCGGGATGGATTACACGGGCCGCGATGCCACGCTTCGGTAGGCGGACGGACGAGTAGGCTAACGGAGTGAGGGTCGTAAGCACCTCTTCAATAAGCACGCCACTAGCAATTGCTAGTGCCGCGACGAACGTGACGGCGGGATGGAGGATGGAATGGGGCGCACCTCAAGCACCTCAAACAACAAACATTTCACATAGACATGAAATATATAGAAATACAAACTAGTTTTAAGTGCAACTTCATCTTAATACATAGATCTAACTACATACACATCAATAAGAGAAGAATAAGGCAAGAAATCGACCGAATCCGAAGTCTCGTTGTAGATTCACGGTTGGAATCGCCGGGTTGTCAATCCGCGTCCAAGCTCGGTCCGCAACTACGTCCGGGGTAGAGAAAGCTGTCACTACTCTCCAATGAGCCCATCTTCTTCGTGTCACGATCCGGTAGAGGTTGCAAACTTCCTCTTGCTTGATGGTGATGGCGGTTAGGTCTTCCCTTGGAGCGCTAGGATGAAGGAGGAGGCCGAGAGGAAGCTTCGGCTCAAGATTGGCGTGAAGAACAAGCCCGGAGCACCTCCATATGGTGGGCGACGATGGAGGGGCGAAAAACCTGCGGAAGGGGCGAAAACGACGGAGCTGGGCGGAAGAAATGCGTCGATCCCGACCTAATTCGCGAGTAGGTCAATATATAGGCGCTGGAATAAACAGTGCGCACGGTCATTGGCGCACGACCAGTGGTCGTGCGCACTAGAATCCTGTGATCGTGCGCCTGCCTGGACGGAGCCTGAAAGGTAAGAAAATTATAAAATACATGTTCGCACGACCAGTGGCGCACGACCAGTGGTCGTGCGCACTATCGTAAGTGGTCGTGCAATAAGCAAGACAGAACTCATAAAATGGGCGTTAAGTGCGCACGATCAGTGGCGCACGACCAGTGGTCGTGCGCGATAGAGACAGTGATCGTGCGCAGTGTTCCTGCACAGAATTGTACCGGGAACACCTGCACGACTCCTGTTCTAGCATACAACACCAATCTAGCCACTGAAGGTGGCGCTTAACAATGCATGAAAACTAATAGCTAAGATAAACAAGAAATAACACCAAAACGGGCCTAGAAGTGCACATAGCATGGAATAACAAATATGAGCTAAAACAGGGCTAAAGTGCAATGCATAGACTAGAAAATCGGCCCAGATGAGTCTATATATGTGTATATAATTGGGACTCATCACACCCCCAGACTTACCTGTTTGCGCGTCCCGAGCAAACAAATTCTACGCGAACGAGGAAAGAAAAGTAGATGGCTTAAAATTACAATACAGAGTACCATGCGAAGTCGCATGCTCACGTGCATAAGAAAAATAGTAGAGAAGATTTCTCATTATACACAAACAGTTTATATATTTCTAAAAGAGTAAAAGCATATTACAACCACTCAAAATTGTGAACTACGGTGAATCATCCGGTCATGCATACGGAGAAAGTAAACTAAGCGCTAAGATGAGCATTGCTCAAGATTGGGGTGCTGGACAAACTCCACCGAAATCCATCGGTGTCGGCGACCATAGGCTCACCCTATCACATTCTCTCCACGACACTAGATTGGTCCATAGCGTGAGTCGGTAGGAATTTTAGGTTAGAGATGGGGCTTGGGTTACGGTGAGGTAAACAAAGATAAACCTGGAGTCTACGCACACCTAACCCAGCATGAGCACAAGATAGAGCTACCCGCACGACGATAATAAACAAATGCACCACACCCCCAGACTTGGACTTTTACAACATAGGTGTGTGCACCGCCCACTCCCAATACCAAAATTTCAAAATTTTCAATTCAACTTTTTCATAACAATCCCTTTTTTTTCTTTTCTTTCTCTTCTTCATTCTTCTTTTTCTTTCTTTTCTTTTTTTTCAGCAAAAATATCAATGAATACACCCACAATTTCCACTATAAAAATTACCACATCAACACCCCCCAAAATGTAAACATAACTATAATTTAAAGCTCAGATTTGGGTGTGCGACTAGGTTAGGCTTTTAAGCTTTTGGTGCGATAAAAGTGGAGCTGAATCAAGAGGAAGGGGTAGGCACAAAGGGGCTAGCGAGGCTTGATGATAGGCATGAAATAAAAAGCTCAACCGGGCCAAAATAATGGCCTACGTCATTCTCACGCACTAGAACTATCCTATGCCAATGCTTCAAAAATCGCTTGGGGCAAGTTCTAGCCACTGAGAAAGATTCTCCTTTCTCCCGACTCAAGCAATACGAGTCTAGCGATCGTTTACACACATCCCTATGCTACCGTTTGATTCACACCGGATTCACCATTTGAGTAGAGTAAACAACATTTACACTAATAGAAAAAAAAATATAAAACCGTAAGTATAAAAAGAGGTCTAATCTACACAAATTCCTATGCAACCGAGCACTCAACTAGGAGCACTACTGGAGTCAACATTTTACTCTGCTACATAGTCCTAATCCATCACCTAGACTTTCCCACATAAGCAGAAGAATTAAATTCACAACAGAGCAAGCAAACAGATGAGTACGCGCTCAAGTGGGTGTTGTGGTGTGCAATGAAGATGAACAATACTAAATAAATGAAATAGAAATACTTCTAGCATGCAATGCAATAGTGCACGTGCGAGGGCACACAGAACTACTCTCCCCCAGACTTAAACTAGACAATACACACAATATATATCTATTATATTCAGAAAAGAGCTAGGGGAAGAGAGTACCCAATGCTCAGAAATGAGCACACCAGAAGATTGGCGTGTAAGCTAAAATGAAGCTACAGCATCCGCCATCCAGAAAAGATACCTGCAGGGGTCAGCTCCGCAGAAACAAAAGAAAATAGAGAACTGAAATAAAGTGCAATTAACTAAATAAAATTAGAAAAGAAATGAAAATGCAAGAAAAATTAAGATAACTACTGGGGTTATTGTCATCCCAGCACGACTTATTCAAAACTTTATAATATCTAGCTAATGGGAGTATGGAAGGAGAAGTGAACATGTAACTGGCCCAATATCCGTGTCGGTAGCGGGTACCTATATGGAGAAAGAACAGTCACGCCTCTACCCGAATATCAATACCTACTCCTCACAGGTAGAGGGAAAAGAAAGTAAGAAGAGGAGGAGGCCTGGTCCTCACTCATCTCACCAAAACTATCCTTGCCCAGCAAGGTATCGTCCACAGCAGGTCCGCAGGAGGAGAAGGCAACGAATGAGGCTTCCTTAATGGAGGAGGGATCAACCTCCTCGCATAAAAGGACACACTCATCATTGACTTGAGCACAAAGCTCCAAGTCCTCCTGAAGTACCTGTGAAGATTCAACCTGCACAGGCTCGGGTGAAGAGGGGGGTCGAGAAATAAACAAGATGAAGAACATAAATAATCAAAAATCAGGGGAGTGGTCCCGGTCTCACTGCCATCAGGTTGGGTAAGTAAAATAATGTTTGCATTGTCATCAATGCTACAAGAATTGGTGGGATCAACGGTGGCCAGGCTTAGGATTTGGACTTCCTCCACCGGTGCTGAGGAAAACTCCTCTTCACCTAGAAAGTTGTCCTCCTCCGTAGGAGTAGGCACAATACTCAGATCACCCACCTCATCCTGCGACACATCATCAACAATGTCGTCGGAGACGAGTATAGTAGGCACAACAGGGGGAGGAGTAGTGCTCGGATAAAAGTCGAGCACCGATTCCTCACAAAGAATCGAATCCACTAGGGGTGGTGGATGCACTGGGAGAATAGGCTCAGCAATGTCGGTGCATAGATCAGCCGCACATCCGGTGACCGTGTCCATGCCATTCCCTTCAAGATGTGAAGGTGACAAAGACACATAACTGGATGTTGAAGGTGTGCCGCCAGAGTTTGGAGTTGGGACGATCCGGATGTCCGGCTCGTCATCCTCATCCAATTGGCGAAGATACTCGGAACAGTCCTTCAAGACATGATCAGTGCTCCGACAAAACTGGCACTGCCTAGCGGGCTTCTTTGGCACAGCGGGTGCTGAAGCCGAAAAGAAGTAAGATGGTAAAGGCTCAGCAGAGTAGCCATAAGACTTACGCGCACCATATGGAGTATCAGACGAAGTTGGTGCTCCATATGCTGGGCTATAAGAATTATGCCTACTATTCTCCGTAGGGCATTCATCACTAGAGTGGGAGGTAGCTCCACACCAACGGCAACGGATATTAAGATGTGCCCACATAGTGTGAAGATAATACGATTCAAAATAAAAATGCTATTGTGCAAAATACTACACCTAACAAAAATTACTAAAGCAACCTAATTAAAACAGGAAAATAGAATAAAAAGAAATAAAACAAAGAAATGCAATTTACAAATGGAAGGGTTTCTCTCTCAGGTTCTCCCTCTCCAGAAAACTCACACGACTGTGATCCCCGGCAACGGCGCCAAAAACTTGATGGCGCAAATCTCACACACCGCTATAGGCGGTAGCTCGACTGCGACACGAAACGGCAGTGTACCGATCGTTCAAGTAATATAAAATGAGGAGTAATCCCCGAGTATCGAATCTCTCAAGGAACACAGTAAGGTGGAGTTGACTATTGAGGAAGGACTTGAGATCGAAGTCCTTTGGGTCGGATGGATGCGGAAATGGGGATTTTGGATTGTGGAAAATAAAGAGAAGATGATATGACTACTCCTATGCAATGCCGCTATGCAGTGCTTCGTTTGGCGGAATGGAGACTAGGCAGGCCTTGAGCGCGCTGCGTCGCAAGGGCGGATGGACGAGTAGGCTAACGGAATCGAACTATGCAGGCCTTGAGCGCGCTGCATCGTTAGGCGGGATGGATTACATGGGCCGCGATGCCACGCTTCGGTAGGCGGATGGACGAGTAGGCTAACGGAGTGAGGGTCGTAAGCACCTCTTCAACAAGCACGCCACTAGCAATTGCTAGTGCGGCGACGAACGTGACGGCGGGACGGAGGATGGAATGGGGCGCACCTCAAGCAACTCAAACAACAAACATTTCACATAGACATGAAATATATAGAAATACAAACTAGTTTTAAGTGCAACTTCATCTTAATACATAGATCTAACTACATACACATCAATAAGAGAAGAATAAGGCAAGAAATCGACCGAATCCGAAGTCTCGTTGTAGATTCACGGTTGGAATCGCCGGGTTGTCAATCCGCGTCCAAGCTCGGTCTGCAACTACGTCCGGGGTAGAGAAAGCTGCCACTACTCTCCAATGAGCCCGTCTTCTTCGTGTCACGATCCGGTAGAGATTGCAAACTTCCTCTTGCTTGATGGT
The DNA here is from genome assembly GCA_033032865.1 of Dactylorhiza incarnata. Lineage (NCBI taxonomy): Eukaryota > Viridiplantae > Streptophyta > Magnoliopsida > Asparagales > Orchidaceae > Dactylorhiza > Dactylorhiza incarnata. Next base: position 26,186,464 of record JAWHQI010000003.1, read on the forward strand.
GATGGCGGCTAGGTCTTCCCTTGGAGCGCTAGGATGAAGGAGGAGGCCGAGAGGAAGCTCCGGCTCAAGATTGGCGTGAAGAACAAGCCCGGAGCACCTCCATATGGTGGGCGACGATGGAGGGGCGAAAAACCTGCGGAAGGGGCGAAAATGGCGGAGCTGGGCGGAAGAAATGCGTCGATCCCGACCTAATTCGCGAGCAGGTCAATATATAGGCGCTGGAATAAATAGTGCGCACGGTCATTGGCGCACGACCAGTGGTCGTGTGCACCAGAATCCTGTGATCGTGCGCCTGCCTGGATAGAGCCTGAAAGGTAAGAAAATTATAAAATACATGTTCGCACGACCAGTGTCGCACGACCAGTGGTCGTGCGCACTATCGTAAGTGGTCGTGCGATAAGCAAGACAGAACTCATAAAATGGGCGTTAAGTGCGCACGATCAGTGGCGCACGACCAATGGTCGTGCGCGATAGAGACAGTGATCGTGCGCAGTGTTCCTGCACAGAATTGTACCGAGAACACCTGCACGACTCCTGTTCCAGCATACAACACCAATCTAGCCACTGAAGGTGGCGCTTAACAATGCATGAAAACTAATAGCTAAGATAAACAAGAAATAACACCAAAACGGGCCTAGAAGTGCACATAGCATGGAATAACAAATATGAGCTAAAACAGGGCTAAAGTGCAGTGCATAGACTAGAAAATCGGCCCAGATGAGTCCATATATGTGTATATAATTGGGACTCATCATCAAGCAGAGATAGAGAGGCCACATTCTCAAAGGGTTCAAGGGACTGACAAAAAAGGAAAGGAAATATTATCAAGAAGCATTAAAAAGAAGCCTTGAGATTGCAGCTACCTATAAAGGAGCGATCTCAAGAGGCTCGGCAGGAAATAGAACACCAGCAGGCTTGACCGCTGAAATTTTGGCAAGAAGCTTCTTCGCAAAATCTTGGTATTTTATCCGCTGTCTCATTTTGATAGCTAAAGATACCTGCTTTTTGAGACCGACCGAGATCTCCTCAAGAGTCTCTCCAGCTATCTGGATTGGAGCCTCAGTTTTCATCGAGGAATCATTTATCAGAACTTTAGTTCGATCGAGCTCGACGAGTTTCAAAGGCGAGTCTGTGATACTCACAAAGCTTGAAGATGATAATGGAGGAGTCTGCGCCGACGTGTCTCCTACAGTGATGTCCTTAGTTACTCTCCATAAAGGTTCAGTTACAGATGTATTTTTCACAGGTAATTTGATCGTTTTATCCTTTTTAGGTAATAATTTACCTAAAACAGTGGCAGGGATAACTCCTTTCTTAGCTGTCACGCTCTTTAGTAAACCCATAATCAGTACAGCAACTGCGAACTCAGAACGAAGACCGCTCAGGGTGGAAATTAATCTCAGGGAAAGCAAAATATGGATATGAATGGAAGGTCCTAAGGTCAATTTATAGCCCAAGCGAAAAATATTAAAATATTCAATAGCTTTGTGATCTCTGCGGGCTGGAAATAACATTTCCTAAGCTCCTCAGAACTTGGAAATGTGCGAGGATTATGTTCGCCCGAAAGATCGTAGCATAAGTTTTTTATGGGAGTTCGCATGATCTCAACTTCTGAGACCGCCCAGCTCAGCCATCTTGCATAAAGGAGTGGGCTTCACAGGTTTGGTTATCGGTCTCCTCTTCGAGATCGCGTGGTCAGAACTTCCTTATTCTTCCCAGCCATAGTAAGTCAGGTATCTCCTCACCTCAGCTCAGTTACCAGAAATCCTGGGCAGCCCATAATTTTAGGAGCTACCCGTTTGGGCAGTCTCCGAGCCTATAAATAGGGGGGTAGTGCTCCCCTAGAAGGGACTTTTATGGGATGGAGTCTTGAGCAGATTAAAGAAACAAGCGATCTTATTTTCATCTTGCTCCTTTTTCTTTTGCCCGGTCTGCTTCCATCTTCCTACAATCGCTAGCCTTTTATCTTTCTCAATTAGTGTCTTCTCTCAGTCAGAGTCCCTTCATCACTTCCTACCTGACATACTTCGACCCCAAGTAACCAACGGTCCCATGTTTTCCCCCGAGTTTACGTGTAAGTTGTGGAGGTGCAATTTTTGCATCAACACCTACAGCATGTGTGCAGCTCCTCCTGCCCATCCATCACTTAATACGGGCTAGTGTATAGACATATAGTTCGGGTATTTTATTTTAGGGCATATTTATATCACATTATTTGCATGAACACTATTTTACACCTTATGATCATTTAAATCATGCATATTTTGTTCGAGCATGCTTATCTTGTGCTTTACATATTATATTTTTGTGCTCTCATGAATTTGAAAAACACAAGTATTTGAAAAATAACATTTTTAGCACCTTATGCAAAAATTTAAAATCTGTAACCTTCTCATTGTTTTTTAAAACTTTTTGCAGTAATTGGTATCCCCTATCTTAAGAAAACATGAATCTAAAAATTAGAACAAAGAGTATCAAAAACCATGTTTTCAATGCTAAATAAGTTTCTGTATGCTAACGCTGAGTGGTAGTGCCTAACGTAGGCGTTAGCATTAAAAAATAGTTTTTTTCTTTTTATATTTCCTTCTGGCATAGAAGATCATTATACTGATTTGCTCTTTAGAGACTTCTGTGTTTTCTAGAAAACTATTAATTTTCAAAAATATTCAAAAAGCAAATATAAAATTACAAAACAATTTCAAAACACAAAAATATTCTTTTCTTGATATTTTTGTTTTGTTTTTTTATGAAAATCAAAAAAATTATAAAACTGCTAAATGTTCATTGTTATTTTCAAGGATGAATAAATATATTTTCTATATATTCAATATAATGTTAATTTTAAACTTCAATTTTCTTCAAACATTGTTGTTTTGTCATGCCTTGAATATTATCTTGTAATGTGCAATGAAATTGATGTTAGAAAATATGTGTAGGATTGCTTAGCATGCCTCTAAGTATGAGTAATTTTTAATGTTTGATAATGATTTATTCACTCACATCTTTGATAACCTACATGTGTTTTTAATCTTACACTTGCATGATTGTGTGGTGTAATAACTTAACATAGTTGAGATGTATGACTAGATTACCTACACCACATTAAAAAATTATTTCATGCACCTATTTTTCTTGAGAAGTGTGTTAAAAAAAATCAAAACTATATGTTTGCAAAAATAAGTGAATTCGTTGACCTTGGTCAATAAACTAAAATTCAAATGAATAAATGACAAAGAAGATAACTCCACCAAGCACTATTCACCCTCCTGATAAGTCATAATGAGCATTGTGAGGTTGAGCACCTTGGAGAGAATTGTAAAGTGTCTTATGCAAAAACATCTATACACCACTTCTCTTTTGTACACTAGATCACAAAAATACAATCAAATAAAATCTTATGTGATCCACCAAGCAATACTTCCTCCCTTATAAGTCTTAATGCGCATTGTGTGTGCGAAGCACCTTGGTAGTTGTACTTCATTTTCTTGTGTATTGAAAATAAAATAGCTTTGTGGGTAGAAGTAATTCTAAGAATGCAATCTTGATAATGTTGTGTTTATTTCTTTATACATGTCATGTGTTTTGATTAAATCACATGTATACTTTATTCAAAACACTATTTATACACATCATTATCTTATATAAAACTTCTACTCATGAGAATTGGAACCTAATGCATATCTACACTAATTTATACAAACTTAAGTAAATGCACAAGATTGCAAGCATGGCCGCTACAATGTTTTTCTTTATTTGAAATGCAAATTAATTATATTGTGGTTATTTCTCTTTTCTTGATATGTCAAATTATGCTTGCACTTCATTTTGAAATTTTCACGAAAATAGCATCATATGTGAAAAACATTCAAAAATGTCTCCTTATTAAAGCTTAAAATGATTCATCCTAGTGATTACTCATTCTTTACAAAGATGTTTACCCGTAAAAATGCTTTTCCACTATATTGATCAATCAAAATTATTCTTATAAAAATATGTTTAATCATGCTTATCATTTCTTGGATTTGGTTAACCGTTATTGAATTTCCCATCACTTGGATTAAATTTCATGAATATTCATATGTATCTTTCAACGAGTGGTATTACTATTTTTCTAACTAAAGGTTATAGTCTAAATGTTTACTCTAATTTTTTTCGCTGTGTTTCCTACTCTTGCTCGATCATGCATATTTTTTTCAAAAAACAAGTATCTCTCCAACATATATTTTCTCCATATCATTCATTCCTTTCATGCTTATTTCACCTCCAGCCACTTTTGCTAATAACACAAGGGGGAGAATAAATTGAGAAATCTTAAGATAAAGGGGGAGAATAAATCCAAAAATTTAGGGGGAGAATGAATCTACAGATTAAGGGGGAGAATACTCTTAGAAATTTAGTGGGAGCACTTACTTAGGGGGAGTGCGTAAATTTAGAATGCAAAAATTTCTTGTGTTATCACTACTCTATAAACACATTTTAGAATATCTAATTTCTTATTAGTGGATTTGTTATTATCAAAAAGGGGAGACTGTTGGAACATGGTTTTTTCACATCTCTTTGGTTTGAGAATAACAAATCTCATATTGTATTTGATCAAACATGTTTTGTGTTTATAGCCTGTAGGAACTCATAGGTGTGACACTATGATGTTACAAGCTGAATGGGATATTGATCACGGGCAAAGATACAAAGTGACCACTAACGTGTGGCATTAACACTAATGTTGGCTTTAGCGTCTGGTCGATATTGTCCTTGTGTCGAATGCAGGTTTACTCGACATGGAGTGTTCTAGTCGACATGGATTCTTCCTATCGATATGCCTCTCAATGATAAATCCACTTCCAGTTCTAACGCCCGGCGTTAGCCATGGAATATGCAAGTGCGCCAAAATGAAATTTAAAGGAAGATCTCTAGCGGGAAGTATGACGCACACATGGAAGGATACTACTGTTGGTTGGTATCACTAACGATGGGCATTAGTTTTGCCTAAAATGAAATGTTTCCTAAAGCGCAGAATCTCCTTCCCAGATTGAAGATTATGGCGCTCAAAATATTGCCTTAAGTGTTACTGACAGGCATTATCAATACCGTCGAGCGGTATGGGTCATAATTTATTAAAAGACAATTTTTTATTCTCTCGTTAATGATTGTGGAACTCAAACTCTACCATGACAAGCACTTTGTGAGGGACCTTATTTCAGTTGTTTGAGATCACTCACATCTACAACTTTAAGCTCTAAAGGAGTATTTGTGAAGGAGGTTTCATCACGCTAATTCAATGTGAAGAACGAATGCATTGACAACGCTGATCTCCAACGTTCCTTCATCATCTCCTTCAGAAATCTTTATAGGGAGTTTTTACTTTATATTGTATTTTATTTTCTCCTTATAGTTTTTTGTGTGAGGTGAAGAATTCGTCGCAGTTGTTGGTGATTAGGTCCTTGGTGTCTTAGGGGGAATTCGTCGCGTGTTGGTGACTAGGCCTATGGTTTAGATCTAGCGATGGCTCAAGGTTTTATCAGGGGAGAGATAGGCTAGAGCCAACCGGTCCTTGGGAGAAGGGTCGGTATAAAAAAATGAAAAAGAATTTTTCATTGTCGCATTGATTTCTAGCGTTATAGAAATCAAACCTTTTGTAATCTAAGTTTTATGAAATGAAATCATCTCTCTTTGTTGTTCACTAACTGGATTTTATTTCTTATTCATAAATATTTTCAATAATATTTTTTATTGAAGTTTAAACTCAAATATATTACAAGGTTCATTACTGTTCTATAGCTCAAGGAATTTAGTCTCTGTGAGCTAGCGTCTGGCGATAGCACTTATCGTCGGCGGTATCAAAGAAAGTTTGAATTCCTCCTTTTCTAAAATGTAACTTTCAATACAATCTTTTCTGTAAAGTTAACATAAAGTTTTCTATTAAATATTTTGTAACTACTTTAATTAACAAGAATATTCTTATTCAGTTTTAAAATCTTAAAAACTTTTTACCCTTATTCACCCCTCCCCCCTCTAAGGGAATCAGTAGATCCAACGCCCCCATCGTCTGATACTGTGAGATTTGAGAGAGATTTGATTTGATTTATTATTGTCATGGACTATATTTTGGACATTGTTTAGTCCTTTGCTTCCTACTATGATGTACTTTTGTGGACATTTTTATATACAACTGTGATGTCTTGGACTTTCTTCTACTTGATTCTTATATGTTGGCTTGTTAAAATGGAATTTGTCGATAGGATAGGCATCTTGTAGTTGTTGTTTCCCTGAGTGTCGACTCTACCATAAGGTGACAGTTTTGGGCATATAACTTCCCTCGATCATGCTCACCTTCTGGGATGGAGAAGTTTTACAACTGGTATCAACTTGCCACGAACCTTCCCTGAGAATCATTTGAAAAATAAGTCCAACTATAATGAAGTCCATAAACCCGCACAACCACCTTGCTCATCTAGTTCGAGGAAGAACTAATATAGTGGAAGCATTGGTGTGCCCATGTGTGGATTCAGATTAGTGTGTCCCACTGATCCCAATGAATTGTGCCAACCTAACTAATATATCATCGTGGTATGACTTAGCAAGGAATTTTGTGATGTATGTTAGTCTAATATCAACCTTGGGTATAAATTGGCTAAAGTATTAGGAAACTCAAAGCGACTAAGTGAGAGAGTTCAATGCAAGTGTAAGTGTTGAAGACTTACACTCTGAAATTCCCACTTCACTTCTCAGGTGATATTATCACCCCCTTACCCAAGCTAATAGGAACATCTCATGGAGACTTCGAGCTTGTAATCTATTATCATATATATTAGTATAGGTTTTGTAAACATAGTTATTGTGCATATATGTCTGTACTTCTCATTAACATTCACATAGAAGCTATCACTATGATAGGATATCAACTGTCAAATAACAATTTCTACCTGGAAAGAGACTATTTTCTAGGACTGGTCATATATTGACTCTTGAGGATTTGTTATAAGCAGTAATTCTGAGAACTTGAAACATATCGTATATTAACGAGGCTAACAGTTGTCATATAAAGTACATTAATGCAAGGATTTAATTGGAAGAATTCCAAGTCGAGGATTTTGATCACTTAGGTACCATTCGTTTGGATGGAATTGAACTTGGAGATTGGGATTGAGATCAATTCCAATTCTTTGAGGAATTGGAATTAGTCTAATTCCAATTATAATATTCGCCCAATAAAAGGAATTGGAGAATAGGGTGGAATTGATCAATTTTGTTATTCGTTTGTAAGATAAAATTTAATCTTAGAATTATGCGCACCAGAGAGAAAAACACGCTCCAGAACCAAAAAGTGTGCGACCGGGAATAAAAGTGTGCGCCCCGGAGACAAATGAGCACCATGCAAAAACACACCCTCCTGCAAAATACACTCGCCCGGGCAAAAATGAGCATTGTGGCAAAAACGTGCTCTCGAGAGAAAAAAAAAGTGCGTCTGACACGCTCTCGGGCGAAGAACGCGCGCCCGGGTGAAAAAATGCGTGCCTTGGTGTCTAGCGCTCCTTTGGCAAAATAAATGCGCATCTGGGTGAAAAAAACATCGCGAGCAAAAAATGCCCGCCTGGGTGAAAAATGCGCGTCCAAGAGAAAAAAGTGCTTATGGGAGAAAAAGTGCGCCTAGGCGAAAAACACGTGCATGGAAAAAAAGTGTGGGCCCGAGAGAAAAAGTGTGCACCCTGATTAAAAATGCACGCTCAAACGAGAAATACGTGTGCGGCAAAAAAGTGCATGCTTAGGGAAAAAAGTGCGGGCCCGGGCGAAAAATGTGTACCTCGGTGAAAAATGAGCGTTGTGGCAAAAAACACACACTCGGGCGAAAAAATTGTGCATGTGCAAAAAAAGCGGGCACGTGCGAAAAAAGTGCGCCCAGACAAAAAAGTGCGTGCCCGAACGAAAAATGTGTGCCCGGCCGAAAAGTATGCATCCAAGCAAAAATGAGTGGTCGGTCGAGAAATGAAAGCCTAGTCGAAAAATGCTCGTCCGGGCAAAAAATGAGCATTGTGGCGATAAATGCATTCTAGAGAAAAAAAAGTGTGCTAGGGCGAAAAACGCGTACCTGAGCGAAAAAAACTGGCCCAGGAGAAAAAAGCGCAATTGGGAAAAAATACGCGCCCAGGCGAAAAAATGTGTGCACGGGAAAAAAAGCACGCCACGCGAAAAAATGCATGCCCAGGCAAAAAATTGCGCGCCCGAGCAAAAATCGAGCCCCAGATGATATACACGCGCCTGGGTGAAAAACTCGTAGTCGGGTGAAAAAATGCGCTCCCGGGCAAAAAATGAGCGCTTAGGCGAAAAACTGCTCTACCGGGTAAAAAAGTGCACTCGGGCAAAATAGTATGCACACAGGCGAAAAATGCGCGCCCACGTGAAAATTTGCACGCCCACGCAAAAATGTGTGCGCTCTTGCGAAAATGTGCGCATACTGGAGAAAAATGAGCTCCCGTGCGAAAAACTCGCCCCGGGGGAAAATTCGCGCTCGGAGAAAAATGCACGCCCGGGTGAAAAATATGCGCTCGGGCAAAAAATGCACGACGGGCAAAAGTGGGCACCCTATAGGAAAACACACGCCCAGGAGAATAGCACGCGCCCGGGAAAAAATGTGCGCCCAGGCGAACAACATGTGACTAGGCAAAAAAGTACGCTCCCGGGCAAAAAAGTGCGTGCCCCAAAAAAAGTGCGCCATCGGGAAAAAAAGTGCGCACCCAGGCAAAATTTGAGCACCCGGGCGAAAAATGAGCACACATGGCGAAAATAAACGCCCTTGAAAAAAAAAGTTACTCGATCGATATTATCCAATTCTTATATATATTGGAAAGAATTGTTTATAGTTCAAAATAAATTCCATGGAATTGTTTAAAATTCTAATTCCAGCGTTAAGCGTGGAAACGAACGACAAAATTGAGATTAGACCTTCAATTCCAATTTCAGGATCTCAATTTTGTCCAAATGAATGGACCCTTGAGGATTATGCACATACATGGAGGGTTCCATATTTTTGGGTGGAAGAAACTCAGCCCAAGATTTACGGGACATATCTTGTTTTTGATTAATTGGGTCAGTTATGTTTCGACTTAGACTGTCCTAGAAATGGAAAATCTTCGCAACTTGTTTCACTTATCTTTGTTGCAACAAGCCTTTCCCTGCTTAAATCATTTTAATTCTTCAACGCTTGACATTGTGACCCTAGAAATATTAGTTCATCTTGATCAATATGACTGTTAATGCCAAGTTTTGATCGCTGTAAAATCCACTAGCGGAACAAGAGAAGAGAGCATTACATGGATGATTATCCATTTTCTTATATAGCTCCAACGCTATGCTGATAGTAAACATGCAGATTAGTGAACTAATCCTTTTGGACATACTTGGATGTTTGCCAAGTTCTATACGTGCAAATTTTGAAATTATGAAAGTCGGCGTAATACATTAGAAATTTTCTCAGGCTTTCGAGTTAAATGAAGGAGATAAGAACCTAACACAACATAAGGAGTGGTCATCTTTTCCTTAATGCATGAAGATTTTACTTATGCAAATTGCGGTGTAAGTCATTTACAAATTCACAAAGAATTTAAGCAAAATTCTAAATACACTAATGTGATTAACCAATTGTTGAATTTTTTTTATTATTGATTATGATGTTGGTTAATGAATTTGATTAAACAAATTATCTTGGTGTCTCAGGAGTTGCTAGAAAAAACAGCATGAATTGTGAATTCAGTGCAAAGTCTAAGTAGGATCTAGATTAGATATGAGTAGGACGGGGTTATAGGTCCTCATACCCTTAAAGGTGAACAATATTATTATAATCCCATGTGGGATGTGGTGTCATAGATTCACCTCCTTCTTGATCCCGAGACAATGATTTGGTAGTATTGTCGGTGCAAATTATTATCATCATTGGTTTACAAAAAATTTGATTTTAGTAGAATTATTGGAAACATAAGGTTGCCAAGTTTAGCTCTGTAACATCCCCCAAACAACTAGACCCCCAAGTTGGATTTGTCATGACTAGGTCATGACAAAACCATATGAAGAGCTTAAGATCATGTGAACTTAGGTAAGAAGGAGAAAACCCAAGTGGTCTGCAAATAATAATTTTCAGATACCAAGCCTAGGGTTGGACTTTAGGGCCTCACCTTGATTCTTTGACACCACCATAACATCCCTAACCTATTAGGGGTCCCCTTAGAGCACCAGGGATCCATTGGGGTCAACCAAAGAAGCCAAATTGACTAAAGTCAACCTTAACCCTAAATTGGTCAAAGTAGCTTAATTAGGGCCAATTGGCCTCAACCATGCCAAATTGACCCTACCTAGACCTTCCTAACCCTTAAGGGAGGCCAATGGGTGACCAACCACCTGTTGGGGTTAAGCTAAATGGTCAAATTGACCAAAGTCAACCCTACCTCAAATTTAGGTCAAAATGACCTATTTTGACCTAATCAAGCCCAATCCACTTGGGATAGACCCAATTGAGGTGTTCCACCACCTAATGGGGTTGGATGCTACTTAATTGGCCATTCAATTTCAAGAAAATCGGCAAAGAGAGAGAAAGCCCAATTTGAAAGAGAGAGAGAGAAAGGGGAGTTAATGGGGAGGAAGAAGAAACCTCCAATCTCCCCCATTAATGGCACCATTCATCTCCTCTTGGGGAGAGGAGGAGTTTCCAGCCTTCTCCCGGCCACATTGATGCCCAATTCACCTCCCCCACATGAAACTGAAATTCTTCATCAAGGGCCATTAATGGCCACCATGTGAAACCCCCCTCTTGCCTCCAATTGACCTCTTTAACATCTTCAGAGGTCGGAGAGGAGTGAAACCCCCCAATCACCAGAAGAAATTGGGCTCTCCAAGTGCAAAAGAGGCATGGCACCAAAATCTCAAGCTCCGGCCATGGCAACCCGCTAGAATTCGCAACACCAGGCCACCACACAGGTCTGATCCTCCTTCCCTCCCTTAATGCTAGATCCTCAACTGGTTTGCGGCTTGAATCGAGCCAAATCAGGCTCAAATCAAGATCCCGAAAGGGCTTGTTTCGAGCCCTCTTTCCAGCTAGAACTCCCCGTTCTAGGCACCTCCGGCCGGCCAATCACCCCTAATCGTCGGCCACCACCTCAACAGAGGTGGTGGTGGCATTGGTCGGCCGGGGCGGCACTCAGATGGTCGGGAAAATGAGGTGGAAGGAGGCCCAGGCGCGAGCAATCGGGACCATCTGCTGGAGGAAGAAGACAGCCCGATGTCGTCCATTCCTGCACCAAGATCTGTGCAAGATCAAATGAATATGTTATTTTAATAAGTGTATTTATGTCACATATAATGCAGTACCTTGTATTAATTGTAGAAAATACATAGGCTCCTCTGATGAAAAAGTGGCCAACACCAAAGTTGTATCCTTTGGTGTGTATTTTAATTTAAAAAAATTTCAGCCCAAAAGGAGCACTGTAGCTCCCTATAGGGTCATTTTGGTGGGACTGGTCCCTAGGGTAGGACAACCACTATTTCTTGAATAACTTTTGATTGAGAAATGATATTGACTTGAAAATTGAAACATAGGCTATTTGTACCAACACCTTTAATATATCCAAAGATGGAAATTTTTGGAAAACATTTTTCTAAAGTTTTTGTAATTATTTATAATTCATATATTATTTAATTATAGGGTCTACTGACCTCCAATCCCCTCCAAATTTTGGTGGGTGCTCTTTAGGGTTATTATATGACACTGGTAAAAATTTCAGCCCAATCGGGACTTATTTATTTGGGTAATTAGTTAACTCAATTTTGGTCAAACTAGGTCAAACTAGGTCAAAAGTGCACATGATGGAATTAGGTGGTCAAATATGATCAAAGTGATGTGAAACTTTGGCCACTGGTTTAGGATCATATAAGACACCCTCATGGGTAATTTGGGGTGATGTGGGGTGGATATGCCCTAGGACCCTAGTTTAAACCTTAGGGTTGAACCTTAAGCCTTGTGAAGGACATATGTGTTTGCCCGGAAAATCCGCGACCTCTTTTCGCAGCCAGAGTGGATCTTCCCAGCGGTCTCAAATATGCGAGACTGCCCAGACCGCCTTTTCGCCTCAGTCAGTCTCTTGCTCGGTGGTCTCAAATTTGCGAGACCTCCCGTGCCAAAGTCTCACCAGCTCAAGGGTTTTTTCTAAGAGCCTGGCAGTCAAGCTCCAGTCAGACCGCAAGTCCGGGCGATCTGACCCTTTCTTCTTCTTTTAGTTAATAGCACCCCCTCTCTCTGCCACGGCTCTCCTGTATCCCAGACAGCCCGTAATTTTTGGATCTGCCCGTTCGGGCAGCCTCCGCGTCTATAAATAGAGGGGTAGGGGTACCTGAAAATGGACTTTTGACTTTGAGCCCCAGCTTACAACCTGTGTAAGCGATCTCGAATTCTGTCACTTTTCTACCTCAGATCCGGCTCTGTTTCTAGTCCCCCCTGTACTTCCCTTCTGAGGTTAATCCGAGTAGATTTTCTCTTCTCGTATTTCCTCTTTTCCGTCTCTCGTCTTAAGTAACCTGCACTCCACAATTTCCCCCCAACCTTCTCTTAGTGTGAGTTTTGGAGGTACATTTTATGGTACCAACAGAACGAACACGCGACCTTCAGATCAGAGTGTTTAGGTGAATCCAACAGACTTCGAGATGGAAGACCAAAGGATGCGAGTTCGTCGGTCTTCTAGTAGTCGCCCTCCCATCGACTCGAATCCTCTAGATGATCTCGAGCGTCATTTCGAGTTGCGTGTTGAGCAGGCCTTCCGGGAAGCCGCTCGAGCTCGGCAAGAGGTTGCCCAAGCTCAGTAGGAGATAACGCGTTCTAGCAGGAGATCGCGCGATCTCAGCAGGACACCGTTCGTGATCGCTAGGAGATCGTCCGAGCCCAGCAGGAGTCCGCCAAGCAGATGGAGACCATGAGTCAAGTTCTGGCGGCGATCTCCCAAAGGATTCTTCCTCAACCTGGTCAGGTCGCCACACCAGACCGCTTGGCAGGCGATCACCCATCTGATCGCGCGACCCCTCAGCCTGCAGCTCCTCTGCGGTCTCAACAGGATGATTTCATGACCCGTCAAGGTTCTTTCAGAGCAGTAGCTCAGGGGCCTCTAGCCCGGACCCTGAACTTCCAAGAGGATTGTGCTTATCCTCAGGCCCCTCCTGCTCCTTTTTCCGCTCCTTTTCCTACTCCTTTTTCTGCTCCTTTTCCTGCTTTGTTTTCTGCTCCTACAAATGAAGTTTAGGCGGAGGATCCCTCGCCTTTCTCTGATAGAATTTGTTGGGAGGTTATTCCCAACGGATTCAGGGAGCCCCGTCTCCCCACGTTCACTGGGGAGAGTGACCCAGTTTTGCATCTTCAGGTCTTCGAGTCCACCGTCGCTCTTAGGACCATCTCAGATGTAGTGAGGTGCAAGCTGCTGATCACCTCCTTTGATGGACCCGCCATGGAATGGTTCTACAAGCTGCATTCCCAGTCCATCTCAAGTTTTGCCATTCTAAGGCATGAACTCCTCTTAAGGTTTGCGACTGCAAAGAAAAGGAAGAGTGGTCCTGTGTCCCTCTTGAAGATCAAGCAGAGTATGAGGCTTTGTTAGCCGGTCTCAGATTTGCTAGGGAATTGGGAATCGAGGATGTTCAGATCAAAATGGACTCTCTGGTGATGGCATCTCAGGTTAACGGGACTTTTGAGACCAGAGATCAAATTCTGAAGCAGTATCTAGCCTTGGTGAAAGGTGAGATAGGAAAGTTCAAAAGTTTTTCGATTCAACATATTCCGAGAGAGAAGAATACAAAAGCAGATGAATTGGCAAAGTTCTGTCTTCTCTCGGGGGGAACCACCACAGAGTTGTTTCATCCGACAATTGAGGGAGGAGAAGTTATGGAGATAGATCAATGCCCATCTTGGATGGATCCATTCATTCTTTACCTCTCAACCGGAAACTGCATTCAACGGTAAAAGATAGGAAAAGGTTTAGATTGAAAGCAGCTCACTATTATCTTGTTGTAGGAGTACTTTACAGGAAGACATTCATGTCACCTCTAGCCCGATGTGTTTCAAAAGAGGAGATCCTAATTGTTCTTTAGGAGGTTCATTCAGGAGAGTGCGGCAGCTGCTCTGGAGCTCGAACATTGGAGAAAAGGGTTCTAAGGTAGGGATATTTCTGTCCTTAAATGAGGAAGGATACAGAGAAGTTCGCCAAAAAAATGTGTCCAATGCCAAAAGATTGCTCCCCTTCAGAATCAACCGGCTCAGCAGCTTAAATCTATAGCAACCCCATGGCTGTTTGCAGTTTGGGGGATGGATTTGGTTGGGCCTTTGACGGCGCAAATCTCACACACCGCTATAGGCGGTAGCTCGACTGCGACACGAAACGGCAGTGTACCGATCGTTCAAGTAATATAAAACGAGGAGTAATCCCCGAGTATCGAATCTCTCAAGGAACACAGTAAGGTGGAGTTAACGCTCGAGGTAGGACTTGAGATCAAAGTCCAGCGATAGGTGGAGTGCGGACGAAAGGGATTTGGGTTGCGAATAATAAAATAAAATATTACAACTACTCCTATGCAATGCCGCTATGCAATGCTTCGCTTGGCGGGATGGAAGGCTACGTAGGCCTTGAACGCGCTACTTCGTAAGGGCGGATGGACGAATAGGCAAACGGAATGAGGGTCGCCGGCACCTCTTCGACAAGCACGCCATTAGCAATTGCTAGGGCGGCACCGCACACGATGGTGGAATGGAAATTAGATGGGGGCGCACCTCAATAAGCACATATGAACTAAATGATTCCAAATAAATGAAATGAACATTAAGCAATATTGTTCATAGCACACATCATCAAAATATAGAGGGAACTAGTTTATACAATCAACAACATAAGGAAGGAAAAAGAGAGTAAAGGAGTCGACCACATCCGAAGCCTTGCCGAAGATTCACGGTTGGAATCACTGGGTTGTCAATCCGCGTCCAAGCTCGGTCTTCAACTGCGTCCAAGGTAGAGGAGGGCTGTCACTTCCTCCCAATGGCTCGTCTTCTTCGTGTCACGATCCAATCTCCTCCGGTACACGATCTCCTTGCTCGATGTTGGCGATCTTTGGGCAAGAAACCTCTCCTTGGAGCTCAAGGATGATGGAGGAGGCCTAGGGGGTGGAGAACCTGTGGAATGGGCGAAAATGGCGGACTGAACGGAGTTCCCGATCGTAATCCCGCCCTAATTCGCGAACAGGCATATATATAGGCGCTGAAACGAGTAATGCGCACGATCATTGGCGCACGACCAGTGGTCGTGCGCACTGGAGTTCTGCGATCGTGCGCGCTGCCTGGGCGGAGCCTGAAAGGAAAGAAATTTATAAAATACATCTTCGCACGATCAGTGGCGCACGACCAGTGGTCATGCGCACTATCGTAAATGGTCGTGCGATAAGCCCAAACAGAACTCATAAAATGGACGTTAAGCGCGCACGATCAATAGCGCACGACCAGTGGTCGTGCGCGCTGGAGCCAGTGATCGTGCGCAGTGTTCCTTTGCAGAATTGTACCGGGAACACCTGCACGACTCCTGTTCCAGCATACAACACCAGTCTAGCCACTGAAGGTGGCACTTAACACTGCATGAAAACTAGAAACGACGATGAACAAGAAATAACATCAAAACGGGCCTAGAAGTGCACTTAGCATGGAGTATTAAATAGGAATGAAAACATGTCTAAAGTGAAGTGCAAAGACTAGAAAATCGGCCCAGATGAATCCAAAAATGTGTATAAAGTTGGGACTCATCACACCCCCAGACTTACCTGTTTGCGCGTCCCGAGCAAACGAATTCGGCGGAGTGTGAAAATGGTAGTTAACAAAGAAAATTACACAAAGGAGTATAATGCGAAGTAACAAAAGCATGCAAATAGAAATTTAGTAAAAAGAGATTTTATCTATGCTAACTAATTTACGAAAGTATTAGAGCGTAAGTAGAGATTTAGTTATACTCAGTTGGTGAATTATGAAGAATTCGAACGATCATGCCCGGTGTGAAAGTAACAAGACACTAAGGCGGGTGTTGCACAAGGTCGGGGTTTAGGAATATCTCCGCTGAAATCCATCAACGTCGTGAACCATACGCTCGCCCGGTCACACTCTCTCCACGGCGTTAGCAAACTCACAAGTCAAATCAATAGGGCTTTTAGGATTATATTGGGGCTTAGGTTGCAGCGTGATATTCAAGGATAAAAATGAAGGCTACGCAACCAAATTGAGCTAACGGAATGCTGCACCACACAAAACCAAAAGCCATGCTCGTGCGACACACCCCCAGACTTATCATGAAAACTAGGTGTGCACACGGCCTACTTCACAATTACCAACAGATTTTCTATTTAGCTCGGAAGGATTTCTTTTCAATACAAATTTTTTTTCAGATTTTCATTTCAACAACATATATTTTTTTTATTATCCTCCGGTTGGTTCATAATCAGGAAATAAAATTTATTTCTTCATCACATCACAAAGATTCCAAAAATCACACCAAATCAAGAACATGAGTGCAGATAAACATCTATTTGGTTGCGAAAGTGGGCAAAGCTTCAGGCCTTGGTGAATGAAGAGGAGCTGAACAAAAGAGTGGTAGGCACAATTTTGGCTTGCAAGGGTGAGCGAAAAGGTCAAGGAACGACAAGGCTCAAACTAGCCAAAAGGTGGCCTACATCACGTTTAACTCGACGAGTCGCTCTCGCCCATGCTTCGAGAGTCGCTTGGGGCAAGTTCTTAGCCCACGAGAAAGGTAAACCTTCCTCCCGACTCGAGCAACACACGACTAGTGCTCGTACACACACAACACCGGGTTATCACCAATTTCATTCACATTCACCATTTGAGTATAATAAATCTAAAACTACGCAAAAATACTAAACATAAATTAAATGCATAGAGATAATCTAGTTTTACTCGAATTCTATTGTAGCATGCGGATGCGACTAGAACACTGCTCAAGTCAACATCGCACTCCAAATAGTAATTCCTAAGCTAACACCCCAATTCACATTCCTGATCAAAACAGTTCATTCGGAAACAAAACAAATAGGTAAGCGCGCACTCATGTGGGTGAAGTGGTGTAGGAAGCATGAAAACAATGATGATGATAAAGATAAATAATAAACAAACTTCTAGTATGCAGTGCAACTCGTGCATAGAGGATGACAACATATTCTCCCCCCCAGACTTAATCTACACATTACCGGAAGATTGCCGTTAATTTCATGCACGATCTGCAACATCCGCCAACACGAAGTACAAAGCACACCTGCAAACGGTACAACTAAAAGCAGCAAAAATAGATAAAAACTGAATTGAAACAGGTTAGAAAAACAAAAATAGCAAATCTGGGTTGTCTCCCAGCAACGCTTTTGTTTTATGTCCTTAAGCTGGACCAAATACCTGTATTATAAATGTTTAAAGAGTGCAGAAATTAAATAAGAGTGCAAAAGAGCGAGTTTCACAAAATAAGAGAAATACAGAACATCAGCTGTAAGCACTTTTATGGCGCTCGTCTCCCAATGTCACCAACTGACACTCCTTGTTTATAATTGTGCCATCGTATAACTTCAGTCGATGCCCATTGACCTTAAATTTGTCTCCCTTATCCCCTGATATTTCGATGGCACCAAAGGGAGTGACGTCGGTCACTGAGAAAGGACCGCTCCACCTCGATTTTAACTTTCCTGGAAAGAGGCGGAGACGGGAGTTGTAAAGCAGCACTTGGTCCCCAATTTTGAACTCCTTAGGGATGATATGCCGGTCATGCCATTTTTTTGTTTTCTCTTTGTAGATGCGAGCGTTTTCATAAGCGAAATGTCGGAGCTCTTCCAATTTGTTGAGTTGTGAACGACGCGCCTTGGCCGCGGCTCCAATGTCCATGTTCAACAGCTTGGTTGCCCATAATGCTTTATGCTCCAGCTCCACAGGAAGGTGGCATGCCTTGCCATAGACTAATTGAAACGGAGTCATGCCGATAGGTGTTTTGAAAGCGGTCCGGTAAGCCCATAATGCATCGTCGACCTTTTTAGACCACTCCTTCCTATTTGAATGTATTGATTTCTCGATTATTCGCTTGAGCTCGCGGTTGGATACTTCTACTTGTCCACATGTTTGGGGGTGGTACGCTAAGGAAATTTTATGATGGACCCCAAACTTTTTCATGAGCTGCACAAACTGCTTATTACAAAAATGACTACCGTCGTCGCTGATAATAGTTCTCGGCGTCCCAAACCTGGAGAAGATATTCTTGTGGATAAAATGTAGCACCATGCTGGCATCATTCGTGGCAACCGCCTCGGCCTCCACCCATTTTGAGACATAATCAACTGCCACAATGATATAATGCTTACCATGAGACATTAGGAAAGGACCCATAAAGTCTATCCCCCAGACATCAAATGGTTCGCAGACCAGCATGTTATTGAGGGGCATCTCGTTACGCCTGGAGATATTTCTGGTCCGTTGGCATTCATCACACTTGGTGACATAAGCATGGGCGTCCCTGAAGAGGGTTGGCCAAAATAATCCGCATTGCAAGATTTTTCGCGCTGTTCGAACGGCCCCGAAGTGCCCGCCAACTTCTCTGTCATGGCAGTGCTGCAGTATAGACTGAAACTCGGCTTCAGGAACGCAGCGTCTGATAATTCCATCACTGCACGTATGGAATAAGAGCGGGTCTTCCCAAAAATAGTATTTTGAATCAGAGGCAAGCTTTCGTATTTGCTGAGGGGACAGATTCGGAGAAAGGGTTTTACAAGCCAAGTAGTTAGCAATATCAGCGTACCATGGGGCTGTTGGATAAGGCGTAGTGATTGCGAATAACTTTTCATCCGGGAAATAATCGTTCGTTTCCTCCATAAAGCTGTTGGGGATGTCGGCCGTCATGTCGTACTCCAACCGCGAAAGATGATCAGCTATCACGTTCTCCACCCCTTTCTTGTCTTTGATTTCAAAATTGTATTCCTGCAACAGTAAAATCCAACGAATCAGACGCGATTTGGATTCTTTTTTGCTGAAAAGATACCTGAGTGCAGCGTGGTCTGTGTACACGATTACTTCGGAAAGTACCAAGTATGAGTGAAATTTTTCAAAGGCGAAGACCACGGCTAGCATTTCTTTCTCCGTGGTGGTATAGTTTGCTTGCGCGCTGTTGAGAGTTCGACTGGCGTACGCAATGGTGTGAAAAGTCTTATCTTTCTTTTGACCGAGTACAACACCTACAGCCACATCACTTGCGTCACACATGATGATAAAGGGTAAATTCCAGTCGGGTGCCACCAAAATTGGAGCCGAGATGAGTTGTCCCCGTAAAGTCTCAAAGGCCTGCATGCATGCATCGTCGAAGTGGAAGGGGACATCCTTAACGAGTAAGCGAGATAAAGGTTTCGAAATGGATGAAAAGTCCTTAATAAACCTTCGATAAAATCCCACATGACCAAGAAAACTTCGGATACCTTTCACTGACGTAGGCGGAGGGAGGTTTCTAATGACACTTACCTTCGCTTGATCCACCTCGAGCCCTTGGCAGGAAACCTTATGCCCCAACACAATTCCTTCGCGCACCATAAAATGGCATTTCTCCCAGTTCAAGACAAGATTGGTGTCCTCACACCGCTTCAAAGTCTTGGCCAAATTCGCGAGGCAAGAATCGAAGTTGCTGCCAAAGAGAGTAAAGTCATCCATGAAAACTTCGAGGAAGTCTCCCACCATGTCAACGAAAATAGCGAGCATGCAGCGTTGGAAGGTTGCGGGGGCATTACACAGTCCGAAAGGCATTCTTTTAAATGCAAAGGTACCTGAGGGACATGTAAATGTTGTTTTGTCTTGATCAGACGGGTTTATTAAGATTTGATTGTAACCTGAGTACCCATCCAAGAAACAGTAGTAGTCCTGCCCCGCTAACTTTTCTAACATCTGATCAATGAAGGGGAGTGGGAAATGATCCTTTCGTGTAGCATCATTCAGCTTGCGGTAATCGATGCAGACTCTCCACCCGGTGATCATTCGGGTAGGTAGCAACTCATTCTTTTCATTGGCAACAACGGTGATCCCTGTTGGAGCATGCGTTTCGCACTCCTCCGGTTTGATAATAACAAAGTCCCGTTTGTATTTGATTCTATTTTTATCAATGGTGTGCAGATAACAGGTATGAGATGTTCACATTTCTGCTGGAGCTAAAATTTAATGTGGGAAAATTTCACTGTCGGAAAATTCCGACAGCCACTGTCGCCCAGGCGACAGCAGAGAAGTTACAACTACTTCCCTCCACGGCAGATCGACGAAAGACAGTTTTGCACTGTCGGAATTCCGACAGCGATGTCGCCCAGGCGACAGCTCGGCGGTTACAACAACTGCCCACGTCTCCACCCACGACCAGCAGTTTTGCACTGTCGGAAATCCGACATCGATGTCGCCCAGGCGACAGCTCGACGGTTACAGCAACTGCCCACGACTCCACCCACGACGGCACTCGAGCGGTAGTTTAGCACTGTCGGAAAATTCCGACAGTCACTGTCGCCCAGGCGACAGTGAATTTCTATAAATTGGTTCCTTTGGTTCGTGCATTCCAAGCTTTTGAGAATTCCAGTCCTTTCCTGAGTGCATACGAACCAGAGAGCTCCAGAACCTCCTCAACTCCCATTTGTGCAAAGAAGGATTGAAGATTGAAGACGAGATCGGGCGCGCTTCTACATCATCAATCATCTCGAGGCTTCAACAATCCGTTCAGAGATCTGATTTTCTAGGGAGTTGTTCTTTTCATATTGTACTTTCATTCACATATTTTTCATTTTGTATTGGTAGAGAAATCGTCGTCTTGCGTGCGGCGTCTAAGTCCTTGCGCGGCTTAGGGGAAAATCGCTTCCTTGTGCGGAGCGTCCAAGTCCTTGCGTGGCTTGGTGGGAAATCATGGCCTTGTGTGCTACGTCTAGATCTTGGGAAGATCTAGAGTATAGGCTTGGGCTTGGTCTTGGGAGAGACAAGTGATAGCCTTCCGATCCTTGGGTGAAGGATTGGTAAACCAAAATTATTGTATTTTTTATTATCATAATTGTGCCTTGATCTTAAGCATTGTTAAGATCATTTTTATTGTATGCAAATCTCATGATTAATATAATTATGCTCTTTTCACTAATTGCAAATTTGTCTGCTTAAATCTTTATCTTAGAAATTTGTGTTTGGTTAAATACAAAAATTACATTGGTTTAAAAATTATTTATAAGTAACTTTTTAGTAAAGTAAAATCTCTTTAAAAAATTACTAAGTAAAAATTTAATTTTTAAACACACCCTTATTCACCCCCCCCCCCCCTCTAAGGGCGTCACACGATCCAACAAGTGGTATCAGAGGTAGGTTACTCCAAAACGGTTTTACCACCAGGAGTAATGGCGCACAACGATCACGCGTTCGTTGAGGGGCAAGGAATTAGTAGGCCACCATTTTTTACGGGAA
Source organism: Dactylorhiza incarnata (assembly GCA_033032865.1). Taxonomy (NCBI): domain Eukaryota; kingdom Viridiplantae; phylum Streptophyta; class Magnoliopsida; order Asparagales; family Orchidaceae; genus Dactylorhiza; species Dactylorhiza incarnata. The sequence continues at coordinate 26,207,969 of JAWHQI010000003.1, forward strand.
CAGACTATAATTATTGGAAAACACGTATGCGTTGTTTTCTAATTGCGCTAGATATAGAAGTCTGGAATATGGTAGAATCTAGTTACACTTCTCCAACAATTGTTGTAGGAGATGTAACTATGGATAAGCCCAACGATAAGTTGGATGATAATGATAAATTAAGATGTAAGAATAATGCAAAAGCCATGAATGCTTTATTTTGCGCACTAGATCGCACTGAATTTAATAGAGTTTGTGCTTGTAATTCTGCATTTGAAATTTGGAATTTATTAGAAATCACTCATGAAGGTACTTCGCAGGTAAAGGACTCAAAGCTATTTCAACTGGAATCTGAATTTGAAAGGTTCAAAATGGAGGTAGATGAAGAGATTGATACAATGTACACACGGTTTACAAAAATCGTGAACGACTCAAAGGTGCTAGGAAAGGTGTTCTCAAATGGAGATTTGGTAAGGAAAATCTTAAGATCACTTCCCCCGAAGTTCAATCCTAAAGTGACTGCAATTTCCGAGTCACGTGATCTTAAGACCTTACAATTGGAGAGCCTCATTGGGAACTTGAAAACTCATGAAGTTGAATTAAAAATTCAACAACAAGAGTATAAGGAGCCAAGGAAGAAGGGATTGGCTCTAAGATCAAAGAAGGAAGAAACTAGTGATTCTGAGAAGGATGAAGAAGATGAGGAAAGTTTATTTGTTAAAAAATTTAGAAAATTTATGAAAAATCCGGAGAGAAGGAATTTGTTTAAGAAGTATTTTAAGAAGGAGACTTTTAGGAAGAAAAAAGGAAAGGAGGGCGATGAGGAGGAAGAGAGACTGCCACCGGAGTGCTATCACTGCAAGAAGTTAGGACACATTCGAAGCAAGTGTCCAAAGTACTTGAAAGAACTTAAAGAAAAGAAGCACAAAGGGTCGAAGAAGGTGTTGAAGGCGGAAACCTGGGATGATACTACTTCTGAGGATGCAAGCAGTTCCGACTCAAGTAAAGAGGAGGAGGCCAACATATGCTTAATGGGAAAGAGCATCATATCTGATGACGAATGCAGTGTCCAAAGCGACACTGAGGTAACTCCTCCAACTTATGATGAATTGTTTTCTGAATTTTTAAAGACTTGCAAATTTTTTGAAAAAAGTTTAAAAGATAATGATCTTCTAAAATCTGAAAATGGAATTTTACTTAAAGAAAAAAAATTGTTAAATGAAATTAAGACTATTGGAAAAAGAGATATTTCTTGCCAAGAGTGTGATCACTTTTTGGGAAGAATTAAGGAACTTGAAGAATCTCTTTCCAAATCTCATTCTACAATAAAAGTACTTACTAAAAAGAATGAGATTTTAGAGAGAGATCTGAAATCTTCAATTTCCATAGTCCATGAGGGAAAGAAATCTTTTGAACGGAGATGCGTAAATCTAGTATCCGAGAATACAAAAATGAGACACCAGATTCATGACTTAACACTAGCCATGAAAAAATTTGGAATGGGCCGAAGATCACTGGATATGATCTTAGGATACCAACGCCATGGATCTGGAAGGTTTGGGCTCGGATACACATCTGGAAGCTGTCGCCCGGCGACAACCACTGTCGCCGGCGACAGTGAAAAGTCCAGAAAATTCACTTTTAAAAATTCTAAAATTAATGAAATATCAAATACTGCATCCTCATCCAGTAAAAGTCCAGAAAAGTTATACTCTTCTAAATACATTACTTGTGCCAAATGCAATAGATTTGGTCACACTACGGACTCTTGCTGGAAGGAAGGAAAAAGCAAAATTAAACAAATCTGGGTGCCTAAGGCTTCTACCTATACTATGGGTGGAACCACTTGGGTAACCAGATCTTTACTCACCTCTTCTTTCTAGGTGTGTTGGCAGGCTAAGGACAAAGAAGACGTGTGGTACTTGGACTCGGGTTGTTCAAAGCACATGACGGGCAATAAAGAGAAGTTCCTTAGCCTGGAGATGAAGAAAGGAGGAGTTGTTACATTCGGTGACAATGGAAAAGGAAAAATCATCGGCATCGGTGTTGTGGGTAAATTGGTTGTTCAAATGTTTTATTTGTAGAAGGATTAAAGCATAATTTGATTTATATTAGTCAATTATGTGATAAGGGTTTAAATGTTTTATTTGAATCTTCTACAAATTTATGCAAAATTATTAATTCCAAAACAAATGAAATTGTTTTTACCGCACCTAGATGTCATAATGTATATATGATTAAATTTCTTGATTTTTCAAATTCTACTTTGAAATGTTTTCTATCAAAAAATGATTAATTAGATTTATGGCATAGGCGACTTGGACATGCTAGTGCCAAGTTAATTTCAAAACTTTCAAAAGATAAATTAATTAAAGGTTTACCTTCGCTAACTGGAAATTTATCTTCTTCACTATGTGTGCCTTGCCAAAAAGGAAAATTTTCAAAATCGTCTTTCAAAAGTAAAAACATTATTTCTACCACTAGGCCACTTCAATTAATACATATGGACTTATTTGGGCCAATTGGAATTTCTAGCTTAGGAGGTAGAAAATACATATTTGTCTTGATTGATGATTATTCTCGTTTTTGTTGGACTTTATTTCTAACCTCCAAATCCGAAGCATTTTCAAAATTTTCAAAATTATGTTTGCGTATCCAAAATGAATTTGAGTTAAAAATTAAACGAATACGATCGGATCATGGAGGAGAATTTGAAAATGAAAAGTTTATTTCTTTTTGTACGGAGTTAGGAATTAAACATGAATTTTCCGCTCCACGCACACCACAGCAAAATGGTGTAGTAGAGAGGAAAAATAGAACTCTTCAAGAGTTAGCCCGTACAATGTTATCTGAATTCAAATTACCAAAATCTTTTTGGGCTGAAGCGGTTAGCACGGCATGTTATGTAATTAATAGAGTAATGCTTCGCCCTATTTTAAAATTAACCCCTTATGAATTAATTTTTAATAAACAACCAAATGTTTCTTATTTCAAAGTTTTTGGCTGTAAATGTTTTATTTTGAATTCTAAAGATTCCTTAGGAAAATTTGATGAAAAATGTGATGAAGGTATTTTTATTGGCTATTCTTCAACTAGTAAAGCTTATAGAATTTTTAATAAAAGAACAAAAATAGTTGAAGAATCTATTCATGTTAGGTTTGATGAGTTTGCTTCATGTGTAGAAAAGAAAATTACAGGAAAAGAAGATGAACTCCTTCCCACGGTGGACAATGATGAAGAAGAACTTGGAGAAAATAAAGAAGAAAAAGAAGAAGAAAGAGAAGAAGAAAGAGGAGAAGAAGATAGAGAAGAAGAAGAAAGAGAAGGATATGTGCCTCCAAGTGAATTGAGATTCTCTAAGGATCATCCAAAGGAGCTTATCATTGGAGATCCGCAAAAAGGGGTTAGTACTCGTTCATCACTACATGTTTTATTTTCAAACCTTTGTTTTGTTTCTGAAATAGAACCAAAAGATGTTTCCACCGCTTTAAATGATGAATTTTGGTTTTTAGCTATGAATGAAGAACTTAATCAATTTGAACGTAATAAGGTTTGGAATCTTGTAGAACGACCAAAAAATCGTCCTGTAGTTGGTGTTAAGTGGATTTTTAAAAATAAAATGGATAATGAATCTAGAATTGTTAGAAATAAAGCCAGATTAGTTGCAAAAGGTTATGCACAAATTGAAGGGGTAGATTTTGATGAAACTTTTGCACCCGTAGCAAGATTAGAAGCGGTTAGAATATTTCTTGCATTTGCTTGATTTAAAAGATTTAAATTATATCAAATGGATGTCAAAACTGCATTTTTAAACGGGTATATAAAAGAAGAAGTTTATGTAGAACAACCCCCTGGCTTTATAAATGAGAAATATCCAAATTATGTTTATAAATTAGATAAAGCGCTTTATGGATTAAAACAAGCGCCTCGTGCTTGGTATGATCGATTAACTCAATATTTGTTAAAGCACGATTATAAAATAGGAAGTGCTGATTCTACACTCTTCATTAAGCAAATTGATCATGATTTAGTTATTTTACAAATTTATGTTGATGATATTATTTTTGGAGCCACTAATGAAGAGTTGTGTAATTAAGTAGTTGAAATTATGAAAAATGAATTTGAAATGAGTATGGTTGGAGAACTTTCATATTTTTTAGGTTTTCAAATTACACAAAAACATGATGGTATTTTTATATGTCAAACCAAATATATTCATGATATGTTAAAAAGATTTGGATTTGAAAACCTTAAGCATGCAAACACTCCTATGAGTACTTCACTAAAATTAGGAAAAGATGAAAGTGGTGTTTCAATTGAACAAACCCTTTATAGAAGTATGATAGGGTCTTTATTGTATTTAACCGCATCTAGACCTGATATTATGTTTGCCGTTTGTTTATGTGCTAGATTTCAAGCTAATCCTAAAGAGTCACATTTCAAAGCGGTGAAACGTATCTTTAGATATCTCATAGGCACATCAAAATTAGGTTTATGGTATCCTCATAATGATTCTTTTACTTTACATGGTTTTTCGGATTCGGATTATGCGGGATGTTCCTTAGATAGGAAAAGCACTAGTGGCACTTGTCACTTTATCGGCCCTTCACTTATTTCATGGTCGAGTAGGAAACAGAATTCTGTTGCCCTCTCAACTACCGAGGCCGAATATATTGCACTAGGTAGTTGTTGTGCCCAAGCTCTTTGGATGTCACAAACATTAGAAGATTTTGGCATACAACAAAGTAGTGTAGAATTAAAGTGTGACAATAAAAGTGCTATAGACTTAACTAACAATCCCGTATTACATTCTAGATCTAAGCATATAGATGTCCGACATCATTTTATAAGGGATCATATTAAGAAGGGTAATATAAAAATCAACTTTATAGGCACGGAAAATCAACTAGCGGATATATTCACTAAGCCGTTACCGGATTCCCGTTTTTCTATGCTTAGGCTAGAATTGGGAATTCTAGACATTTCACAATGAATATATCACTATTTAAAGCCTATAAAATTTTAAAAAAAAATTATCACAAAACATAAACAATGTACAAAGAAAAAGCCAAAATCTTAAAAATCAAAACATAAAATTTCAAAAGACTTATCAAAAATTCAACATCATTCATACTACATCAATATTGTTCAAATAAAAAACAGTAGAAACAACTTAAGGATCAAGTTCATTAAACAAAAGCAGAAATTTAAAGAAGTTCACTGTCGCCCAGGGGACAGTGGATGTCGGAATTTTCCGACATCGCCCAGCAGAAGCAGCAACATTACACTACTCTGAATCTTCATAACCAGCCCCGCTGCTCTCTGGACAATCTTCTGGAGGTCCTCGTCTCACAGCTTTGCCACGGCGAGTCCGCCTCACCGATTGGCGTGGCGGTTCTTCGTCCGGAACTTGCCATTCGGCCTCTTCCTCTGGAGTTGGCTTTAACTTCAGACCCTTGACGAGAAACTTCATAAATTTCTGCATTCGACTACGGTCCTTCTTCACTTCCCTCGTGTGATCCTCTAATGAATCACGCAAATCATCAATGGACTCTCGTAGTGATCCTGCCCTAGAAATGGTCGGCTCTCTAATCTCAATCCCCGGATGAGCTTTTCTCTGCGGCTTCTTCACCTTCATTGAACCCGTATAATATATTTCCGGATAACAATCATCCAAATAAGCAGCTTGCACTATCCATCCATACTTCTTATAGAGTACACGCTGTATTACTGCCCCCATTGGCAGCGTATGAACCTTCACCCATCTTGGATGCTTTAATCTATACGCATACCTAATCTGAGAAAGTATGAAGTCCGCCACATCAAAAAGCTCATCCTCCATAATATAGTATGTAAAGAGGGTCAACTGAGCCGTAATACTTCTTGTGTCTCCACTCTTCAACATCACTGAATTCCTTAATATAACTTGGACTAAGAACGCATCCGGAGTAAGTGAGGTAACTTCAGTGGTAAGTGTCTTTTTTTATTCCCATGTAAACTCATATTTACAAGGGTCCAATCTCTATCCTTTCGATAATTCTCCACTATATCAGGCATATTCTCACTCATCACTAGTCCGAATTCCTCTTGTAGATCAACATGTGTTATTTCCACATGTTGACCTTGGATCCTTGATCTCACTCCTCCATCCAATTCAGTGAAATTTGGGTTTTCCAAATGGTTATAAAATTCACGAATGAAAAAGGAAGAAAACCCCTCTGGTGTGATTATTGAAATTATACCTGCGTTCACAAGCCGATCATAGATATGATCGTGCTTTGGCGACTCAAATTCCACAAACTTCGCTATTCCAACAATAGCCTTCTCCACCCCCGGAAAAACTTGATATGAAGTATGTGCATCTTCCGAAGTACTCTTTCGAGCTTTGGAACTGGAAGCCATTCTGCAATAACATACAAAAAAAATTTTGATTAAACATGGTATCACATTGTGCACTGGAACACTGTCGCCCAGGCGACAGTGACTGTCGGAAATTTCTGACAGCCCTCCAAGTGATTTTTTTCTCAAAATTTTTACATATACTTCCAGATCTACTCAAAATAAATGTTATTTCAACATCAAGTTTTAAAAAATATATATATATTTTTTTAAAATCAACATATTCTACAAATCCTTTACTATTAATCATCTTCCACCTTCTTCTCTAAACTAGATCTACAAAAATCCTTTAGAAAATGAACAAATGGAAACCTTCATCACAAAATCAAAAAGAAATTTAACAAAGATAAAATTTTTTTTTTTAAAGATCCACCAAGATCCACTTGTTTTAAACTAGATCTACATTTTTAAAATCAAAAAAATTTTCCAAACCTACACCATTCATCAAAAATCAAAATGAAAACTTCATCTTCTTTCTTCTCTCCTTTAAAAATAAAAAATCCCTAAACATTTTTGGGCTAAAAACATAAAAATCAAAATTCCATACCTTAGATCTAGAGATGTCGCCGACTTCCGACAGCCTTCCTCACGTTTTTAACTCCAGGAAATGATGTACAATAGGGTTTGACTCGGTCTGATGCCCTTTTTATATTTTTGGCTGTCGCCCAGGCGATAGTGGGTGTCGGAATTTTCCGACAGCTCCAAATGTACTAAAAAATCAATGTTGGGTCCCTTTGATGATCTACAATAGTTATATGGCATTATTAATGCTTCACCTCATGACTTGATGACAAACCATGTGCTATTTATTTAAAAAAAAATAATGACTTACATGTTTATATGATTTCATTTCCAAGCTATCATCGTATTGACACTTCTACTTAGTTGTTTAGACCATTGAAAATTGTTTTCGCATGCCTCTAAGTATGAGAAATTGTTTATCTATCATAATGAACTATCACGTTCACTTCTTTTGATCAATACATATGTGTACTTCTTTAATATATACATGGATCATATTTGCTTTAACATAATAAAATAGCACTTCTTAAATACAACTTTCACCCTTGATTTGTTAGCACAACAAAATATACACCATCTTTTGCGATTCAAGTGAATTCGGAGATCCTTGGTCATTTAAAAAAATATATCAATATATCAAAATTAAGATATCACAACATCTGTGATAAAAAAATTAAAATAAAGACAAGGATACTCCACCAAGCACTACTTACCCTCCTGATAAGTCTTAATGAGCATTGTGAGGTTAAGCACCTTGGACAGAATTGTAAAGTGTCTTGTGCAAAAGAAACATGGTTTTTTATTCATCTTGTGCTATATCTTCAAAGTCAAAGTTGCCTTTATGTGCTTTTATTATGTTCTACATTTCAATGATCATGTAAATTAAATAGCTTCATATGTTTGATCTAAGTATCACATGTACACATCATTATGTTAAATAAATATTCATCTCATGAGAATTGGACCGAAAATATTCCATAATTCTATACACTATTGTGTCTTTCTATGATACTTTCAAATGATCTTACTCATGTTTAAGTTCTTTCTTTCATTACTTCATATGGCTATACCGTCACTTCATGAGTATATTCATACTATGGCATATTCCTATTATTTCATGGACTTCAATCATTTCCAAAAAAAAAGGGTGCTTCCGCTTACTCTTTCTTTCTATATCCTATGTCCATTCCATCAAGAACTACTCTTTTATCTAATATTAACTTTTGCTAATATCAAAAGGGGGAGAATTAAAAGTATAAAAAGAACAATCACAAATCTATTACACCTAAATATTCCACCTACACAATACATCATATATTTAGGGGGAGCATATATTTAGGGGGAGCATATATGTAGGGGGAGCTTTCATTTAGGGGGAGCTTTCATCTAAAGGTAGATCATTTATTTTCAAGAAATGTATATCATGTTAATTTTGTGCACACACCAAAGGTTAAAATCAACAATCTAAATAGACATGATTTCTTTTTATACGGATTTGTTATTATCAAAAGGGGGAGATTGTTGGAGCATGCGTTTCGCACTCCTCCGGTTTGATAATAACAAAGTCCCGTTTGTATTTGATTCTATTTTTATCAATGGTGTGCAGATAACAGGTATGAGATGTTCACATTTCTGCTGGAGCTAAAATTGAATGTGGGAAAATTTCACTGTCGGAAAATTCCGACAGCCACTGTCGCCCAGGCGACAGCAGAGAAGTTTCAACTACTTCCCTCCACGGCAGATCGACGAAAGACAGTTTTGCACTGTCGGAATTCCGACAGCGATGTCGCCCAGGCGACAGCTCGGCGGTTACAACAACTGCCCACGTCTCCACCCACGACCGGCAGTTTTGCACTGTCGGAAATCCGACATCGATGTCGCCCAGGCGATAGCTCGACGGTTACAGCAACTGCCCACGACTCCACCCACGACGGCACTCCAGCGGCAGTTTAGCACTGTCGGAAAATTCCGACAGTCACTGTCGCCCAGGCGACAGTGAATTTCTATAAATTGGTTCCTTTGGTTCGTGCATTCCAAGCTTTTGAGAATTCCAGTCCTTTCCTGAGTGCATACGAACCAGAGAGCTCCAGAACCTCCTCAACTCCCATTTGTGCAAAGAAGGATTGAAGATTGAAGACGAGATCGGGCGCGCTTCTACATCATCAATCATCTCGAGGCTTCAACAATCCGTTCAGAGATCTGATTTTCTAGGGAGTTGTTCTTTTCATATTGTATTTTCATTCACATATTTTTCATTTTGTATTGGTAGAGAAATCGTCGTCTTGCGTGCGGCGTCTAAGTCCTTGCGCGGCTTAGGGGAAAATCGCTTCCTTGTGCGGAGCGTCCAAGTCCTTGCGTGGCTTGGTGGGAAATCATGGCCTTGTGTGCTACGTCTAGATCTTGGGAAGATCTAGAGGATAGGCTTGGGCTTGGTCTTTGGAGAGACAAGTGATAGCCTTCCGATCCTTGGGTGAAGGATTGGTAAACCAAAATTATTGTCTTTTTATTATCATAATTGTGCCTTGATCTTAAGCATTGTTAAGATCATTTTTATTGTATGCAAATTTCATGATTAATATAATTATGCTCTTTTCACTAATTGCAAATTTGTCTGCTTAAATCTTTATCTTAG